>CM039604.1:49231355-49831355 GCA_022457205.1 Saccharum spontaneum
GGTACTCCGCCGGCGCCGACTTGCCGATCAGCGTGCCCACGTTCTCCAGCACCGTCCGCGCCCACGTCGTGATCGTGTACAACGCGATCTGCATTTTTCACAGTTCATTATAGTTATGTAGTTATACTGACGGCACTGTTCTACTTAGTTCACAAAGTTCATATGATTGTATTGCAACTCTGCTTACCAGTATGGCGCCAACTGGGTCCATCCACCATTTGTACCGGACGGCGAGCAGCGCCGAGACCAGGCCGACCGAGTTTGTGATCACGTCGAAGAAATGGTCCTGGGCGTACGCCCTCACGATCTCGTTCTTGAAGGTTCGGCAGTAGAGCATGAGGAAGAACTTCACGACCGCAACAGAGGACATGCTGCCTACCATCCAGAGCTCTTGCTTGAGCTTGAATTTCGCGTGCTCCTGATTGGGTCATCGCATCGGCAACCAAGTCAGAAATAAGATTTAATGTTACGACAATTGTGAACCACATATCATGTACCTGAGTTATGAGCTGGCGCCCTGATTCGATCAGCACTTGGAAGCCAAGTGTGCCCATTACTGATGCGAAAACTATTATTCCCTGCAACAAATGTCAAATTATTCAGTTTGCCAGCAACAAAAGTTTGATCTAGATACTGTGGAACTCAGGTAAACTGATTCTGAGGAATGGACAAAAGTTCAGAAGTACAGCTGAGTAGGCTTTCTGATGTCATGCAAAATAGGTATCATCTTTAGTTTATATGATAAAAATCAACCAAAATACTTCGGTTTGACGAACAATGTCCTTACCACTGGTTGCATGCGCCGCTTTCCAATCGGATAGTTGTACTTGTTGGGCTTTTTCATTTTGTACGCCGTGAACCAAAGTATGAACCCTGACAGGAGGTCCAATAGAGAGTCCAGCGTCGACGCTATAACCGCCATGGATACACTTTCGATTGAAGCAACGACTTTTGTGACGAAGAGGATCAGATTGATTACATTGGACAGGTTAATAGCAAACCTCTCGCTCTTTTCCAACTGCTTCTGCTCTTCCTGAGAACAGAAGAAGTAGGTATAGTTCACAGCATATCAATATCGATGGTCTAGGTGCATATTCCATAATCGCATAAACTGTACATAACAGTAAATCTGTAGTTGGGCTTGCACCTCGGAAGGAGCAGCATTCGGATCTAAGCCACCAAGTTCGTTCATGGTCTCCATTTCGCTGAAATCCTTGAGTAGATTTTCTTGTTTCTTGTAGTACTTTGCGATCTTCCTCTGCTTTCCTGAATTGAGGAACTGAACTGTCAGAGGCGGTGCAGGACAAAACAGAACAAAAGGGAAAACATTGATTGATGAACCAAAGGTAACTTGGAAAACATCTTGTGCAACCAAAGGGTTGGGCTTCCTATATACTCCAGTATCATCTTTTACTAAGGGCACGCAAAGCAAAGTCACCAACTGACTTTTGCCGCACGAGATGATCCAGTCTTACCACACCAGTCGGTTAAGATCACAGTCACACATTTGAAGACATAAGAAGCGGCTTGTCTGAAACACAGTGAGAGTCTGAGAGGTAATATGTGATGGTCAAATGCACATTATCGGCTATTCTTACAGTCAGTCTGAGAGGTAATTTGTGATGGTCAAATGCACATCATCGGCTACGCTTACAGTCTTACAGGCAGGATTCAGGACATCGGTGTGATCATGGAGACAAGAACAGTCTTCTCGACCAAATCAAAGATTAAATTAAGGCAACCAATGGAAATAGCACATGTGCCGTTTGAATAGACATATTATGTGTGGTGTGAATTGGAAACAAAGACTTGTCGTTATCATATTATTTTTTGTTGTGTGTGTGTGTGGTGGCTAAAGTTTGGCATTTAAATTCGGTGAAACCACCTAAGGTTGTCTATTGTTGTAGAATGAAAATTAGTGGATGCTCACACCTGCCAATGGCGTCGAGCGTTGCAGGATGCAGGCACATAAAAGAAGAGCTCTAACTTGAGAATCAATGCCATAATTCATAGAGCCACCAAATCTTCAACAGCGACGAGTTGTGAGCTCAGTTCCAATAGCCTTGCTGTCAATTTTCTCGTGGGAGGACTTTGTCGTTCTCCTATACTACGGGTGTGTTTAGTTCGCGAATTTTTTTTCTTTGGTTACTGTAGCACTTTCGTTTGTATTTGTTAATTAGTGTCCAATCATGAGTTAATTAGGTTCAAAAGATTCGTCTTGTGGTTTTCTATCAAACTGTATAATTAATTTTTATTTTCATCTACATTTAATACTTCATGCATGTGTCAAACATTCGATGTAACGGAAAATCTTAAAAAATTTTAGGAAGGCCTACACTAATAATGAGATTGCATTATTATACGAAGAAGACAGAAACCGCGCGGCGAAACCGAAAGCAGACGGGAGGGAAGGAAGCAAACAATAAGAATTGGCGGAAGAGACAAAATGAAAGATCAGGGGGGGCGACGGGGCGTGCGTGCGGCGCACCGTGCGAGCCGCCGACGAAGATCCTGGCGTAGAAGGGCGGCGGCTGGCGGTGGAACCGGTCCGGGACGCTGAAGCCGCCGCTGTCCATGCGCAGCCGCCACGAGGCGGCGTCGCCCTCCTCGCCGTGTCCTTGGTTCGGGCTCCCCATGGTCTCCGCGCCGCCCGCGGCTGGAGTCGGCAGGCTGGGCTAGTGGCTACCACGCGGCCGCAGCGTGCTAACTCGATCAGCTCTGCCTCTGCTCCGACTCCAAGCCGGCGGCCTCACCGCGTCGGGAGAGTTTATCACGGATCGCGTGCCCCAGAAAGGATTAAGGAAAGGTGCGGGACGCAACGCAACGTTTCGGATCGGCTTGGCCTCCCTAAACCTAGGGCCGCGTTCGTCGTGGCCCAACCGTGCGTACGCCACGCGCAGGGCCAAACGGGGAACGGCCGCGTGTTGTGTCCAATCACGAAGCGTCTAGTAAGCGGCAGGCGACCCGGGCCGAGGTGTTTCGCTGCTTCCCCACTTGGCTCGGGGGTGTTTTGGTTCTGGAATCTGGACCTGTGGCTGCGTCGGCCGGCTCCGTCGCTACCATGCCGGCATGCCGTAGCTAAGAGCATCTCCTACAGAGGCTAAATGCATCCGTGAATGCTATTGTACTCAGCTTCAGAATCCATTACACACCTACGGCTCTAGGGCAAAGCTGAGGCAGGTGTGATCAGAAACACACGATTGGTTGACCTGAAGTGCTCGCTGTCATCGACTACTGCTCGGCACCGCCGTCGCATCGAGCAGTCAGGCAGGGGAGAACCGTACCAAGTGGTGCGCCGCCAAGGGGTAGCTGTGCGTTGCGACTTTGCAAGCAGACCTGGCGGCGTAGTCGTGCGTCGCTGCTTTGCGAGCAGACCTGGTGGCAAACCTATATTGCGAACGGTAAAGGACCAACTGTCAGGATGATGTGGCCCATTTAAATATAGAAAAGGACCATGTTTAGCCAGGCTGCTGTAGCACTCATCTTTTTAAGGGCCTTTTCTATTTTACAAGATGGCTAAATCAAGAGATTTAGCATTTATTTTTAGCCCATCTGTAGGAGTTGCTCTAAGGTTTCGTTTCCTTTTTTTTCCCCGGGACCAGACGGAAAGGGAATGCGACTCGGACCGCCGGACGTGACGGGGTTAGGCACCTCAGGCCATCGATCTCATCAGCTCCGCCTCCCCTCCTCCATGAGCAGCAGGACCAGGACCACGGGGAGAGAACCAGACAGAATTGGAGACGGCACCGCGCGCAGCCACGGCCACGCACAGCAACATAAGCCCACACCTGCCCTGCCCAATTGGCCGCCGCTGGCGAAGGCGACGTACGGTACTCGAATGCTTTTTAACCAGAGCGAGCTCCAGAAAGATGGTTTGGTTGCAGTGTCCCAAGGTCCAAGGATTTGTCACCTAGTATACCAGACATCATCGATTTGACGAGAGGTTGTCAAGTTGTACAGGGATTGCTACAGAGCCACGGAATGCGTCGAAACTTCTTTGAGCTTTCGCTACCGAAAGCGACCTCGACCGACGTAATAGTGCCAGTGGTTCCATATAGCTTTCCACTTTCCGAAAGCAGATTGTTGCGTCTTGGTAGTACTTTATCTGGGAGTAGTAAAGGCACGCCCAGTACAAGCTAACACAGTCGTATGCCCCGGAAATTGTACAGGCCACGAATAAATTCTACAGCCACGGCGGATAAATTCTACGGGCCGCGCATCCAAAGAAGACGATACAGGCCACGCATGCAAAGAAGACGCGGGAACGTATATCCACCAACACGAACTATTCGCCATTCCGTGACATGAGGCATCAATATTTCCCACCACAACTCATGGTTCAGCAGGTTCTTCAGCATTTTTTTAGCCTAGGTACATCTAGAGACACTTTTGACGACACTTCTGAAGACACTTTTGACAACACTTTTGACGACCCTCTGTGAAGCCATCGCCAGTGATTTTGATGCACGTGTGACATGGAAGCTGGGGCTCCAAACCAGCATGGAGCGACGGGGCTGGCCTTATCTGCGAGCCCTTGCTTGTGTCGTTCAACTTGGCTTAGTTTGTGGTGCGTCTTTGTCTTTCGGCTACATCTTGACCAGCGTAATTTAGCATGGCAGGGTTATCAAAATTATACTTTAACCTTTTATTTACTTTAATTTATATTGTTTATAATTGTAAACTTATAATTGCTCAAAGTACTTATCATTACAAATTTAATTGTACTAATTTATGGGTTAACAAAGTTTGAATTTTAATTTACATGAGCACCTTATAAAGTGGGATAAGAAGGAATACAAGCGCAAGTAAAGATTTTGCTAAAGTCACATTTAACTATACTGCAAAAATTGCACATAGTGATACAGCACAACGTGATAAAGATTAGGTCTTCGTACTCACTAATACGTTTCCATGGCTAAATGGGGCTTGCTTGGATTCTAGCAAATTATGGAAGTTGGCTTCTAGAAGCTACCTAGGGATCCAAACATTTCTAATAACTTGTAGCCAACTTCTACAGTTATGAGCCTCTAGATTCTACAATCTAGTAAGCTGAGGAAAGCTAGCTTCTTTTTTTTTTACTGTCAAATCTAGCTTCTTTCAACTTTTGGATCTAATTTGGCCAATATGTACATTGCCTTTTGGCCCATCTGGCCACCTAGTCCAAAGATGGAGGGCATTATGGTAATTTTGCTCTACAGGCAATCTACCCCAGATTTTGTGATGTATGAATCCAAATAGTAATTTTGCTTTAGAGACCAGTCTACCTCAGCTTTTGCGATGCATGAATCCAAATAGATCTCTTAATTGAGCTTGTATGATCTAGCTTTTAACAATCTAACTTTTAAAAGCTAGCGATCTATGGGTATCTAAACGCAGCCATAGTCCAGCTGCACGAAACCTTTCAGTATTTTACACGGATCATTCTTTGACTTCCTGGCATCTAGCATATCCTTTACTCGCACGAAATGTGACGCGTGCGACGCCAATTCTGGCGAGGCTGCCGAGTGGCGTGCATGCACTGAAGCAATCAATGCGCATGCTGCGTACCTACGTACGTGGAGCACAGATACAGCAGCCCATACCATTTTTTTAAACGAAGGCCAAAACAATTCTCGCCGACAGAGATTTCATTTATATATTTGCGCCAAAAACAAGCGTGATTGGACTTCTCTAAGCGATTATGTCGTCCTAAGCGTCTTGTGATTGTCAAGCTTACAAGGAACGTTCCCACAGAGATGCCCTCGACCGTGTCCATGACAAAAAACGAGACTAGCTAGCTAGGCTGCTTCAGTTGAAACGCCTTGCAGTCACGAACAACAAGAAAAGTGTACTTGGACGATATATAGGTATAGTTGCATGCAGCTGGAGATCGACCGTACCCCACCACATTTTTATCCCATTTCCATATTCATCAGTAATAAGCCGAACTCAGAAGACGTTCACCAGTTTCACATTTGTAAATATATCAGATTATCACTGCAGTGTGCAGTTACTGGACCGGCCGGGGCTTGTTAATTTTTACTACTTCTGTCCAACTCTATGTAGCAAATCGCAAATGTTTTCAAACTATCCTCCGAAGATTAGGTCTTCGTACTCACAGAATATGGACATAAATCGGCAATCAAATTCTCCGAGCTTAAATATAAAACGTAAAAGAATTCAAAAGAAAAACACTGAAACGAGCAGATCATCAGGGGCTCCGGGCTACCGGAGCGTGCCACATATATAAGGACCGCGAACAAACCAATAATACAGGCCACTGCTTTTTCATGACAACAATTTGAATCCACTACAAGTATGTAACTATCGCCACTTTGCTACTTTGAAGTGTGGAAGCAGGGCCATGCACGCATGGCATGATTGATGAAAAGATCACAGAAAAGGTATATACAAGTATACGGTCCACATGGGACTCCACTAAACACCGTTTTAGTTTGTTGTTATCGCCATAGTCGGTTTGCCATGATCTTTTCATTCGGTGGTATTATCTTGGTGTTAACTAATTTAAGATCACTAAGAAAGCAAGAATTGTGTGCCTGCCTGGCCTTAGCAGTTTCAGTCAGTTTCTGCCAGTTGATCAATCAATCAGTTACGAGTTACCATGAGACACGGAACGTGAACACGAGATACGTACTAACCCGCGACAATAACTGGCGCCATTTGATCTGCCGATCGATCGAACTGAAACTGAATACGAATATTGCAGACATGGAGTGGTTGTGCATGCAGGCAGATCAGAGGATCGGAGCGAGTTCAGGGGGTGCGGGGTGCCGCCCGTACCGTGGCTGCGGAGGAAGACCCTGGTGACGAAGGGCGGCTCCTTGGGCCGCTCCGGCATCTGGAAGTCGCTGACGTTGAGCCGCCACGACGCCGCCGGCCCCGCCATTCCTCCCCCCGCCTTATTCAGCCCCTCCTTGTGGTCGCCTCCCATGCCGCCCGGCCCCGTCGTCAGAGCCGCCGTCGGCCGTCGCCCGACCGCAAGCCTAGCCGGCCGGCCAGCCAACACGGAAGAAGAAATGGACTAGCTAGCGCCCGCAGAGCGTCCGCGACAGACGGCGGCAGGAGGAGAGGGTCGGCGAACTGTGTGGTGGTGGCGGTGCTGCTGGTGGTGGTTTATATATAGATGAGCAGTTATAGTGGTGGTGGTGGTGGTGTGGTGGTGGTGGCGTGACTCCCACACAGATCAGATGACTAGATCAGCGAGCATGCGCAACGGCAGGCGTCGGGGACGGCGAGGTGCGCGCCGCGCGCGCGCCCTTTGCTGTGCTTTCTTTCTTATCATCCGATCCAGAGCGCGGATCGGAGGCAGGCAGCGGGAAGTGGCGCGGTTGGGGGTCGTGACGGCTTGATGGATTTGGTGCAATGCATGCCTCGCTTTAATTTGTTGTACGCTAGCGCCCGTCCAGTCGCCTTTGTTACAAAGCCTTTGTTGAGTCGCGACAGGGCTCCGGTCACCCCTCGATCGATCAGCCGGTCTGGTCACAGACTCCGGCCTAGCAGCCTATGTTATGTATGCATGCGGACACTGAGACACGACACGACACAACGGTAGAGAGCTAGTACTAGGAGTACTCCTACACGCTGGAGTGGATGCATTCGCACACCAGAAATGGAAGCTGATGCGGAGGGAGCGAATTGAAGGCACGCACGTCAGTGTCCGTCCCAGTGCTGCTGGCTGCTGTGCTGTGTGGCACTAGGGAACCCATTTTCATCGGCGGTATATATCCAGATGCAGCGTGCCGTCCCGGGTTTGTCTTGGACACGAACGAGACCTTGTAGTTATACGCGCGTCGTGGACGTATGCATGCATGCATAGATTACCGAGCGGCCTCAGCAGCTCAGACGTGTCCATTTCCTCGTGCGCGCACCGGGGCACCGCGCATGCCTTGACAGTTTGGCCTATCAAACGCGGAGGATATGCTTGGGGAGACCTAAGGTCCAACTACAATCTCACGTAAGCCACTAGGGGTTGTTTAGTTGGTGAAAAAATTTAGGTTCGGCTACTGTAGCACTTTTCGTTTTTATTTGACAATTTGTGTCTAATCATGGACTAATTAGGCTTAAAAGATTTGTCTCGTGATTTACAACTAAACTGTGTAATTAGTTTTTTCTTTCGTCTACATTTAGTACTCCATGCATGTGCCGCAAGATTTGATGTGACATGTACTGTAGCACTTTTTGGGTTCTCTTTTTAGGTATGTATGTCAACTAAACAGGCTCTAGGTCTGCAAATTTAGGTTTATTATTGGGTTGTTCTGCTGTAAAGAAATTAGGGAACGTCGTCGTCGTTTTTGGTCGACTACGCCGGCCGGCTCCATATATATGCAGCTGCGTCGCACACTCTCTCTCCACCAACGGACACCAGTCCGCGTCCAGACGAATTTAGGGATTGGTAAGCCCTATGCTATGCCCCCCTATATATGACGACGCGAGGCAGCAGAGCACGCACTGTCGCGACCACACACACACGACCCGCCAACGTTCAAGCTAGTGGGCTGGTTCGGCTGGTGGAAAAATCGGCTGGTTTCGGCTGATTCAATAGTGTTATGTGAGAGAGAATAAGCTAAAATAAACTGAAACAAACCGAAACATGACCTGCAGAACAGGGCCAGTCTGCTATATATGCGCTCCGTTGGTCGGTTGACGCAACATCGTCACGCAGACCGACGCCGCGCGCACTCGTGTTTAAAAAAGTGCGATAGGCTCATAGTAGCCTAGTATTCTTCAATCAACGACAGAAATGGAGGAAACACTTGCTCTTATTGTGTTGTCGCGCGCCACACTGTCGATTTCGATTCCAATGTTAAGCTCCAAGTAAACTGGGGACTTTTATTTTTGAGAACAGTAAACTGGGACTTTGGGAATATCGAAGGGCGCTTCCAACATTGCCAACTCATCAGCTAGTTCATAGCCTGTACGTACATGTTGTCATGTGTCGTGTGTGAAGAAAGGATGCTGAGAGGAAACAAAGCAAGAGGGGACGACAGGGAGTAAATCAACAAAACTTGTATTATTCATCCGTAAACTCAATTCGAGGATGTAAAGTTTTGGGGTGTCATATCTAGTGTCACATGGAGGTGTTATATGGAATGTTCGGATACTAATAAAAAAACAAATTATAGAATCGTCAGTAAACTGCAAGACGAATTTATTAAGGCTTATTAGTCTGTTATTAGCACACGTGTGTACTGTAGCGCTTTATTGTCAAATTATGGACTAATTAAGCTTAAAAGATTCTTCTCGCAAATTACACGCAATCTGTATAATTATTTATTTTTTAATTTATATTTAATATTTTATACATGTATCAAACATGCGATGTGATAGACAAGCTGCGCCGTGGTCGAAGGCTTGATGACTTTTGGCGCAAAGCTACTAGCCTACTAGGGGGCGACAGGCGGACTAGGTGAAGTCGGAGGGAGGAAGCAAAGCAAGATCGATCGAAAAGGTTAAAAAAAAAAGCAAGATCGATCGGTGGACTGGCACCAGCACAGCACCACACAGACCAGATCTGGCATCAACTTTGGTGTGCTTATAGCCCATATAGCCTGTTGGGCTGTCGTGCCTGGCATCAGCTTCTCGTTGCATCGATCGATACTGCCAAGCTGCAGGGCCGTTTAGGGGTGCGGTGTGCCCATAGCCCATAACCTGTTGGGCTGGCAGTACGGCGAAGGGCGAACGATGCATGTCACGCTCCGTTAGACAGTTATAAATCGTGGGCCTTGGAAGGAAGCCACCTATGTCGACTAGTAGTCTCCTGGTTTCATGGGCTGGGCCAGGTCCGTTACTAACAGGACACGGCTACGGCAATTCTACATAGGGCCTCAGTTAGATCACAAATCGTTCCTACTGCCCTCCTTGGCATTACTACTACGTTCGTGGGCCTAAACCTCACCGAGGTAGATGATGGTTGTTTTTTTCTCAAAAAAAAAAGAAAAAAAGATGATGGTTGTTTCGGGTAGGGCCCGGATGGCCGGGCCTGGGGAACATCGAAAGAGATTGGCAATAACCCGGACCGTGACGCGATTGGTCCGAAACGCATTTTATTATTTCCCATCGAAAGAGATTGGCCCTAAGATTTTCTCATATCTCCGTCTCTGTCGACACCGCCCCCTCCTGTTTCCTGCGTGGAAGCCACAGACAACAATCCAAGAAACGAGACGAGAACTCGAGGAGGAAGGAGCTGTCTGCTCTGCTGTCAATGTCCTCTCCTCCCGCAAGCTACCGGCGGCCTACCGCGACGCGGTGTCCACTCGGTCGCATTAAAATATCCGGCGCCCGGCGACCCAACAGCCACCCACAACCCGCAGACCGCGCGGGCGCAGCGCAGCACGGCCCGCACGGCGCACCTACACCGCACCTCAGGCATCACGTCTCGGCTGCGCTTGGCACCCAGTGTGTCCACATGTCCCCCTCACGCGCCACGCACAGGGCACAGCTACGCATACGGCCACCGGCTGGCGTCACGCGGCCACGTGTGCTGCTGGCGTCGGCCATGTTAGTTCATATAGCACTATAGCAGGCCATGTGCGCGACGACTTTGCTACGTCTACTGCTATCCAAGTCTACGTACAATTTATCTCCTCTCTGCTACGGAGTAGCACCTAACAGAAGCACATGGTGCCGTGCGGGGTGAACCGTGCAACGCGTGCACGCAGGCACAGGTAGCCACGGGCTCGATCTCCGCCATTGACAAATGCAGCAGCCTGCGGCGTGCGCGCGACTGTGCGGTCCACACACAAGAGTAGCAGCTTAGCTTAGCTTAGCTTAGCTTCCCCGTTGTTCATTGCGCGTTTAACGCTACGCCATGTGTACGAACGTCCTGGTCGCTTCGTTGATAAGTCCTAACTAACTTAAAGTAGCGTTGGCTGATTTGTCATGGGAGAAAAACATACATCCGCGCTAGCTAGCTCCCCGGCCCGTCGTCTAATTCGTCGTCGGTCTCCTGGTCTAGTAAGCCTACTAGTACTGAAATGCATGGAACCTGGCTGTGAATCTGACAATCTGTGATGCTCGTAGACTAATCGAGATGGTCGGAATCTAAACTTAGTTTGCCTCTAATCTTAACGTCGCTCACTCGAGCAAGCAACTGATCATACGTGTTTTAGTTTGACGAGACTCCACGCTTGGTTAAGAACTAGAATTTGGAGCGAGCGAGGATGTGTCATGTAATTGCTTGACTTGACGACTACAACCAAGGTATGAAGTAAGCGTGCTCTAAAATAAGGCAAAATAATACTTCATCCCTTCGGAATTAGTAAGTGTAAACATCTGGTCAGGACAAGGGTTTAACCGATAGTTTCTTTCAGTGCAATAATAGCTAGGATTTTATATTATAAAATCATGTGTTGCTAAAAAAATCTTGGTCATAGGCTTTTCGTAACTAAACGAAGTACGCATACTAATTTCTAAATCCTTCCACTTTCTATCAAGTGATTTTAATGGTTGGATATTAAACTATACTTAAATGAGTGTACGGGTGCATATAATGCTTGTATGAAACCATCTCGTTAGTTGCGGCCGCCTGCAATGAAATCAAGGACGCTCGGTCCGTTCTTTCTTTGGCTCTTGAGAACAACTTTTAACCCGCCGGAAACAGAGCAGTGACGATTGACAAAAGCCTTCTTTTCAGAGTGTGATGGTTCCTCTTTTTTTTTCTTTTTTTTTCTTTTTTCGCTACATAAAAGCATGATGCTGTCCGATGGTTAGGAATAAAAGTTGGCTTGTGTAGGCTTATAGACTCGCCTATCAGTAGCAATAGCAACTTGCTGCTGTTTGTGAAGGGAAATGGAATGGCGGCAGCGGCGCACTCAACGTGTGCCTACAAAGTCAAGAGCTCATAGCCTTGTACACATGGGTCAAGAGGGCAGCAGCAGGTATAATTCATGATGAAGAAAAATGAAAAAAAAAACGCTGATAATTTCTTTTCAGCAATAAGGAGCATATATACCGGGTAGTGTACAAGCCTTCTCTGGTGTACTGCCTTAATTATATCCAACCTTGTTTGACCCAACTACATACAATTAGACACTTCAGTGATTGTGCCTTCTAGTTTGTCCTACTCTTCTTTCTCCAGACGAAACACTAACCTATACTAGTATTGAACCTTCCAAACCCTTAAGAAAAGGACTACAGTTTGTTCATCACCTTTTCTAAAAAAAACAGTTTGTTCATCACAGCAGAAATTAACTGCTGCGATGAAAATCTGTATTATATTAGTATATAACAACATAAAAATAATAAAGCCCCCACGCCATCGTTAACAGTCATAGGTTAATGATACATACGGTAAAACGCAACGAATAATTAAACACGTCATTTTCGGACGGTACATATTAACTGCTGCGATGAGAAGGTATTCCTACAAATAAAGCGATTAACCAGTCTCACCTGTCCACACGGAGAAAGAGCAGCAAGGAAGGGTGAGCCACTAGTCACGATTACATGAGATGGTTCAAGGAGGCCACTGTGCCGCCCGCGGACGATGGCGACCACCGCATGGTCTCGGCTGACATCACCTCTTCACCGGGCCGGGGGCAGGCCAGAGGCCACCGCCCAACAGCGAAGCTGACGCACGTGATGACGCGCGCACCCAGCGGCCGGCCCCGCGCTACCACTCTCCTCTCCTTGGCGCGGTGCAGGCAGGTGATGAACCGATGATGCGGCGTGCGCTACTCCGGGACGCGCGCCGGCGCCGAGGGTGCCTCCGGCTCCGGCTCCACGTTCAGGTCGAGGCCGGCACGCGGCAGCGACGGGGCAGCAGCGCGCTCGGTTCCGGCGGGGGCGAGGGCGGGGACGGGCTCGTCGGGCCCCGGCTGCGCCGGCGCCTGCGCGGGAGGGGCGGCCGGGGCGGCGAAGTCCTCCCAGGAGAAGCTGGGCCGCCACGCCGGTGCGCGCGGGGCAGCGGGCCGGGCGCCGGCGCCGCACAGCCGGCGGGAGGCGTCGCGTATGCGTCGGAGGATGGCGTAGAACTCCTCGACCTCGGCGTCGGAGGCCTCGTCGACGGCGACGGGGGCGGCAACGGCGTCGTCGGTGATGTCGGTGTCGGGGCGCTTGCGCTTGGCGGTGGCCGTGGTCGCGTCCATGGTCTCACAGCGTGCTGAGCAGAGCAGTGCGCGGGGAGGAGCGGGCATAGGAAGGTTTTGGTGGCTCAGGCTCGCTAGTGTTTTGGAAGAAAAGGAAGGGCTGCTGGTTTATAAGGCAACAAGGCCATGTTTAGTTACTCAAATTTGGGTCTAAAATACACTATGCAAAAAGAAGATTCTCCGTCACATCAAAATACCAGCAGATACATGAAGTACTAAATATAGATGAAATTAAAAACTAATTACACAATTTTGTTGTATTTTACGAGACGAACATTTTAAGCCTAATTAATCAATGTTTGGACAATTATTAACAAATAAAAACAAAAATGCTACAGTTCCAAACAGTAATTTAAGTATCCCAAATTTAAGATCTAAACAAGGCCCAAGTGTATGCGGAATATTTCCTTTGAAACTTCTCATGTGAGGGAGTGGTCATCTTTTTCTAAGCTGGGGCCAATTGTTTATGCATATACTGTTAGACTAACTATTGGTCTCATAAACATACATTTGCATATATTATTGTTTTTAAAACAATTGCCTATATCTCTTCATTTTATAGTTATGAGAAAATAATAGTTAAATTATTGACGGTGCAAATCAAGAATGAAAGTATCTTTTAGGGACAACGACCTTATTTCTAGTATTACTATACAACAATTTTGCCCCTCCATCTCTTGCACCTTAGGAACCTCAGTGAGGTTAGTAGACCCTGCACTCGAATGGAGGCTAGACAAAGCTCAAGGCACCACTGCGATAACGTGATTTCAAGCATCTAATTAAGGGTGTTACGACGAAGAGCAAAGCACACGCTAGCACTGTGTGAGGGCAAGAGTGGTTGAGGTGTGCCAAATTCCGTTAATGCCCTTCGTGAACCATGGTTGTATTGTATGGTACCTAAGGCCATGGCTTTAGTGACATGTTTCTGATTGTCTCCTTGTGCCATTTTCAATAATATTAAGTAAAGCGACAAAGTTCGGTGTTTTCCTGTAGTGTGGAAAATTTGGTGGCAAGGCGTTTTTCCATCAATGCTGGCATCGTCCATAAGCTACATGTCATTGTTTGTCCTTGGGCGTATCTCATTGAAAGAAAGAAGCTTTAATATACACCATGTAAAGACAGTAGGCCGAGCAAACACAGAAGAAAGAGAATTAATCATCGGGTCTACCAAGTACACCAACACTTGATTGTAGTGTACCATAAAGCATTATTGGTCCTATAACCATGTGTTTGCAATCACATATATTTCTCTACAATAATGGCCAACTTCTTAATTATCCATTTGAATGCACCACTTGTCGTAGATCTAAAATTCAACAAACAAACTTCTAATTTTTAAATAAAACATCTGCATATCCTTTTGTAATTAAGCTGGGGGCAATTGTTGATGCAGATACTGTTAGACTAATTGTTGGTCTCATAAACATACTTTGCATATATAGTTTTTAAAAAAAACAATTGCCTATATCTCTCCATTGTATAGTTGTGAGAAAATGGTGGTTAAATTATTAACAATACAATCAAGGATGAGAGTATCTTTAGAGACCACGACATTATTTCTGGTATCACTATACAACAATTTTGCTCTTCCATCTCTTCCACCTTAAGAACCTCGTGACGTTAGTAGTAGACCTAGCACTCGAATGAGGCCAAGACAAAGCTCAAGGCACCGTTAAGATCATGTGATTTCAAGCATCTAACTAAGGGTGCTATGACGAAAAGCAAAGCACACACCAACACTCCGTGAGGGGCAAGAATGGTTGAGGTGCCCTTCGCGAGCCGTGGTTGTATGGTACTTAAGGCCATGGCTTTGATGACATGTTTCTAATTGTCACCTTTTACCATTTTCAATAATATTAAGTAAAGCGACAAAGTTTGGTGTTTTTGTGTAGTGTGGAATACTTGGTGGCAAGGCATTTCCCCATCAAAATTGGCATCGTCCATAAGCTACACTTCATTGTTTGTCCTCGGGCGTATCTCATTGAAAGAAAGAAGCTTTTAATATACACCATGTAAACACACTAGACTGAGCAAAACAGAAGAAGGGAATTAATCATTGGGTCTACCAGGTACACCATCACTTGATTGTAGTGTACCATATAAAGCATTATTGGTCCTATAACCATGTGTTTGAAGCCACATATATTTCCCAACTTCATAATTATCCATTTTAATGCACCACAACTTGTCGTAAATATAAAATTCAACAAACAATCTTCTAATTTTTAAATAAAACATTTGTATATCATTTTGTTAGATAGATTCTAGATGTTATTCATTTAAATTCTTGAATGGTCAAAATGATCTCTCTTTATCACTTCCATTGTTGGCACATTCTCTATCTTTATACATCAACCATCTTAGATGCCATATGGTACGCATACACACAATTGTCATCTTGTACCATTTTTCCATTATAGAATAATAGAAGTCCAAACAACACTAAAGAACAATTGCCACCTTATATCAAATTGGGGCGGCTTCTTGGTGTTGTTGATTTGAGCCATTTTGACACTGAAGGTTGTTAAGCCTCAAATCACGGCGACTACGGCTCCAATACCACTTGAAAGAACCTAATGGCTAGAGGGGGTGAATAGCCTATTTAAAATTTCTACAACAACACTTAGCAAATATGTTAGACAATTAAACGACGAAGTGAGTGTTACGCTAGCCTACTAAAAGAGCAAGCCACCTACCACAATTTTAGTAACTATGATCACTAAGCACACAATTTGCTAAGTCACTACACTAAGTTAGTGAGCTCTCAAAGGCTAACTAAAGAGCCTCACTAACCACTAGACTTAACGAAAGCTAGCTCTCAAAACTAATTACACTAAAGAGCTTAGCTTACACACTAGGAATGTAATACAAGAGAGGATGGCGATGATTATATCGATGTGTAGAGGTATGAGCCAATCACAAGATGGAGCCAATCAATTTCAAGACAACCAATGAAATTCTCGGACAAAGATGACACAATGATTTTTTACCGAGGTTCACTTGGTTGCTGGCAAGCTAGTCCTCGTTGTGGCGATTCACTCACTTAGAGGTTCAAGCGCTAATTGGCATCATACGCCAACTCTCAATAGGGTGCCGCACAACCAACACAAGATGAGGATCACACAAGCCATAAGCATATTTCAAGTCATTTGGAGCTATACAGCAATAGATACAAATTTCTCCTATTTCATAATGAATAAAAGAGATAATTTATAACTTCATTTTCCATAACAGAACATGGCATATTTGATATTTTTAATAAAAACTAGATACTACACAGAGCACAACAAATTTTGAACCATTTCATTTGGATCCCTAAATCACTAGATATGAATTTTTAAACTTAGCATTCAAATCTGCTTTTGAATAAAAACTAAAACCTAAACCCTAACCTAACTGGGCCGGCCCGACTGAGCTACCCGGTCCACATTCACTCCGGAGGCGCTGACAGAGGAGGCTCGCACGTCAGCGACCCCACGCGACAGAGAGAGAGTGTAGGGCACGGTTTCGATCGGCCACTGCTTGTCGGCGGCAAGACCACCGGCAGCGAGGTCGCCGCCGTTGTGCTTCCCACGACAACCCACACCCAGTGTGCCTTTAATTTGACTGGTGGGGCATAGGAGCACCACCACTGGCGTGCATGGCGGACGGCCGAAGCAGAGCGGTGGCGCGTCGGCTATCTCCGGCCACGACGGGTTCTAGTGAGGGCAGTTACGCCGTCATAGGACCCTAGAGCTATGCCTACGCAAGATTTGAGGAGACGAGATGCTCCAAAGATACAGGACCACGGCGAGCGCCCACACGAAGGAACTCCGATGAGGTCTCCGTGGTGGAGGAGCGAACAATGCGGACTCACCCGGGTTCGGCTCGCTACGCGGAGAGTACGAGGGGGTAGAGGAGCTCCAGGCGAAGCTATTGGCAAGGTAGAGTGGCGAGTGGTGTGGTGATGGAGGCACAAGGGAGAGGCGAGCTTGCAGCGGCAATGGCGTCACCGGGGAGAAGCAGAAAGCGAGATGGAGAGGAGGAGCGAGCAGAAGGTTGGTATGGCCGGGTGTGCACGGCTTTTCTCTTCTTCAAGCAAGCGCGAGTGATGCCGTGGCACTCCACGCGCACATGGACAAGCCACACGGCGGTCTCCACCTGACGCTGGTCGGCCACCGAGGTCAGCTCGAGCTGATTCAGAGCTCAATGAGCTGACTGAACCCGTCCCCTTCTTAAACCCCTAGCTCCTAATCCAGCTCGAGTTAGCAAAAATTGTAATTATCAAAGTTGTAGAGTGAAGTGAGATCTACAAGATTGTCAATTGGAGCTCAAACTAATTTGGCTTGGTTAGAGAGTTACAGCACCCCAAAGTAGGGTACTTTGAAACTGTAGTACAGTTAGGACTTAACCAAAATGGCTAAGTGCTAAACAGCATACCAAACTAACTTTGTGGGCCCTGTTTGAGCATGTTAGGTCCATTTTCATGAGATGACCATTAAATAAATTTTGTTTCTTAATAAATTTACTACAACTTTGCTTAAGAGTGCACAAGCATGCATTGACTTCTAAGTGCACTTTTCAAACAGTCAAACAAAAGAGCTCCAGGGTCAACACAAGTCAAACTAATGCTTAGAAGCATAGTTAGGGCTAATGACCTTTATTAGCATTATTCCTAATGACATTCTAAATGTATCTATGGTGTTTTGGTGAGTCACCACATTCAATTGCATGTGATCCATGTACTCTAGCTTCTCAAATTAACTGAAACATATACATGAAACATATGAAACATTCAACTGAAACAAGCGAAACAATCAATTGAAACACTGAAACAGAGGCATGCAACACTTGAAACATGGTACATGGGACATGTACAACCCCTCTAGGATACTAGGTAAAACATAGGGACATCACATATGATACACACACACAAGCACTAATGCAACATCATGTTGCAACATTGAAACATAGGATGATGCACATGTGATAATGAGATGAATGTGCTTATGTTATGAAATGCAAATGCATAAATGCAAGCCAAACACATGGGGTGTTACACTTCCATTGTCATTGTATCACAATTTTGCTCCTCCATCTGTTGCACCTCACAAATTTATGACATTGGGTGAGGTGTAAGTTGTGTCACATTCTAGCAAAGCCCTTGACTAACCATTGTCGTTTGGTAGTTTAAGCAATGACTTCAATAACATGTACAGTTGTTGTCACATACTCCCTTCGTCCAAAAAAAAGTGTCGCTATGAGGTTCGTGCTAGGCAAACTTTTCTTAAGTTTGACATGATTTATAGATAATATTAGCAACATTTGTATATCAAATAAGTTTATTACAAAAATATATTCAGCGATCTATCTAATAATACCAGTCAAACACCATAAATGTTAATATATTGTTATATATATTTAATTAAACTTATAATTTTTTGACTTCTTAAGAAGTGAGAATAACACTCTTTATGCGACGGAGAGAGTACTATTTTGTTTCAATAAGCCCAAGCTAAAGCCGCAAAGCTTGGGATTATCATAAAAACAAGGAAATTTCAACAAATAAATCTTCCTTCATCAACTTAGCCTCTATATTATTTTCGCATACTATGCCTCAGTGTTTACCCTCAACCATATACCTTATTGAAAAAAAAATATGTAGTCTAAATTCTATTAAACCACCTAGCTGTAAGAATAAGTAATGGGGTGTTAACTGTAGTTAGATAGATACTGAAAATTATCACCAAAATTCCTAACTAGTCGAAATGCAAATATCTTTTAAAGACTGCAGTATTGTTTTTTTTTGTTCGTTTGAGTTTATCAGCCCGACTTATTAGCTATGGTACATTGTTTTTCTCTCACAATAAAACAGAATTAACTACCTTATCAGCTGCAAAAACCATTAACTAAACATCTTCACATCCAACTCAGACATGCAATGAGAACAATGAGGTTGGTGTAGCGGTGAATCTCGGTGCGTGTTCTAGGTCTGCTAGCTACGCGATGGCTTCGTTGGATAACATTCGCACGGTTGTCATCTTATACAGTCTTTCCCCCATCATATACCAAATTAAAGCAGCAAAGCTCGCTATTTCATACAGTGTGAATAATTTTGGGCGAAAAGGTTTCCAACTCGTGCCGAATAATTGCTCCCACAAATTACTTGGTCATGTAAGGATGGTCACTGGTTGCACCTAATAAAACTATTGAAGAAGGGCGTGTTTACTTCAGGGCTGTAAAGTTTTCGGGGGTACTATAGCACATGTGTAACTATAATAATTAGTGTCTAATCATATACTAATTAGATTTAAAAAATTCGTCTCGTAAAATACATGCAAACTGTATAATTAGTTATTATCCAAACATTTAATAGGACGGGGTGTAAAGTTTTTAGGTGGGAACTAAACACCCCCATAGTCTGCACCTTGCGGGGCCATCACTTATATCAAAGTTTTATTAGTACGGTGTCCGACAATGCTTGACTTTGACTCTGGGCCTGGGTTGAGCAATGGGTTTTTTGATGTGTCGTCCCCCTAGCCCGACCATAGCCATGCAACCGGGTCGCGGCCGAGACCAGATATGCTAAGGGGGTGTTTAGTTACTCTTCAAAATTTTTCACCCTGCCACATCGGATGTTTGACGTATGAAGTATTAAATATAGACGAAAAAATAACTAATTACATAGATTGCGATAAATTTAGGAGACAAATTTATTAAGCCTAATTAATCCATGATTTGACACGGTTGTGCTACAGTAAACATGCGCTGATAATGGATTAATTAGGCTTAATAAATTTATCTCGCGGTTTTCAGACGAGTTATGTAATTAATTTTTTTTATTAGTATCCGAACACCCCTTTCGACATCTCAGGAAACATTTGATGTGACATAAAAAATTCACCCAAAGAACTAAACACCCCCTAGGGTCTACTGGTCCTGGGCCCACCAGAAAGATTGGCCGAAGGGTGCTGCAGCCTGCGTCATCACCGTTCTCACCGTGTTACAAAATGGGACCAGATACCAGATTTCATCCTCAAATTCCACTATGCAAAAAGAAGATTCCTCGTCACATCAAAATGCCGACACATGTTTGGAGTACTAAATATAGATGAAATAAAAAACTAATTACATAGTTTTGTTGTACTTTGGAAGATGAACATTTTAAGCCTAATTAATCAATGTTTGGACAATTATTACTAAATAAAAACAAAATTGCTACAGTGTTGCACAGTATTTACTGTGCAAATTTGGTACACCAAATTCCGTATCTAAACAAGCCCCAGCTGTGCGCGACACAGTCACACTGGGGCAGAACTCGTTGGCAATCAATCACCAATAGTTTAGATGGAACCCGGCTTAGACTACCCGCAGTGGGTACTCTAAAACCATACTCTAAAGCTTTAGAGTATGAATATAGAGTAAAAACTGTTGTACTGGGTACTCTAAAACGATACTCTATCTTTTCTCTCACTCTATATTTAGAGTAGTACAGTACTTACTCTATACTCTATAGTGACGGACCCACTAGCTAAACAAAGGGAAAAAATACTATAACTCACAAACCAAAAATCCAAATTAAATTTCGATTGCACCATAAAATTCGTCTCAATAAATCCTTCAAAACTAAATCACACGTGGATATATTTAGATAAAGTGATAAGTGGGTCCAACAGTGGATAGAGTGGATAGAGGATGATATAGAGGATGAATGGGTGCGGAAGAATTGAGTATAGAGGAGAGAATCTTACTGACTAGGACGTATAGAGGATGAATATAGAGGTCCGTGAGTGCGGGTAGTCTTAGATTCCAACAGAGGGCCACCGCTTTATATCACGCGCTATGCCAGGCAAAGAATAAAAACCCTTGATCGTACGCTGCAAAGGTAGTGTTTAGATGGTGTAAAAGTTGGTGTAAAGTTTCTGTAACACTTTTCGTTGTTATTTGGTAAAATTTATCCAATCATGGACTAACTAGGCTCAAAAGATTCGTCTCGACATTTACAGACAAACTGATCAATTAGTTATTTTTTATCTACATTGTTGATATTTGGTAACGCAATTAGGAAATAGGATCCGCAAGCGCACGGATATCGGTGAGCACTTCACCCGAGATGTTATCCTGGGTATCGTATTTATATTTTTACCTTTAGGAGAAAGAGTGCATCTGACTAACCAAATCTACTACTACTAACCTTTAGGCTACAACCACTATGATTCGATGTGAGTGATGTATAGAGAAGACTACAACCGCACTCTTCTTCTAACCTTGGTAAGGATGATCTACTGTTCTATTGGGGAGGTTTACGGAATCTAGACACCACAAAGGATGTTCAACCCGCACCTATAAACCCTATCAATCCTGCTAACGGGATATGGAATACAAAGGTAACTTGGAATTGTCACGTTCCTCGCTACTACCACGGTCCGGCTAGACGAGGGGATATCTATGAGTATCCTAGCTTAAACACCACGTTTACGCTAGAGATGATTACTCTAAACTCTACGCGAAGAGATCAAAGTAAACTCATAACCAAAGAACAATATAACAAAGAACTTACTAGAATTTAGAAGTCGAAATACTGAAGAATCATGAGAACAAGCCTCGGGTTAGAAGAACTTGCTCCCGCAGGTACAACCTCGGAGTAGACACCGACAGGCCGGCTTCCTCCGATCTACACCTCCACTCTATCTCTCTCAATCTAGTAGAACTAATTCTACTTTCATATTGGATGCTAAGCCCTAAGAGGTGGGAACCCTAGAGGGAACCTCTCTCTCTAAACCCTAACTAGAGATATGCAACTGAATAATGAATTGGGGTCTTCTCCACCAGGGGTCAGGGGCCTTGCTTATATAGCCCTTTTGGATGAATCTGGACCGTCGGATCAAACCGACCTTCATCCTACGGTTTTCCTTGATCCTCAAAGGCGGTGGAGCATAATCCGCGAGACTCGACCTGATTGGTCCCGGGGGCAGGGCGGGCGCCCTAGGGCACAGGGCGGGCGCCCTGTGTCCTGGCCCGTTACGGCTCCCGTTCGTTCCCGTGGCTTCTGGAATCTTCTAGATGTAAGATAATTACGTGTTCGGTTAATATCCCGTCATTAATCCGACATGTGGGCCTTTCTTCCGTATTTCCTGATAACCCCCTGCAGAAATAGATAAACAGCAAAACTCGTGGAATTCTGTTAGATCAAACCCTAATTCTAGGTGTTGCTTGCATATAGGTCCTTTTCTTTATTTATTTGATGGTTATAATTGATACTTAAGAACCGTCAACAAACACCTCCATACTTAGGCTTTTACTCGTCCTCGAGAAAAGGTTGGTTAATAAAACATCTGGGGTTGAAACATTCTTTCATACCTGCAGGGTGTTGTAAAAATCCACTGTGCACTTATAGTCAGGGAAATATATGGTCAGAGTAAAG
Source organism: Saccharum spontaneum (assembly GCA_022457205.1). Taxonomy (NCBI): domain Eukaryota; kingdom Viridiplantae; phylum Streptophyta; class Magnoliopsida; order Poales; family Poaceae; genus Saccharum; species Saccharum spontaneum. The sequence continues at coordinate 49,253,844 of CM039604.1, forward strand.
AGCCTTTCTTCTTCTTAATCCCTATCACTTGGAGTTTTTACATATTTTTGAAAAGAAAAACTTAGCATACCTTTATCCTCATAGGTGCTCTCAGAGTCACTCATTATCTTTTATATTTCTCTCTGAGGCTGTTTTGATTTTGCAAAAATAATTCTTTAAGCATACATACCTTGCATTTATTGTATGGTCAAAACCGGATCCGAGGAGAAGAATGCCATACTCTTAGATCAAAGATTTTGAAAATTAAAAACTTGTCACTCTTACTGGCATATTGCTTATTAGAGGGACCATGGGCTATCATTTTCTTTCCATCATATTTTTATCATATCTCATTTTTTTTCATTTTGGGTGGATACCGAGGTACCCCTAATTCTACTGCCGGACACTTGTCCATTTTTTCCATGAGGTTATCGAGCACTTGCTCCTTTTTATTTCCTCGATATATTCATAATTTTGCATAGCCCATGCCTCTAACGCAATAATACTTCGGAAGAGTGAATCTTTCTGAATAAAAATGTCTTGATCTTAGGAGTATGATAAATCTCTCAACAAGGGTCTAACTTGTTTTGAACAAACTCAATACAAAGCAGATAGCTTTAATTAATATTTTCATGTTTAGCAGGCATATAAAACTTGAGGATGGTAGCTATAATTTTGAGATTTTTAAAACAAATTCTCCAAGCAATAAAGATACTAAGAATAAGGTACTCATACCCTTACCATCTCTTATTCCACAATGACTTTTAACAACACAGGGTTTTGAAATAATTTTAATAATTGCAGGTTTCCAGGAAATATCACAGAGTGAGATTGATCATGATTATAAGCATTTTTATCCTTTTAATTTATCATGTTTAGAGAGATAAAATTCTGCACAAACTAAGGTGAGTGTGTAAGTGTGTAATAAAAATGTGCAAAGTGTGTACCTGGTTCATGGAGTGGTGCGATCGAAGTGTGTGTGACATGTCAGGGAATCTCCCCCATACTTGTTTTCTGCTTTCTTGCACAAAAGTAAAGTAGAGACACACAAGACATACTAATAATAATCTTTATTAATCTTGAGGCATTTATTACAACCGAATAATAATAACCGAATATAATAGATCTAAACTGATTATAAGCGTACCTAATCGAATCTAATAATAACTAAGACATATATAGCCCCAAGATCTAATCTAGATAGCTCAGCGACGCTCACGCCTCCTAAGACTATGCTCTAACTCATCGATCCTCTTGTTGGCGTTGGGCTTTAATTTTTAATTGGAAGGTAAAAATTGATCACGTCTATTTCTTCTAATTCTTTATTGGGCTCTAAAAATAATTTAAGACGTTGACCATTTACCTTGAATAACGTACCTTCGTCATTTTGAAGTGTGATAGCTCCGTGGGATGATGAATGAATTACCTTGAATGGTCCTTCCCATTTGCTCCAGAGCTTTCCATGCCCGAAAAGCTTCACCCTGGAATTAAAAAGTAATACCTTATCTCCGGGTAAGAACTCCTTCTTGATCCTCTTGTCATGCCATCTCTTGACTCTTTCTTTGTAGATCTTTGAATTGTGATATGCTTTCTCCTGCCATTCTTCTAACTCCGATAATTGCATTCTTCTATGTTTTCCGGCGATATCTAGGTCCATATTCCATCTTTTTATGGCCCAGTGTGCCTTGAACTCAAGTTCAACAGGTAGGTGACAAGTCTTTCCGTATACCAATTGGTATGGAGACATTCCAATTGGGGTCTTGTATGCTGTCCGGTAAGCCCAGAGTGCATCGGGTAACTTGTCCTTCCATGCCGTTCCCATCTCATTCACTGTCTTCTGAAGAATGTTCTTGATTTGTTTGTTAGAAGTCTCTGTTTGGCCACTTGTCTGAGGATGATAGGGAGTAGCGACGTTGTGACGGATTCCATGTCTTGATAGATAGTGCTCGAAGCGCTTGTCAATGAAGTGTGATCCTCCATCACTTATCACTATCCTGGGGACTCCAAATCTTGGAAATATGATTTCCTCAAACATCCTCTTCGAACTGATATTGTCGGCATGTTTGCAAGGTAGTGCCTCTACCCACTTGGAGACGTAATCAACCGCCACCAAGATGAACTCACACTTCTTAGATGGGGGAAATGGACCCATGTAGTCTATTTTCCCCAGACATCAAAGAGTTCAATCTGAAGGTTGTTGGTGAGTGGCATGGCATCCCTTGTATTTATGTTTCCGTGCCTTTGACATGGCCCACATCTTCTGATATATTGCTTCGTGTCATCGTACATCGTAGGCCAGTAGAATCCACATTGCCAGATCTTTGAATGTGTACGGAATGCTCCATAGTGACCTCCGTATGGTGATGAGTGACATCTGTCGATGATCTTCAATCCTTCCTCAGTGGTCACACATCTTCTAAGTAGGCCATCAGCGCATACTCGGAAGAGATATGGCTCATCCCATATATGTGAACGACTTTCCTGAATAAGCTTCTTCTTGTTTGCTCCGGGTGGTACATAACCTGAAACCATAAAATTAACAATATCTGCATACCAGGGGTCAGATCTGTTAATCCCGTAAAGCATGTCGTCCCGGAGTGAGTCATTAATGGGGGGTTCCTGTGAATTCTTAAAGTACATTCTAGACAAGTGATCGGCAACAGAATTTTCTACTCCCTTTTTATCTTTTATTTCTAAGTCAAATTCTTGGAGTAATAAAATCCATCTGATTAAACGAGGTTTAGCATCTTTCTTAGTGAGCAAATATTTTAGTGCAGCATGATCAGTGTAAACAATTATCTTAGCTCCAACTAAATAAGATCTAAATTTATCAATGGCAAAAACAACAGCCAGAAGCTCTTTTTCAGTGGTTGCATAATTAAGTTGAGCTCCTGTCAAAGTTTTACTTGCATAAGCAATTGCATGATGCTTTTTATCTTTAGTTTGTCCCAAAACTGCCCCCACAGCATAATCGCTAGCATCACACATAATTTCAAAAGGCAACGACCAATCAGGGGGTTGAATGATTGGTGCAGAGATGAGTGCTTGCTTTAATAAATTGAAAGAATTTAGACATGCATCATCAAATTCGAAAGGAGCATCCTTGGCTAGCAAAAGAGTAAGTGGTCTCGCAATAAATGAAAAGTCTTTTATAAATCTGCGATAAAAACCAACATGGCCAAGAAAGCTTCGAATTCCTTTTATATTCACAGGTGGAGGTAGTTGTTCTATTACTTCAATTTTAGCTTTATCTACCTCAATACCTCTTTCAGACACTAGGTGTCCTAGCACTATTCCTTCTCTAACCATAAAATGACATTTTTCCCAATTAAGGATTAAGTGCTTTTCTTCACATCTTTGCAAAACCTTATCTAAGTTCTCAAGACAACTATCAAAAGTTTTTTCATAAACTGAGAAATCATCCATGAAAACTTCCATAATCTCTTCAATCATATCAGAAAATATAGACATCATACATCTTTGAAAAGAAGCTGGTGCATTACATAACCCAAAAGACATTCTACGATAAGCATACGTTCCATATGGGCATGTAAAAGTGGTTTTGCTTTGATCATCAGGATGGATAGGGATCTGGTGATACCCTGAATATCCATCTAGAAAACAGAAAAACGAGTGTTTTGCTAACCGCTCAAGCATCTCATCTATAAAAGGCAAAGGAAAATGATCCTTTTTCGTGGCTTTATTAAGTTTTCTATAGTCTATGCACATCCGCCACCCAGTGACGGTGCGTTGCGGAATTAGCTCATTCTTATCATTAGTAACAACAGTCATGCCTCCCTTTTTAGGCACAACTTGAACAGGGCTTACCCACTCACTATGCGGCACAGGATATATAATCCCTGCATGCAGCAACTTTATAACTTCTTTTTTAACTACCTCTCTCATCGCGTTGTTAAGTCTACGTTGAGGCTCTCGAGAGGGTGTAACAGAAGGATCTGTCGGAATACGATGGGTACAAATCATAGGACTGATTCCTGTGAGATCTTGAAGTGAGTAGCCGAAAACAGAGTGGTGTTTTTCAAGAATGGTCATTAATCGCAGAGTTTGCTCCTGAGTGAGTTTATTACTAACGATCACAGGAAACTCTGGATTATTGTTTAGGAAAGCATAGGTAAGACCGGGTGGTAAAGTTTTGAGTTCTATGGGGGGTCTAGGTGTTTCTGCAAACTCATCTAAGGGTTCAGGTTCAGAAGGTTCGGCCTCTTCTTCAGTGAAGAAGGGGGCTTTCTCTTCTAAGTCTGGATCATCTAAAAGTTCTAGAGATGCAGCCTTTACCTCCTCCATAGGATCAGGCAAAAGATATGGCTCGGTCTTATTATTCAAGGAGTGAGTTATTGTAATTGGAAGTTTAAAATCCTTTCCCAAGGAAATGTGGAGCTTTCCAGTTTGACCTTCATAAAGGAGTCTTCTAAAAGGTTGTCCAATCAGTAGGTCGAAACCCCATATATCAAAGATATAAAAGTTCAAATGAACCATGGAGCCTTCTACCATAAAGGGTAGGACATTAATAATTCCAAGACTGGGGACTAATCGTCCCGAAGATTCCTTTATGACCTTTGTTGTGGGGGTTAAAACAAGTTTCCCAAATAAATTAAGTGCAAAAGCTTCGGACATAATATTGATCCCCACAACAGGATTATAGAGAGCGTTAAATTGATCAGAATTATAAGCACAGCGTATAGTTATAGAGGGTGTGTCCACTCGGATTACTTCAGAGGAAAGCTCTGACTCCTCTAACCATTCGCTACTCATAACCGAGATAAACTGTCTCAATTGACGTTCACTTGGTAAACAAATGCTGAATTGGCCGTTTTGGGGTCGGTCTATAGAATGGTAGTTTGAAATGTTTTCAAAATCGGCAAAGAGATCGGATTCTATGTCTAGCATGAAATCAGATGGTAGAATTTCTTCCTTTTGTAGCTCAGAACCTGGGATAGCTAAAGTAGATGAAAAATTTGGCAGAGTGTCTACTTCGGCTTCGTAGGTTTTATCATGGAGGGCATTATCCATCTCAGCTTCTAGGATTCTATTCAAGATCCCCTTAGCTTCATCAGTAGGGATACGAAAGAAAGAACCTCTAGCCATAGTATGCAGCATTTGTTTATTATCTTTCTGAAGACCTCGAAAAAAGTGAAATAAAAGAACAGTGTCTTCAAGCAAAAGTTTTGGACTAGATTCTAAAAGATCAGAAAAACGTTTCCAGGATTTCCCCAAAGTTTCATTATCTTTTTGTTTAAAAGATAGGACTTCGAATCTAAGGTCACCAGTACAGTCAAGGGAATAAAAATCTAGACAAAAGTTGGCTCTTAAAACTCCCCATTCACCTTGCTGTTGACTTACCTTCTGACTATACCATCGTCTAGCTTCTCCTCTTAAAGAAAAAGGAAAAAGCTTCCAACGTAAAGTCTTATCAGAGATACCATCAATGCGAAGACAATCGCATGTCTGCTCAAAATCTCTAATATGAAGGTAAGGGTTTTCGTCTTCCTTTCCCGAAAAAGATAAATTTTGAATCATCGCAATCAACCTTGAACTTAACTTATACTGGGATGTTTGGATAGGCTGTGATGACTCCCATGGTAAAAGGTCAGTTGCTGAAGGTGTTGCGGCATCAAAGATAGATATAGAACCTTGGTTTTCCATTTTTTGGTAAAAAGAAAAAGAAAGAATGAAAACGATAAGAAAAATAAAAAGTATGAATACAAGCTAGTAGTAAGACTCAAGGTTATCTCAGCAAACCGTCTTTCTCCCCGGCAACGGCGCCAGAAATGCTTGTTGATATTTGGTAACGCAATTAGGAAATAGGATCCGCAAGCGCACGGATATCGGTGGGCACTTCACCTGAGATGTTATCCTGGGTATCGTATTTATATTTTTACCTTTAGGAGAAAGAGTGCATCTGACTAACCAAATCTACTACTACTAACCTTTAGGCTACAACCACTATAATTCGATGTGAGTGATGTATAGAGAAGACTACAACCGCACTCTTCTTCTAACCTTGGTAAGGATGATCTACTGTTCTATTGGGGAGGTATACGGAATCTAGACACCACAAAGGATGTTCAACCCGCACCTATAAACCCTATCGATCCTGCTAACGGGATATGGAATACAAAGGTAACTCGGAATTGTCACGTTCCTCGCTACTACCACAGTCCGGCTAGACGAGGGGATATCTATGAGTATCCTAACTTAAACACCACGTTTACGCTAGAGATGATTACTCTAAACTCTACGCGAAGAGATCAAAGTAAACTCATAACCAAAGAACAATAAAACAAAGAACTTACTAGAATTTAGAAGTCGAAATACTGAAGAATCCTGAGAACAAGCCTCGGGTTAGAAGAACTTGCTCCCGCAGGTATAACCTCGGAGTAGACACCGACAGGCCGGCTTTCTCTGATCTACACCTCCACTCTATCTCTCTCAATCTAGTAGAACTAATTCTACTTTCACATTGGATGCTAAGCCCTAAGAGGTGGGAACCCTAGAGGGAACCTCTCTCTCTAAACCCTAACTAGAGATATGCAACTGAATAATGAATTGGGGTCTTCTCCACCAGGGGTCAGGGGCTTTGCTTATATAGCCCTTTTGGATGAATCTGGACCGTCGGATCAAACCGACCTTCATCCTACGGTTTTCCTTGATCCTCAAAGGCGGTGGAGCATAATCCGCGAGACTCGACCTGATTGGTCCCGGGGGCAGGGCGGGCGCCCTAGGGCACAGGGCGGGCGCCCTGTGTCCTGGCCCGTTACGGCTCCCGTTCGTTCCCGTGGCTTCTGGAATCTTCTAGATGTAAGATAATTACGTGTTCGGTTAATATCCCGTCATTAATCCGACATGTGGGCCTTTCTTTCGTATTTCCTGATAACCCCCTGCAGAAATAGATAAACAGCAAAACTCGTGGAATTCTGTTAGATCAAACCCTAATTCTAGGTGTTGCTTGCATATAGGTCCTTTTCTTTATTTATTTGATGGTTATAATTGATACTTAAGAACCGTCAACATACATTTAATACTCCATGCATACGTCTAAAGATTCGATGTGACGGGAAATCTTGTAAAATTTTTGGAATTTTGAAGGAAGTAAACACTGCCAAAAATCAGTAGCCTTCCTCTTCTTCCTGTGCTTGCACCTTGCAGGTTGCCCCTCGCGCGTCTGAACCGGTGAGCCGTCCCTCATGTCCGTGCCTTGCAGCATCAGCATGTCGACGGGCTCCCCTCAAAAAAAAAAGCATGTCGACGGGCTGGCGACTCCCCCCGGGCAGGCTGCCCGTCGGTGATGTCATGCAGCGTCGCTTCCGCACGCCAGTCGTGCGTCATCACGACGGGGCGGCATCGGCACGTCTCGTCTTCCTCCACAACAATTGTGCTGTTCGCTTCTCGTATAACCCGTAATAGTGTTCTTCTTTCATAATAAATTAGTGAACGTTACTTTTAGTCATGACTTTTCAGCTAAGTGAATAAGGCAAACGACTACGAGCTGTGTTGCTTTTCCTGTTTGGATTGAAGGTGCTAAAATTTAGCTAGCTAAAACCAGATGCTAAACTTTAGCAACCCCTATTTGGTTTGGTGGACTAAAAGGTCTCTTTTAGCACCTTTTAGTTATGGTGTTTAGATCAGAAGTGCTAAAAGGTGAGCAGTGACGGATGCTGGATGGGGACAAAGGGGGGCTAAATAGTGAAGATTTAGGACTAAAGTTAGAGATTAATGATGATTTGAGGCTAAGTAACCATGGTCTAATGAAGAAATCAGGCTCATTAGGGGGGTTGTAGCCCCGGCAGCAACCGCTTTGGATCTGCCCCTGAAGGTGAGGCACTTGGGCTTTTAGCACCTCCTTGGTTGCTAAACTTTAGCACCCCTTTTAGCACCCCTATGTGTTTGATAAAAAGTATTAAAAGGTGCTAAAGTTTAACACCCAAACCAAATAGGGCCTTTATCGCGTTTTTCCCCATTTGTCAAGAAAAGTAGCTTTCGGCGCCGGCAACTGTGTTTGCTACAGACGCCAACGTCCTTGTAGTAGTTGAAGAAGAAGGCACTGGTTAAATTACAAATAAGCGGATGCTAATTACTTGGAAGATTAAGGGAACTCTAGCTAGCTCCTTACTCTGTTTCCATTTGTCCTTTCATTATCATTTGATAGCATAGCTAGTACTCTGTCCGTCCAATAAAAGATATAATTATAGGATGCGTGCCAGTCAAACTGACTTAAGTTTGACTAAGTTTATAGTAAATAGTATTAATGTTTATGTCTCCAAATAAATTTATTATAAAAATATATTTTATAACTAATCTAATGATACTTATTTTGTATCATAAATATTAGTACTTTTTATATAAATTTAGTTAAAGTTCAAATTGTTTGACTTCTCAAAAAGCGAGAATTACATGTTTTTTTTTGGACAGAGAGTACTAGTGACTAGTGAAGAGGCCACTGGTGGACGCGGAGGGCCAAAAGCTAACTTAGCCCTCGTTCGTTCGTTTGGCAAAAGTTATGGCTGAAAGTACTGTTCGCTGATTTGTTATGAGAGAAAAATATTGTTTATTGGTTGAAAAAGTACGGTTTATAAGACAAGTGAACATGGCCGATCTTTTTTTTTTGAACTCCATTTGGCCTTTTAAAAAACGACTAAAATGCGAGACCCCGAATCTGCCGGTACGGTTAGTCATCTTATTATTTGCTGTTTATTATTGCCGCCTTTGCCTTAGATTTCTCGATTCCTTGGAAGGACGGTACCCCAGGCAAGAGAATGCAACTTTGTGGACAAATTGCGTGAAAAATAAGGTAAAGCTGGCACGCGCTTTGGTCGGGAATCACTCAAATTTCCAAAGGCATCGCATCGCCAATGTGGCAGTGCCCAATGGGGTGAAAGGCTAGCAAAATGGCCCTCAGGGTTTCAACCTTATTTCCACGTAACTTCTTCTATAGTACGAGTAAGTACCTTGCAATTTGGCAGCACAGCAACCTGCTTTTCTAAAGTTGCTAGGTTAGGTACAGTGCTAATCCCATATAGATACAGTACCTATATAGATCCTCTCTGCCAGCTTCCTGGAACATGAAGACCGGTGTCAGTGCCATACCATATACTTCCTCAGTCCCAGAATTATTGACGTTCTACCATTCAAAACTGGTCTCAGAATGCTTGTTGTTATAGCTCCTACTTAGCTCAATCAGATATCAATCATCCGTCATCCTATTACTTTCGGTCCACTAGTAGCCTAAATGCTAATAGAAAATGATAAAAAATGTTCGGGTGTTGCTCTGCTGGAGCGCTGGCCAGGCACAGAAGTAGCAAGGAGAGCAATTAATGCACACGTCATTTCAAAATTCCAGCAACCGTCAATTACTTCGTAGGGGTGGTCAGAGTCTTTTAGCTTCTACCTTGGTAACCGGTTTTAATCCCAGGACGTCAAGAATTCTAGGACAGAGGGAGTATATTAGTATAGATTGTTTTGTAGTAATGTCCATGTCACAAGTTACATGATGTAGTCGTTGAAATGCACGATCAATAATTGTTGTTCAGACTAAAACTGATGAATTCTTTTTATATATGACTGCATCAACTCGAGTCGATCGACCACCACACGCGGCGGCGCTGTTCGCGGTTCTTGCTTCCCTGACCTGTTAACCCACACCGGGGAGGATTCCCCGCAACGATTTCCTTTTCCGCTTCTCCAATTCCACACGATTTCTGAGCGGGCGAGCGAGCGAGCGAGAAAATCCGCGAGCACAATGATGGTCGTCGGGATCGGGACTCTCCCGTCCCGCGGCCGCGACACGGAAATCAGGGCGCGCGGGACCGTCCGGTGACATCACGACGCTATCTTCAGGCCGCTGGCGTCACATGCAGCCGGTAGCACGGACATCACCAACCAAAAACGTGGCGTGGACGGGGCCCCCACGGTGAGCTGGCTCTCTCGTCCTCCCGTGACCTTGACCAGGGAGCAGTGACCAGAACACCACCCAGGTCAAGGAGGTCTCCCTAAACAACTGCCAGCAAATGGATTCAGCCAGGCCCACTGGCCCAGGAAGTCAGGCACGCATGATGGCCTCTCGCGAGGACGAGAGGACACGGCCAAATCAATCGAGCCGCGTCACGCATGATGGCCGCCATATATTCGTGTGGTGGAGCCGTGGTGGTACGATCGATCAGGCGTCGCCGCACAAAGTGCTCCAATTTTCCTAGCCAAAGCCAACTTTTTTTTTCATTTATCAAAGCCAAGCCAACTAGGAGTAGTGAGTGGAGTTCGCGATCGCCGAGCACGGGGAACGAACGCCCCGGTGCGGCCAAGCTTTTGCATTTGCATACATTTACGTTTGCGTCGACGAAGGACAGTTGATGCGATGAGATAAATATGACGCGCCGGCGCCGGCGCCGCCCGAGGATTTGCTCGATGCTGGTGGCGATGATGTTTCGTCCATGACGCGACCGCGAGGCGGATAGACCGCACTCGTTCGGATCGTACTTACAATGGAATCGAATTGGGATTTTGGAACGAACAACCAAAAGGTGTCACTCACTCCTACGTTGGACCTAGATCTGGGCTCGTAGATTTGCTGCCCGCAATTATATTTATATGTATTTATGTTGCCTCGGTTGCCCCGTCGCTCCTTTAGTGCTATTCTCTTTTACTGAGAAAGTGACATTCGGTGAATGGCACTTTTTTTTATTTAGGGACCGTGAAATATACAACTGCAGCATCTACTCTCTTGAGTCATGACGCGGCCGTGACGATGATAGACACTTTTATTGCGGAGTGGGGCGTGCTTAGGTTCTTTTCTAGCCTTGCCTTATTGCCCAGCCAGAAGAGCCATATGTTGGATAATCGCATTGCTTTGCATTTGCATAATCGCATTGCGTCGACAAGGGATGGAGGGACAGTTGAGGGCCGGGCAATGATGAGATAGATATATATGCGCCGTCGCCGCCGAGGATTTGCCCGATGCTCGTGGTCGTGCCGATGATGTTTCGTCCATGACGCGGGCCGTGAGTACTCCCTCTCTCCCTAGATATACGTCGTTTGCACTTCTCGAGAAATAACTTTGACTAAATATACATTAAAAATATTAATATATATAGTATATAATTAGTATCATTGGAAATATTTTTGAATCTAGTTTTTTTAATAAATTTATTTGAAGATACAAATATTATACGTATTTTCTATAAATCGAGTTGGCACGCACACCAACGACGATAAAAATAAAGGGACGGAGGGAGTACTAGATATGCATGCACTCCTAGATTTGCTGACGGCAATTATATTTATATAATATATTGTACCTCTATTCATTTATTTCACTGAGAAAGTGACATGAACTGAATGGCACCTCTCTTTTTTTTCTTTTACCTGCAGAGTGATGGTGAAATATACAATTGTCAATACCTACTCTTTTCAGCCATGACGCGGCCATGAGGCCTATAGAGACTTTTTTTTATTACGGAGTAGGAGTACGTACGTAAGATTAGCAACGAACGATTGGTTATATTACCTACAGAGTGTTGAGAGTAGAACTTTGGCCTAGCTGCACGATGAGTCCAGGGCAGATGAACGGTTCCAAAGTTCGTTTCCTTTCTGTTAGTTACCCATCAACCCGACCCAATCCGGCTTATATAACGTTTACTTACGAGGTGTCTGTCTAGTCTAGACTAGAGGTAATGAACCAAGAATTATGCGACTGCTCACTTAGCCTGAAGGCAACTGGTGAATAATGCTCAAATAACCCTGTTGCATGGCCAATTGTTCCAGTGGCACAAGTGGGTGAATGCCATACCACGGCATGGCACATCTGCGGCGAGACTTGACTGCCCGCTTTTCTGTGTCGAGTGGTGTACTGGTGTGTACGTAAGTGAGTTGCATTTACCGGTCGTTAGATAAAAAGGTACGGTCATCGTCGAAGGATGCATACAAGTTAAAGAGAGAGAGAATCACACTTACCAAGTTAGTTAAGTATGTATACTTATAATGTCTAATAAGTATCACTGGATTAGTTATACTTCTATAATACTATAATTCTTTTTTTAAAGTAAAGCTATTTGAAAATAATAAATCCTAAATGCTTAGTCCTGCACGCGTAGGATCTCGCTGCTCGGCGCGCGCACCGTTTGCGCCATCGGATTCGTGCTCGGTCATCCTCACACCGTACGATTCGTCCGACTGAAGCGCCTTCTCCCTTACCCGCGCCCACGCCCACGCCTGACCGTGCACGTGCCGCCACTGCGCCCGCACCCGCGACCTTCTTCTCAAACCCCGGCCTCCCTCACCGGAGAAGAAGCGTGCTAGGGTTCCGGTGAGCACCGGCGCCCCTTCTTCTCTAACTCCGTGGGGGTATAGAAGGGGGCGGCCGGGCTGTGGGAGGTGGGGGCGAGGTCTGAGTTGCCGGATCTGGAGGAGGTCGAGGTCAGGTCCCCAGAGCCGGAGCCGGCAAAGATGAGGAGGCGGCGGTGGAGCAAGTGAGGAAGAAGAAGGCCGCGGGAGGAAAGAAAGAGAGAGCGTGCGGGCGGCGCGTGCGTGTCCTGCTATTAGGGCCTTTGGATTGGAGGATTGGGATAGGATTTTTGTAGGATTCAACTTCCTAAGGATCATTTCCTACACACTCCTTTGGTTCATAGGGAAAAGGAATGAAAATTTCCATAGGATTGCTTTCCTATGCCTCATCTTTACAGGAATACAACGATGAGGTTGGACTTCTTGGAAAGAATCCTGGCGCGAAACGAACTCCTTCCCGCGCAACGCTCGCGCTGCTTTCCACGGTCGTCGTGCAGTTCGCTACGACTTTGGGCCCCACTCATCAAAATCCAAACCAACCAGAAAAAGGGCGTGTTCGGCTGGTCCAGTGCTGTACTGAAATCGGTAGAAAGCTGGTGGAAGACCAGCCCAAACCAGTCCAGCTCTACACCAGCCGAACTAGGCCAAAAGAGGGTCCCCATAAAAAAAAGAAAAAGGAGGGAGGCGGTCAGGCACTCATGCGGCTAGTTCTTATGTTTCACCTGAGCCCTTGCCAAAGGCCATCTTCCTTTGTTTTCAATTTCATAGGATTAGAGAAGTACACCATCTCAATTCCTGAGTTTTTCCTTTTTCTATCCTATACCTATCCTGCAATTCAAAGGGCCCTTAGTAGATTCCAATAATAAAATGTTGATTTTTTTGATCAGAAAATAATAAAATGTTGATATTAAAAGTTGCTAGCCGGTAGCCATTAACCTTCCGACGGCCCGCCTCGTAGTACGTACTAGATAAGTAGGCTCGGCTACCATCGGCCCGGCCTTTTCTCAGTTGGGCTGCGCCATTGATGGGCGTAGCCGTTCAGCAGTGCCCTCGGCCTGCTGGATGGTGCTGGAGCCGACATCTGAACTAGTGGGCTAACACAATTGGGCGGCGTGCTTGGAGGACCCTCCTCCTCCTCCACTGTTTGTGAGATTTCATGGGCACGGTGCCGCGGAAAAACCGCATGGCATGCACGGAACGGAAGGCACAGCACAGGAAATCATTTGGCTTTGCCCGGACCAGCGAAGCATGTATCATACGTAGAGTACATCCATTATGTTTCTTTAGTTGTTCCGGAGTATATCCCATCGATCGGTCGTAGATGTAGATATATATTATTGCGACGAAATCCGATCCTCAATCAGTCATTTGGCTCGTGCATGGGTACAGTACAGGCGCGCAACAGGTAGTGCACGATAGTACTCGTATCACGGAAGCTGGCTGCTGGCGTGTAACCACAACACCACGCCCATGGCCACGACTCCGGCCTTGTTTAGATGCCGGAATCAGGGTGGCCAAGTTTGCACAGTGCCACCCCGAGCACGGTAGCACTTTTGTTTTTTATTGGTAATAATTGTTCAAATCTTGATTAATTAGGTTTAAAATGTTCGTCTCACAAAATATAATAAAATTATGCAATTAGTTTTTGATTTGTATAGTGAAATTTAGGGTGAATTTTGATATCTAAACAAGACCTCCGTCAGATTCTGCACCGCACGGCATCTACAGCTACAGGATAATGGTCCCGTTCCTCGGCTCGCGCGTCCGGTTGGGCGGTCCCGTCGCTCCAGCTCCAAGCGCGGCCACAGTATGGCGGATGGCTGCACGCGCTGTCAGTGAGTGTCCCCCAGCGCAGCAAAGATCCCGGCCAGCCGGTATCCCGGCCTTGTTTAGATGACATCAAAATTCTAAGTTTTTTCACTCTCTCTCCGTCACATCAATTTTTAGCCGCTTGCATGGAGTATTAAATGTAGGTAAAAAAATAACTAAATACACAGTTTAGTTGGAAATCACGAGATGAATCTTTTGAGCCTAGTTAGTCCATGATTGGACAATATTTATCAAATAAGACGAAAATGATACTATTCATCGGGTTGAAATTTTTTCAGCATCTAAACGAGGCCCCCATATTCACAGGACAGGGCAGGCAGCGCCGCTGCGCCGCCGGGCCCCCTTCAGCAGGGGTTAAAACTCTCTCCTCTGTCGTTTCCTCGCATCGCATGTGACGATGTGTCTTACGGGAAGGAGGGCCCCCCGGCCGCGGCCTCGCGGTGACGCACGTACCAGTACCACGTCCACATGGATCTACTACACGCACGGTGTACGTAGCCGTGTAGGTGAGCCCGAAAGCGGCCGCTCGTGCTACGTCACTTAGGCACCGTTTGGATGCCAAAATTTTTGTCAAAATGCTACTGTAGCGTTTTCATTGTTATTTGGCAAATATTATCTAATCATGGTCTAATTAGGTTTAAAAGATTCGTCTCGTTCATTTCGTCTAAACTGTGTAATTAGTTTTATTTTTTATCTATATTTAATGCTCAATGCATGTGTCAAAGATTCAATGTGACGGGGAATCTGAAAAATTTTGTAAAATTTCTTGGATAAACAGCCCCTTGCATACGCTACGCATCGTCTCGTCTGTATGAGTGTTATTTATTACGTGCGTCGTCACTCGCCACGTACAGTCGCCGATATGATGCGTTCAACTCGCGGGGCGGACGCAGGAACAGAGAAAACCGTCTATAATCATAATGCTTGAAATCCAATGACGCAGTAGACAAAATGAGAATGGAATCCATTGGTTTTTTTATATGATCTACATTTGTACACGGCAACCGACGTCGACGAGGTCGGCTCTTAGCCAGGGGATGGATGAACCATTGGGCGTGTTTGTGTTTGGTTTTATTACCAAATTGTGCCACCGTCTACCACGACTCTAATCTGATGGTACAGTTTTGTATGTGTTTGGTTCGGTGTCGCCAATGTCATACAAATCATTTTTGACGCCAAACCTTTCCAAAACTGAGACGAGCGATTATATTTATTCGCCAAACTTTTGGTGTGGCCGCGACTTCGCGCATGCACCATCTGCAGGCGCCGTCCAAACAGACTCCTAAGCCTAAGAATCGAGAAAGTATATATGGAGAAAACACATCTTTTGGACGTCATGATCAATCAAGCTGCAGCGTTTGTAGTTTTGTACTCCTGCATGCTAGTACTCCACTAGCTTAGCTTGGTATGCCACGCAAGCAAACCGGAACTTCGCTGCTGCTGGTTCTCAATGTTACGTTAGTTATGGTTTGCGAAAAGGACGTTGCGCCATATCAAGCAATCAAAGGGCTGATGAGCACCGTACCTAATATTCCCCTTCGCGTATGCAGTACAGCCGAAGATCGCTGGAAGACTGAAGTGCCGTCTCAGAAACAGACTTGGCATTCGACATATACGGCTACCGATCCCGGAGATAATGAGGATCGGATGACGACGATCCAAGCTAAGGATTATAGACAGGCCCCCTGTTCGGCTGAGTTTATCAGCACGGCTTATCAGCCGTGGAATAGTGTTTTTCTCTCACAGTAAATTAGACACAATCGGCTTATAAGTCAAAAAAAAACAGCCTGCCAAACATGGCCAGGACTTTGCCTGTCATGCATGCTCCACTCCAATTATTTGTAGATCAGGCCATCATCATCATCAGATTAACAAAATCATCATCGAATACGGAGTACCGACCAGAACCGTAGCTGCAGCTGCTAATAATAATAACAGTGGGCTTACTACTACACATACACGAGCGCAGCCGTGCCCGTGTCTGACGGCGAGGAAGGACAAGGGCCTTATTTAGTTGGTAAAATTTTTGGTAAAATACAACTGTAACATTTTCGTTGTTAGTTGGTAATTAGTGTCTAATTATGGTTTAATTAGCCTTAAAAGATTCGTCTCGTCCATTTCGTCTAAACTATGTAATTAGTTTTGTTTTTTATCTATATTTAATGTTTTATACATGTTTAAAGATTTGATGTGACAAGAAATCTACTGTTTGTTTGCAAAAATTTTTGGGCCAAGGACCCGTGTGCCGATGCCGCGGACGACACTCGGTGACGAACACGTGTATTTATTGCTACTATACTAGCTACTTTCTCCATCCCAAATTATAAGACGTTTAACTTTTTTATCTCAAGTTTGACCACTCGTCTTATTCAAAATTTTATGCAAAATATCAATTCTTTTATCGTGGCTTGGTACTTTTATTAATATACCAAGCCACGATAAAAGAATTGATATTTTGCACAAAATTTTGAATAAGACGAGTGGTCAAACTTGGTGTCAAAAAAAAGTCAAACGTCTTATAATTTGGGATGGAGGGAGTAGTCAACCGTCTACGCACACGTTTACAGTGCTGACTGGTGAGCCGTGAGCCTGAAAGCGAACCGCTCGTGGGATGTCACTCGTCAGATCCCGTCGCCGACGCGTCGAGCTGAAACGATAAGGGCCTGGTTTAGATTTCAAATTGGGATCCTAAATTACTGTAGCAATACTGTGATATATTGTAGCATTTGTTTTTATTTAGTAATAATTGTCTAAACATTGATTAATTAGATTCAAAACGTTTGTCTCGCAAAGTACAACAAAACTGTACAATTAGTTTTTGATTTTTTTTTCTACATTTAGTACTTCATGCATGTGCCGATATTTTGATGTGACGAAGAATTTTCTTTTTGCATAGTGGAATTTGGGGTGAACTGGGGAAAACCAATGTCAGTGCATGTTCAGCATGTGCACGCGAAAGCAAACGCTTGTTCGGAGCTGTTTAGATGGTGAAAAAGTTTAGGTTCGGCTACTGTAGCACTTTTCGTTGTTATTTGGTAAAATTTATCTAATTATAGACTAACTAGGCTTAAAAGATTCGTCTCGACATTTACAAACAAACTGTGTAATTAGTTTTTTCTTTCGTCTACATTTAGTACTTCATGTATGTGCCGCAAGATTTGATGTGACAGGTACTATAGCACTTTTTGGGTTTACTTTTTGGGTACCCATGCAACTAAACATGCTCTTCATTCCGGAATGCAGCAAGCAGCATGGCATCTTCAATTGTTGTTTGAAGTCGGCACTCATTTGCTTGTGCATCGGAAGGAGCAGAGCAGAGCAGAGGCCAGAAAAGATTCCCCGCAGACCACGCGGCATTCATCCCTTCCTCCCTTGCGCTGTTGAGATCGATCGGTCGCCACGCCCGATCGTACGGTTTTGCCCCCGCTCATCCGGCTTATAATTCGTATTTTTTAACTTATTTTTTTAATTGGAATAATATTTTTCTCTCAATAAATCTGCCAACAGTATTTTTCAGCTGGCTTATAATCTGTACTTTTCAGCTTATTTTTTCAGCTAAAGTAGTGTTTTTCTCTCTTAACAAATTAGCCAACAGTATTTTTCAGCCGCCTTATCAGCACAGCGGAACTGGTGGGGGGAAAAACGACAGATGATTTGCCGGGCGGGACGCCAGTTTCCCTGGTGCGCCGTGGCCTACCCATCGGCCGAGATCACGCGAGCCTGCCGCCGCCGTGCGCCCCGTGCCGCGTGCCGTGCCGACTGATGTACTGGAGACAGGTCCTGGTGTCTGGTCTCTGGAATCTGGATGCCGCTACCAGTACCTCCGTCCAGAGAAAGAACGCAACTACTCCGTACGTGTTGTGTGCCAGTAAAAATAATTCACATTTAATTAAATTTTTAGTAAATACTATTCACATTTACGGCTCCAAAATAATTTATTATAAAAATACATTTCGTAATTCATCTAATGATATTTATTTGATATCATAAATATTGATATTTTTTATATATAATTGATCGAACTTAAGATACAAAACCATGACACTGTGCTAGAATTACATTCTTTTTTGGACGGAGGGATATTTTTCGTTGTTGTTGGGCTAGCTGTGTGTCGTCGCCTTGTACCGTGTTTTGCTGCTCTCCTCTTGTTAAGTTGTCAGGCTGTCGAGCTTTCCTTAAGATTTGCTGTTACGATCAAGGTTTTAGGTACCGTTTAGATACCAAAAATTTTGCCAAATTTTTCAGATTCTCCGTCACATCGAATCTTTGGACGCATACATAAAGCATTAAATATAGATAAAAAATAAAACTAATTACACAGTTTAGACGAAATGGACGAGACAAATCTTTTAAGCCTAATTAGACCATGATTGGACACTAATTGCCAAATAACAACGAAACTGCTACAGTTCCATTTCGCCAAAATATTTGCCAACTAAACGCAGCCTTAGTAGAATCAGAAAGGTGGGCCGGAATCTTTGCACCATCTACGTAACTACAAGCGCGCATGTGGAATCAAATCCGCCTGGTTTTGCACAGGCGCAAATGATGTTGAGGGGGTGTTTAGGTGGCAAAATTTTTTGATTTCGGGTACTGTAGATTTTTATTTTATTTGGCAATTACTGTTCAATCATGGACTAATTAGACTTAAAAGATTCGTCTCGCGATTTCACGGTGAACTGTGCAATTAGTTTTTTTTATTTCGTCTATATTTAATGCTCCATGCATGTACCGCAAGATTCGATGTGATGTTTTAGGGTGAAAATTTTTGGAAACTAAACATCCCTGAGTAAGAACTGAGTGACCAAAAGGCGTGGGAATATTGGGAACACACACGCTCTGCCCGCGGCTGCTCCGCCAAATCTGGATACAGTCACACGCTGCCCGCGGTGGCCAAGATAAGATTCGGTGCCGATGCTGGTGCCGCCCTCAGCGACCCCGCTGAGAGCTCGCCAAACACGCCAAGCGAGCACGTACGTGTACGTAGCGGTTGCCAGCAGCTATCGCTATCGTTCAGAGCGTTTTCGGATTTTTGCACGTAAAACATCTTGCTTCCAATAATCCCCGGAGCTGTTATGATCTGCTCTCAATCTGCCTGGGACGGGAGGTAAATCAAATCATTCTCCCAATCGCTAATTAAGCATGAGTAAGCACCAGATGACCAGACAATGGTGCGTGCGAGTGTGATGATGTGATCACTGAAAGGTTGCAGCGCCTCGAGAACGAACATGCCTCATCGACAATGGCGCGCTTTGTGGTGGGGCCAATCTCCCTCTGCTTTTCCCTTTTCGGTGATATCTGCACCATGTTCGATTCGCTGGTTTGTTGTGGCTGAAAGTACTGTTCGTTGGTTTGTTGTGAGAGAAAAATGCTGCTGGATAGCTGCTGATTCCTCTGAATAGCTCAAACGAACGGGATGATGCCTGTTGAGTTGCGTGCGCGGCAGCTTTGATTTCTCTCTAATCACAAAGCACCATGTCTTTTTGGCTGCCAGATATACTACTTCCGTCCTGATGATAAAAAAAAGAGGATGACATACTTCCGTCCTGATATAAACATCTTTTGGTAATGCACGTACTTTTAGCAATTATATATCGTGTCAAGCTTTTTTAAAACTTTGATCATATATTAGAGTGCCAAGCTACTCTAATATATATGCTAACAGATAATATTAGAACGGTGCTATTTGATTAATTAACATGAAGAGAGTACTTTAAAGATATTAATTACCTCTTGTTTGGGATAGCATATTTTTCATAGAAACTATATCGAAATGCCATATTTTTTATACAAATTATATTTCAAAGTTTCATCGTATAGATACTGTTGATGTTCTAAATGGCTTGCGTACGTGTTGAGCCGGAGAGCTTTTGCAACACAATAGTATAATTGCTTTGGCAAGGCTCAACATCATCCAAACAGTTAAAGAGAAGAGACTGCCAGATTGCCAGCATATATGGTTTGTTCTCAATTTAGCAATTGGTAACGCTATGAACCGGCAGTCCGTCAGCCCGGACGCTCCGTTGATGGACCGCGACACCAGTCCAACAACCCACACTTCTTTGTATCCTAAAAAAAACTGGTCATCCACTCATTCCTATCCCGCCTCCGAACGCACGGCCACCGGCCGTGCCAGGCGCTGTGCACGGCCACCTCCGAGGCGCAACGCTCCGCTGTTGGCCCTGCCAAGCACGAGGCGCAGCTGCCCTCTCCAAGTCACGCGGCCGCGGCCACTGCCGGAGGCCCGTCGCCTATGAGTGCCGTAGGGCTGCTGTCTTCGGTGAACACCACACACCGACGAGCCTCCATTCTGCCGAGCAACAGGGATATGTTGCGTTGAAAGCGCATGCTTGTAAGGTCCTAGATGGCTAGAGGGGGGGTGAATAGCCTATTAAAAATTCTACAAGAACCACTAAGCAAACTTGTTAGAATAACAAACGGCGTAAAGCGAGTTTTGCTTAGCCAAAGGTTGTGATGCAAGCCTCCTATCCACAAGTCTAGTAGATTAAGATCTCTAGTTCACACAAGAGCTATGTCACTAAGGTTACACTAGAGAACAAGCTAACACTACTAGCAAAGCTACTACTAGAACTACACAAGATAAACTAGTGAAAGTAAATGCAAGAGAGAGGATTGTGATTATTATACCGACGGTGAAGTGAAGATGTTGCTAATCACCAAGATGATATACAATCAATCAATATTGACAACAACACAATATGAAGACCAATCACCGGGAGACAAGAGACACAATATTTGTTCACCCGGTGTTCACTTGTGCACCGACAAGCTACGTCACCGGTTGTGTCGACCGACACTTAGATGGTTCCTCGGTGTGACCCTCAAGTCACTTGCCCCTCAAGGCACGCCCCGCAAGGCACCGCAAGACACCACTCTCAAGTGAGGTAACTCAATGACACGCGGATTCCACTAGAGTTGCTTTTGGCGTCCCGCCGAGGAAAGCACAAGAACCTCTCACAATCAACCGGAGGTGGCCAAGAACAATCACCTTCTCTTGCCAACGCCTCCAACAATCTCCAAGCCGGCTAGGAGCGGTACTCTCCAAGAGTAACAAGAAATCCACCGGCTAAACCACCCACAAGTGCCACTAGATGCCCTCAAGCTATGCAATGCACTTTGGGATCACTCAATCTCACTTTTGATTTGCAATCAAGCAAGAGAGATGAGTGGGAGGAGTAGCTCTAGCTCAAAGGATGCACAAGAGTGTTAGAAATGCCAAGAGACCTCCCCAAGGGCCGGCCAACAAGTATTTATAAGCATCCCATCCAAATAGAGCCGTTAGAACTCAACTAACCGTTTTCTGCGGGACCACCGGACGCGCCGGTCGTAATTGACCGGACGCGCTCAACCGCGTCCGGTGCCTCTGCGACGTCCACGTGTCCACTGATTTCAAATTCGCCCGTTAGATCCTCCAACGGTCACTGCGCGCCAACGGTCAAACGCTCCACCGGACGCGCTGTTGCGAATCACCGGACGCGCCGGTGCGCACAGTCCCCGCACGCCCGAAGACATGACCGGACGCGCTCCTCGCAACCACCGGACGCCACAGTACCCGCGTCCGGTGCGAGTCCAGTAAGCTCCCTGGACCACCGGACGCGTCCGATGGTGAGGGACCGGACGCGCACCGCGTCCGAAGACTTCGTGACTCGCTGTTCGCCAGACCGGACGCGCCGGTCCCGTGGGTCACCGGACGCGCCGGTGGCAAACCCTAGCTCGCGCGCCTGACCCCGACGCTTGTACTGACCGGACGCGCCGGTCGAAACTGACCGCGTCCGGTGCAGCGTCCGGTGCAGCGTCCGGTCACCTCTGTGACCGCGTTCGCCTCCGTTTCTTTTCCGACTTCCGGCGCAATGGAAAATAGGCATTTCATTTCTCCGAAATCGCCTGAATCCCGCGCTCGCACGCTCGGCGGGAGGGAGAAAGGAACCAAACCCTTCTCTACCCGCAAACCACAGCGCGACCAACGCCACCTTTGCAAATGTGCCAACACCATCAAGTGTACATCTCCATGTGCTTGTGTGTTAGCTTTTTCTCAATCATTTTCAAAGGTTTTCCAGTTAGCTCACTAGGCCCTACATGCAATGCACTTCATGAAATCACCTAGTGGCACCCATGCGTCGAATAACCGATAAGATTTCCCCTCTTAATAGTTCGGCTATCGATCCTAAACCACTCACACCCTCTATGGTGTCTTGAGTGTAAAACAAAATGGCCCTATGATTATACCTTTGCCTTGAGCCCATTTTGTTTCTCCAAAACATATGATCCACTTCATATCATCACATGACCGTCTCAATCCATCGACCTTGATTTCACTTGCTCTTCACCGTTGCATCGGTCCGTCGGCGCCAAGTCTTGCTCAAGCTTCACCATCGCATGGTCCTTCGCTTCGAAGCCTCGACTAGCCCTTCACCTTCACAACCGGTCCATCGAGCCAAGCCTCATCATGGTCTTCACCATCTTGGTCACATGAGTCAATGTCATGTCTCATATGCAATGACCACCTTTATCTAAATCATCCACTTAGATACAAAGGTTAGTCCTAGGTTTCATCAATTAGCCAAAACCAAACTAGGGACTTTCAATCTCCCCCTTTTTGGTAATTGATGACAACCTTCACAAAGATGATTTTGATAATAAAAGTTTTGAACTCGTCATACTTGTCCAATCATTTTGCTCATAAGTAAAGTTTGGACAATTATCACAAGCTCGATTTTGGTAGCATTAGCTCCCCCTACATATGTGCATAGAGTTTGGATTGAAAGCTTTGCACATATGCATGGATAGAAGTGTTGGGAGAGTAATTCTACCAAAAGGATGCTAAGGTGTAAGAAATGGACCTTTGAAGCGTGATACCAATCGGAGTTGCCTTTACACCATCCTTAGCATCATGAAGTAACTAGACAACCATCAAAACTCAAGAACCCCGTGAGATCAACATTATATGTAAAGGTTCTTGGACCACTTGTAAAAACTTTAGGCAAGTCTAGATACCACATGTAAAACTATTCCTATGCATGCTAGTAGATCATTTCATCATCCAAGTTCTATACTAGCATTGCACCACACGAGCATGTATATTGAGTTTAAATACATGTGCAATGAGCAAGTCATATGAAAATGCACAAACAAATGCAACAACTTTGTTTATGAGCTTGCCCCCCCTACTTGTGTGCATCAAAAATTTTATTTACCCCTTTATCATGTTGAATCATCTTTTTCTCTCCCCCTTTGTCAACAACTTACCCAAAAATGGGATCAAATTGTGGAGAGAAAAAAAAATTCGATGGAGTAGGTTAAAATTCACCAATTTTGGTTCAACCTAGAACACTTGCCAAAGATATTTAATTCGATTTGAACCAAAGACAAGCTTCTTCACACCTCCTGATAAGGGTTATCTTGCCTATGTTGAATTAAACACTTATAGCAAACCTTCTAGATTCAATACTAGGCTTGCAAGCTCACAAACATGTCATATGCCACCACTAGATTAAAACAATCAAAGAGGCAATAGTGGTAACATATATCCATCAAATTCATTTGATTTATCATGAATGCTCATGCATACCACTTATTATGTCTACATGCTCTAGCAAGTCCTTAGCATAGAATAAATGACATGTCAATCAACTTTACCTTGCAATGTCGAAGGAGAGGCATGTCAATAAGTGAGTGGGGTGCATTCAACTCATGTTTGAGTAATCAAGAATGTTCAATTCATTCCTTAGCTTGCAAAACCTCTTTTCATCAAGTGGCTTAGTGAGAATATCGGCAAGTTGATCATTGGTGCCAACACTTTCAATGGCAATATCTCCCTTTTGTTGATGATCTCTAATGAAATGATGTCTTATGTCAATATGCTTTGTTCTTCCATGTTGAACCGGGTTTTGTATCATCTTGATTGCACTCTCATTATCACATAGCAATGGCACATTCTTGAAGTTGAGGCCATAATCCTTCAAAGTTGATTTCATCCATAGCAATTGTGCACAACAACTCCCCGCACTTACATATTCGGCTTCGGCGGTAGAGATTGCCACACTATTTTGTTTCTTTGAGGACCATGACACAAGTGATCTTCCAAGTAATTGACATGTGCCACTTGTGCTCTTTCTATTGATCTTGCAACCCCCATAGTCGGAGTCCGAATATCCAATCAATTCAAACTTTGACCCCTTAGGATACCATAGTCCAACATCTCTTGTTTGCTTCAAGTACCTCAATATTCTCTTTGCGGCCGTGAGATGACTCTCTCTAGGTGAGGCTTGATATCTAGCACACATGCAAACACTAAACATGACATCCGGCCTTGATGCAGTGACATAGAGTAGACTTCCAATCAAAGACCGATATTCCTTTTGATTCACCATATTACCATCAAGATCACTATCCAAATTGCCATTTGTACCCATTGGAGTTGAAATTGGCTTTGCATCTTGCATTCCAAACTTCTTCAACATGTCCCTTATGTATTTCCCTTGACTCACAAATGTCCCATTCTTCAATTGCTTTACTTGGAGACCAAGGAAGTAGCTAAGTTCACCAATCATAGACATTTCAAACTCTTTGGCCATCATAGCACCAAATTCTTCACAATAAGCTTGATTGGTTGATCCAAAGATGATGTCATCAACATATATTTGCACTATGAATAGATCATTTCCAATCTTCTTGGTGAATAGAGTTGTATCAACCTTGCCCATCTTGAATCCCTTAGAGAGAAGGAAATCCCTTAGCCTCTCATACCATGCTCTAGGTGCTTGCTTTAAGCCATATAAAGCCTTCTTCAACTTGTACACATGGTTGGGTTTCTTGTCATCTTCAAATCCGGGCGGTTGCTCAACGAAGACTAACTCATTGATAATCCCATTGAGAAATGCACTTTTGACATCCATTTGATATAGTTTGATGTTGTGTGCACAAGCATAAGCCAATAGAATCCTTATTGCCTCCAATCTTGCCACGGGAGCATATGTTTCATCATAGTCAAGACCTTCAACTTGAGTGTAACCTTGAGCAACTAGTCTTGCTTTGTTTCTCACTACAATGCCATCTTGATCTTGCTTGTTTTTGAACACCCACTTGGTTCCAATCACATTGTAGTCATTTGGTCTTTCTACCAACTCCCAAACATCATTTCTTGTGAAATTGTTAAGCTCTTCTTGCATAGCCATGATCCAATCGGCATCCCTCAAAGCTTCTTCTATCTTCTTTGGTTCTATGGTTGACACAAATGATGCATGCTCACAAAACATAGCCAATCTTGATCTTGTTTGCACACCACTTCTAATATCACCAATAACACTATCAATTGGGTGATCTCTTGCAATATGTTGTGGTTGGAGTACTTGCATTTGATTGCTTGAGCTTGGTTGATCACTTGATGTATCTTGAGGAGAAGAGGTAGCACCTTGATCTTGCACTAGAGAGTCACTAACTTGCTTGAATGGTGAATTGAGCACTTGATCTTTATCATCATCTTGAATATTAATTACTTGCTTTGCTCTAATGTCCCCAATGTCCATGCTCTTCATTGCTTCCACTAATAAAGTTCCACCAATATCATCTAGATTTTCTTCTTCATCTTGTGACCCATTGGTTTCATCAAATTGCACATCATGGACTTCTTCTAGAATGCCACTTGAATTGTTCCAAACTCTATAAGCTTTGCTTGTAGTTGAATAACCAAGTAGGAACCCCTCATCACATCTCTTGTCAAACTTCCCCAATCTAGTGCCTTTCTTCAAGATATAGCATTTGCAACCAAACACCCTAAAGTAAGAAATATTGGGCTTTCTTCCATGAAGTAGCTCATATGGGGTCTTCTCTAGCAATGGATGACAATATAGTCTATTGATGTAGTAGCAAGCGGTATTGATTGCTTCATCCCAAAAAGATTGACTCACATTGTACTCATGAAGCATTGATCTAGCCATATCAAGCAATGTTCTATTCTTCCTCTCAACTAGACCATTTGATTGTGGAGTGTACTTGGCCGAGAATTGATGTCCAATACCATAATGATCACAAAGTTCTTCAATTCTTGTATTCTTAAACTCACTTCCATTGTCACTTCTCACTTTCTTGATTCTAATCTCAAACTCATTGTGAACTCTAGTGAGAAATGTCTTGAAGGTGTCAAACACTTCACTTTTGTCACTAAGAAAGAACACCCATGTGAATCTTGTGAAGTCATCCACTATGACAAAGCCATACTTGTTGCCGCCTATGCTTGTATATGTTGTTGGTCCAAATAGATCCATGTGCATCAACTCAAATGCTTTGCATGTGCTCATTGTACTCTTCTTTGGATGTGAGCTTCCAACTTGCTTCCTGGCTTGACATGCACTACAAAGCTTATTCTTCTCAAATTCAACATCTTTCAAACCATTGACAAGATTGTGAGTTGTAAGCTTCTTCAATTGTTTCATGCCAACATGACCAAGCCTTCTATGCCAAAGCCAACCCATGCTTGATTTGGAGACTAAGCAAGTTGTCAAAGAAGTTTCTCTAGCATTGAAGTCAACTAGGTAGAGATTCTCATATCTAAAGCCCTTGAATGCCACATTTGAACCATCCACACTAATAAGTTCCACATCATCAACCCCAAAGATGCATTTGTAGCCTAGATCACATATTTGTGCCACGGATAGAAGATTGAAATCCAAGCTTTCAACTAGCAACACATTGGAGATACTCATGTCATTTGATATTGCAATCTTGCCCAAGCCAATAACCTTGCCTTTCTTGTTATTGCCAAATGTGATAGAATCAACACCACTATCATTGTCATTGATTGAGTCAAACATTCTTGATGTACCGGTCATGTGTTGAGTGCACCCACTATCAATAATCCAATGCCTTCCTCCGGCTTTGTAATTGACCTACAAGAAAATTAATGAAGCTTAGGTACCCACTTTTATTTGGGTCCTTGTAGGTTAGTAACTAAGCTCTTTGGTACCCAAATAGCCTTCTTCTTTGGGCCCACAATTGGTGTACCAACAAACTTAGCTTGCACACCCTTCACACCCTTGGTAAGCACATAGCAAGAATCAAGAGGTATAGCATTAACAAGGTTCTTGCTTTGGTTCTTTTTATTGCAATTATGCTCTAGGTGCCCAACTTGCTTGCATCTATTGCAAAACCGACCATTGCCCCTCACAAAGCTAAGCTTTGGAGTTGCAAAGGCCGACTTGCCTTTCTTGGGGGTGTAGCCCAATCCCTCTTTGTTAAGAGAGAACCTTTGGCTACCCAAGCACTTAAGCAAGCGGGCCTCACCACCATAGGCCTTGCCTAGGGCGTGAGTGAGCTCATCCACCTCTCTCTTGAGAGTCTCATTCTCAACTATTAGTGAGGCATCACAAGTGAAACCATCACTAGTAGTGGAGGTAGAGTTAGTGGTGGTGGATGAAGAGCTACAAGAGGGGTTAGCTTTTGACATGATGATAGGTTCATCAAAGGATTCATTAATTATATCACATGTAACACCTATATCACATGATACAACAACCTCTTTCTTTGCTTGTTGCTCAAGTAGCAATGAGTGAGTTTTTTCAAGCTTGGAATGAGCCTTATCAAGATCCTCATGGTCTTCCACTAATCCCCGGAGCTGTTATGATCTGCTCTCAATCTGCCTGGGACGGGAGGTAAATCAAATCATTCTCCCAATCGCTAATTAAGCATGAGTAAGCACCAGATGACCAGACAATGGTGCGTGCGAGTGTGATGATGTGATCACTGAAAGGTTGCAGCGCCTCGAGAACGAACATGCCTCATCGACAATGGCGCGCTTTGTGGTGGGGCCAATCTCCCTCTGCTTTTCCCTTTTCGGTGATATCTGCACCATGTTCGATTCGCTGGTTTGTTGTGGCTGAAAGTACTGTTCGTTGGTTTGTTGTGAGAGAAAAATGCTGCTGGATAGCTGCTGATTCCTCTGAATAGCTCAAACGAACGGGATGATGCCTGTTGAGTTGCGTGCGCGGCAGCTTTGATTTCTCTCTAATCACAAAGCACCATGTCTTTTTGGCTGCCAGATATACTACTTCCGTCCTGATGATAAAAAAAAGAGGATGACATACTTCCGTCCTGATATAAACATCTTTTGGTAATGCACGTACTTTTAGCAATTATATAT
Organism: Saccharum spontaneum; assembly: GCA_022457205.1. Lineage (NCBI taxonomy): Eukaryota > Viridiplantae > Streptophyta > Magnoliopsida > Poales > Poaceae > Saccharum > Saccharum spontaneum. The sequence continues at coordinate 49,282,102 of CM039604.1, forward strand.
CGTGTCAAGCTTTTTTAAAACTTTGATCATATATTAGAGTGCCAAGCTACTCTAATATATATGCTAACAGATAATATTAGAACGGTGCTATTTGATTAATTAACATGAAGAGAGTACTTTAAAGATATTAATTACCTCTTGTTTGGGATAGCATATTTTTCATAGAAACTATATCGAAATGCCATATTTTTTATACAAATTATATTTCAAAGTTTCATCGTATAGATACTGTTGATGTTCTAAATGGCTTGCGTACGTGTTGAGCCGGAGAGCTTTTGCAACACAATAGTATAATTGCTTTGGCAAGGCTCAACATCATCCAAACAGTTAAAGAGAAGAGACTGCCAGATTGCCAGCATATATGGTTTGTTCTCAATTTAGCAATTGGTAACGCTATGAACCGGCAGTCCGTCAGCCCGGACGCTCCGTTGATGGACCGCGACACCAGTCCAACAACCCACACTTCTTTGTATCCTAAAAAAAACTGGTCATCCACTCATTCCTATCCCGCCTCCGAACGCACGGCCACCGGCCGTGCCAGGCGCTGTGCACGGCCACCTCCGAGGCGCAACGCTCCGCTGTTGGCCCTGCCAAGCACGAGGCGCAGCTGCCCTCTCCAAGTCACGCGGCCGCGGCCACTGCCGGAGGCCCGTCGCCTATGAGTGCCGTAGGGCTGCTGTCTTCGGTGAACACCACACACCGACGAGCCTCCATTCTGCCGAGCAACAGGGATATGTTGCGTTGAAAGCGCATGCTTGTAAGGTCCTAGATGGCTAGAGGGGGGGTGAATAGCCTATTAAAAATTCTACAAGAACCACTAAGCAAACTTGTTAGAATAACAAACGGCGTAAAGCGAGTTTTGCTTAGCCAAAGGTTGTGATGCAAGCCTCCTATCCACAAGTCTAGTAGATTAAGATCTCTAGTTCACACAAGAGCTATGTCACTAAGGTTACACTAGAGAACAAGCTAACACTACTAGCAAAGCTACTACTAGAACTACACAAGATAAACTAGTGAAAGTAAATGCAAGAGAGAGGATTGTGATTATTATACCGACGGTGAAGTGAAGATGTTGCTAATCACCAAGATGATATACAATCAATCAATATTGACAACAACACAATATGAAGACCAATCACCGGGAGACAAGAGACACAATATTTGTTCACCCGGTGTTCACTTGTGCACCGACAAGCTACGTCACCGGTTGTGTCGACCGACACTTAGATGGTTCCTCGGTGTGACCCTCAAGTCACTTGCCCCTCAAGGCACGCCCCGCAAGGCACCGCAAGACACCACTCTCAAGTGAGGTAACTCAATGACACGCGGATTCCACTAGAGTTGCTTTTGGCGTCCCGCCGAGGAAAGCACAAGAACCTCTCACAATCAACCGGAGGTGGCCAAGAACAATCACCTTCTCTTGCCAACGCCTCCAACAATCTCCAAGCCGGCTAGGAGCGGTACTCTCCAAGAGTAACAAGAAATCCACCGGCTAAACCACCCACAAGTGCCACTAGATGCCCTCAAGCTATGCAATGCACTTTGGGATCACTCAATCTCACTTTTGATTTGCAATCAAGCAAGAGAGATGAGTGGGAGGAGTAGCTCTAGCTCAAAGGATGCACAAGAGTGTTAGAAATGCCAAGAGACCTCCCCAAGGGCCGGCCAACAAGTATTTATAAGCATCCCATCCAAATAGAGCCGTTAGAACTCAACTAACCGTTTTCTGCGGGACCACCGGACGCGCCGGTCGTAATTGACCGGACGCGCTCAACCGCGTCCGGTGCCTCTGCGACGTCCACGTGTCCACTGATTTCAAATTCGCCCGTTAGATCCTCCAACGGTCACTGCGCGCCAACGGTCAAACGCTCCACCGGACGCGCTGTTGCGAATCACCGGACGCGCCGGTGCGCACAGTCCCCGCACGCCCGAAGACATGACCGGACGCGCTCCTCGCAACCACCGGACGCCACAGTACCCGCGTCCGGTGCGAGTCCAGTAAGCTCCCTGGACCACCGGACGCGTCCGATGGTGAGGGACCGGACGCGCACCGCGTCCGAAGACTTCGTGACTCGCTGTTCGCCAGACCGGACGCGCCGGTCCCGTGGGTCACCGGACGCGCCGGTGGCAAACCCTAGCTCGCGCGCCTGACCCCGACGCTTGTACTGACCGGACGCGCCGGTCGAAACTGACCGCGTCCGGTGCAGCGTCCGGTGCAGCGTCCGGTCACCTCTGTGACCGCGTTCGCCTCCGTTTCTTTTCCGACTTCCGGCGCAATGGAAAATAGGCATTTCATTTCTCCGAAATCGCCTGAATCCCGCGCTCGCACGCTCGGCGGGAGGGAGAAAGGAACCAAACCCTTCTCTACCCGCAAACCACAGCGCGACCAACGCCACCTTTGCAAATGTGCCAACACCATCAAGTGTACATCTCCATGTGCTTGTGTGTTAGCTTTTTCTCAATCATTTTCAAAGGTTTTCCAGTTAGCTCACTAGGCCCTACATGCAATGCACTTCATGAAATCACCTAGTGGCACCCATGCGTCGAATAACCGATAAGATTTCCCCTCTTAATAGTTCGGCTATCGATCCTAAACCACTCACACCCTCTATGGTGTCTTGAGTGTAAAACAAAATGGCCCTATGGTTATACCTTTGCCTTGAGCCCATTTTGTTTCTCCAAAACATATGATCCACTTCATATCATCACATGACCGTCTCAATCCATCGACCTTGATTTCACTTGCTCTTCACCGTTGCATCGGTCCGTCGGCGCCAAGTCTTGCTCAAGCTTCACCATCGCATGGTCCTTCGCTTCGAAGCCTCGACTAGCCCTTCACCTTCACAACCGGTCCATCGAGCCAAGCCTCATCATGGTCTTCACCATCTTGGTCACATGAGTCAATGTCATGTCTCATATGCAATGACCACCTTTATCTAAATCATCCACTTAGATACAAAGGTTAGTCCTAGGTTTCATCAATTAGCCAAAACCAAACTAGGGACTTTCAATGCTGCAAGAGTATATTTCAGTTGTTTCAAATGTTTCAGAGGTATGTTGCATATGTTGCAATGATTGTAAAAGTATATTGCAATCGTTCGTTCCAAATGTTTCATCTGCTTTTTCAGATGTATGTTGCAAGTGTGCTTTTTTGGATGTTGCATATGTTTCACACATATGTTGCAGGTTCTATCCGGATGTTTTATATATTTCGCAATGGCTTCTTCAATTGTTTTCATGTGTTTTTGCAAGTGGTTTAGACACATATTTCAATTATTTCATATGTCTTCTTCACAAGCATGTTGCAAATGTTTCGTCTCGATATTTCAAAAGTAGATCGGGTGTTGCTGTTGGGGACCCACCTGCCGCGGCTGCGGGGGCGCCACCAAGCGGGCGCAAACGTTCGGGCTGGGGAAACGGAGGGGGCGTGAGTGGGGGGGGGGAGGGGCCGGGCAGTGTGGGCCCCACGTGGACACGCAAAACGAAGTGCAGGCGCGCGCATCCATGTGCGTGTGTCCACCTGGATGTCTGAGCGCTAGCACTGCCGTTTAACAACAAATACAATAACAAATACACCGGATACAATAAATTAGAGAGTGGCAACAGAGCAAATTGGGTCAATTTTGATTATTTTTAACTTGAAAAACTAGGTATATGCAATTGATATAATGACCCGAATGAATAAAAAGTTAATACTAATGAAAAATTCAGGCCCTGTGCATGTGCTCGCCTTGTACTCTCTGCCAAGAGCTGTTGGTTTCTGCGGCAGATAAGCCGGCTGATGTTGTTTTGTTGTGAGAGAAAAACACTGTACCATGGCTGATAAGTTTAAGCGAACATGGCATGTGTGTGTTGTTAGGGCGGCACCGGGAGAAAGCCCCACTATGTGTCTTGCCATTGTTGAATGTTGGCAAGGGCGACACCTTCTGCATTGGGTTCTTGTTGGAGGTATTATTATAAACACTTCTCACCATTCTGGTTCTTGCCTTGCATATCCACAAACTCTTGATTTCTGGTTTGCAATGGCATCACCTTCGGACGTTGGCGTAAAGGTATGTTTTAAGAGTAAATTTGTTGTAAGATACTCTTTAATGTTAGTATTTGTTAATGAACACTACTCAACGTTGTCTTTGAGCGTCTAGGCTCCTAACTCGGTTTGGTGATTAATAATGACACAATTATTATGACTAACATGTGTTTTGCAGAGACAGTATAAGTTACGTCACAATGATGATTGATTAATAGGCAATCAATAGTTTTGATGCCCCTATTGATGTATTTCATTTCGGTTTTCAAAAGATGATTAATAAGGTTAAGGATGAACTAGTTCTAAGTGTCGTTGGGTGTTGAAAAACACTTAGAGTAGTTTAGGACTTTGTTTTTTTTACTTTGGACGTAATATAAAGAGGACACGAATTAGTAGCTTGACCTAGCACTAGGTAGCTTAGACGAAATCCAAAAATTATTTGAAAGCAAAGTCATTCTCAAAGATGTTTGTAATAGACCTCCGGAGCCTAGCAACAAGCTTGCTACTCCTTGCGCTCCAAAATAACTACTATAGAAAATAATATTTATATTTATATCTTCAAATAAGTTTATTATAAAAAAATATATATCATGATCAGTTTAATGGTATTTATGGTGCATCATAAATATTAGTATGTTTGTTAACATCAATATTTATATCTTTAAATAAGTTTATTATAAAATATATATATCATAATTAATTACTGGTTATCATACATCATAAATAAGATGTGCTATTAGCCTATTATTTTGAGACCGAGAGTATCTGGTAAGATACCGCGCTTTTGCATACGTTGTGGTCGCCCTTAAGGAGAAGCTGACCCCTTGTTTAGTTCCTCATATTCTCTCCCAAATTTCACTATGCAAATAGAAGATTCCCCGTCATATCAAAATGTCGGCAAATGCATGGAGTACTAAATGTTGATGAAATCAAAAATTAATTGCACAATTTTGTTGTACTTTGCGAGACGAACATTTTAAGCCTAGTTAGTCAAAATTTGGATAATTTTTACCAAATACAAACGAAATGCTACCAGAATTCTAATACAGTGTTTTTCTCCCCAATTCTCTGAACTAAACGAGGCCTGACATTCCGTTCTCTGCAAATCAGCTGGGTCCACCTATCAGGCCGTGTTTAGAGGGCCAAAAAGGCTTAAAATTTTTTATGCAGTGCCCGTCACATCGAATCTTTAAACGCATGTATGAAGCATTAAATGTAGGTAAAAATAATAACTAAATGCATAGTTTATCTGTAAATATCGAGACGAATCTTTTGAACCTAGTTAGTTCATAATTAGACAAATTTTACCAAATAACAATGAAAAGTGCTATAGAAATTTTTCTCCAAAAATTTTTGGACGTAAACACGCCCTCAGTGATTGATGTATGGGCCCAGAAGAGTCTATAAAGGAGGAAAAGGTTCGGTCATGGCCTCATCGGTATCCACTGGACATTAGGGATGAAAACGGAACAGAAATATTTCGAATTGATCGTTTTCGTTTTCTATATTAGGAACCGTTTTTTAACATGAAAAATTGTCAGTTTCAATTGATTTCACAACCATTTTCAACCATTTTTTGTACTCTTTAATTACTAAATGTAGAAATATCCCGAACCGATCGCTTTCGTTTTTCTATATCGTAAGTCCGTTTTCGACCGTTTCCGACCATTTTCATCCTTACTGGACATGCCACTCAATGCATGCAGAGCTGCTCACAGCTGCCACTGCTCACTCCCCGCCATTACTCGTATTCACTCCACAGGAGCACCCCTCTCTCTCTCTAGGCATCTCCTCACTGTCTTGCATTTCATACTAGTTTACGGTTCACGCTGCAGGGCAGTGGCCATAGAGTAGCTGTACAAACTTACAAAGGGGAGCTCGTGAGGGAGCGAGGAAAAAACCAACGGAGCACAACGAAATGCTGTCACTTTCTCGCTCGGCCATCCTCTCCCACCTACTGTGGTGCCTTCTATTTCTCACCTTGGCAAGCAGCAATGGCGTGGTCGCCACAGCAGAGCCGAAGGTTGGGGGCGGGTACAAGCTGGTGTCCCTTGTTCAGCTGCCCAACGGGGGAGGCCTTGTGGCCTACCTGCAGGTGAAGCAGCGCACCTCCACTTACGGTCCTGACATCCCTCGCCTCAGGCTCTTTGTTAAGTAAGAACTTGCTTCTCCTCGCCAAGCAGCAAATCAGTAGCTCCTATTATTCGTTTTTTTTCCCGCAGTTGTTCTAACTGATGCCATCTGAAGTGTTGACACACATCCCTGTAGTACTTTCGAGGAGAATGTTGGTTGCTTTAATAATCAATTGCTTAAATTCTTCGAGACAAATCGATTTAGAAGATTTACGGCTAGTAGAGCAGAAGGAATTATTCAGAACATTCTAAGATTGAATTGCAATCAACAGTGCTCCATTCTCCCCCTGAGGTCATGTTTTAATGGTTGACAATGAGTTCATCTGCATAGGGTCGATATTTTACTGCTTTTACAGTGAATGTTCACCTGCATAGACTCCAAACCATGGTTTTCCAAAGTATTCTAAGACTTCGAATCATGTAGAGTATGCCTGAACTTTGCGATGGCTTAAAAAAATTACCCGAGGTCATCTTCTAATGGTGAAATGCTATGCAGGCACGAGACCAGGGACAGGGTGCGCGTGCAGATCACCGATGCAGATGAGCAGAGGTGGGAGGTCCCCTACAATCTGCTCCCAAGGGAGCCAGCCCCACCCGTGACCGGCGGCAAGGTCACGGGCGGCCCCTTCACGGGCGCCGAGTACCCCGGCGAGGAGCTGGTGTTCACCTATGGCCGCGACCCGTTCTGGTTCGCGGTGCACCGCCGGTCCACCGGGCAGCCGCTGTTCAACACCAGCGCCGGCGCGCTGGTGTTCAAGGACCAGTACCTGGAGGTGTCCACGGCGCTGCCCAAGGACGCCGCCCTGTACGGGCTAGGCGAGAACACGCAGCCCGGGGGCATCCGGCTGCGGCCCAACGACCCCTACACCATCTACACCACGGACATCTCCGCCATCAACCTCAACACCGACCTCTACGGCTCGCACCCGGTGTACATGGACCTCCGGAGCCTGGGCGGCCGCGGCGTCGCGCACGCCGTGCTGCTGCTCAACAGCAATGGCATGGACGTGTTCTACAGGGGGACGTCGCTCACCTACAAGGTCATCGGAGGTCTTCTCGACTTCTACTTCTTCGCCGGGCCGACGCCGTTGGCCATCGTGGATCAGTACACGTCGATGATCGGCCGTCCCGCGCCCATGCCATACTGGGCATTTGGTAAGGACTGCTTTGCTCAGAGTCTAATTGTTATTTCATTATTTGTGCCGTCCTTTACTCATTGTCAGATTAGGAGGATACATCATTTGCTTAAGATTGAGATGGACTGATAACGTATAGTTTTATCTGATGCCATGGATGGATACTTAATAGTTGCCTGATTAGTTTGATCCATTCGGTCATATATTTTATCTGATGCCATGGCTAGCTAACTTTCAGGTTGACTAATGAGATGTAGCCTTCTCTGACTCTATGGATGCCATACTCTGGCACACCCTAATGTAGATCTTTGGTGACAGATAGGGCAGTTTATTTGCTGTATCAGGCGTCACTACTCACTAGACAGTGATAAACATGCCGGCACTATAATAACTAGTCCCCAATCGCATCATGTGAACTCTTTGCTCAAAAAATAAAGTCGAGTCTCTTGTCATGGACATCATGGCATAATCCAGTATACTATCTTTCAGTTTACCAGTATCGCAAATATCCCCTTAAAGCACTTCCGCTAACCATGCAAATTTGACAACTAAGTGCGACTGGTTTAGTTCTATGCAAAGTACTCCCTCCATCCCAAATTATAAGACGTTTGGCTTTTTTGACACCAAGTTTGATCACTCGTCTTATTCAAAAATTTGTGTAAAATATCAATTCTTTTATCGTGGCTTAGTATATTAATAAAAGTTCCTCAAGAATGACTTAAATTTGACTATGTTTGTATAAATTTTTTGAATAAGACGAGTGGTCAAACTTGCGATCAAAAAAGTCAAACGTCTTATAATTTGGGATGGAGGGAGTAAATGCTGCAGATATGCATGCACTGTGCAGACTGCAAGCAGATGGAGCAGCTTGTTCTGAACAAGTTCAGAAATCTGAGAAAAACGTTATGCATCATTTGTATTTTTTTTCATTCAGCATGTTCGGTGCTGTTGCTTTTGCTGATTATTTGCTTTCAGTACATGAATCTACATCAAATGCGCATGTTCTTTGTTCTGAATAACATAGTCTACAAGTTATGAATTATTTTGCTACAAACATTCATTGCTTCCAGAGTGACTAATGCTATGGATGAAGCATTTTCACCCTGGCACACACAGATTTAATTTCAGGCGAGGCAGTGATAAGTGTACAATGTGTCTTATTCCCCAGCAGATTAGTATTCCACTGATGTGTGAAATTCCTTTCATCAGAGGAAAAAAATGCAGTTTGCTTGATGTTCCTGCCAAATAAAATACTGAAACTTCGGTTCACTAGTGTTTGTAGCCTTGTACACCATGATAAATTGATAATAACAAAATCTGGCATCTTGATGTACCTTGCTGGTAGCCTGGGAACTGGAATTTACTTGTATTATCATTCTTCAGGAAATTGCAAGTCGATCTCTGTATCAACTATAAAACATATAATTTCCCGAATGCAGCTTCCCTTTACAGGGTAGTGTGTCAGTTTCACCTGCTAGTGAGGCCATGTTACCTATAAGGATAAGGCCTTCCATGTGCTCTGTACTGATTTTGCCCAGTTCATGGACCACTCTGAAAATTAATTTTGCCAATGCTGATGCACATATTGAATTTATTGCCGTACTTGTTGCCAGTTAGTTACTATTACCATTTTCTTGCTTTTGTCAGTACAATAGAGTTGACGTGTGAAAGTGAATGTGAACAATTTTGCTGTTTTCATTCCAATTTTAGACAATGCATGATTTCCATTTCCTGTATGAAATAGTATGTAGCTGCTTTATCAAGAAACTGAAACTTGCTACCTGCATACTACTACGCATAAATTCTTGTACCGTGAAATTCTTCAACTCTCTGAATACTCCATGTGCTTGATATTTTTTCCTACAGCATGTTCAGTGCTACTGCTTCTGCCGATTATTTGCTTTCAGTACATGAAACTACATCAAATGTGCATGTTTTTCCCCTGAATAACATAGTCTACAAATTATGAATTGTTTTGCTACAAACGTTCATTGCTTCCAGAGTGACTAATGCATTGGGTGATGCATTGTCACCCTGGCACACACACTGATTTAACTTTGGGGGAGACAGTGATAAGCGTATAATGTGTCTTATTCCCCAGAAGATTAGTATTCCACTGATGTGTGAAATTCCTTCCATCAGAAAAAATGCAGTTTGCTTGGTCTTCCTGCCAAATAAAATACTGAAACTTTTGTTCACTGGTGTTTATAGCCTTGTACATCATGGTAATAACAAAATCTGGCATCATGATGTGCCTTGCTGCAAGCCTGGGAACTGGAATTTACTTGTATTATCATTCATGAAATTGCAAGTTGATCTCTGTATCAACCATCAAACATATAATTTCCCAAATGCAGCTTCCCTTTACAAGATAGTGTCAGTTAGTTTCACCCGCTAGTGAGGCCATGTGACCTATAAGGGTAAGGCCTTCCATGTGCTCTGTACTGATCTTGTCCAGTTCATGACCACCCAGAAAATTGATGATCAGAACCCTGAGAAATAACTCACACTACAATTAATTTTGCCAATGCAAATGCACATATTGAATTTGTTGCCGTACTTATTGACCAGTTACAATTACCATTCTCTTGCTTTTGTCAGTACAATAGAGGTGAAGTGTGAAAGTGAAAGTGATTCGTGGATGCAATTCATGAGCAATTGTGCTGTTCTCATTCCAATTTTAGACAATGCATGATTTCCATTTCCCGTATGAAATAGCATGTGGCTGCTTTCTCAAGAAACTGAAACTTGCTGCCTGTATACTACTATGCATAAATTCTTGTACCTGAAATTCTTCAATCCCCTGAATACTCCATGTGCTTGTCTTTCAGGGTTCCACCAATGTAGGTGGGGGTACAAGAACCTTTCAGTGGTAGAGGGCGTTGTGGAGGGTTATCGGAATGCCCAGATACCGCTGGACGTGATCTGGAATGATGATGACCACATGGATGCTGCTAAGGACTTCACACTTGACCCGGTTAACTACCCACGCCCCAAACTGCTGGCATTCCTTGACAAGATCCATGCACAAGGGATGAAGTACATCGTCCTCATCGACCCTGGCATTGCTGTGAACAACTCGTATGGCGTTTACCAGCGTGGCATGGAACGTGACATCTTCATCAAACTGGATGGTGAGCCATACCTCGCCCAGGTGTGGCCTGGACCTGTCTACTTCCCAGACTTCCTCAACCCAAACGGTGCATCATGGTGGATTGATGAGGTGCGGAGGTTTCATGATTTGGTCCCGGTGGATGGGCTCTGGATTGACATGAACGAGGCCTCCAACTTCTGCACGGGCAAGTGCACAATCCCAAAGACGCACCAGTGCCCTATTCCTGACTCGAAGACGCCATGGGTCTGTTGTTTGGATTGCAAGAACCTTACAAACACAAGATGGGATGAGCCGCCGTACAAGATCAATGCCTCTGGGCAGACTGCTCGTCTCGGCTTCAACACCATTGCAACCAGTGCTACACACTACAATGGCATCCTGGAGTACAATGCACACAGTCTGTATGGCTTCTCGCAGGCCATTGCCACGCATAAGGCCCTGCAGGGGCTGCAGGGGAAGAGGCCGTTCATTCTGACCCGCTCCACGTTCGTCGGGTCGGGAGCGTATGCCGCGCACTGGACCGGCGACAACAAGGGCACATGGGAAAATCTCCGTTATTCCATCTCGACGATGCTCAACTTTGGCATCTTCGGCATGCCGATGGTTGGCTCTGACATCTGTGGCTTTTACCCGTCGCCGACTGAGGAGCTCTGCAACAGGTGGATTGAGCTCGGGGCCTTCTACCCGTTCTCCAGGGACCATGCCAATTTCGCGTCACCGAGGCAGGAACTCTACGTCTGGGAGTCCGTGGCGAAGTCGGCGCGGAACGCCCTGGGCATGCGGTACAAGCTGCTCCCCTACCTGTACACGCTCAGCTACCAGGCGCACCTGACCGGGGCCCCCGTGGCGCGGCCGGTGTTCTTCTCCTTCCCCGACTTCACGCCATGCTACGGGCTGAGCACGCAGTTCTTGCTCGGCGCCAGCGTCATGGTGTCTCCGGTCCTCGAGCAGGGCGCCACTTCGGTGAGCGCCATGTTCCCACCGGGCACCTGGTACAACCTGTTCGACATGAAGAAGGTGGTGGTGTCCAAGAGCGGCGCCCCAGTGAAGCTGGACGCACCGCTGAACGAGATCAACGTGCACGTGTACCAGAACACGATCCTGCCGATGCAGCGTGGCGGGTTCGTCTCCAAGGACGCCCAGGCGACGCCGTTCACGCTCGTGGTCGCGTTCCCGTTCGGGGCGACGCAGGCGGACGCGGAGGGCGCGGTGTACGTGGACGACGACGAGCGGCCGGAGATGGTGCTCGCGGAAGGGCAGGCGACGTACGTGCGCTTCCACGCCAGCGTGCGCGGCAAGGTCGTGACGGTGCGGTCGGAGGTGCTGAAGGGAAGCTACAGCCTGCACAAGGGCCTGGTCATCGAGAAGCTGTCGGTGCTGGGTCTGGAGGGTACCGGCAAGGACCTTGCCATCCAGGTGGACGGCACGGACGCCACCGCCGTCGCGACGTCGAGACCTTACTTCGCGGCAGGTGGCAACGCGAAGCTGCAAGGGGAAGAAGGCGTCGAGGATAGCAAGAATGGCGTCATGGTGGAGGTTGGTGGGCTGGCATTGCCTCTGGGGAAGAGCTTCACCATGACCTGGAACATGCGGATCGAAGCATAGGTCAAGTGGTGCTGTGCTTCGATCTTCATGAATTTGCTTGAGCCGTGTTCCGTTTTTGATTTAGATGGTAGATCCTACCATGCTGATGTTCAGCCAGAATCCAGATTCTGAAGGTCCGTTATCTGGGGGTGCTCTGTGCAAGGAGCAGAGTACAGAGTGAATCTTCCTCATTTAAGAATTGCTGCAATAAAAGATTGAATCTTTAGCGTCAAAAAAAAAAAATTGATGATTGAACATGTAATGAAATGAGACCGAACAATCTTGACCTGGAGTGATCATTGTCGCAACAAATGTTTTTGACATTTAAGTTACTTATGAGTAAAGTACATGGCCGGTCTTTTGAACTTGTGCGGGTGTATCATGCTGGTCCTCGTACTCACTAAGTGTATCATTTTGGTCGAAAAACTTATTGAGGTACTCTCTCCGTTCCAAAAAGAGTGTCGTTTTAGAATTTTAGACATCTTATTTGACCATCCGTCTTATTCAAATTTTTTTTATAAATATCATTTATTTTGTTATGACTTATTTTATCATTAGATATACTTTAATAATAATTTATTTATTTTATAATTTGCACAAAATTTTTGAATAAAACGAACGGTCAAACACGATGTCTAAAAGTAAAAAACGTCACTCTTTTCCGGACGGAGTAGTATGTCATACAGGTCCTTGTACTCACAAAGTGTATCATTTTGGTCTTTAAACTTATCTCATGACAAGTCCATCCTCGTATTGTTTCGGCCCTTAATCTATGTTCGGTCTTAATGGACATCCAAATAGATCCAGGCCTCTAGGGCCATGCCAATGGCATCCTAAATGTGTGTTAACATGGAACCAACATGTATTCATCCAAATTTGAAATTTGTCGGTACCTACAAATTAGGGGTACCCATAATCAACGATTAAGAAAAACAAAACACTACCCGCAAACGAAATAAAGCCAAAATAGCGGACGAGACGCCTCGACTACACTCCGACTCTTACGAGGCCAGCTCGACGGGACGCCTCGACTACGTTCCGACTCGTACGAGACCAGCTCGACAGGACGCCTCAACTACGTTCCGACTCGTGCGAGGCACCCTCGACGGGACGCCTCGACCACGTTCCCACTCGCACGAGGCTCGTTCGACAAGGCATCTCGACTATCGGCAAATCTCCGACTCGCACGACCCCGGGTCGGACCACTCGACCCATCTTATTCACCTACTCTGAGGTAAAAGTCAGAGCATTTAATGTGACTATCTGTTACCTCCTACCGTCATGGCTACAGCTGTGACCGACGTGGAAGCAGTGCCGGTGTCAGATCTTACTTTTTACTGCCCATCCCGAGATGGGAGTTGAAAACCTGTCACTATACACACCATACCGCACATTGTTTTGCCACCGATCACCCTTAAGGGAGGATACGACAAGGTCCGTACCCCACGATCTCGGGGATTCAGCCTTATCCGCCCGTCCTCGACCCACCATCGGTCAGCAGGGAGGAAAGGCCGACGTGGCACAGGACTCGGGGTCTTTTCACCGTCTCGTCCCCTACGTCACCATGGTGTCCAGAGATGGCTGGCCATTCCTGGGGCACGTCGCTACAGCCACCTCTACAAGGATCGACAAAACTTCACCTCAAGACTCCCCCGGCGCCCCGGCCTCCTCTTACCCTATAAAAGGGCGGGCCAGGGCTCTACAAGGAGACACGAAGCAAGACCCAAGCCAGAAGCCAAGCACAAATAAGCAAAGGCACACAACCCACAGATCAACATCTCAAGCAATCTCCCTTGTACTCTCACTTTTCCTTTGAGACCTGGGCTCGGTTCCCTCTCTCATAGCTTGTAACCCCTACGCAAGCACTTCGGTGCAAGGAAATACAATACTCCTCCATCCCCGCTGGACGTAGAGTCTTCTTTTGCCCGAACCAGGATAAATCCCCGTGTATCCTCCTTACATCACCATCCGGATTAGGGACACGCAGCACTCACTCGTTAGCTTAGGACCCCGTGGGACCAAACGCCGACAAAATTAATTTTGAACCTTATTATTTTAAAAAATAGAGTACAAAATCAACCCACAGATTAAATGGATTTCTAAATTTATTTTTCATATAATAAAATTAATCCAACTAGGATGAAAATGACACCTCTAGAAAAAAATAATTTTAAACAAATTATAAATTAATTTTTATTTATATTAATTAAATTGCAAATAACTTTATAAAATGTAAGAAAAACTTTAGATAAGACATTAAAATTTTAAATTGTTGTCGATTTACTAAATAAAAATAGCTTTATAATTTTTAACTTAAATTTTCCTAGGTTTTGCTTTCATTCTTATTGGATTAATTTTTATAATGTGAAAAAACAAATTTAAAATTCTATTTAAGCTTTGAATAGGTTTTCTACACTATTTTTTTAAAATAAATTTCAAAAATAAATTCTAAGTTTTGAAGGCCACATGTAAGCTCCATGTGAGCACACATTCAGCATACCATATTAACGTCTGGTCACGGGTCCAGGTCTATTTGCATGACCACTAAATCCTGAACAGAGATTAAGAGCTGAAAGTACGGCATGACACAACTCGATAAGTTTAATGACCAAAATAATACACTTTGAGAGTATTAGAGCATGCATGAAACAATTTAACAGATATAAGGGCCAAAATGACGTGTTTGCAGAATACGAGGACTGAGATGACACACTTTGACAAGTGTAAGGCTGTCTCCAACAGCGAGCACCCAAACTCGCTACCCATTCCACGATTTGAGTCATGTACATGGAAAAGGTAACGCCCCCAAATCCTTCCTTCTCCAACAGCGAAAGGAAAAGAAGAGACCCAAAAAGCATGCTCCTCCGTCTTCCCCGCAGCCGGCCACCGAGCTGCGAGCTCCGGCGGGGCGCGCTGCCCCTTCGCGCGGACGAGCTCCCGTTCGGCGGCGGTGGGGGCGCGGGCTTCGAGCGCAGCCTCGCCATGGAGGCGGCGTCCCCGCAGGCGCGACCGACGGCGGGGCCCTCCTGTGGCCGCCAATCCCGGCGTACATGGAGCCCGCCGTGCGCCGCCGGCAGGTGCGGAAGCAGAGCCGCCTCAGGAGGATCAACACCCTGCTTCTTCCATCATGCTTCCCTGCCCCCCCCCATGTACGCCGCATCACCCGCCTCACGCCGCCGTGAGGGCGAGCTCCGACCTCGCCACCGGGTGGAGGAGCTGCGACCTCGCCAGTGCGCGGGCAAGCTCCGGGCACGGCGCCGAGCGAACGAGCTGCAACCCGTCGGCTGCGGCGCGGCGGGGCCATCTGCGGCGTGGTGGGGCCATCTTCGGCGGGCGGCGCGCCGAGCGGACGAGCTGCGGCCTGTCGGCGCGGGCGAGCTCCGGGCACGGCGGCGAACTCCGAGCTGGGCGCTGGGCGGGCGGTGCGGCCGACCGGACCGCCTCGGGACCAGGATCGAGAGGAGCGGAAGGAGCAGCAGAGCACCTGCGATTTGCATCTTGGAGAGAGGACGACGCAAATAAGCGTCCCAGCTCGCCGCCTACCCAAAATGGGTGCTCGGTATGCGTCGTCTGTTGGAGCGTGCTAAAACACTGTGCAGGACCTTTTTTGCGTTTGCCTCGCGTGTTGCATGAGCTGTTGGAGACAGCCTAAGAACCAAAATAATGCACTTTATAAGTGACAGTGCACACCCGCACAAGTTTAAAGAGCGGCCATATAGTTTACTCTTTACTTATTATCACATTGTCGTTCATTAAGTCTTTTTACTCTTCAGTTTCTTTCCTTTTCTTTTCCCCCTATAGAAGCTAATGAGATGTCTCTGGCTCAATGTATCACTGTAAAGGACCGAGCGTAGCTCGGTTGGCTCGTTCCTTGTGGTTGGAATGACTGGTCCTGAGTTCGATTCTCGGAATCGACCAGGGGCCTCACCTTGGGGATTTACTCCCTGTCTTCGTCTGCAGCCTCTGTCGCGTGGAGCAACAAAAGGATTGCAACACGTTCTTTGCCTACAGTGTCTTAATGGTCCTGGTGATCTTAAGAAGGATGTGGTCTTTCTTATACGGGTGTTGTCATAAGTCTAGTTGTACGCGCGTAGTGTAAGTGTGTGGGTAGCGTGGACGTGCGTTCGTACGAACATGATTCTACAACTGTCCCAGATGAGAGGCTTAAAAAATATATCACTGTATGCTTAACGGGAAAGCACTCTCTGGCTTGCTTTTCTTTGTTTTGATTTGATGAGAGAGAGTTACCATGCAGTTTAATGTTTTTTTTTTGTTGGTTCATGTCAATCCAGGGCCCATGCCAAACAAAGGCCCATTCATGAACACAATGGGCTGTGTATCTAGAAGGCGGTTACTGCCCAAACTTAAAATGGCCCATTCACGAAGGCTGATGCGTTGCTCTCATTACTGCATGCATGCAACTACAATGTGCGTTACCGATTCCTCTCCAAAAGAAAATGCATTACCGATTCCCTTGTGTACTCAGCGGGGCACGAGGGCAGGCATCAGTGTTCCCGCTTGTGCCATTGCAACGGGTACCTGAATTCAAGTTTTCCGTACAGATTCAGTCGTTCACGCACGATACCTGCTATCGGTACCTGAATTCAAGTTTTCCGTACAGATTCAGTCGTTCACGCACGATACCTGCTATCGGTACCTGAATTCAAGTCTGCCGTGGACATGTAACCCTGAACACACCGGATTAAAAGTGTCCACAGTACCCCTCGATACTCCGACGAGTGCACATGTGGTACGTAGTTGTGTTCGATTCCTTGAAGAAATAATGGAAACCCCGTTTGCCCAAGTCTCGCCACAGCACCTGCCGGCGCACGAGTACGTGAGAGAATCGCGTCTGCCCCGACTGCTAGCGATACATGTGGTACTTCCTTCGTCCGTAAAAACACGTAACTATGGGTTACGTGCCAGAAAAAGTAAATCACGTTTGTTGATGTAAAAGTGAATCTGCAAACACAAAGGGCTAATACCCGAAATCGATATCCAAAGCGTGCCAGTCGATTTGACCTGTTAATCGACAAGGATGAATATACGAGCACTTTGATCCTGACAACAGCGATACGCCCGGAAGTCACGGTCAAGAGGTACTCACGCGGAACTCGAGGATCGACAAAGATTGCACTTAGAGCAATGCAACTCGCCGAATCGATGAGAACTCGTAAAAAGGAAAAATATGCAAATTGACGAAGTCGCCGAAAAGAAGATGTAAATAAGAGTAAAAGCTGTTTTTTGATGTATTGATTGATTCCCTATTATATTGCCCTTCACTCTATATTTATACCCTGATCTACAGAAACATAACCAAATACGACTAGGACACTAAATCCAAGTCTAAGGAAAAGAACATGACTTTGACACAACTCAGACTCTACTAATCGTAAACAAGGAAATCAACTCCTATTTTATTCCATAGTCCGCCTTAATCACGATGGTATTCTTATCGACCTCCTTTTCACCAGCACAGCCCCCGTTCCATCGGCAGCAACCTTCGATCTCCTTCCATTGGTACATTCCCTGTTTCATCGGTTGCAGTCTTCATACATTCCTTCATCGGTACATTCTCTTATCTTATCGGCAACAGTCTCCAAACCCTCTTCCATCGGCATCGGCAATAACACCTGTGGCAGAACCTCCTAAATAATATGGCCCACATGTACTTGTTATCGTCTTAAAAGACCTCTAACCACCATACATGTGTACCACAGTACTTAAGAAGTCTGTCGGGTGTCCTCGGGAAACCCGAATCATCCACATTTTACAACTCACACAGGATCAACAAAGGAGTAACTACAACATTACAGCATTTGTTATAAAACTTTACATCAGAGTGCGGAAGAATAACAATAGATTTACAAATCATGATTAAGTTAACTTTTTACAAACTTAACTTAAATGGCGGAAGTCGAGTAGAACTACAGAAGACAACTTAGGTAGAGCACCTAAGTTAGGAGAAGATAACCAGATCATATCGAACCCACTGACATGACCTGACTAGCAGCACCAGTCAGCACCTGCAACAGGGGTTAACAAACCCTGAGTACTCAATTGTACTCCGCAAGACTTACCCGACGAAAAGAAAAGACTCCAAGAATATGCTGGCTTTACGGAAAATAGTAAAGCTAGAAAAGAGGAGTTTTGTAGAAAAGCTTTACTATAAGTGGATCCTTACTTTCAATGTTTTAGTCAAGTTTTAGCATCAATTTTAGTGAAGCTTATCATAGATAGATTTGCACCTATTCTATCTCAATCAGTTGTATTAAGCATCACATCTCATATTTATCTCTTTGCCTCATTTCCATAATCACCATGTATCATTGTTAACTACGATGATGAACAGAGAATCGAGTCTCCATAACCGAGGAGCAACGACGATTCGAACCGATTATACCCAGCTGGGGATCCCTAACCACACGAGATATGTAGGACTCTAACCTACATAAATCAACCTTCACTCGGATCCTCCAAAACATGACCGGGTCCAGCGCCACCCGAGAGTATAGTACACCTCCAATCCAGCCCTTGGCTACGAGGGTACACACTACTCTCGCCATCTCTCCACTCCCAGTGCGCGGTTGGCCGTTCACACGTTGGCATTACCGAGGTCTTAGGCTTACCGGAGCATGTGGCCAGTTGCAAAGTCTCGACGCACACAGTTCAAACAACGGTACGGTCCTTAACTGACTCAGTCGGAGACACTACAGGGGACTCCTTTCCCGATGCAAGTCCACCGACCGGTCTCAGATTAATATTACCATATTCATATTCATATGCTCTCATGACCCGTCATTAGATCAGGAGAAGCAAAGGTAAACCTGTTTCTCGCGAACGATGAAACCACCATTCGACTTCTACCGAAGTCTAAGCATTACTAAGCATAAGGGATCGACTTACATATATTAGTGGGATATCATCTAGATATAAGTGTAGATCAAGGTAATCATGCAGCAACGGTATCGACCAACTCCTACTAACTTAATGCACATTGCACTAGACTTAAGGTGTAATAAAGCATTTATACAATAGAAGAGTGGTTGTATGTCCGGGGCTTGCCTTCGTTGCAGAGAAGTTAGTTTTCCCTCAGAGAGTTCCAATAGACACCAACACCTTTGGTGGAGGGACCTACTCCGAGACTGGATCAACACGCATCTTCTTATCTCGTATACTATACGTAATAAAATATGCGTGCTTAACATGATGGAATGGATGCCATGATGTGTGATGCATGATGATGAACAAAGCATAGCATACAAGAGACATTTAGAAAGGATAAACATTAGTTATCTACTTGAGTACAACTTTCCTTCGCGGTATAGTTACAAGCCAACAAGGTTAATTTAAAGGTTAACTAACCATAACTTTGTTTTTACCCAAGAGGTTGCATCTAATAACAAGTGATATTTTCATAAGGCCATTAAACATTAACATAAATAAATCATTAACCACTGATGACCTATGTTTATTATTTTAATCACATATCAATAATTCTTTAATTAACAAGTTAATTATGTACTTAATAAAGGGTAAAGCATATCACACATTGCATAAGTCCAGCAAGTCATGGATATGATCATATCAACTTTTCATTTCAAGGTAACAATGTATATCAAGCTTAATCTACAAACCATTGGTTAACATTCATATTGACCACTAAAGCTATATCATGAAGGGCATGTACAAACAAGGTATAAGGAGATGCAAAACTAGATTATATTATCATAAACTAGTTGAACCTTTTTATCCAAGGGCTGCATCCAAAACGACAATCAATGCATTCACTAATGAACTTTAAAAGCATTTCTAAGTTTTATTAACTCAAGTTGATCATTACCATAACAAACAAGCAATTAGGTTGCCAAAGAACAGTACAAGTAAAAGTGTTCCAAGGTCTGCAATTAACCTTTAAACAATTGCAAACCATTTCATGATCTACCCTATTCATTTTAGTATTTATTATTTAATAATTATAGCATACAAATTTAAGTGGGTATTCAAAGTTTCCAAAATGTCACCAAACTTTTTGTAGAGGTTATGTATATCATGAAACAGTGGCAAAACAAGTTTTACAGTTTCTGGATATTTATTTTGGCCTACAAAATTCATGGAAGGTGCATTTCTTAATTAAAAGAGGTAATTTTAAATCATGCCAAAACTATTCATTTTCCAGGTTTCATATTTTTCCTAGGTAGAAATCATCACAAAGAAGCTACACAAAAAAAATTGTATAATTTTTGGAGCTCTAAATATTTATTTATGAGTTAAACAAGAAACAGCACTATTTAGCAAAATCAGGAAAAGGAAAATTCATTTTTTTTTCACTGCAGACACTGACATGTCGGCCCCACTGATCAGCATAGCAGCCCCGTACTGACCGCGGCGATCACCGGCTTTGACTGCCGATATCTCGCCGGCGGCGAGATCTCCGGCTACGGGTCTTGCTCCTACAGTTTCCTCTCAACATCGCGCATCGACTGGTGGTGATAGTTGAAGCTCGGACGACCGGCGACGAGCATAACGACGGCGATGGCGGCACGGCGGCATTGCAAGACGGCAGAACTGGTCTAAACTGAGTTCGCCGGCGACGGCGACAGTACCAACACCTTCCTCACCCTCGAACGAACGCACTAGGCTAGCCAATCGAACCATCTACGGCTTGCAACGGACTTGTCCACGCACATGGCGACACGGCAGAGCAGAGCTCACCGGCGGCGATGCGGACCGGACACTACAAGGCGGCAGCAATTAAATTAACAGCATGGGCGTGATCAAGAGCTCACCGCGATCTTAAGACGGCAGCTGGTTGAAGCTGTAACTGACCAGAGCAAGCTTGACTGCGGCGGCAATGGTCACGGCGGCGCTGCGAGCTGATTCGGTAGAAAACGATGTGCGGCCGACTCCGGTGGAGAAGAGCGGCGTGAGTGCGCTCAGTGGCTGCGCAAGGAGGAGGCGAACTTGCCAGCGAGATGGAGCAGACGAAGACGAAGCGTGGATGGTGGATTTCGCCGGCGACTGGAGCTCGACGGCGATGGTGCAGAGAGAGGAAAAAAATGGCCAGCGTCGTCACGTTATATAGGGCGAGGTCGACGTCGTGGCCTTGGCAGTGTCTTCGCGAGCTCACCCACGAGGCCAGCAACGCGCCTCCGCACGCTCGAAGCGCCGAGAGCAGCCTCGGTGTCCGCCGGTGAACAGAGGAAGAGGAGAAAGCAGAGACGGCTCCGGGTACTGTAGCATCAATACCACCTCATTCTTGCATTTTCTGTTTTCTTCAAATTACTCCCAAATTTGCATAGCAAGTTCAAAATCTCCAAAAACGAAAGTTGTTCAAATTCTCGAGATCTCCAACTTTTCTTTTTGGACCAAACTCAGATTTTGAATAGTTTTTGAAATTTGAAATCAAATTCAAATGGGAGCACTTTTAGAGTTTTAGAAAATTCAAAATTACTTTAAATTTTTTAACAAAACATGAAAATCTGTAAAAAGATAAAATGTGCAACTTTTGAAGAGCTACAACTTTCATAATTGGGCCATCACCCAAATATGCCTACTTTTTGAAATTGAGTTTGAAATTTAAATTTGGGATTTGCATCTTTTCAATTTTATTCAAAATTTTGCATTGAAACTTTGAAAACTCAAAACACCAAAGTTGTACCTCTCAACAAGATCTACAACTTTGCTTTTGGACTCACCTCAAAATTTTACATAGATTTTGAGTTATTCAAAAATGGGCAAAACTATACATGGGAATTTAGTTAGTTTTTTTTAATCCTTTAGTTATTTTGTTATTTCATTAATTTGGTAATTAATTGGAGACTAAAAATGGTTTCATTAACACAATTATTAGCACAAAAAAAAACTTACTCATCACACCAAAACATGGAGCAAGAATTACAAAACTTTTATTTACAAAAGTTGATTTATTAATTCAACGAAAATTGGATTTATTAACACTATCTCATGAAACAATAAACTTGACATATGCAACATGAGCATGCTATACTTGAAACATAAAATGCATTTATGCCATGACACTAGATTATTATGCATGCTAATGATCATCATTAGGATTTTAATTGTTCATTAACATCTAGGATGTTACAATCATTCCCCCTTAAAGAAATCTCGTCCCGAGATTTTAGAATACTAAAACCCGTGGGGTTAAGTAATGGAAAAGGAAATGTGTCAAACACACGATCTTGTGAAATGTTCACAAAGCAACAAGGATTGATTCAAGAATTACAACTGATTTCATAATGATGGTTGTAATTAACAAGGTATTTAGAGAAATCTAGGGGACATGGATTACTCCCAAAAGAAATTCTAAGAGAATCGGAAGCACGTCAATTGCGGACTATAATGAATCATGGTCATAGACCTTGCTATAGCAAATACCCCGTACTCCCGTATAGTGATCAGCCATAGGGATTTCCAGGATGCTTGCTATACCGTTGTTACAGATCATGGTACCACCATAGGGCACAATTGTTGTAACTTATAAGAAAGTAGGATATTCTATTGGAAAGAAAATACTCACAGAAGAGTTCAAGATTACAAACGTGATTTAATACGGTCCAACATCAAGGATTAAGATAATTTAAAAGAAGTATGGGCATGAATTCCCAAGACATATTGCAAACAGTGAGGGCATATTAGTCGTGGGACTATAATGGATCACGACCACAGACCTCGATACCTGCGCGCACCCAGCAGAAACCTGTGTGACCCGGGCACACAAGAGACTCTAGGTTCTTACGCGGCACCGTGGTCACGGAACGTGGCACCATTATAGGGCACAACAACGATAACCCTCGTCTCACAATATTGAGAATGTAACCAAGATCAGAAGTCGGTCACAATCACAAGGCGTCTAGGGATTCAAAAGGACAACTTTGAATCCCTAAAGAGTGTCCAGAGAATGAAAGCACCCTAATTGTGGACTATAAAGGATCATGCTCATAAACTTCGATAACAGTGAACGCCCAGCAGTATTTTCTTATGGTCGCGAGCCACAAGAGACCCCAGGTTTCGACGCTGTTACCTAAGTCATGGGTCATGGTACCTTATAAGGACACAATCATAGTGACATTCAATCAACACACACATCGGCAAATGACGTCAAGGAGGTAGCATGTGCCGAGTTAGATGAAATCAAGGCAAATCACATGCATCACAAGAGAATCAAGGATTTGTCCTAGGTTTTACATTGAGTCGATATGGTAAATAAAGTGCATCCAGAAGTTCCCCAAGGATTAGGAACTTGTGGAGCAGGGATCATCAAAGGGCTAACAAAACCTGTTACAAGATGAGATTCATCAATAGAACAGTTATAACGAATAATAACTGCTCCTTGAATATAAGGAGGGAAATTTTAATCATTATTTTATTATCATTTTATGCATGATATGAAATATGCTCGTCCTATACGTCTTCTCAACGTCAGGAGTACTTCATCTTCATCATGTTAGTAGATTATAGGACTTTATTTATATACTACCTTCATTGCACAAGACAGATTATCGAGAGGCACATCAGTAGAGCTTTATCGGTGAAGTCGACTCTCCTTTTGACCTTCCAAAGATGAGTTGATGAACTTCTGGAAGCCTTTTTACTTGAGTCATCAGAAAATCTTCATGAAGTCTTCCAGCAAGCAAGAAAATAGATAGAAGTCCATTTTTAACTTGTTATCTTCAAAAACTTTTATCCTGTAAAATCATTTTGAAGTTTTCAAATGTAATGTTGTAGCTGATCCAATGTATGAGCTCTGATACCACCTGTGGCAGAACCTCCTAAATAATATGGCCCACATGTACTTGTTATCGTCTTAAAAGACCTCTAACCACCATACATGTGTACCACAGTACTTAAGAAGTCTGTCGGGTGTCCTCGGGAAACCCGAATCATCCACATTTTACAACTCACACAGGATCAACAAAGGAGTAACTACAACATTACAGCATTTGTTATAAAACTTTACATCAGAGTGCGGAAGAATAACAATAGATTTACAAATCATGATTAAGTTAACTTTTTACAAACTTAACTTAAATGGCGGAAGTCGAGTAGAACTACAGAAGACAACTTAGGTAGAGCACCTAAGTTAGGAGAAGATAACCAGATCATATCGAACCCACTGACATGACCTGACTAGCAGCACCAGTCAGCACCTGCAACAGGGGTTAACAAACCCTGAGTACTCAATTGTACTCCGCAAGACTTACCCGACGAAAAGAAAAGACTCCAAGAATATGCTGGCTTTACGGAAAATAGTAAAGCTAGAAAAGAGGAGTTTTGTAGAAAAGCTTTACTATAAGTGGATCCTTACTTTCAATGTTTTAGTCAAGTTTTAGCATCAATTTTAGTGAAGCTTATCATAGATAGATTTGCACCTATTCTATCTCAATCAGTTGTATTAAGCATCACATCTCATATTTATCTCTTTGCCTCATTTCCATAATCACCATGTATCATTGTTAACTACGATGATGAACAGAGAATCGAGTCTCCATAACCGAGGAGCAACGACGATTCGAACCGATTATACCCAGCTGGGGATCCCTAACCACACGAGATATGTAGGACTCTAACCTACATAAATCAACCTTCACTCGGATCCTCCAAAACATGACCGGGTCCAGCGCCACCCGAGAGTATAGTACACCTCCAATCCAGCCCTTGGCTACGAGGGTACACACTACTCTCGCCATCTCTCTACTCCTAGTGCGCGGTTGGCCGTTCACACGTTGGCATTACCGAGGTCTTAGGCTTACCGGAGCATGTGGCCAGTTGCAAAGTCTCGACGCACACAGTTCAAACAACGGTACGGTCCTTAACTGACTCAGTCGGAGACACTACAGGGGACTCCTTTCCCGATGCAAGTCCACCGACCGGTCTCAGATTAATATTACCATATTCATATTCATATGCTCTCATGACCCGTCATTAGATCAGGAGAAGCAAAGGTAAACCTGTTTCTCGCGAACGATGAAACCACCATTCGACTTCTACCGAAGTCTAAGCATTACTAAGCATAAGGGATCGACTTACATATATTAGTGGGATATCATCTAGATATAAGTGTAGATCAAGGTAATCATGCAGCAACGGTATCGACCAACTCCTACTAACTTAATGCACATTGCACTAGACTTAAGGTGTAATAAAGCATTTATACAATAGAAGAGTGGTTGTATGTCCGGGGCTTGCCTTCGTTGCAGAGAAGTTAGTTTTCCCTCAGAGAGTTCCAATAGACACCAACACCTTTGGTGGAGGGACCTACTCCGAGACTGGATCAACACGCATCTTCTTATCTCGTATACTATACGTAATAAAATATGCGTGCTTAACATGATGGAATGGATGCCATGATGTGTGATGCATGATGATGAACAAAGCATAGCATACAAGAGACATTTAGAAAGGATAAACATTAGTTATCTACTTGAGTACAACTTTCCTTCGCGGTATAGTTACAAGCCAACAAGGTTAATTTAAAGGTTAACTAACCATAACTTTGTTTTTACCCAAGAGGTTGCATCTAATAACAAGTGATATTTTCATAAGGCCATTAAACATTAACATAAATAAATCATTAACCACTGATGACCTATGTTTATTATTTTAATCACATATCAATAATTCTTTAATTAACAAGTTAATTATGTACTTAATAAAGGGTAAAGCATATCACACATTGCATAAGTCCAGCAAGTCATGGATATGATCATATCAACTTTTCATTTCAAGGTAACAATGTATATCAAGCTTAATCTACAAACCATTGGTTAACATTCATATTGACCACTAAAGCTATATCATGAAGGGCATGTACAAACAAGGTATAAGGAGATGCAAAACTAGATTATATTATCATAAACTAGTTGAACCTTTTTATCCAAGGGCTGCATCCAAAACGACAATCAATGCATTCACTAATGAACTTTAAAAGCATTTCTAAGTTTTATTAACTCAAGTTGATCATTACCATAACAAACAAGCAATTAGGTTGCCAAAGAACAGTACAAGTAAAAGTGTTCCAAGGTCTGCAATTAACCTTTAAACAATTGCAAACCATTTCATGATCTACCCTATTCATTTTAGTATTTATTATTTAATAATTATAGCATACAAATTTAAGTGGGTATTCAAAGTTTCCAAAATGTCACCAAACTTTTTGTAGAGGTTATGTATATCATGAAACAGTGGCAAAACAAGTTTTACAGTTTCTGGATATTTATTTTGGCCTACAAAATTCATGGAAGGTGCATTTCTTAATTAAAAGAGGTAATTTTAAATCATGCCAAAACTATTCATTTTCCAGGTTTCATATTTTTCCTAGGTAGAAATCATCACAAAGAAGCTACACAAAAAAAAAGTGTATAATTTTTGGAGCTCTAAATATTTATTTATGAGTTAAACAAGAAACAGCACTATTTAGCAAAATCAGGAAAAGGAAAATTCATTTTTTTTTCACTGCAGACACTGACATGTCGGCCCCACTGATCAGCATAGCAGCCCCGTACTGACCGCGGCGATCACCGGCTTTGACTGCCGATATCTCGCCGGCGGCGAGATCTCCGGCTACGGGTCTTGCTCCTACAGTTTCCTCTCAACATCGCGCATCGACTGGTGGTGATAGTTGAAGCTCGGACGACCGGCGACGAGCATAACGACGGCGATGGCGGCACGGCGGCATTGCAAGACGGCAGAACTGGTCTAAACTGAGTTCGTCGGCGACGGCGACAGTACCAACACCTTCCTCACCCTCGAACGAACGCACTAGGCTAGCCAATCGAACCATCTACGGCTTGCAACGGACTTGTCCACGCACATGGCGACACGGCAGAGCAGAGCTCACCGGCGGCGATGCGGACCGGACACTACAAGGCGGTAGCAATTAAATTAACAGCACGGGCGTGATCAAGAGCTCACCGCGATCTTAAGACGGCAGCTGGTTGAAGCTGTAACTGACCAGAGCAAGCTTGACTGCGGCGGCAATGGTCACGGCGGCGCTGCGAGCTGATTCGGTAGAAAACGATGTGCGGCCGACTCCGGTGGAGAAGAGCGGCGTGAGTGCGCTCAGTGGCTGCGCAAGGAGGAGGCGAACTTGCCAGCGAGATGGAGCAGACGAAGACGAAGCGTGGATGGTGGATTTCGCCGGCGACTGGAGCTCGACGGCGATGGTGCAGAGAGAGGAAAAAAAATGGCCAGCGTCGTCACGTTATATAGGGCGAGGTCGACGTCGTGGCCTTGGCAGTGTCTTCGCGAGCTCACCCACGAGGCCAGCAACGCGCCTCCGCACGCTCGAAGCGCCGAGAGCAGCCTCGGTGTCCGCCGGTGAACAGAGGAAGAGGAGAAAGCAGAGACGGCTCCGGGTACTGTAGCATCAATACCACCTCATTCTTGCATTTTCTGTTTTCTTCAAATTACTCCCAAATTTGCATAGCAAGTTCAAAATCTCCAAAAACGAAAGTTGTTCAAATTCTCGAGATCTCCAACTTTTCTTTTTGGACCAAACTCAGATTTTGAATAGTTTTTGAAATTTGAAATCAAATTCAAATGGGAGCACTTTTAGAGTTTTAGAAAATTCAAAATTACTTTAAATTTTTTAACAAAACATGAAAATCTGTAAAAAGATAAAATGTGCAACTTTTGAAGAGCTACAACTTTCATAATTGGGCCATCACCCAAATATGCCTACTTTTTGAAATTGAGTTTGAAATTTAAATTTGGGATTTGCATCTTTTCAATTTTATTCAAAATTTTGCATTGAAACTTTGAAAACTCAAAACACCAAAGTTGTACCTCTCAACAAGATCTACAACTTTGCTTTTGGACTCACCTCAAAATTTTACATAGATTTTGAGTTATTCAAAAATGGGCAAAACTATACATGGGAATTTAGTTAGTTTTTTTTAATCCTTTAGTTATTTTGTTATTTCATTAATTTGGTAATTAATTGGAGACTAAAAATGGTTTCATTAACACAATTATTAGCACAAAAAAAAACTTACTCATCACACCAAAACATGGAGCAAGAATTACAAAACTTTTATTTACAAAAGTTGATTTATTAATTCAACGAAAATTGGATTTATTAACACTATCTCATGAAACAATAAACTTGACATATGCAACATGAGCATGCTATACTTGAAACATAAAATGCATTTATGCCATGACACTAGATTATTATGCATGCTAATGATCATCATTAGGATTTTAATTGTTCATTAACATCTAGGATGTTACAACACCCTTGACCTCATCGGCAACATTCCAAATTAAATTCATACACTGTCACCGCTTAAAAATAAACTTATTCTCCTTGGCTATCAATTTATACGGCAATCTTTCCCGTGCTGATTAACCTTTCCTGATCATCTTGACACGTGCTAAAAACGATGTCAACACATGCCCCCCAATTTCGGAGTATAAGATACTGATGCTCCGAAATTTATTCCAACTGATGCTTGCTATTATCTATTTCTTTAACCCATTCTCCAAGCATAACACGATTTGTTACCAAATTCAATCAAATCTAGATCCAATCCATGTATCTCAATATATATCGTATTTTTTCCAACCTTCTTTGCCTTAACTACGGTTGAGATACCAAAATAACAATCCATCGACAATATCTTACCACAACGCATCATTTTTAGAACTGAAAAATCTTGTATCAAGATATCCTTCAAGTTATGATTACTTGCCGTCAAATCTTCTGTACCATCCCTTGATTATCGTGCGAACAGTTACCATATCCAACTGAACCACCTCGATCCATCCGCATACGGCATAGAGATAAGTCAAGAATACCCCTACTCCAAATAACCTATAAATAGATTCCTCCGGGCTATTCATCTTCTACCTTCAAACTCCACCTTTTGGCATTCTCACTCCGGCGGCAACCCTAACCAACGACCGCGCGTCTTCAACTCATCAGAACCATCATCATCTTCAAGTTCCCAGCTCGTGCCCTCATCCTCCTGAAGCAATGGCTGTTAACTTCGACGTCCCTGCGGTTTGTTCTTCTTCTCATTACTTTTACTTTAATCCTTTCGGTCTCCTGCGAATTCTTACAGTTGACATCTTTCTTTCTCTTTCATTTTCTTGGTCCTTCAAACCTAGGAACTTCGCAACACATTGGTGATTCCAACCCATCAACCTCCCCTTCATTGCTTAGGTCCGATGGGCGACCCAGATCCAACTGATTTGATTAATGCAGAGGCCAATCGTATTCCCTTCAAATCTCAGAATTTCTCTTTGAATCTGTGGAAAGGCATGTTCCGTTCTTGGCCCAAACCCACCAAAGGGTGGAAAAACTGGTTTCTGAGGGTCAACAGATCAATGCAAGTGTTCTGGGCAGAGCGGAAAATAGATCAATGTATCAGGCTGTCCATTGCTGATATGCAGAAAAATGAATCCATGATGATAGCTGCTGCTCAGTTTTGGTCTGACACCACCAACACCTTCATGTTCGGTCATGGCCCATGTGCCCCTACTCTTGCCGATGTATACATGCTCACAGGCTTAGACATTTCAACTGTCGATGAAGGCCATATTTTCGGCAGAAAAGCTGAATACAGAGTAACTACACGCAACATCGGCGGCTGGACGGGATATATCCAGGAGTATCAAAAGACTGGCACCGTCAATCAAAGGGAGCATGCCACATTCCTGAACATGTGGCTGGAAAAGTTTATTTTCTGCGGACGATCGGTAGGACCAACTAACGCTTTCCTCCCAGCAGCAGAACTCTTGGCCAACGGTGTCAGATTCCCACTTGGCCGATATCTCCTGAGCTCAACCTACCACCTCCTCCACCAAGTATCTCAGAAGCTTATACTTGGTGAACCCATCGGCAATCTGGGAGGCCCATGGTGGTTTGTTAATATTGGTTAAACTCTCACATGCACAAGCGTTTACAGTGGGATCTCTTTGCTCAGGAATTCCCATGAGAGATTCCCGAAGAGTACGTCCTTAGGGATGATGAATCGGCAACACGCCCTCCTCTCAACTTCGGTGAAGCAATCATCGTCCTTCCCGGAACAGAAGCCAATGAGGATCAAATCGGCAGATTTTTCCAAACTCTCTACCATGGCCTCCCTCGTGACCTCAGGGCTTGGGTGCCTTATATTGACGAGGATAACAAGTTCCCTCTCCTCTTTAATTTTGCCGATAGTGATCTGAACCAAGACAATGATCTCATGATGGCCATTATCACCCCCAAAGCAATCCCAGTCAACACATTTGGCAGCGGGAAAGCCTCCCACATTACTTATGAATTCTACAATCCATCGGCAGTATCTCGCCAGCTGGCCTTTGGACAACTGCCCATCAAACTGTGCTATGCCGATGTGATTAAACCCAGAGAAATCATCACCTCCGGAACTGAATGGAGCAGGATAGTAAGACTTGCTCCCGATGCCGATATTTCAAATGTCGATCTCTCCGCCTGGTCACCAGCTTCTTTCATAACAGAGTCATATAAGCAATGGTGGCAGGAATGGAAAGAACAGCTATTTTCAACGTCTGTTCACACATATCGGCACCTGATCGACCCCGATTATGCTATTCCTGATAATGAAGTAAGTTCCTTTCAACTTTTGTCCTTTTCCTTCCTTTTATTATGTGTATCGACAGCTAACCTTCTTTGAAACAGGCTGATGATCCAGTTCCATCGATAAGCAAAAGCGGCAAACCCTTCAATCTCCATCCAGCCTCTCCAATTTCAGCAATCGGTTACAACGCCCCCACCCTAGAAGCCTTGACCTTCCAAAGGGCTCGCACCAAAATCGGCACTTCTAGACCAAGATTGGGAACATCCAGGGCTTCTCCAAAGGCTGCTGCTTCAAGCCTGATCAAGGCTTTTAAGGTAACAATCTTGCTTACTCTCTTTTCTACCGATACACTTCATATTAACATACAACTATCAGGGTGTACAAGCTGCAGCTGGATCATCATCGGCAACACTACCAAGCACCGCAACTTCTACTCCTCCTTCAGAGGTATTCTCTTATTATTATTTTTTTATTTTTCTCTATTAAACATCCAATCTTATACCTGTTTTTGCAGCAACAAATGGATACATCGGTAAGCACACCGATCATACAGGCTCTCTAACCAACAGATGTTGATGCCCCCCAGCCAGTTGCTGTTGAAGCACAACAAAAACGTAAAGCTTTGACCGATGCTGAGATTCAACAGAAACGACAAAAACCTACACCAGCCCATGCGTCTGCTCCAACACCCGTCGATCAGCCCTCTGAACAAACTGCTCCTGCCCAAGATACAACATCGGCAATTGTACCTCAAGGGCCGACTACCGATGTGGTCATAGAAGACATTCCATCGGTATCTTCTGCCAATCCTTCGCATGACCCTTTACAAGCTGCTCCCTCAAGCCAAGCTCAAGAAATCGCTCTGAAGCAGGTAAACCAATCAATTACTTGGTTTATTATATCCTCAAATATCATAAACAGGATTTCTAATTCTCTTTATCTCATAGGAACAAGACTCTCCCGATAGCTTATTCTCTTTTGCTATCGATGTTTCTGATGACGACGGAGAAGAAGCGAGTTCCTCCCTGGCGTTGGGAACAATATCATCGGACACCTATGGCAAGCTGGAAACCCTTCTAAATCTGCTACAGCAAGACACTGCCCAATTGGTGATCGACTCGGATCCTGCGAGGTCTATCTTCAAAGCGATCCGCGGCCAAGTTCCCGCTAATATTGAAGAAATCATCTTTCCAGCAGTCCATCTGGAGAGCAGACAGCTTCAATATCAAAGGGCCGTTCATCGTATTGCTGACAGAGCAGCTCAGTCTCAACTTAAAGAAGAAATGCTACAACTGAAGCAGACTGCCGACGAGAAGCACAAGAGCATCAACAATTTGCAAGCCTCCAGTGCCGATATCAGACAGAAAATCTCAGATCTATCGGCAAAGAAAGCAGCCCTGCTAGCTGAACTAGAAAAGGTTGAGACAGCTCTGACTCAAGCTAAACAAGAAGAAGACCAGCTTCCCGACGCCATTAAAGCCCTTCAACAGGAACGAGATGCTCAAGCTCGCAAGGCCTTAGCCTTGAAAAAGAAAATCAAACCTGTGGAATGAAATGCCGATGAAGATGCCAAAGAGTTAAAAGAAGCCGATGAAATTCGCCTGCGTGCGATATCAACCATCCAGGCTTTGTTAAATTAGCACATCGGCACAATTGATACTTTGTTTTAACTCCAGCCGATAGGATTGTTATCGGCAACTATACTTTTTATGCATCTATCCAGATACTAGGGTAATATTTCTTTAAATATTTTCCATTTAACGCTCTGGGAAATACAACTCCTTCGAGAGTTTCAAGAATATACGCATTACCAGGAACAGACTGATTTATCCGATATGGACCTTCCCAATTAGGAGACCATTTGCCAGACTTAGAACTTTTAGTCCCAATCGGTAAAATCAATTTCCAGACTAATTCACCGTCGGCAAATTCCTTTACCTTCACTTTCTTGTCATACCACCTAGCCACTCTTTTCTTATTCTCCTCGATACTAACCAAAGCTTTTAACCGATGACCTGCTACATCTTCCAATTCATCTTTGATAAGAATATCATAATCATCGGCTGTCAGTTGATCCTGAAAGCGCATTCGCCTAGAACCAATCTTAATTTCCCAAGGTAATACTGCATCGTGTCCATACACCAATTGATAAGGTGATACCTTGGTTGCACCATGACATGCCATCCGATATGACCACAAAGCTTCATTTAATATTGTATGCCACTTTTTAGGATATTCTTTGATCTTGCGCTTAATAAATTTGATAATTCCCTTATTAGATGCTTCAGCCTGGCCATTAGCTTGGGCATAATATGGTGAAGAATTCAAAACTTTAATTCCCATACTTATAGCAAACTCATCAAATTCTCCTGACGTAAACATAGTGCCCTGATCGGTAGTGATGGTTTGAGGGATGCCAAATCGGTAAACAATATGCTCCTTCACAAAATCAACCATGTTAGCCGATGTCACCTTTTTCAAAGGAATTGCTTCAACCCACTTTGTGAAATAATCGGTAGCAACCAGAATAAACTTATGCCCTTTACTCGATGGTGGATAAATTTGACCGATGAGATCAATAGCCCAACCCCTAAACGGCCACAGTTTAATTATGGGATTCATAGCCGATGCGGGTGCTCTTTGAATATTACCGAATTTTTGACATTCCTGACATCCTTTAAAATACTTAAAACAATCCTCAAGAATAGCCGGCCAATAATATCCATTTCTTCTGATCATCCATTTCATCTTAAATGCTGACTGATGAGCCCCACATACTCCTTCATGAATTTCACTCATCAGGCTTTTTGATTCCTCTATGCTAACACACCTGAGTAAAACTCCATCTACGGTACGGTAATATAATTCATCATCGAGGAGTACATATTTTGTCGCTTGGAACCTTATGCGTCTTTCAACCTTTTTAGATGGATCCTTTAAATAATTAATGATTTCCTTTCTCCAGTCATCGGCATCAGCCACCAATGTCAATGCTTTTTGAACAGATTGATATCCTGAAGCATGCTGAGCCAATCGGTTAGCTTCTTCATTATGCATCCGGGAAATATGCTCCAGATGAAAACTCCTAAACCCTTTTAACAATTCCTAACACTTTTCATGATATGAAATTAGAATTTCACTTCGGCATTCATAAACTCCAATCAACTGATTTATAACTAGCATAGAATCACCAAAGACCTCAACAGCATCAGCATGAATTTCTTTAAGCAATTCTAACCCTTTTATCAGGGCTTGGTACTCAGCTTGATTGTTTGTCGATGTAGCAACGATCGGCAATGAGAATTCATACTTCTTCCCCTGAGGGAAAATCAACACGATGCCGATGCCTGCCCCTTCACCACAAGTAGACCCATCAAAGAAAAGTGTCCATGGAGCAACTTCCAAAGAATCCACCGTGTTGCAATGTTGAGTAACAAAATCGGCCATAACTTGTCCTTTAACCGCCTTAGCCGATTCATAACGTAGGTCAAATTCTGATAACGCTAAAATCCATTTACCAATCCTACCATTTAATATCGGCATAGATAGCATATATTTGACTACGTCATTTTTGCATACGACAGTACATTCAGCCGATAGTAAATAATGCCTCAATTTACTACAGGAGAAATATAAACATAAGCATAATTTCTCAATGGCCGAATACCTGGTTTCAGCATCTATTAATCGTCTGCTCAAATAATAGATAACACGCTCCTTTCCTTCAAATTCTTAAATAAGAGCTTAACCAATAACAGCATCTTCAGTTGATAAATATAATCTGAAAGGTTTTTCATGCTGGGGTGGAACTAACACTGGAGGATTTGTTAAATAACTCTTAATCTGATCTAAAGCCAATTGTTGTTCATCCCCCCATTTAAACTCCTGATCGACTTTCAATTTCAATAATGGACTGAAAGCTTTGATCTTGCCTGACAGATTAGATATAAACCTTCTGATGAAATTAATCTTACGATCAAGGATTGTAATTCAGTCTTATCGGCAGGAGCAACAACCTTGTTGATTGCCTCAATAGATTTTCTACTAATTTCAATGCCCCTCTGATGCACCATAAAACCCAAGAATTGTCCTGCCGATACACCAAATGCACATTTATTGGGATTCATCTTTAATCCATGTTTTCTTGTGTACTCCAGTATCTTCCGTAGATCGGTTAGATGCTTTGTGATGTCTCCAGTATCTTCCGTAGATCGGTTAGATGCTTTGTGATGTCTCCAGACTTAATCACATCAATGTAGATTTCTACCAATGTGCCGATATATTCATGGAAAATAAAGTTCATAGCTCTCTGATAAGTAGCACCGGCATTTTTAACCCGCATTTCCATCCATGAAACTAATAATCTGATGCCCTACTGCAGCATCAATCAACAAATCAGCAATCGGCATTGGATAACCATCCATCGGTGTGGCCTTATTAAGATTCCTGAAATCAATACAAACACGGAGTTTTTTATTTTTCTTATATACAGGAACCACATTAGAAATCCACTCTGCATATCGACACTGCCGAATAAATTTTGCCTCAATTAACTTGGTTATTTCGGCCTTAATATCAGGGAGTATATTAGGATTGCATCGGCGAGCCGGCTGCTGATGTGGCCGAAATCCAGATTTAATAGGCAACCGATGTTCAACTATAGATCGGTCTAATCCAGGCATTTCAGTATAATCCCAAGCAAAACAATCTTTATATTCCTTTAACAAATCAACTAGTTGCTGTTTACACTTGGAATCTAACTTAGAGCTAATAAAAGTGGGCCTTGGCCTATCGCCTTCACCAATATCTACTTCTATTAAATCATCTGCCGATGTAAATCCTTGACCTAATTTTCCATCATCGGCAAATCTATCCATTAAAACTCTTCTTCAGAACCGACTGCTTGGATCGGTAGAATTTCATAATCAGCAATCTTGAGGAACTCTTTTTCCCAGGCTTCTCCCGATATGCACTTGGTTCGTTCATAAGTATCTGATTCTGCCGATGCAATGATATAAGAAGAATCACCAGGAACAACTTCAATCTTATCTCCAATCCATTGTACCAGACATTGATGCATTGTAGAAGGAACACAACAATTAGCATGAATCCAATCCCTTCCCAAAAGTAAATTATATGCACCCTTGCCATTAATAACAAAGAAAGTTGTCGGCAAAGTTTTACTGCCGATGGTCAACTCAACACATACTGCCCCTTTAGCTGGTGACACATGGCCTTCAAAATCCTTTAGCATCATATCGGTCTTAGTTAAGTCTTGATCTCCCTTACCAAGCTTCCGATACATCACATAAGGCATGATATTAATCGCAGCTCCTCCATCAATAAGTATCTTAGATACAGGCTGTCCATCAACTCTGCCTTTTACAAATAAAGCCTTGAGGTGTTGTCTCTCATCATCAGCAGGCTTTTCAAAAACAGCCATCATTGGATCTAACATTAATTGAGCTATCTGATCAGAGGAAACAGCCTCTTCTTCACTGTCAGACAGAGCCAAAAATTCCATCGGCAACATAAACACCATATTGATATCTGCTGATGGACCTTTATTCTTGTGCCTTATCTGCCACTGCTGGTTACCAGATCTCTCATTGGAGGGGCTTTCTTCTTGATATAAATCTTTTTGACGCTCTCGCTGCATTTTTCTCTTCTGTGTCTTTGTCAAACCTTCTGGACACCATTGAGGAAGCTTAGTTTTCCATACTGGTTGATAAGTCCTAGTTGTCTCCACACGACATATATTAGGATCCCTGTAAAATATTTTTTCATCAGGAACTCTTGCATTTGCCATCTCTTCGAGTTCCTCTTGGTTCCTTGGAAAATATGCAACGCGTTTACCAAGCCTTTCATGCACACTGAGCCTGCCCTCCAGCCGATCATGTACTGATGCTCTCCTTCTGATCGGCTCATTAATGAGCAAACCTTGATTATCAGATTGAAACCTTCTTGAAGGATGATTATCTCCATAATAGCCATTGCACTCTGGACAATTTTCAACTATAGGTAACTTAATACCTTCTTCCCAACAATGAATAAAAAATGGACAATTCCAATGATCCTTATGCCGATTCCACTCTTCTTGACGCCTTTCCTCTTGTTGTCGTTGATACCGGTCCCTTCGCTGACGCCAACCTTCCTGTTGTCTTCGATGAGTAATCACGATGCCAGATCGAGGAGGCCTTCCAGAACCGCCACTTTCCGACAATAGCCCCTTGCCTTTTGCATCATCGGTAGTTATCCGATGTTGGGGGTCTACTGATGCATTCTTTTCAGCAGCTACCGATGTCAACACCTTAATTTTCCCTTCAGCATCCAACATATTTGCTAGAAAAGGATGTTGATCAATTTTCATTGGCTTTTGAATCTTGGAATTACCAAATTTTATCCTGCCAGACTCAATAGCTAACTGCAATTGCTGTCTAAACACCTTGCACTCATTGGTACTGTGTGAAGTTGCATTGTGCCACTTGCAATACAGCATATGCTTCAACTCTTCTCCCGATGGGATCACATGATTGGGTGACAATTTAATCTGGCCCTCCTGAAGCAAAAGATCGAATATTTTATCGGCTTTGGTGACATCAAAAGTAAACTTTTCTGGCTCTTTGTGACCAAAGGGACAAGATATCGGCTTCTTATTCTTAACCCACTCTGCCAAACCGATAACTGGTTCATTATCTGAATCAGAATCTTCCGCCTCTTCAACAAATGAAACTTTCTTGTTCCAATTTCTCTTAGGTTCAAAAACCCTAGTGTCTTGATCAGAAATCCTTTGTACTAAATGACTTAGGCTTTCGAACTCCTGAGAAGCATATCTGTCCTTAAGGTGTGGTAATAATCCCTGAAAGGCTAAATCGACAAGCTGCCGATCATCCAATACCAAACTATAACATTTATTCTTTACATCTCGTAGCCTTTGCACAAAGCCTTCTACCGATTCATCATTGCGCTGTTTCATCTTTACCAAATCGGTAAGCTTCTTTTCATGAATTCCAGCAAAGAAATACTTATGAAATTGTTTTCCAGATCAGCCCAGGTGATAATAGAATTTGGCGGTAGTGAAATAAACCACGTAAATGCTGATCCGGATAGAGATGACGAGAACAGACGAACTCTCAATTCATCTCTACAAGCTGCCTCTCCACATTGAATAATAAAACGATTAACATGCTCCATGGTTGATGTATCGTCTTGCCCAGAGAATTTAGTGAAATCTGGCACTTTTTAACGATTTGGGAGAGGAATTAAATCATATGCCGGAGGATACGGAGTCCGATATGAATAGGTATTAACCTTGGGCTTGATCCCAAATTGATCCCTCATAATTTCTGCTATCTTATCGGCCCAAAAAACATCGACCTCTTACTGACGATATGGTTGAATCTCTGCTGGAGGTATCTGTTGATACCCTTCTGCATACCTTTGTTGCCCACGATCTCCAGCAATTGGCATATTTGCTACTAACTGTGGTCCATTAACTTGCTGAAAAGGATTCATCGGCTGAGCTGCCGATGCTTGATTCTGAAAACCAGCATGCATGTGACCTTGATGAATTCCTGTGGCTTGCTGACTTGGCTGAACTGTATGTTGAGTAGGAAACTGCCCTGACCAATTATTAGTATTCATCGGCACAAAGTTTGCCGATGGCTGGTAGCTTCTTGGCATTGCTGGATAATTACATCCAACTTGAGGCATAACCTGAACTCCAGGTTGACTGGTGATAGAAGCCTTCTGCTGCATCGGTAACAAATTTACCGATGGACTTAAGCTAGATGTTTGACCCAAAGACGTCTGAAAACCTCCTAGACTCGGTTGTACAGTAGTTGTAATATATTGAGGCGCTTGGGCTATCGGCAAACCGGCCGATGGGATAGGAGTTTTTCCCGCTGCGTCAAACACTTGAGATAATCCGTGATTGACAGTAGATGGTTCGGAGGCATACCATATCCCCACCAATTAGCAGGAGTTTGATTACTCTGTGGTATAGGACCTGATAAAGCTGATACTGATAGGTCTGTACCAAGCTGAACTCGTCCTGATAATGCTGAATCTGGACGCACCGGAGTAGACTGTTCATTAGATAATCCTGCTGATACTGGAGGAGAAGAAATCTCTATACCCGCAACGGCCGGAGGAGCCGATGGAGCAACAGCAGATGCTGCTTCTGGTTGATAATAAGCAGGCCCGACGTAATGATGTGACGTTTGCCCTTCTTTGAAAGTTCGAATCACAGCATTATGAACAGTATTGGACAACACATTGGAGTGATTAATTAAAGCATGATTCACCGTAGAATTAACCATCTCTTGAAGTTTACCAGGATTAGGATCAAAGGTAACCTGCCGAGGCAACGGCAAGTCCTGCTTCTGGATGACTTGTCCACTTTTGTTCACGCTGAATGATTTCAAGCAAAGCTGTCTATATTCTTCAATAGCCCTCTCCATAGCCTGCTTCTGATCGTCCTTAAGATCTTCTTCTGTTACTGCGATGATATTCCCAGCATCGATCTCATGATTAGGCATCTTGACTAGATCTGTCCCACCAGGCGTGCCAAAAGATGTGTTGATGCAAAAGTGAATCTGCAAACACAAAGGGCTAATACCCGAAATCGATATCCAAAGCGTGCCAGTCGATTTGACCTGTTAATCGACAAGGTTGAATATACGAGCACTTTGATCCTGACAACAGCGATACGCCCGGAAGTCACGGTCAAGAGGTACTCACGCGGAACTCGAGGATCGACAAAGATTGCACTTAGAGCAATGCAACTCGCCGAATCGATGAGAACTCGTAAAAAGGAAAAATATGCAAATTGACGAAGTCGCCGAAAAGAAGATGTAAATAAGAGTAAAAGCTGTTTTTTTGATGTATTGATTGATTCCCTATTACATTGCCCTTCACTCTATATTTAAACCCTGATCTACAGAAACATAACCAAATACGACTAGGACACTAAATCCAAGTCTAAGGAAAAGAACATGACTTTGACACAACTCAGACTCTACTAATCGTAAACAAGGAAATCAACTCCTATTTTATTCCATAGTCCGCCTTAATCACGATGGTATTCTTATCGACCTCCTTTTCACCAGCACAGCCCCCGTTCCATCGGCAGCAACCTTCGATCTCCTTCCATCGGTACATTCCCTGTTTCATCGGTTGCAGTCTTCATACATTCCTTCATCGGTACATTCCCTTATCTTATCGGCAACAGTCTCCAAACCCTCTTCCATCGGCATCGGCAATAACACCCTTAACCTCATCGGCAACATTCCAAATTAAATTCATAAACTGTCACCGCTTAAAAACAAACTTATTCTCCTTGGCTATCAATTTATACGGCAATCTTTCCCGTGCTGATTAACCTTTCCTGATCATCTTGACACGTGCTAAAAACGATGTCAACAACGTTTAACCAAGTTTATAGTAAATAGTATTTATATTTATGGCTCCAAATTAATTTATTATGAAAATATATTTTAGAATTAATCTAATGATATTTATTTGATATCATAAATATTGATACTTTTTATCTATAATTGGTCAAAGTTAACATACTAAAACGTAACATTGTACTAGAATTGCACGTTTTTCTCGACGGAGGGAGTAGTAGGCTTTGTTAGATAACCAAATGCACCCTCAAATTCCACTATACAAAAAGAAGATTCTCTATCATATCAAAATGTCGGCATATGTATGGTGTACTAAATGTAGATGAAATCAAAAACTAATTGCACAGTTTTGTTGTACTTTGCGAGACGAACATTTTAAGCGTAATTAATCAATATTTGGACAATTATTAGCAAATAAAAACAAAAGTGCTACAATGCTACAATGTAGCGCGGTGCAGATTCGGCGTCACCCGAATTGGGTAACTAAACACGGCCGTATTTAAAATTTTGTTTTGATACCGTAAGATAAGGGGCTTGTTCTGCTGGTCATATTTCAGATGGTTTCAGCTGGTTTCGACTTGTTTCTTTTTCATATAATATTGTTTAATCAGCCGAAATTAGTTGAAATTCTACCAGCCGAACAGAGCCAAGCTTCAACGACAACGAGAGGATGCTGGTCGCTGGATGCCTCCTCGTGTCGTGTGGCCGTATGCAGAGGCCAGGAGGCCAAGGCATTGCTCCATCTCTTCACCGGTGCTGCGCCCTGCCCGAAAACGACGTGGTGCTCCGCGCCGAACGATGGCCTGTTCGACAGGCTGTTTTTTTTTTGCTTATAAACCGGTTGTGGCTGATTTGCTGTGAGAGAAAAACACTGTTCCACGGCTGATAAGCCGTGCAGATAAGCTCAGCCGAACAGGGATAACCCACAGCGCGCGCCACTTCGTCACGTCACGTCGCATTCAGCCTCGCGGCGCGGCGCCAAACCGATCCGGGCACGGTCACCGAGGGCAGGCGGGTCAGAGTCGCGGAGCGCCACGCGACGGGGACAGGCCAGATCGCGCCCGGTGTGCCGGGCGGTCCGCAACTCCGCGCCGCACCGTACCTTTTCGTGGCGCTCGAGGCGCCGAACTCCGCCCACGAGGCGCACGGCCGGGCGATGCCGACGCAGCTCGGCAGATGAGCTTTGGCTACTTCCCGTCGCGACGTTCCCAGTCTGTTTCGCTTCTGCTACAGCGCTACTGTACGGGCTAACGCACCCGGCCGAGGCACTGCGAGATGCAAGAGACGCTGACGCGCACCCACCATGCTCCCTGCGCGCGAGCGTGCACCCGGCTACGGCGCAGCGCCGGCGGGGAGCGCGCCGAAAAGCCATCATTACTCGCGGAATCCGTGCAGTTCTCTGCGGCGAATCCTTTGCCACAGTTTTTTCTAAAAGGTCACGTCGCGTGGGCTGTGGGTCCTCCTCCCCAAAACACTGGGCTCCCGTCTCCGAGGCCTGGCCAGTGCACTCGCCTGCGCGTCGTGGGCCTTCTGGCATCTCCCGTCAGATCCCGTCCGCAGAGCGTCACAAGAAAGGAGCGCCGTACTGCAATGAAAATCGGAGCCTGAGGCGGCAGCGCATGCACACCACGTCGCAGGCGCAGGCCTGCCTCCCCTGCTTCCGGCGGACTGGCCTGGCCGCGTGCCGCACCTGACCTGACCCAGCAGGCTGCTGCGGCTCGTCTCCGCGATCGAGATCCGAGGCCGGTTGTCCCTGTCTGCGACGACCCGAAAGCGGGAACCGATCTTTACAGCCTGGGTTGCATGC
The DNA here is from genome assembly GCA_022457205.1 of Saccharum spontaneum. NCBI lineage: Eukaryota > Viridiplantae > Streptophyta > Magnoliopsida > Poales > Poaceae > Saccharum > Saccharum spontaneum. Next base: position 49,323,882 of record CM039604.1, read on the forward strand.
ATTGGCGTGGCGTGGCAGGGGCACGTACGGTACTTGTTTATTTGTCGCCGCAGGAGTACAGCTTTTTTTACCGCGGGAAGAACGGCCAGTAGAAGATTCACCGACTACGACAGTGATCCCTCACCAATCAATCCAATAAAAAAAAAAGATTGGACGGTGGACCCACGCGAAGGTGATCCGTCTTTTCGATCCTGGCAGGGCCGGCTCACATGCGTCAAGCGGTCGGCCTGTCCGTCCTCCGTGCAATCAGAGCCCGAACCAATCTCGAGCATCGTGGCGTTCTGTACTCGTGCTGGCACTGCAGCGCGGAGGTTCGTCCCGTCGCCATCTGAAATCTCAGAATCCGCGGCTCCTTGTCCTTGGCTGTTGTCGCCTCCCAGTCGTCTCTCTCGTGTCGCCATGCGTGTCGCCGAGAGTGGTGGCGGCGGCCGGCGCACGAGAAGGATGGCGCCAAACCCAGGTGACCGGTCGCTTGGCTCCCCACCGGCCACGTCCTGGCCATGCCGACTGCGCGCGCTCACCAGTCGGCAGTCACCACTCACCAGTGGGGCGCGCGCGGTACGTGCCGGGGATTTCCTTTTCGAAGCCGGACGGCCGTAGCACTGTACCAGCGAGCTGGACAGCGTCGTTTATGGTTGCTTGCGCTGGCACGGCGCGCCGAACGGGCGTTCGTACGCGACGAGCATGATTTGATCTGGGGCGTCCTACTCGTACCAGCCTGCCGACACTGCGGATTCGTCGTCGTGCGGCAGACGATCTTTGGGGGTGCTACAGCGCCCGTGCCTGTCTGCCTGACGTCTCGCGGAGATGATGGTGTGGGATATGGAGCTGCGTGGATAGATGGTACTGCTTCGAAAGGTCAGCTTCCGGTGCCGCCGTGCCGCCCCTTGCTGAATTTTCTTATCCGAAGGAATGGTCCTTGAAAGGCATGCCGATGTGATACTAGTACGATACCAAGGAAATCGACATGCTGTTCTGCTACTTGTAGTATACATGGTCCTATTTCGCCACTATGACTATGAGCATGGAAATTAGCAGGAAAAGGCTGCGAACACTACAATTCAGAGTCTGTTTGGTTTGGATGTTAAAGTTTAATAAATATTATAGCACTTTCGTCTTATTTGATAAAAAGTTTTCAATCTTAGACTAATTAGGCTTAATAGATTCGTCTCGTAAATTACTCCTAATCTGTGCCGACATGCATGTAATTAGTCTACATTTAGTACTCTATAAATTTGCCGCAACATTGATGTGATGAGAGTTAAACTTTAACACGTGGAAACCAAAATAGGGCCTCAGCTGCTAATGATTGGCAAAACAGCTCAGACAAGAACCGAACAAACGACCGAATCAGTGACCGACCGACCGTTCCATCTCTCTCACCTCACCCCACCCCGCCGGGCCACCATAGCTCCTGCTGCCAGTCTGGTAGAGTACGTTTTGTTTAATGCAATGCGGGTCAAAGGATCATGAGCTAGCCCCCAGCCGGGTCCGTAAAGGCGAAAGCCGGGGCACGAGATGGTCTCATGGATTGCGCATGCGAGCGCGGCCGCCTACCTGCCCATAAAGAAGCTCATCCACCGGCCGGCAGCAGCCCAACATCAACATGCGACTGCGAGCGAGCTAGCAAGCGAGACATCCATAATGCAGCGCGGCGTGCGTGACCACAGGCAGATCAACTAGCGGTGGCAGTGGCGGGCACACGGCGCCCTTTTCCTGTGCCGCTCGCCGCAGTTCTCCCGGCCCAGTGTGGCAGCCGCCAGCGCCCAGCCCAGGAGGAGGAAAGACTCAGAGTCTCTCGCCTTCCGTAGGAGCAAACAGAGTAGTACGTGGAGCGAGGAGAGTGGTGAACATGCAGTGGCAAAGCGTGAATCCTGGGATCACGAGCATGCAAAGGCACACAGCGAAACGCGACATGATTGCGTGCGTGGTACAGCTACAGTACTCGAGGCAGCTAGGAGTACGAGCTGGAGTCACGTCACCGCGGCAGCGACGTGCCACGACGCTACAGCAGCCAACCGTGATTGATCGGGCGGGCGTCCGGGCGCGCCGGTACAGGCACCTACTGCTACAGTACTCCTCGGCACGTCACTCCAGTGGAGAATCCGAGGAAATCCGCCTCCTGCCTCGTACTACGTGCTCCATCTCAAAGCACGCTAGCTTCGGCAGTCGTACTAGTACGTGCACGCGTGCTGCAACAGCGTTTGCGCCATGGCTACGTGCCGCCCCTCCCTCCGACCGTGCACCGGCTTTTCTGGCACCAGGGAACGTACCGGTGATGGCACTAGTGCAAGACGCGAGCACAGCGCCTCCTTCCTTCGGCCCATACCGCCAGTGCGTGCTCAGGTTCGTATACAGGCACCGTGTTGATACGCCCTTGTTTAGATGACATCAAAATTCCAAGTTTTTTCACTCTCTCTCCATCATATCAATTTTTAATCGCATGAAGTATTAAATGTAGGTAAAAAAAATAACTAATTACACAGTTTAGTTGTAAATCACGAGATGAATCTTTTGAGCCTAGTTGGTCCACGATTGGACAATATTTATCAAATAAGACGAAAATGATACTATTCATCGGTTTGAAATTTTTTCCCAATCTAGGCCTACTTGATAGACCGAGATTTGTCTTTCTTTTTTCTTCTTGGAAAAGGATAGACAGGGATTAGAGTTGGCCAATGAGTGACTCTAGTAGTAGCAGCAGACCCGGATTAATCAAAAACTACGACGTGAAACCATAGGGAGAGCGCGGGTACACTGTTGGCCCAGTAAGATTTGGTACGTCGACGTGGCAACCAGCTCGAGCCACAGGGCCATGCCTGGACCAAAAGAGAAGCTAGTATCACATACTAAACTCAATGCCTAAGGCTGTGTTTAGTTCTCATAAAATGCAAAATTCAAATTACAAACTAATATACCAAAATTTTCATGGGTGCGTTTAGTTCCATCCAAAATGCCAAATTTTTCATGGGTTAGGTGAGAGCTTTTTAGCTTTTTTACCTCTTGATGCTAAAATCTAAAATGAACAATGAATACCTTTTTGCCTAAAAATTTGCATGGTGATTAGTTCTATTCTGCAAAATAATAGACCAAAATCCAAAAAAAATTTAGGTGAAATAGGAACTAAACACACCCTAACAGAAAACTTCCTTAATGATATTTTTATTATAAACGACAAAGAACGACAGGACACGGAAAGGAAGGCTACACCATTCTTTTAGGCCCATCATCTATGCAGGGACAATTGGTTGCCAAAACTTGGGCGTTCAAAGAAAAAAACACAACTGATTTGGTTCTCGACAATTTCCTTTTTTCTTCTTTTGGTGCGGTCAACCTGAATTTGTTGATCAGCTGTGATTATATAATGTTTGTTTACATAACAAATGGGAAGAAACTGTTTTATATTTATAATAAGCATAAGGATAGTCCATATTGAAGATTAAGTTTGACTAAATTTAAAAAGTAGTATTAATAATAATTTAGGTGAACACAGAAAACCTGAGTCCTCTGAAAAGATATGTAGAACCTTTTTAGACCCGGGTGAATACTACCAGGCCTTGTTTGGATGGGATTTTAGAATCTGGAATCTGGATAAAAATAATCTCTAATGTTTTTGAGTTTTCTGTGTGACAAAATCCCGTAAAGTCCTGTCTAACCAGGATTCTGTGATTTCCTTTATACGGATTTTGAAAAAGCCATGGAATCCAAACGGGGCCTAGATATCGAAACAGATCAGAGTTCCAGCAGTGAACACAGAAATTAGAGGGCAGGGCACACTCCCATTATCTGGGCACTTGCATATTTCCACCAACGAACCCGTGAAGAAACATGGACACAAACGATGGCTTGATCACGTGCCCAGCCTCAGTCTAACTGCAAATTTGCAATCCCGTAGCGCACACTGCCTGCACAGAATCTACATATCTATCGTTGCATACAGTACTTCACTAAGCACGAGTTCTCGGCGCTGATGTGCCTGGATTCCAATTGCAGCCGGGGGGGGGGGGGGTGTTCATGTGTTTGAGCACCGCTATACAAACCACGAAGCGAAGAAGATAGCGACGGTGCACGATCAACGGAGCAACGAAGAGCGCGCTTGGAATTGCACCGTCGCTGACATGCACACAACATCGCATCTGCTAGTCGACTAGTAGCTACCTCGCCTACACATTCTCCGCCGCATTCCCCGTTCCTGTACCAGAACACTGCCCTGCGCAGCAGAGCAGGATCAGCAAAAGAAGCATGGCCGCCGGCACGGTTCCTCACTTCCCCTCTAGGTTCACCAGATGCTCCAAATGTCGTGGTCGAAAGCAGCCACCTCGACGTCGCCGGCGCAGCCGCCGGCGCACCGGAAGTCCTCCTCGACGAAGGGGAACCAGCCGAGGAGCTTCTCCTCGTCCACGCCCCACGTCCACCAGGCCGCCGCCGCGTTCAGCCCGGCGTCGTCGAGGTCCCAGTCCACGGCGCGCGCGTCGTCCGCGTCGGCGTCTCCTCTGACGCCGACGCACACGTCCGGGACGGTCGGCGCCATCTCCGGCGGCCCGGGCGCAGACGCGGCTGAGCCGGCATTTGCTGCTGCGGCGGCGGCGGAGGCAACGGACGCGGCGGCCGCCGCTGCGATGCGAGAGCCCGCGGCGCCGGGCTTCGTCTTGTTGGCGCCGCCCGCCGCCTTCGGCTGCCTTGGCTGCTTGGCCCGGCGCTGCGGCTTGGGGTTGGCGGCGGTGACGGTTGCACTGGGGTCCTGCGGCTCCTCGATCTTGGGCTGCTGCGCCCTGGTTCGCTTCATGGCTGGCTCGCTGGCGCGCGGTCCTCTGCTTCGGGGCGGCGCTCTGCTCTTGAGGCGGGCGGGCGAGGTAGAGTGAGTGTGTGTGTGTGCGCGCGTCGTGGGACGGTGGGAGTGGAGCTTCGGGGCGTTTGGGCGCGCGGCCCTTTTGTAGGAGTAGAAGCCTGGTGGGGTCTCCGGTTCGCGCTCGCGCCAGGCTTGGGCTCGGCAGGACGCAGGAGCGCGGCGCGGCGAGGCAAGTGGGCTGTGCCGCTGCCTGGTGCGGTGAGTGGTGACTCGTGACCTGCCCCAGTGGGCAGTGGTCGAGGGGGTGGGTTGCACTTGCATCCAGACTCCAGAGGCCGCAGCCGCCGCGCGGCGACCTCTCTTTTCTGTGCAGCGCACCTAGGCTGGCCGACTGGGCGAGGAGAGACCCGGATCGTGACGGGAACTGGTGTGGATGGATGCGACTGCCTAAACTCATTGTCACACATCGCTGTTGGTACTCTACACGATGTTTGTAGCAGCCGATTAGTGGCCGCACCATTTGCAAGAGCGACCGTGAGAGTGCGGTTCACCCTCATGGCCAGTGGCCCGGCGGAATCCGGCGTGTCACGTTTCCGCCGCGAAGGCCAGCCAGCTTGTGATGCTAGTGGAGTACGTACTCGTACAACGTTCGGTAGCTCACGGCGCGTGCACGTACCCACGGGCCGAGAGCATGGAACATGGGGCCGCGCGGGCGGCGGCAGTCTGGATCCCAGCCAGCTGCTGCGTGCCATCACGTGGAAACGCCGGCGACTTGGGAAGGTGGGGGTGGGGGATCGCACGCCGACATCGTGAACCGCTCGTAACAAAACACGTCGAAGCACGCCGGCTCTCGTAATCAGGTCGGCGCGGAATGATATGTGTGGTGTGCTTCCGAGGCTGGACCTGTAATCTCCGCATGTGAGCATGCAAGTGTTATTAACAGTATTTTGATCTCTTTCGTACGGGTACTCTGGTGTCGATCGAAGAACAGCAGTATGCGTACTCCTACACGGGTGTTCGAGTACGAGTGAAGAAGAAGGCGTCGTCGGTGGCGTATCCAATTACGAAAACGGTTAGGGGCGTATTTAAGGGCCGACAGGGCGTGACCGTACTATGTCGGCAAACCCCGGAATTAATTGCAAGACCTGTGGCCTCACTCATCGAGTGGCAGCTGTATACTCCCAGCCAGCCTGCCGTTCTGACAGGCGCGGGGAGAAGATATGGGTGCGTTGCGCTGGGTCCGGTGGTCATTCGTTCGTTCCTCCTGCCGGTGCCGGCCGAGCGCCGCTGCCCGCTAGCCTCTGTCGGCCCAACCCAATCGCGCGACAAGGGTCTCCGTCGCGTGTCGTGCTCGCCCACGCGACGCTGTCCGCCACAAATGGCTGCTGCCTTTGTCGCGCGCGGTCAGGAGGCCGACGATATCGTCGCTGCCGCTTCGTTCCGGGCGCTACTGACGCTAACCGTGCACCGAGATCTGCTGTTGGATTGGATGCGTGCGTGCGGCGGCCATGATCCCCGGCGGCACCGTACCGGAGTCCAGTTCGACAGGATAGGAAGATAATGAGGCCAACCACGTCCACGTGCTGCGGCGGCGATCCCGTCGCATTGATCGTACTTGCCGCGCCGAAAGGAAATTAAACAAGCCACCGGCGTCGAGTTGGCGGCCTACACGCAGGATCATTGCGCTCGTGCCGGTGCCGACCACACCGGGGATGGCTGCGGAGTTCTGGACCTGGGCCTGGCCGCTCGCGTACGATTTGAGGCCCACCTGATTAGTAAGAAAAAATAGGGCCCATGACAATTGTTTAGCGAGCCTTAATCAAAGACACCCATTGGGCCAATGTGTGTGAAGAAGAAAGCGGCCGGCCATCGAGATCTTTGGTTTCCAGCAGAGAGCGACACGTGTGGCGCCCAGCCGCTCCGTGACTGATCGAGCCCCTTACTGCTACGAGCTAGTACTAGTAGCACACAGTACTCAGAAGAAATTGACACGAGGTAGTGGCCGGTCATGTATATATTCTATCCATCACGGCTGCCTTTCTCGTAGATACTCGTAGATGCCTGCACTGCATGATCCATGTTAAACACAACACGCACGCACAGGCAAAAGATACGGAGGAGTAGACGCCGACGAGGCAAAGGCAAAGGCAAAGGCGTCTTGTTCCAATCCGAGCAGCAGTGCAGTTGCCGGTCATCATCGGCAGCTGCAGCACCCACCACGCGCGGCACGTTTGGGTGTCCAGAGGCGCCTGCGGTGTCCCTGTCACGGTCCTGTGATTTGGTGCCCGCGACATGCCTCCCCGGTCGTGTCGTACAGGGAGCTTTGTTCTGCTTGCCGGCCCGCTTTCCTCCGCTGCCTGTGCCTGTGCCGACGATGATTCCCGTTCTCCAGCTTTTTCGTCGCAGCTTGTTGTCTCGATGGATCCAAGCATCATCGTTTGCCCCTACGATACGAGCGCATGACAGAGACTTGTTTTTTGTTTCTTAGAGCATAAGCAAACACTATATACCATGCTGCTAAACCCTTGTTGCAGGCGTGTTACGTTACGTGTGACTGAGCAACTCGCTAAAGGATAAAAACACGGACAGAGCGAAGAAGACGCACGGTGGGTGCGTGGAGTAGGAAGGATTGGTTTACCAGCTCCTGTCATTTCTCTGGAGACCAAATTAAGTTGGCGTTCGGCTCTTTTCTTTCCCCTGATTTTCGCGGTGGGTCGCTTTGCTTTGCGACGGATACTTGTTTTTCTCTGAAGAAGAAACTGGACGCGCGTTGCAGCGTCCGGAGTCTGCTCTGTCAGGTCAGGCCGATGGGCGATGGCGATGCAAAGCTGATGCTGCCACTCAACTCATCCTAGTCTTGGCGCGTGCTATACACCTGTACGAGTAGACTGTAGCCAGATTGATGGTTAGTGCCATGAATTACTCTAGTGATAGCTTGTTGACCGTGACGTTGATAGCAGCTGATGAGGAAACATTGCTGCTTTATTTACATACTCCTATATAGACTACTGATTTACTGAAGATATGGGCAGCGTCAGTCAGGACACGGATGGCGTGTCCGATGTGTAGGCGTCGTTGCATTTCATTTCGTATAGCTAGCTCTCTTCAAGATAAGTTTCAGTTAGAAAGAAGGTCGAAAAAGCGAAGGGAGAGCGTTAAGTCTCACTGTCGCTAAATCGCCCGTGATCAGATTCGCGTCGTATTCAGACGGTGTATGTAAACAGGCAGGGCCCGTGAACGAACCGATGAGATGAGAGAACCTGTCGCTGAAAGGATTCCGATCGACGTCTATTTATACTATGCTTTTTCAGAAATAAATGGAAAAGGCGAACAACACATTTATTTCGATTCTCACTTTTTCTTTCTATATGGATATGGACTATGGAGTAAATCGATAGTACCTTTCGCCATTGCCGTCCCTGTCTTGGTAGCAGGAAAATCAACACGTATGCTACGGAGCAAGAACAAAGCAGCCCTAGTAGTAGCTACTTCAATCACACGGGAACAAAGCGCGGCAACTAGTAGAAAAAGAAACGATCGGGGGCCAGTTCCGCGAACACCATCACACGGGACGGGAACAAAGCGCTGCTAGACGTGTGTACAGCCGTGGACGGCATCTCTTTCCTTTCGATGCGATGCAAATTGCAATGCAACCGCGCGGCGGCATCTCCCAGCTTCCTCCTAGTCCTGAATCCTGATCCACAGCAAGAAGCTGATCGTGCAGCAAACCACCAGTGTACGAAACGCAGGCGGCACCGACAGTGACATGGTTAAAGCCTTAAACGCACGACCAGAGCTGCTACCGTACGTGTTCAGGCAAAGCCTTAAAGTTGGAGCATCAGAGTGGAGTGCAGCGAGGTCAGTTGGGGAACTCAAAGGAAACTGGACTGGTATTGGAGCGACGCCCGCTTTTCCTTGTGCTAAGTTCACATGAAACTGCACAGAGGCTCCAAGCCTAGCCGCGGCACTTTCTTGACTAAGTAGTTTCCAATAATGCTACTGATTGCACTAAAGTGAAAGGACATGCCATGTTGGGAGGCAAAAGTGGCAAAATTTCAGGGCCATGCTTCTGGAACTCGAGTTGATTCAGCTTTCTATCTTGTTCAGATTCCTATTTGATCATTGGATGAGCACCACCGCACCAGCAATTCCTACGCACTAACCGGGATCGTGTGCTTCCGGAAGATTTGACATGTAAACAAATAAAGATATGGTCTTGTTTATTCTACGGTATACTAGTGTCTAGTGTGTGTGTCTAGTTCTGTACTAGTGTACTGCTCCTGGCTTCATTTTTTCATATCAATTCCTGTTCGCTTGAGTTTATCAGCCAGTCATTCAGCAGTGTTTTTCTCTCACAACAATTCAGCATCAGCATCCGTAGCAGCCGTAGAAACGCTCAGTGGAACAAGGCGGCCAGCAACGCCTCAAGTAAAAGCCAAAAGTCAGCATCTGTAGCAGCCACAGAAACGCTCAGTCGCTAACAAGGCGGCCAACAACGCCTCAAGTAAAAGCCAAAAGATATGACCTTGCTGATTGAACTCTAGTGCTGGCTTCAATTCTGAAGCTAAAAAGGAATTTTAAAAGACTACAGGAGGCAGCAGGCCAAAGGTAGTGGCAGATGTGTAGCTGTGCAGTGCAAGTGCAGGTCTAGGCAGCTGGCTACTAGGCAACTTGTGCCATCCGGTGCTCAAACTGAGCAAATCATGCTGACTGGCCATCCTGCTTTTGGTGTCACAAACTGTGGGAATGGTTGGATAGTGATTGTCAACAAAAGGGTGGATTATTGAAAGTAGTGGGAAATGATGCTAGGATTTGTCTGTCATGGGCTCATGATTTAGGGGAACGGAAGGGCCCAGGTAATGTTGTGTGTTAGGTCAAAACCATAGGTTGGCGGTCACCCATAATCTCTGGTCTCTTCGTTTGTCTCGCACTTCCACACACACGCTAATGCTCTAGTCCACTCCATGTTCAAGCACAGCACGGGGCAAGGGGCAATTTGCAACTCTGTCCTATGTACGTACTTCTCATTTGATTAATCATGCATCACGACCATCTAGGCCGGTTGACAATTCATTTGGGAGAAAGAAAAAGATGCATTTCTTGTGCGTATGTACCGATCGCTGTGGAAACATGACGTAAAGGAGAGATCCAATACTAGGCTTGGAAAAGTTATGAAATACTCCCGTCTCTGATCCAATAGATCCAATAACAAGGAGTTGTTGGAGAGCTGTTTTTTCAATCTTGCCAAATAATCTAGATTGAGAGTAGGTTTTGCAAACTTTTCGAGGTTTTCTAGATCTATTTTTAAAAGGGAGCACATTAAGGCGCACGTCTCTGAAAATCGCTATTAACAAAGACAACTATTCTAAGTGTTCGTCTCTAAAAACCGATTTTCAGAGACATGCATCCTAAGATGTCCCTCTCTAAAAATATATAGTTTCAACCTAGAACAATTTATAACTTCTTCATATGAAACTCGGATGAAGATAAACTTTATATCAAAGTTGTGGCTCTTGACACAATCTATAACTTTGTGGTTAAGAAATCTATATGAAAATGTTTAGAGTCCCAAAATATCAAATATTTTAGCATGGGAGTTCATTCATGGGCTCATGCTTAAGTACGGAGTCTGTTCATGGACTCGCGCGCATGACAAAAACTAGACTCACCCTCTCAGCCTGTTCGCTTGAGCTTTCAGCCGCTTATTTTCAGCCAGCCAGCAGTGTTTTCTCTCACAATAAATCAGCCAACAGTACTTTCAGCCGCTTATTTTCAACCAAGCGAACAGGCTTGTTATAGCTGCTATCGCGTGTTCTCATTCCAAACTTCTGCGTGTACAAGAGTTGGCAGAGCAGGCTTTTGTTCCTGTTGAATAAGAAGCTCCCTAACCTTAATGAAACCAAAATAGAAAAAAAGTTACTTATTTGACCAAATAGGACTGTCCAGTTCCTATAGAATCAATCATTAAAATATCTGATTTGACTAAATGGAACGAAAAGTGTTTTGCATGAGATGGTAAATGAAAAAGATAAGCCCCACACGAGGTTTGGGAATAAGTGATTGTCTCATAAATGAGCAAAAAATGTATGTTGCTAAAGAGGATCTATTAAACACATAAGTCACTAGATCTGGCTGCTACCAAGTGTTCCCATTGCAACAAGGTAGTAGATCCGCCACTGTGCTCCCATCAGAGGTCCTGCCTCAAGGTAGTATACCTCTATCTTCACTGATTTTTTTTATATTATATCTATAATAATATACTCCCTTTATCTCTAAATAGTTGTCGCTTGCGTTTTCCAACAAACAACTTTGTCTAAATATATATTAAAAAATATAAACTCCCTTTATCTCTAAATAGTTGTCGCTTGCGTTTTCCAACAAACAACTTTGTCTAAATATATATTAAAAAATATAAATATTTATGCGAACATAAGGTTGACAAGTACCCTGTGATGAGTGATTGTCAATGTGATCCACGAAGTACGTTAAGTGGTGACTAACCCTATCATGGCGAAAGCTATGTGTGCGGCATGTCTCTTGGCTTGTGTTGTGCAAGTGTGGAGTTCGGAGGCGGTGGTCGACAACGAGGTGAAGATCAAGCAGAGACGTGCTGCGCCGACGGACCGGGAGCGGTGAAGGGCGGACGTGAGGCTTGGCAAGGGACCAGGAGGCCGGGTGACCAGCCGCGGTGGTTGACATCTGAGACATTGACAAGCCTCAAGGCTTTAAATCTCGGGACGAGATTTCTTTAAGGGGGAAGGGCTGTAACACCCCGGGTGTTATAATGCTAATTAATCTGCCATGTCATCATAACGCATTGTAAAGCATCCATGATTAGGTCAACCTTGTTATGCATCAACTAAAACAAGTTTACTTATCTAGATTGGGTGTGCTTCTCAGTGGTGTGCTCCGAACAAAAACCCTAAATTCGAATGAAACCGCAAATACTTAGTCCATACCCTGCGTAAATTGAGGTGTGTGACTGTGTTGCACACTAGTGTCAAGTGTAGGGTATGAGCTCAAGTACAACACATAAATGAAGCTCCAAGTTTGAGTTTGAGTTGGAGTCCAAAAACTTGTCACGAGTTTTCCGATTCAAATTTAAATTCAAATTTTGGAAAAATGTAAAAGAATTTCAAAAGCTAAATTGGTCAACCAAGAGTGACATTTGGTCAACCATGACATGTTGGTCCAAATGATGCCCTTGGGTGATGGTTTTATCACTAAGTAAACACTAATTAGGGTAGCAACAAATTCCAATTGAAAATTCCTCCGAAAACCCTAAATTTCAAAACCCTGTTTTACCCCTTTTGAAATAATTCAAAATCTAAGCAAAATTTGGGAAAAAGTTCAAAACCAAGTTTGTAGAACTTTTCAAGGGCTACAACTTTAGTGTTTTGAGTTTTCAAAGTTTTAGTGTAAAATGTGGAGCAATTTTGAAAATAAGCAAATTTCAGATTTGACTCATTTTTGTCTCCAAACTAAGATTTCAATATGGAGGCAGAATTTGAAAATGTTTTGAACAGAAAAGTTGTAGGTCTTGTCTAGATGTACAACTTTGGTGTTTGGAGATTTTGAAGTTTTCATATGAAATCAAAAGTCATTTCTAAATTACCAAATCCCCAAAATGTGTCCCCTTTTGAATTTAAACTCAAATTTCAAAATCCAGTTAGAATTTGAAAAAGTGTTCAATACAAAACTTGTAGAGCTTGAAATTCTGAAGATTTCATATCTTGGGAATTTTTCAAGTTGTTACATGAATTTGAAAGTAATTTAAGAAAACAGGTTGAAAATTCAAATTTGGGGGGGACAGCTACAGTGCCGGCCAATCGCCGCCGACCACCGCGCGGTATGGGCGTCGGAGCGCCACCGTGGCCTTCTGCCAGCTTCCAGGCGTGTCCTCGACCGCTAGCGCGACGACACGAGCATTCCCGTGCTGTAGCCGCGACCGTTGTCTATAAATACGTCGAGGTCACCGTGGCGTTTTTCGTTTTCCCTGTTTTCGCCACCGCCGCCACCGCAGCTCCGCCGCTCGTCGCTGCCGCCGTCAAGCCGCCACTGGCCATGCAACTCGCACCAATAGAGTCGCCTCATCCTCGCACATCTCGTGGACCACTTGAATTCACCGTTTTCGTACCCAAGCCTCCGCACCGCCAACTCCCGTGCTGTTGACGGTCCTTAAGTATCAATTATAACTATCAAATAAATAGAGAAAAGGATCCAAATGAAACCAACACCTAGACTTAGGGTTTTATCTGACAAAATTCCACGAGTTTTGCTGTTTATCTATTTCTGCAGGGGGTTATCAGGAAATACGGAAGAAAGGCCCACATGTCGGATTAATGACGGGATATTAACCGAACACGTAATTATCTTACATCTAGAAGAGTCCAGAAGCCACGAGAACGAACGGGAGGCGTAACGGAGCCGGACACAGGGCGCCCGCCCTGGTCCTTAGGACGCCCGCCCTGGCCCCGGAGCCAATCAGGCTCCGCCTCGAGGATTATGCTCCACCGACCTAGAGGATCAAGGAAAACCGCACGATCAATGTCGGTTTGATCCAACGGCCCAGATTCATCCGAAAGGGCTATATAAGCAAGGCCCCTGACCCTGGAGGAGAGGCCCCTCGTCTCATACTTCAAACCCTAATTCAGGAGGAGAGCCTCTGATCAAGCCCTAGAGCCACCACATCAACTAGATCTCTAGTTAGCATAGCTACATAGGATTAGAACTAGAAGGAGTCAATCTTCGATTGGTTCCCGGATCTGTCAAGAGGATTCTTGGTAATTCCTCTATTGTTCTTCAATTGTTCATCATTGTTCTTCAATATTATGAATATGACTTTGTTCTATTTCAATATATTGGTTATGACTTTGCTCTACTTGATTATATTTGCAATTATATTGTTCTTAGTTTATCATAGTTATATGCTTGGCTTAGTTAGATTGGAATTATATACATGCCTAGGATCGTATAGCGTTTATCCATGTGTACAATGGGTGAATGATAATTATTGTGTAGACGTGGTGTCTATACCGTATTTATCTGCGATTGCACCCTATATGCCGGATTGTGGGGTAGTTCGCGATAGTGACAGCTTCGTTGATTCTTATATAGTCCCCCTCTCGTGTATAGGGCAGGCAGAGCAACACTATTACAGGGGAGTGATTGCTATGTTCTTCATCTTCCTTGCTAATATTCACTATGCATGGATATAGTCTTTTCTCACCATGATTGCCAAGTATAATTGCACTAACTATGATATGCTAGACTTTATAGTTAATAATAACTTAGGGAATATCTTTGTAGTTCATCCTAATTCCATGCTAATGACTTGCTAGAATATCTGTTGAGGTGCTTATCATTATGTGGCTAGCTGATCAGATTAATTATCTTTGTCACCATTATCACTTTACCTTTACTTAATGTGACATTTATACCTGTATAAAGAGATTGATAAATACTCTCGGTTATACATGCAATGATGTGTACTCAGTTCTATATTCTCATTCCATTATCAACCATGATACTTAGAAATCCCTTCCCAGTGGTAAAAATATAAATAATAATACCTGGAATACTTCCCGGTTAAAATGCTACATCGGTATTAATCTGTGCGCTTGCAGATCCCTTTTATTATTTATCTTGATGAGCAAATGCATATTTCAATACCGCGTCTCTCATGTCATGCTGGGATGACAACTTGGCTTAAGTGGCATGAGGGATAGGTTTGGCATTTTTGGCGCCGTTATCAGAATTAGAAAACTAAGTCTACTTTTGGTAGTGACGTTAAGAATGCCCAACACGTGCCCACCTTCGGCGACCGACCGCCACCGTCGCCCTCACGTGGCCAGTCCACTCCAGCCTTTCCCCGTCGCCACCAAGAGCTCCACTGCAAATGTGGTGAGCCACTGATGCTCCCCGTCCCCTCAATTTGGTCTCTACTGCTTTGTGTGCGCCGGCGTGCTGCTCCCGTGTTCACCGTGCCGCCATCGCCGTCGCTCGCGGGTCACCAGAGCTTGAACCGTGGTGGAAACTAGTCAAACGGAGTCGTGGGAAGGTGTAGTTGGTGTTGGTAGGGTCAGTGGGTCGACCGATGCCCCGGTGACTGGCCGGCCACCGCGCGGGGGTGAGTGAGCGCGCGGGAGTGAGCGGGAGGGCGAGAGGAAAGGGATGACAGGCGGGGCCGGATGTCAGTGAGAGAAAGCGGCGCGGGCGAGCGCGAGCGGAGCGGGCCGCATTGCTGGGCCACGGTGCTGGGCCGAGCGCGAGCGCGCGGGCGCGTTGCTGGGCCGCTCGGCTGGGCTGGACCGGAAGGAGAGAAGGAGTCGGCCAGAGTTTGGTTTTTGTTTTCTTTTTCAAAATTATGAATAGTGATGCTATTTGTTTATTTCACTAAAAATTGTGTAGAGCTCCAAAATTCCTAAAAATTTTTGTGTGAGCTTCTCATTGTGTAAACTATCTAGGAAAAATGTTAAATCATGAATTTGCTTACTTTGTGCAGTAAATTTAATTAGTTTGAATAAAGATTAAATGCAACTTCCATGAATTTTAATAATTAAATTGTTAATCCAAAAATTATGAAATTTATTGTGACACTGTTTTAAGTCATTCTTAATCCATCGAAAAAGTTTAAGCTTGTTTAGATAAAGTATGATCAACTATTAATTATGCCCTAATTAATTAAATAGTAAATAAATGTTAATTTGATAACTTTAAGTGTTGTGTGCCCTTTTGATTGAGTGATGTCCTTAGGTCACTAATCATTGGTGATCTTTGGCACCTTAATTCCATGTTTGAGCTCGTTAGTAACTTACTTAGGGATAAAAAGCTGGTATCGCTGGACTTGTCGCTACTAGTTAGTAGGTTTTCTGTTTGCGACTGTACCATGCAGGAAAGTTGTACTCAAGTCGTAAATCATGGCATATCATCATCAAGCATCATGTTTATCATCGAGCATCATGTTAAAGCATGTTATGTACTCGTGTAGTTCCTGCTTTCGAAGAAGTCGAAGTCGCCGAGCAAGCCTCCGGAGAAGAGCTATCGTCGGTGGGTTCCGGACCGGAAGTCGGAGTCGGTGAGTCCGAGTTAGTCGTCGTGTCAGAGCAAGGCAAGCCCCGGTGCATTTAAACCCTACCTTGAGTTTTACAAATTTTTATTATTTATATTATGGTCTATTGCATTAAGTAATTAGGAGTTGAGTGATAACCTAATTGCTGCATTGTCATCCTTGATTATTGCAATATCAACCTTGATACCTGTTTTACTGAAAATGTGTAGTATGCTTCGCTATGCTTAGAAGTTAAGCTTTTAAATGAATGTTTACTCGGCCATGACGGCATACTTAATGAATATTGAAATATGAGAATGAACTTGTAAGATCGGGCGGGTGGTTTGGCCACTGCTAACATGCATTGGAAAAGGAGTCTCAATGTAGTGTTTCCGCCTTGTCAGTTAAGGACCGTTCGTTGTAAGCATGTTTGTGTTTCGAGACTTTGCAACTAGCCTCATGCCTTGGGTAAGCCCAAAATGTTAGTGATTCCATTATGAGAGCGTCTAACCTCGCACTGGGAGTGGAGAGATGGCGGGAGTAGCGTGTACCCTCGGGGCTAGAATCGGGCCAGGTTCGAGGACTACTGTACTCTTGGGTGACGATGGACACATTCTGGTTTTGGGAGATCTAAATGAGGGTTGATATATGCAAGATTCGGTTCTACATATGTCGTGATGTTAGAGATCCCCAGCTAGGTATAATCGGTTCAAATCGTCGTTGCTCCTCGGTTATGGAGACTTGATCACCTGACTTACATCGTAGTTAAGAACTAGAATTGAAAGAAAGAATGAGAAAGGTTTTGATGATACTTACTTTGATCTAGATTAGGATCACCTAGAATTGGATAATGAACCATCAATGGTAAAAGTAAAATATTAAAGATAAGGACTTACTTTAGTAAGCTTTTCTGCAAAAGAAAATTTAATTCTGGAATACCCGTACCTTGATTTCCTAAAGCTAGCATGCCCTTGGAGTCTTTGTCTTAGTCGGGTAAGTCTTGTTGAGTACTCTCGTACTCAGGGTTTGTTGAACCCCTTGTTGCAGGTGCGGTTTATGAACAAGTCTGCTTTGAGCCTTGTTGCATGATCGTTGTGGCTGAAGAAAGTGACGACGAGTAGACTGTGTGGCCTTTTGGTAAGGCATCTCACTTGTGTGATGTAATAAAGTTACTACCTATACTTCTCTACTACTGGTTTGTAATAATGCTATATAAGGTTTGAGGTTTGAAAATTGGTTTATAAACTTAAGTTATTGTAAGACTTCCGCTACTGAAAGGATCTAATAGGCCTAGAGGGGGGGTGAATAGGCGGATCTAAAAAACCTGTAACTCAAAACTCAATGCGGAAGTTAAAACACTGACCGGTACTACCGGTTGGTTTGGACCGGTACTACCGGTGATGGATCACCGGTACTACCGACGCAAACCACCGGTACTACCGGTACCCTACTGAAACTACTAAATCAGAGATTTTCGTGTTGAGATTTCAGATCTGAGTTTTACCCCACTACCGAAGATGATGTTGATGAAGTTTATGAACTCTCCTTTCTTGTTCCTTCACCAAGTAGTAGATCGAGCACCCACAACCTATGATAGAGATAGGAACGAGGAAGAACACAAAGAGCAAGTAATATTTCAAGTAAACACAAATAGCAACAACAACAAGCACGCAGGACACACGATTTAATCCGAGGTTCGGTAACCCCACAAAGGAGTTCCTACGTCCTCGTTGTTGAGGTGACCACTAAGGTCGGAGTCTATTCCACCTCCTTGCCTCCCTCAAGCAACCACAAAGGTTAGCTCAAGATTTCCACTAAGAAAACAAGGGTAATACAAACACTTCGGGGTGCCCTCACAAGTAGAACAACACGGGCAACCTCGAAGAACACCTAGCCGGCTAGGGTTTCAAGAACCCAAGAGTAACAAACACAAACCAAGCCAACTAGGAGGGGAAACAAGTGCTCAAGATGTGAATCGAAGCTTTCCACTCTTAAATCTCTCCTCTCTACTCAGATCTTACAAGGGATTGGATTTGAGAGTCAAGAGGAAGAGAGAGAGAGAGTCAATGCTTGGAAGCTGTTTGTCTGAAGGTTGGTGGGAGTAAATGGCGTGAGTTCACGTTAGAAGTGAAGGGGAGAGCTATTTATACTCTTATCCTCGAAGCGGTACCGGTACTACCGGTGAGAGCCCACCGGTACTACCGGTCCCAACGGATTCGACCGTTACAGTTACTCTACAGGAGACTTTGCGAGAAAATAGCCTACCGGTACTACCGGTCTTACACCGGTACCACCGGTCAACGATCGGTACCACCGGTCAACCACCGATACTACCGCTAGAACAAAAACTCGCAGAACTAAAGCGCAGTCACCGGCGGAATTTATGCCTACCGGTACTACCGGGCATTCACCGGTACTACCGGTTCTCCCAGGCATAAAGCACTTCTCTAAGTGTCCGTGAGTGCAACGGTGTCTCTTAAACGCTTAAACAAACACATATTGAGCACAAGTTTTCCCTCTAGATAGCCTAATTTGTATCCCTCTTGATAGTGCGGCGTTTCCTATAACTCAAGTCAAAAGATAAAAACTTATCGACCCACTTGAGACGGAAAGCTTTCCAACCAAAGGAATTGAGGGTGCTAACATCACCAAATGTGACCAAACAAATTCTTTCAATGAACTAACACCTGCATATTCACTTAGATAGACATGTTAGTCCCTAATTTGATTGTCATTAATTATCCAAAACCCACAACGGGAGCGAATGCACTTACAAACTCCCCCTTTTTGGTAATTGATGACAACCAACTTAGGCTTACATAATGATGCAAAGAATTGAAGAAGTTTAATTCCAAACTTTACAAGAGACTCCCCCTAAGTGTATGCATTTGAACATGAATCTCAACATTGATCATAATCAATATGCATACATAAGGGAAGCTCCCCCTAAAATTTGCAATTCGTGGGGTGCCTAAAAAATGTGTGACAAGATGTATAACGTGATGCATGAGACAAGACTTATCACACAAAAACAAGAAAGGCTAAAGTAGAAAGAAAAGGACTTAAAACAACCAAAGCCAAACTAAGTCAACAACCATCATAAAAACATCTAGGCAAACATAACAAATAAGCATAAGTGATTAGCCTACAATCATCCATCATCACACACAAAGTTCTTAGTCCACCATACATAGTTCACCACAAGTTTAAAACGACCATAAACTACCTATTACATAGATGATAAGCCTAACACTCCCCCTTTGGCATCAAGTGCCAAAAAGGGGTAGGCACGAAAACGATAAGGTAGCGAAAGCTAATACGGCTCCGAGAAGTCGCCGTCATCATCACTGTCGTCGTCGTCGGTGGAGTAGTCAACCAACCCTGGCGAAGGAGGGACCGTCGTCTTACCATGAGGATCATCGGACGGGCCAGCCTCCTCACTAAGGCCAGAGACGGGAGCACCATACAACTCATTGTACTCGACGAAGGGATCCCGAAACTCACGGAGAGGACTCTCAGGAGGATCAATCTGAAGGTGCTGCTCAATACGCCTAAGGCGACGATCATCCTTCTCGGCCTTGTAACAGAAGGCCTCCCAAAGCTTCCCCAATGCATACTTGATGACACCGCCACCACGCCTACGACGCTCAGAGGAGGAGCGAGTAGGAGCAGTAGAGGCACCACCACGGTAAGCACCGCGGGAGGAGGTACGTGTGGCCGGACCACGAGTGGGAGAAGGAGCGGATCCACCAACAGTACCTTTAGGGCCCAAGTGACGGACGGAATAGGACTTATGCACGGCGTTGTGATGGAATGAACGACCCACCACTTGCTCAATGATATACATGAGATATGGAGCATAAGGCAAAGACTTGTGGGGATCATTTGCAGCCTGCTCAATCTTGCGCCACATGAAGTCGGTGATGGAAAAACGATCACCACCAGTGCCAAACCGGCAAAGGACCTTAGGAGCATCAAGCATGAGATGAATAGAATCTCCAATCTTCGGATCCAAGGTGAGACGAATGAGATTGTTGAGGACATAAAAGTACGGCTTCAAATGAGTGGTAGTGAAATCAATAACCGCACCAGGCTTGTATACCTCAGCAGCCTCTAAGTCATTGTGAGAGACAGAATCCGGAAAAATATCAAAAAGACTAGAAGCACCCCTGTCCTCAGCAGTAAATCCAAGAAGGCGTGAAAAAGTCCGATAATCACATCTGTAATGGACGCCTTGGGTGAGCCAATGTAGTACAAGGTTCTGAGAATCAATCCACAGAGTTGCATAAAACTGACAGATAATCTCATCATTCCAATTATGCTGGAATGTCATAAGAGGGAGCAGACGACAGGCATCAAGATCAGCAACCAAACGGTGAATGTCAGGATTGTTTAAATTATCAAGAGAGGTGCGCTGCACCCACTTGTGCTGGAATATCGGCGGAGAAGAGCCACGCTGCCCACTCTTGAACAGAACCTTGTAATAATAATCCGAATGCATGCGGCTCCAAAAACGAACATCTACACTAGGGTTGCGGATAAACTGATAGGGATTTTCACTACGCTGCACCCTTAAATCACCCGCTCTCTTAGAATAGACAACAGGAAGAGAGGGTTGATAACCACCTTGATTCTGAGGACCGGACATACGAGGATTTGCATTTTGATGAAATAGAAGCATCCGGTTGGCAGTGGCAAGACCAATTTGAATGGGGGATTGAGCCACAATGTTAGGGTCAATAGAGCGACCCTCAATTTGCATAGCGGCAAGCTGTGGATTCTCACCTCCCGGACGCTGACCTTGCACTTGCTCGCTGTGACGACGCGGAGGATTGGGGCGTCCCATACTCGAGAGAGGAGCAGGCACACCCTGGGGCTCCACATCATCTTCATCTCCAAGGCCACCACCACTACCACGGCCGCTAGAACGAGCAGCAGTCCTTCCACGGACGGGCCGGGAAGCACTACCACCATCACCTCCACTGGGACGAGCGGCCCTCTTGGGATTCTTCCTTTGCAAGCTTGAAGAGAAAAGGAGATCAAATCCCAGCAAAGGAAGAGGTTAGGGCAACTCCAAAGCACCTCCACGCGATCCCCACGACAAGGGGAAACTTCTCCTCAAAGATCGGCAAGAGAGGTGGAGGGAGGAGGGAGATCGAGTGGGGGGAATGGAGGTGGCGGCGCCGCCGGTGGCTGTGGGGTGCGGGCGCAGGGAAAATGAAAGAAGGAAGAAAGGTCACATCCCATATATATACCCAGCCGGACTTGCACTACCGGTACTACCGGTGGAGAAGCACCGGTACTACCGGTCAGGTCGACCACCGCAGACAAGCGACGCGAGAAAACGAACTACCGGTACCACCGGTGGCTAGTCGGTACTACCGGTCAAAGACCGGTACTACCGGTCACCCAGCGGTACCACCGGTGGTTCCAGTGCAGGAAGAAAAGAGTAGAGAGATGGTGAACAAATATGATGAACTAGAACTAACTCAAGCAAGTCCAGATTTCATGGAAACAATACAAAACTATGAACATGCTTGAGTAGTGAAAATAGATTTTGAAATCTCACTCAAAATTTTTATTAAAGAGTTTTTGCCTAACTAGAATCAACCAAAATATGTCCAAGAAATCAAGCCACGTTACGAGAATCAATGATATTTAGTTCACTCCTCAAAGCACAAAATCTTGACTCATCTAGGGGCTTTGTGAAGATATCGGCTAGTTGCTTTTCGGTGCTCACATGATGTAAAGCGATATCTCCTTTGGCTTCATGGTCTCTCAAGAAATGATGCCGGATGTCTATGTGCTTTGTACGAGAATGGTTTACGGGATTGTTAGCCAATTTAATGGCACTCTCATTGTCACACAAGAGGGGAATCTTGGTTAGCTCACACCCAAAGTCTTTAAGGGTCTGCTTCATCCAAAGTAGTTGGGCACAGCAAGCACCGGCCGCCACATACTCGGCTTCGGCAGTAGACAAGGCAACACTATTTTGCTTTTTAGAGCTCCACGACACCAAAGACCTACCAAGAAATTGGCAAGTCCCGGTAGTGCTCTTTCGATTTACCCTGCAACCGGCATAATCCGAATCGGAGTAGCCAAGTAAATCAAAGGTGGAGCCCTTAGGATACCACAAGCCAAGATTAGGAGTGTGCACTAAATATCTCAAAATTCTCTTAACAGCCACTAAGTGACATTCTTTCGGATTAGCTTGAAATCTTGCACACATGCACACACTAAGCATAATATCGGGCCTAGATGCACAAAGGTAAAGTAAGGATCCAATCATGGAACGATATACCTTTTGATCGACGGCCTTTCCATCCTTGTCTAGATCAAGATGCCCATTGGTTGGCATCGGTGTCTTGATGGGTTTAGCTTTCTCCATGTCAAATTTCTTCAACATGTCAAGAGTATACTTCGTTTGACAAATAAAGGTCCCTTCCTTGAGTTGCTTGATTTGAAAACCAAGAAAGAACTTCAACTCTCCCATCATAGACATCTCGAATCTATTCGTCATAATCCTACTAAACTCCTCACAAAAAGCCACATTAGTACTACCAAATATTATGTCATCGACATATATTTGGCAAATAAAGATATCATTATTGACTTTGCGAGTAAATAAAGTTAGATCGGCCTTGCCTATCTCAAACCCTTGTTTGAGTAGGAAGTCCTTAAGACAATCATACCAAGCTCTAGGGGCTTGCTTAAGCCCATAGAGTGCTTTGTTGAGCTTATAGACATGATCAGGATTCTTGGGATCTTCAAAACCCGGTGGTTGTTCTACATATACCACTTCGGAGAGGGGGCCGTTGAGGAATGCACTCTTCACATCCATTTGATACAGCTTGAAGTTGTGATGGACGGCATAGGCAAGTAAGATCCGAATTGACTCAAGCCTTGCCACCGGTGCATAAGTTTCCCCAAAATCCAAACCTTCAATTTGAGTGAATCCTTGAGCTACCAACCGAGCCTTGTTTCTCGTGACCACACCATGCTCATCTTGCTTGTTGCGAAAAACCCATTTAGTTCCAATCACATTTTGTTTGGGTCTTTCCACCAATGTCCAAACTTCATTGCGAGTGAAGTTATTCAACTCTTCTTGCATTGCTATCATCCAATCCTCATCATCAATGGCTTCTTCAACCTTTTTAGGCTCTTTTGGAGACACAAATGAGAAGTGTTCACAAAAGCTTGCGAGCCTTGACCTTGTGACGACTCCTCTTTGAATGCTTCCCAAGATGTTGTCAACGGGATGGTCTCGTTGAATGGTATGATGTACTCTTGGGTGAGGTACTTGAGTTCTCCTTTGGATTGGACCTTCATCTTCATCATCCTTGTCTTGGTTGAGTGAAAGATCAAGATTAAGATCTCGTGTGGAGTTGTCTTCATTTCTATTTCGATCATCAACTTGGTTGCTATCTTCGACTTGTGGTGTATTTTGAATGACTTGAACACTTGAATCATGTCCATCTTTTGATGTAGAGCCATCATCATGGACATTTATCGACCCATGATGCATGTGCGGATCATGAATGATTTGTTCTTGTGTATATTCATCATCTTCTTCAACGGGCTTTACTTCACCGGTAGCAAGCTTCTTGATCACTTGAGAGGATGGCTCTTCTTTACCTATAATGTCAACATTGACTTGCTCCTTTTGAGAGCCGTCGGTTTCATCAAATGTCACGTCGATCGCTATTTCAACTTGACCGGTGGTCTTGTTGAAAACACGATAGCCATGTTCGTTAGTACCATAACCAAGCAAGAAACCTTCATCAACCTTTGGTGCAAACTTTGAGCTTTTGGATTTCTTGTTAAGTATAAAACACTTGCATCCAAAAACTCGAAAGTAATGCACTTTAGGTTTGTTACCGGTAAGAAGCTCGTAGGCGGTCTTTTTCATAATTTTATGAAGATACAAGCGGTTGATTGCATGACATGCCGTGTTGACCGCTTCCGCCCAATACTTGTCTGGAGTCTTGTATTCATCCAACATTGCTCTTGCTGCTTCTATGAGTGTTCGATTCTTTCTCTCCACAACACCATTTTGTTGAGGAGTATAGGGAACCGAAAACTCATGCTTGATTCCTTCTTCATTAAGGAACTCTTCAATGTTGGTATTTTTAAACTCCGTCCCGTTGTCACTTCTCACTTTCTTGATCTTCACTTCAAATTCATTTTGAGCTCTTCTTGCAAACTTCTTGAAGATTACTTGAGTATCACTTTTATCTTGCAAAAAGAATACCCAAGTGAAGCGGGAATAATCATCAACAATAACGAAGCCATATTTGTTACCTCCAATGCTTATGTAAGCATTGGGACCAAATAAGTCCATATGAAGTAGCTCAAGTGGTCTCGTTGTTGATACAACATTTTTGACGGGATGTTTGGCTCCAACTTGTTTGCCCGCTTGACATGCGCTACAAATCCTATCTTTCTCAAAAGAGACATTTGTTAGTCCAAGGATGTGTTCGCCTCTTTGAAGGTCGGCCAAGTTCCTCATTCCAACATGAGCTAGTCGGCGATGCCATAGCCAACCCATGCTAGATTTTGCCACTAAACAAGTCTCGGGCTTCACTTTACTAGATGTGAAGTCAACTAGATAAAGTTTGCCTTTCAAGCGACCCGTGAAGACAATGGAGGAGTCCTTCCTTTTAGAGACTTCCACACCCACATTGGTAAAGAGACAATTATAGCCCATCTCACAAAGTTGTGAAACAGACAATAAATTGTATCCTAACCCTTCCACAAGTAATACATTTGAAATGGAATTTTCATTTGAGATAGCGATTTTACCCAAACCAAGGACGTCTCCTTTACCATTATCACCAAACACAATGCGTTCACTTGTACTTTGATTTGGTTGAAAGGAGGTGAACATATTCTTCTCCCCGGTCATATGATTAGTGCATCCACTATCTAGCACCCAACTTGTTCCACCGGAGGAGTATTCCTACAAAAACAAATTAAGCCTTGGTTTTAGGTACCCAAATAGAATTGGGTCCTAAGGGGTTAGTCACATAGGTTTTGGGCACCCAAACACTCCTCATGATTTGCTTCTTCTTGAGTGCACCAACATACTTCACAACAATCTTGCCATCCTTCCCCCAACAACACATATAATCACTAGCATAGCTTCGTGAAATGGGTACTTGTTGCTTGGAGGTAAGCACTTGCTTCTTTTTGTTGTTGGCCTTGGTCTTGACAAACGTGCTTGAAGGAGTGGCTACGTTGTTGACCTTGTTGATAAGATCATCTAGTGCCACACCCTTGTTGAATCTCACACAAGGCACTCCATTAATCATGTTCCTTCCATTTGCTTTACCATCATACCTATTGTAGCCAAGTCCATCCTTGATGAGGGGGTGTCTTGATGACTTGTACATGGTTGGTGATTGCTTCTTCTTGTAATCATTCTTGATAACCATGTTCAATCTTTGAATCTCCTTATCTTTCTTTTCTAGCTCAACAACGTTAGTAGCACAAGCACTTATATCATGATTATAACATCTTTTACATCCTTCACTAGTTGAAGCATTGGAATCACCGGATTCCATAGGATGGATGGAAGTGCTATTCCAAAGAGTTTCATAGCTAAGTTCAAGAGTATGATATTTATCTTTGAAGCTTGTAAGGCTTTCTTGAAACAAACTATGTTCACTCTTTAAACTAGCTAAAGAGTCATTAACCAAGGAATGTTCTTTAGTCAAACGTTCATATGAATCTTTGGCTAAGGACAATTCTATGTTTAATTTCTCAACTTCCTCCTTTTCCTTAGAAAGGCATGCTTCAAGTTCAAGATTCTTCTCCCTTTCCACTAGGAGCAATTCCCCTTGCGACTCGATGCATGCTTCCCGCTTTTCTAGCTTATGGATTAGTTTTATTATTTGAGAGCCGGCCGATTTGCCGAATTTCTTTATCATGTTGTTTGCAAGTTCATCATCATTTTCATCACAACTACTATATTCATTACTAGAGTGAGTCGGAGAGTTGTGTGGTACCTTCTCCCCCTTTCCCATAAGGCAAGTAGGAGTGTAGTAGTCGTTGTCGATGAGATTTTCGAAAAGCCTAGGCGATGATGATAAGTCGGCGAACAATGATGGTGACGAAGAATGGTTGATGAAGCACTTGGATTGAGAGGAAGAAGTCTCTTGAATAGCAATCGTTGCAACACCCTTCTTCTTCTCCTTGTCTTTGTCATTTGAATCATCACTTTCATCATTCGATTCCCATTCTTCACCAAGATGTGCTTCACCTCTCTTCTTGCTTTTATACTTCTTGTCATCAACTTTGTTGTGCTTGTTCTTCATCTTCTCTTTTGGACAATCGGCAATGAAATGACCAACATCTCCACAACCATAGCAAAATCTTTTCTTGTATGGCTTGCCTCCACTCCTCTTCCTATCTTTCTTCTTTTTCAAGTATTTTCTATAGTTTGCAACTAATAGAGCTTCTTCCGCATCGGAATCTTCATCATTTTCTTCTTCACTTGACGGATCAAGAATATCTTTCTTCTTGCTTCTACCATGAGATGCCTTGAGAGCAATATTCTTCTTTTGACTTGATGCTTCTTTTGCTTCATCTTCTAAACACTCATGGTGTTTCAACTTGGCTAGCATTTCTTGAGGTGTCATTGTGTCATAGTTAGGTCTTTCCATGATGACCGAAGCAAGAATGTTGTTCTTTTGTCTATACACTCTACACAACTTTCTAGCCGCCGAGTTGTCATCCCAATACGTGTCACCAAGAGCTCTTATTCTATTGATCAAGGTCATGAATCTATCAAACATGGCTTGGGTAGTTTCACCTTCAATCATCCCAAAGTTTTCAATCTTGCTTTGAAGTAGCTCTATGTTTCCCTTTCTTACACTTTTATCACCTTCAAATGAAACCTTCAAGGTATCCCAAATTTGCTTTGCACTTTCCATGCCGTTTACCTTGTTGTAATCTTCTTGATTTAGGCATGATAAAATCAAGGAAGCAGCTGTAGCATTTTGTTGTATGTCAAGGTAATCCTCGGTTGTCAACTCACCATCTTCTTCCAAAGCTTTAACACCCACTTCCACAATCTCCCAACATCTTGCGGCAATAAGATGCATCTTCATTCTATGAGCCCAATCGGTATACCTAACTCCATCAAATTGAGGTGGTTTGCCGGGGTTGATGGTTGGCAAGTGTGGATTGGTTTTGCTAAAAGAAGAGTACTCATATGGAACACGAGTAAACCCTTTAGGTGTCTTGATTGCTTCATTCTCACCATCTCCATCACCACCACTTGCCACATCTTCAATCTTCTTACTTACGGCTTCCTTCAACTTGTTCATCTCATCTTGCATCTTGTTCATTTGCTCTTTTTGTTGCTCTAGAAGCCTGTCACTGAGTTTCCCGGCAAGCAGCTCAACTAGCTTGTTCAAGGTGTCATCATCAAAGGTAGCCATGCTTTCTCCTCACGCGGTCAAGCGCTAAACACGAGGGAACCCGCTCTGATACCAATTGAAAGGATCTAATAGGCCTAGAGGGGGGGTGAATAGGCGGATCTAAAAAACCTGTAACTCAAAACTCAATGCGGAAGTTAAAACACTGACCGGTACTACCGGTTGGTTTGGACCGGTACTACCGGTGATGGATCACCGGTACTACCGACGCAAACCACCGGTACTACCGGTACCCTACTGAAACTACTAAATCAGAGATTTTCGTGTTGAGATTTCAGATCTGAGTTTTACCCCACTACCGAAGATGATGTTGATGAAGTTTATGAACTCTCCTTTCTTGTTCCTTCACCAAGTAGTAGATCGAGCACCCACAACCTATGATAGAGATAGGAACGAGGAAGAACACAAAGAGCAAGTAATATTTCAAGTAAACACAAATAGCAACAACAACAAGCACGCAGGACACACGATTTAATCCGAGGTTCGGTAACCCCACAAAGGAGTTCCTACGTCCTCGTTGTTGAGGTGACCACTAAGGTCGGAGTCTATTCCACCTCCTTGCCTCCCTCAAGCAACCACAAAGGTTAGCTCAAGATTTCCACTAAGAAAACAAGGGTAATACAAACACTTCGGGGTGCCCTCACAAGTAGAACAACACGGGCAACCTCGAAGAACACCTAGCCGGCTAGGGTTTCAAGAACCCAAGAGTAACAAACACAAACCAAGCCAACTAGGAGGGGAAACAAGTGCTCAAGATGTGAATCGAAGCTTTCCACTCTTAAATCTCTCCTCTCTACTCAGATCTTACAAGGGATTGGATTTGAGAGTCAAGAGGAAGAGAGAGAGAGAGTCAATGCTTGGAAGCTGTTTGTCTGAAGGTTGGTGGGAGTAAATGGCGTGAGTTCACGTTAGAAGTGAAGGGGAGAGCTATTTATACTCTTATCCTCGAAGCGGTACCGGTACTACCGGTGAGAGCCCACCGGTACTACCGGTCCCAACGGATTCGACCGTTACAGTTACTCTACATGAGACTTTGCGAGAAAATAGCCTACCGGTACTACCGGTCTTACACCGGTACCACCGGTCAACGATCGGTACCACCGGTCAACCACCGATACTACCGCTAGAACAAAAACTCGCAGAACTAAAGCGCAGTCACCGGCGGAATTTATGCCTACCGGTACTACCGGGCATTCACCGGTACTACCGGTTCTCCCAGGCATAAAGCACTTCTCTAAGTGTCCGTGAGTGCAACGGTGTCTCTTAAACGCTTAAACAAACACATATTGAGCACAAGTTTTCCCTCTAGATAGCCTAATTTGTATTCCTCTTGATAGTGCGGCGTTTCCTATAACTCAAGTCAAAAGATAAAAACTTATCGACCCACTTGAGACGGAAAGCTTTCCAACCAAAGGAATTGAGGGTGCTAACATCACCAAATGTGACCAAACAAATTCTTTCAATGAACTAACACCTGCATATTCACTTAGATAGACATGTTAGTCCCTAATTTGATTGTCATTAATTATCCAAAACCCACAACGGGAGCGAATGCACTTACATAGAGTCTAATAAAGTAGTCATGTCTAAGCATGGACAATTTATTGGTAAAGGCTATGATTGCGGAGGCTTGTTCCGCCTATCTTTAGCAGATTTTTGTAATAAGTCAGTGAATCATATTTGTGGCACGATTAATGATAATTCGAGTGTTTGGCATTCTCGCTTATGTCATGTTAACTTTGGATTGATGTTACGTTTGTCTAGTCTGAATTTAATTCCAGATCTCACTATTGTCAAAGGTTCTAAGTGTCATAGTTGTGTGCAATCTAAGCAACCTCGAAAGCCTCATAGGGCAGCAGAGGAGAGAAACTTGGCACCTCTAGAACTCATACATTCTGATCTTTGCGAGATGAATGGTGTGTTGACAAAAGGTGGAAAGAAATATTTCATGACTTTAATTGATGATGCAACTAGATTTTGCTATGTTTACTTGCTTAAAACTAAAGATGAAACGCTAGACTACTTTAAAATCTATAAGGCTGAAGTTGAAAATCAACTAGAGAGAAAAATTAAACATCTAAGGTCAGATCGTGGTGGTGAATATTTTTCTATATTATTTGATGAGTTCTGTGCGGAACATGGAATTATTCATGAGAGGACAGCTCCTTATTCTCCCGAATCTAACGGGATTGCTGAGAGGAAAAACCGCACGCTGACTGACTTGGTGAACGCCATGTTAGACACTGCTGGTCTATCTAAGGCATGGTGGGGGGAAGCTCTATTGACTGCGAGTCATGTCCTGAATAGAATTCCAAACAGAAATAAAGAGACAACTCCATATGAGAATTGGATTGGAAGGAAACCATCACTTTCATACTTGCGCACGTGGGGATGTTTGGCGAAAGTCAATGTTCCAATTTCTAAGAAGCGTAAGCTTGGACCGAAGACTGTGGATTGTGTCTTTCTAGGATATGCTCATCATAGCATTGCCTATAGATTTTTAGTAGTAAAATCTGAAGTTCCTGATATGCATGTTGATACAATATTTGAATCTCGTGATGCTACATTTTTTGAAAATATATTCCCTATGAAAGATATGTGTAGCAATGCTAGATTTTCCTCTGAGATAGCTCCTGATTTTACGGTACCTATTGAGTCTTCTATTGAATCATTTGAGCAACCACCTGAAGAAGTCATTGAGGAGAATGACAATGAAGTTCCTGCGAGGAACAAGAGACGAAGGATTGCAAAATCCTTTGGTGATGTTCATTGTGTATCTTGTGGACGATATTCCTACTTCTATTACAGAGGCATATGCATCTCCAGATGCAGATGATTGGAAAGAAGCTGTTCGTAGTGAGATGGACTCAATTCTTTCTAATAGAACTTGGGAGTTATCTGAGCTACCTTTTGGTTGTAAACCAATTGGATGTAAGTGGGTGTTCAAAAAGAAGCTTAGGCCTGATGGTACTATTGACAAGTACAAGGCTCGGCTTGTGGCTAAGGGTTATACCCAGAAGGAAGGCGAGGATTTCTTTGATACTTATTCACCTGTTGCTAGAATGACCACTATTCGAGTGCTACTTTCTCTGGCTGCCTCGTATGGTCTTCTCGTTCATCAAATGGACGTGAAGACAGCTTTCCTTAATGGAGAGTTGGATGAGGAGATTTATATGGATCAGCCAGATGGATTTGTGGTAAAAGGTGAAGAGCAGAAGGTGTGTAAATTACTGAAGTCTTTGTATGGCTTAAAACAAGCACCTAAACAATGGCATGAGAAGTTTGACACTACTTTAACTGGTGCGGGCTTTGCTGTTAATGAAGCTGATAGGTGTGTGTATTATCGACATGGTGGGGGCCAATCTGTTATATTATGTTTATATGTTGATGACATTCTAATCTTTGGAACAAACATTGATATTATTAATGAGGTCAAGTCTTTTTTGTCAAAGAGTTTTGACATGAAAGATCTAGGAGAAGCTGATGTAATTCTAAACATTAAGCTGATTAAGGAAGATAGTGGGATTACCTTGTCACAATCTCACTATGTTGAGAAGGTCTTGAGCCGTTTTGGCTTTATGGATAGCAAGCCTACTTCAACACCTTATGATCCTAGTGTGACATTGAGAAAGAATAAGAAGATTGCTAGAGATCAATTGAGATATTCTCAGATAATTGGTTCACTCATGTATCTAGCTAGTGCAACCAGACCAGATATCTCTTTTGCCGTGTGCAAGTTGAGTAGGTACATGTCCAATCCGGGTGAAAATCATTGGCATGCACTTGAGAGGGTCTTGCGTTATCTCAAAGGTACAATGAGTTTTGGGATTCACTATTCTGGGCACCCAGCTGTGCTAGAGGGATATAGTGATGCGAACTGGATTTCTGATATTGATCAAATCTATGCTACTAGTGGGTATGTGTTTACTCTTGGAGGTGGCGTAGTGTCATGGAGGTCTAGTAAACAGACTATTTTGACTAAATCTACCATGGAAGCAGAACTTACTGCTTTGGATACAGCTTCTGCAGAGGCAGAGTGGCTGCGTGAGCTCTTGTCAGACTTGCCGATGGTTGAAACACCAATACCGGCTATCCTTATGAACTGTGATAACCAAACAGTGATCACTAAAGTAAATAGTGCTAAGGATAATGCGAAGTCAACAAGACACGTTAAAAGACGTTTGAAGTCTGTCAGGAAGTTGAGAAACTCCGGAGTAATCACTGTGGCTTATGTGCAAACAGACAAGAACCTGGCAGATCCTTTTACCAAAGGACTATCACGGAATGTGATAGAAATAGCATCAAGGGAGATGGGTTTGAGACCCATATGAGTTTACAGTAGTAGTAACCCAACCTTTTTGATCGGAGATCCCGTGACTTAGGATCTGGGAAGAACAAACTATTGGTAAACTGAGGAGAGTATAATTATAACCCTCTCTATGTGAAGATGCAATACTCTCAAAGCGTTGAGGCACTGTATGGTAGGTTGGCTAATGCCTTAACATGTTTTATTGGCTTTAACAAGCGAAGATGCTGTCCTACAGAGCATTCTTGAAAGAACATGCCTATATGATTTTGACTGTAGAACGTCGCAGTCTATGAGACTTGGGTGGTCTCTAGTAAGATCATGAAGAGACCAGGGAGTACGACGTATATGCTCCACCCACGGAGTAAGGCTACTAGTAGCCAAGTACTAGTTTGATTTTGAGCAAAGCTTATTCACACAAAACTTGCAATTCAAGGCATAGTCCATTGTTCAAGTTGTGGATGAGTGTAGCTTGAGATTCTAGGCGGAAGTTCAACTTCACAGTCTCTGCCGAAACACTGGTATATCAAACAGTAGTGAGAACAGGCAAATCTCTAAATGGGTATTTGAGATCTGGTGGGGGATTGTTGGAATTTATATGGGCTTGGCCCAATAACCAATTGTGAAATTCCTAATAAATCTCAAAGGCCCATTCATGTGAGCAAGAGAGGATGTGGGAACTCTTTAGTACCACTTTGCTTGTGGAAGTGGAGGTAGTCATACTTAAATATGGAAGTCCTCCCCACTTCCTCAAGTCTAGTGTGAGGAGGAGTAAGAGAAGTCCACACGCGCGCGCTCGCTCGCCTCGCCTCGCCTCGCCGGGCCGGGCCGGGCCGGGCGGGGCGGGGCGAAGGGCGCGGGTGCGCGGCACCTGCGTGAATGGTCCGCCGAAATCCGGCTCCTCGCCTTGCGGGAGCGCGGTCTCTTTTTGCTGTTTTCGTTTTTTGGTTTCTTGGCCTTCAAGTTGCATGAGTCCTAACCGGTTACAAATTAAGAGTCCTAAATCAATTTAGATCGTGATCGCGACACGAGATTGGTTGGACAGGACTATATAAGCAACCTGCCGGCCACGCCAAAACGCATCCAGTTAATCCTAGGGTTTTTGCCTCTACTCGCTATTGCGCCGCCGCTGTAGCTACTCCAGCCCGATCGCTTGCGTGCACCAGCGACCGGGTGAGTAGGTCTCCGGAACCCTCGTCTTTGCGATCCTGCACCGGGAGAAGACGAATAAGGTTTTTAGGAAGCGTTCTTCGCGCGACTGCTCCCAAAGCTTCCACAACGGCTCGACTTCCGAAGGGTGCATCGGCGCGTCGGCTTCGTCGTGCTAGAGCTCGCGGGGTCGTCATCAAGAATACTCCTCCGCCTCTCATCGACGACTTTGACGACGACTTCAACATCGACGACATCGACATCAGCGATCTCGCTCCATCACCACCGCCAGCAACATCTTCAACACCATCTACTACTACAACTGAAAGGTATAATTCTCTTGATCTAATTTTGACGTTCGTACAATCTAATCTATCTGCTGGACTATCAATGCTTGTCATATTAATGCTGTGGAATATGCTGATCTGCTATACTAGTATGCCATACATGTTTAATCTAGTTCTTATATTTATCATGATTTATATTCTAGATTTAATCATGCTTTTAATCTGGAAATTGCCTAATTCTTTAACACGAGCTGATGACCGGGCGGGCCTTCCTGTCCCGCGCCGAGGCGAAGGCCGGGGCGGTGGGCGCGTGGGGCCTCGCCGTCAGGGCGTGGATCGATTCCTTCAGGAGAGTCGCGGCGGATGCCGAGGGCGTCCTCGACGGCTTCGAGCGCCGCCGCCGCGAGTCCGAGGACGACCATCAGGCCCAGACGCCGGCGGAGCGCGCGCGCAGGGCGCTGAGGTACTTGACCCTTCAGAACCCGGCCTTGGTCCGGCTTGCCGCGGCCAGGGACGTGCGGAGGGCGCTGACGCGCGTCCAGGCGGTGGTTCGGGTGGTGTACAAGAACGGCCTGCTGGACGAGCCGCGCAGGCGCCGGAGGCCTTGTTCCGGCAGACGACCTCGCTGATGTACGACCCCCCCGGGTGGATGGTGGGCCGGGACGGCGACGTGGAGGCGACGGTGGAGCTGCTACTGGACCAGCGCGACCAGCGGGACGCGCAGGTGCTGGCCGTCACGGGCGCCGCCGGCGTGGGCAAGACCGCGCTCGCCAGGATGGTGTTCAACGACGCCAGGGTGCAGGAGCACTTCGACCTGGCGATGTGGGACTGGGTCGGTGACTGCGGCGAGGAGGACGGCGACGGCGGCCGGTTCGGGACCAACACCGTCCTGAGGTCCGTCGTCGAGGCGGCCGCGGACGCAAGGTGCGACGTGCCCGACGACCTGAACCTGCTGGTGCACCGGCTCAAGAAAACCATCGGCGGGAGGAGGTTCCTGCTGGTCCAGGACGACGTGTGGAACGAGGACGAGAGCAGGTGGGTGGACAACCTGAGGCCGCTGCTGTGCTGCTGCAGCTTCGGCGCGCCGGGGAGCGTCGTCGTCGTCACGAGCCGGAGCACGCGGGTGGGCGAGATCATGGGCACGCTCCCGCCGCACGAGCTGGCGGGGCTGGGCGAGGGGGACTCGTGGAAGCTCTTCTTGAAGCACGCGTTTGGCAGTGGAGTGGAGGAGCGCAAGGAGCAGAGACATCGTCCAGAACTGCGAGGGGCTGTCTCTCGCTCTCAGAACGTTTGGTGCCCTGGTCAGCACCAGAAAACATGCTCGCGAGTGGTGCCCAGTGACGGAGCCAGAAATTATCGACAGAGGGCCGGTCGAAGAGTTTCAACCATAAAATAACTGAGTGTAGCTTATTTGTTTGGATTTTTACACCGTAGATGAGCTCATCCAAAGATAAAATACAAATTTATGTGATTTTATTGTCCAAAAGTCATCAAAAAATATATGACAAAGCTTTTATTATATCTTTCTAATATAGATTATTAAATTATATATTACATAAAAATTTTTTGCTGTGATGTTGGGGGGGGGGGCCATGGCCCCTGCCAGCCCCCTAGCTCCGCCAGTGGTGGTGCCACATCCGAGACTTCCCGTCGTCGTTCGTCAGTTCATCTAAGTACCTCGCGATTAAAAGGAATGCATAGAGAAATGCAGATCATAATATCAAGTAGATATATGCTCAACCTAGTTTCATCAAGAGCTAAAATATCAAGTTTTTAGGGGCCCAGCCTTAGCTTTTTTTGGGAATTTTTTTTGAATCCTAAGATATCATGTTTTCTGGGAAGGGGGAGTACTGCTGCGTATAAGAAAAGAAGAATCTTCTTGATTGGATATTGTGGTCACGAACAAAATTTCGATTTCTAGACTTGTTACTACATTTCTATCTTCAGTCTACTATGATATGAATGATGCATACCGTAGATACCAATGTTCCTTGTCGTAGATCGGTCATCGGTGAAGCAAATATCCACTGTTGTCGTTCTATATACTCAAAGCACACAACAATAAAATCTATAGCACATTAGCAAACTACCATGACCATGAACGAAACTGTGGAACTGATAGAGTAGAGACCAAAGGTAAAAGACAATGTTGTTTTAAGGTAAAAGACAATGTTGTCAAAAGACAAAGGTAAAAGACAATGAGATGGCGCGTTGGATCTTGGTCCAACGGTTAAAAAAAATCTGAGTGGCCGTCGCCTTTAAAACACCAGATTATTCTGTAGACAGACTCTTGGGCTGCAGGGATTCATGGGGCAACCGCTGGTTTCCAGGCCGCCGGGCGCACGCCGAAGCCCGCCAAATTTCCGGCAAAATGCACGCGAGGCGAATTTTTTTTATTTTTAGCCCAAATTTGAAATAAATTTTAAATTTAATCCGGGTTTGAAATTTTTTTTAAATCTAACCCGTTTGGCCCCGCCACCATGCATGGCGGGGCAAATGCACTGAACCCCGCCATGCATGGTGGCGGGGTGCAGGTGCCACGTGGCATGCAGCGAGTAGTGAATGCTGACGTGGCTGAGAAACGTGGAAAGACGTACCCCGCCACGCATCATGGCGGGGTACGCCTAACCCGCCATAGATGATGGCGGGGTACAGCCCCGTCCAGCTTTAGCAAACACAGCTGCACAAGTCCTCTCTCTGGTGTGTACTCCCTCTGTCCCTTTTTAGAGGTCGTTTCCGGTTTTCGTGCCAATAAGTTTGACTTGATTTGTAGAAAATGCGTGCAACATTTTTATCTCCAAATAAATTTATTAAAAAACTAGACTCAAAGATCTATCCAATGATACTAATTATGTACTATAAATATTAATATTTTTTAATATATATTTAATTAAAGTTGTTTCTCGGGAAGCGTAAAGCGACAAGTATTTAGGGACCGAGGGAGTACAGTAGTGCCCTGCTGCTGCTGCTGTCCCGCAGCCGCAGGGAGCTCACAGCGACAAGTATTCCTAGGCCTTGTTTGGTTCAAATTTTTTTGATTTCCCATCACATCGAATCTTTAGACACATGCATGAAGCATTAAATATAGATAAAAAATAAAACTAATTACACAGTTTAGACGAAATTCACGAGACGAATCTTTTAAGCCTAATTAGTCTATGATTAAATAATATTTTTCAAATAACAACGAAATTGCTACAGTAGCATTTTCCATAAATTTTCGAGAACTACACAACCCCCTACTATTGGAGCTCAAGCACCGAGGAGCCGTAGGGAGCTCAAGCACCGAGGAGCCGCAGGGAGCTCAAGCACCGTTGTGTAGTTATCGAAATTTTTTGGAAAATGCTACTGTAGCAATTTCGTTGTTATTTGACAAATATTATTCAATCATAGACTAATTAGGCTTAAAAGATTCGTCTCGTGAATTTCGTCTAAACTGTGTAATTAGTTTTATTTTTTATCTATATTTAATGCTTCATGCATGTGTCTAAAGATTCGATGCGATGGAAAATCTAAAAAATTTTGCAAAATTTTTTTGAACCAAACAAGGCCTAGGAATACTTGTCGCTGTGAGCTCCCTGCGGCTGCGGGACAGCAGCAGCAGCAGGGCACTACTGTACTCCCTCGGTCCCTAAATACTTGTCGCTTTACGCTTCCCGAGAAACAACTTTAATTAAATATATATTAACAAATATTAATATTTATAGTACATAATTAGTATCATTGATAGATCTTTGAGTCTAGTTTTTTAATAAATTTATTTGGAGATAAAAATGTTGCACGCATTTTCTACAAATCGAGTCAAACTTGTTGGCACGAAAACCGGAAACGACCTCTAAAAAGGGACAGAGGGAGTACACACCAGAGAGAGGACTTGTGCAGCTGTGTTTGCTAAAGCTGGACGGGGCTGTACCCCGCCATCATCTATGGCGGGTTAGGCGTACCCCGCCATGATGCGTGACGGGGTACGTCTTTCCACGTTTCTCAGCCACGTCAGCATTCACTACTCGCTGCATGCCACGTGGCACCTGCACCCCGCCACCATGCATGGCGGGGTTCAGTGCATTTGCCCCGCCATGCATGGTGGCGGGGCCAAACGGGTTAGATTTAAAAAAAATTTCAAACCCGGATTAAATTTAAAATTTATTTCAAATTTGGGCTAAAAATAAAAAAAAATTCCGCGAGGCAGGGGTGCAGAGTGCAAACCTGCGAAACAAACTTTGCCTGGACCTCCCAATTGGAGAGTCGCTACGACAACCAGAGACACTACATTAACAATTAATATCCACAGAATTCAGACCAACTGCACAGAATTCAGACCAACTGCACCTTTAAAACTCGCTCTAAGTACCACTAGTAAAATTGTCAAAAACAGTTCAACAGTACACTGCACCTTTAAAACTCGCTGTATGTACCACTAGAAAAATTGTCAAAAACAGTTTTAACCAGAGTACGGAATATGCTACCGCAAATACAACATCTCGGAAAATCACAACGCCACATGTACAGCGGGCACCTAATAATCATGAAAACGCCCAAACAAGTTTTGGTTCTGTCTTTTCCAAGTTAGCGATAAATATTGCAGATTTGCAGCGAATGGCTGGCTACACGACCCTGCCGCCCAATTCTTCAAGGCGGGCTCCCGGACTGCGACTCTGACTGTACCCTCTGCCGAACTTGGTCCACCAAAAATTTCAAGTATTCCTAACAAAAGTGGCAAGTTTAGCATTAGCAAGCCTAACATCAGAAACCAGACACTTATTTATACATTGATTGTGCAACTGAAACGGTGTGGAAAGCATACATCGGTAAGCTCTTGATCACTGGAAAGCTCTTCGATCATTCCCTGAATGCTGTCATCTTCGCCATAGGCCTGAGCAGCAGTTTCAAGGACAGAGCTGAAGATATTCTCTGGCGATTCATGCTGTTCAATGCTTTGACGAGCTTGGTGGAGATCAATCTGGCCATGGAATGCAAAAAACTGTGAGATACCTACAAGACTAGATAGGCCTAATTAAAATTCATACAGGAAGAGTTACAGAAGCACACAATAATTTTGCCCTAGTGTCATATTAGCCTTTCTAGGCTCTTAACATCCAATTATGCAAAAGCATCCATGGAAAGTAATACTGACCAAAGAGGGTTTGCATAACTGAGCAGAACATCGAACATCAATATGGCACAATAATGTAAACCATTCATACAGTATTTGCTCTCTAAACCAAACACACAGCACAGGCAGCATATATACATTACAAATGCAAATACAAGCGATTACTACTACACAGAATAGCTTACCTGAGAACTGCTAACTGGTACATTTCCTTCTCCACGGTCAATGTGCTGAGGCCATGACCTAGATTGTCTACTATTTGCACCAGCAGAACGGCCCCCTGCTCCACCAAGAGCCTGGGATACAACAGGCATCATTTGCTGCAACATTCTTGACAAATCCATGCCGCCTTGCCCCCTGCCTGAACCAAGCATGGCCCCAAGGTCTTGCTCATCCACATTCTGCACGATACTGCTTATCGTATCTACAATAGCAGGGCTCTGTAATCCTTCCATCACGCTCCTCAAATCAGCACTTGAGCCCCCTGCTTGTGTTGCAACATTCGACAATATGTTGCTGAAAACTGGGTTGTTGAGCATACCAGATATCATGCTGCCAATATCAGGTTGTCCACCACCCTGTCTTCTCGGAGGAACTTCAGTAGGCTGCGGCACAGAGGATGGAGGACCAGAGGCGGGGGCATGGCTTCTGCTAGCGTTAGTATTTCGGGAAGCAAAGCCTTCAAGAAACTGCTGGGCCACTGAAATAGGATCTTGGTTTTGGCTGACTGACAATGAATCCCTACCAGGATCAGTTGTGCCCCCAGATGGCTTTACTGCTCTGCTCCGTTTCTACAAGTGTTGTTAAAAGAAGCAATTAAACAATAGAAACATAGAACAAACTCCAAACATGTAACTTACTGGTAGAATCAAACAATAGTAAAATAAAACAACTCCAAATATGTGACTTGGCAAATAGAATAAACACAAAAATGAAGACCAAACAACGGAATCCTGATAGTCCTGATAGACTAATAAACAATTAAAAATCACTAATTAATACCTTTGGAATCAGACCTCCGCCAAGACCTAATGGTTCAGCACTGCCACTTGCAGAAGGCTCAGTGGGCTGTGAACCTACTTCATCCGAGGATTTGTTCTTCAGCGCAGAATTTTCTACTGATGCGTTCGAAGGTACATCATGAGTATTGGTGGCTGTGGCGTCTCCTGGTAAGTCGGCTGTATCTGCACAAGTATCTCCCAACTGTGGATGTTGTTGTATACTGTCAAGACTGGGAACATTTGAAGTATTCCTGTCTTGAGGTGGCAAACTGGAACCACAAATACCTAACAACAGGAATGGTGAATATCATTAAGAGGTCTACAAAAAAACTCGTAACACCCTATTCGAAAGACCCGGTTCAGTCACATGATGTTGCATTTTTTTAAATGAAGTTTGTCCATGATTCTAACCTGAGGGATCATTCTGCGGTGGTGTAGTGGCTGGTGTTGTAGAACTCAGAATATCAGCTCTGCTGTCTATGGTCGGGTGAAATCCCTGATCTGCTGATGTTTGTGTAGATAAAGAAACCTGGCTTGGTGCATTCGCGGCCAATGCATTGGCTACCTGTGCCACTATAGGAGGAACACCAGAAACACCACCAACAGAAGTTTGTGGAACAGCAGATGTTGAATTTCCTTGAGCTCCATTGCCCACTGCTGCTTGAGAACCTTGAGAGGACTGATTAGGCACTGCAACTTGGCCCCTCACTTGAACAGGCAGAATAACACTAAAGACATGGTTTGGAGCCTCGGCTGAGGACCGTGCTGGAACAGCAGCAACAACTGTTCTGGTTGGCAATCCACGTGTTGCAGCCGGGTGACCCGGTGTGTTACCTCCTTGAGTTCTTGCCGCATCTTGGCGGTTCCCGTTGATAGCTCCTTCAGAAGTTGTGGTAGTACCAGCAGCTGAACCACTTGTTGCAGATGCACCTAAGTTTGGGAATGAGAAGAAATATTAGTTAGGGGAAGCCAGCTAGACACAAAGGTGGAAAAATCAAAGATCTAGTTAGCAAAATAATATAAATTCCCATGTGCAAATGAACTCCAGGATATTCCAGAAGATACTCGAGAACAGAGTATTTAATCTAGCAAGTACATTGATGACACACGTCAAATCTGAAAGATACTGCACCTAACACTAATTTGAACTTCAAATATAAGTATTGTATACACTTTAGTCCAATCATGCCAGCACACAGTCACATAAGGTTTATGAGGTATCCAATTCATGATATTATAATAGCAAATAGATGTAAACATCTGGCATCTCAAACAAATTATAATAACCTAGTATAATTAAGAAATAAAAGCAGTTTAACAATGCTGTAAAGATGCAATTGGATTTTATAAACAATTTATGCCTATCTAACGACCCAATACAGAATTACAGAGACAGTTTGTTCAGAGGACCTCCAGTTCAAGACCCTAACAAGAGGGAACCAGTAGTTGAAAGGCATTGAAATGTGACCTTACCGCTACTTGGGACATTCACACGTCGAAAAGGATCACCACCGAAAGCAGATGATCGAGAAGGATCAACAATACCAAAAGCACCAGAAATTCCACCCATAACTGGTATATTAGATACACCAAAAGGAGGGGTGTTTTGATAAGATGGCTGCACAGAGAAAATGTGTTGATGAGCGCCCTTGACCATAAAAACTAGCATGAAAAAGGTGTAGCAACTATCACCTGAACCATGATTGGGTTTGGTCCTGTGGAGTTTATATAAACAGCAGGCCCAGAATTTACAAAAGCCTCAGACTGCAGAATTAAAATATTTCAATATGGTGACATCTACGAAGTTAGTTACATAACATGAAGGAAAAACAAACTATG
This sequence comes from Saccharum spontaneum, assembly GCA_022457205.1. NCBI lineage: Eukaryota > Viridiplantae > Streptophyta > Magnoliopsida > Poales > Poaceae > Saccharum > Saccharum spontaneum. The sequence goes on from CM039604.1 coordinate 49,364,857, forward strand.
CATACAGGAGATAGCCCTGTGCGGAGCATCATCATCGTCCGACCAAGCTCAAAAAACATAGCACCCAAATGTTGCATCGAAATTCCTAGCTGAACAGATTCAGTTTGGATCTCACGGCGAAGAGATGCATCTGCAGTCCCACCATCTTGCCGAATACGTTGTGCAATGTGCTGAAACAGAAAATTATTAGGTACGTAAAAGACACAGATGTTTTCAATGAAAATTCTGCATCCACAAATTCAGGAGTTCCTCAATAACAACTTGAAGACATCCAAAGAAAAGTTTGCATCTATTGGTTCATAAATCCAGAGTATTGAAAGTGTGTTAAAATTTAAAAACTGAACCACGCAGCTCAACAGCAACTTTGCATCCAAGAAGGGAAAAAGCCACAACATGTAAAAAAGGTTTAGGCCTACTCAGGAAATCATGCAGGCATTATAAACAATAAACAGTGAGCTGACGTTATATATTATAAAAGTTGCTTGCGAATTGATAATTTCACCTTGAAGCCAGAACATAGTTTATGCCCTGACTATACACCAGGGTTGTTGTTTAAGGGTGGTCAAGAATTCACTAGTCCTTCAGTTTATCTTATCTAGATTCTCACAGAATTGCACAAAATATGACAACCCATAATACTAAATGTGTTTACAGTGACCACCAGAGCAGAAGTGGAAATTTAGCAGAACATAACCAGGGAGGCAAACATTTTAGATGAACAATATATCACTCTCAAAGAGTCAGGGGTAACTGGTACAGACCATAACCACAGAAGATAAGTAACATACCGAAAGAGCAGAAGCTGCACTGCCGCCAAGAAGTTGTTGGGCTCTCTCAATAACTGAAGCCAAAACATCAGGACTTGGATATCTCGGGTTGACATTAGCATCATCCACTGTCTGTTGTTGCTGGCTTTGTGAATCCCTGGATGGTGGAGCACCTTCATTTATAGCATAAAATGAATATAAAAATCTTTGGTTGCAAGCAATGGATGAACCAACTATAAGACAAAACGGTACCATTATTCTGTAATACTCGGTCAATGCGATCCATGTACTCCGACAGAGTTGTCAAAGAATCTGGAATAATCTGTTATCATTGGTTAAGTTAAGATAATGCTGTACAAACTGAAATACAGGAGGAAAAGCAAAAAAGCACAAAATATCTACCATATTGCGAGGAATGGCTCCTGGCGGCTGAAGTTGTGTTACTTGTATTTGATGATTTAGAACTGAGAATCCTGGTTGCGCTGGGTTCATTGGCTGAGCTCTTCCGGGCACATTATTGGGTCCTTCTGGCGCAGTAGTCAAAGGAACCTGATAAAGCATCCATAAAACAATTAATTCTTAGGTCAAAGGTACCCCCTCTAGATCTTGAGAACTGCCATGTTACCGAAAATGCCGTGTTAGTGACACCACCAGACATTGCAACACCTAAGGAACCCAGAAGATCCCGAACACTCTGCAAATAGTAGAAGAATTATATGGCATGTACCGTATGGCCAGTCAATTAATTGGTATTTATTTCAACAACATACAAAACGTTAGAAGTCTGGAACAAAGCACAAACCCCTTAACATGTCACATATGTAGTTTCTTCAAAGATGATTTAACAATTTTTTAAAAAAAAGGCATAAACATGTCAAAATAGCCAAGAGCCATGCAATCAAATAACTTCATGGAGAAAGAATCAACAATGAGAGAAGCATACCCTGGAAATTATTTCAACAACATACAAAACGTTAGAAGTCTGGAACAAAGCACAAACCCCTTAACATGTCACATATGTAGTTTCTTCAAAGATGATTTAACAATTTTTTTAAAAAAAAAAAGGTATAAAGATGTCAAAGTAGCCAAGAGCCATGCAATCAGATAACTTCATGGAGAAAGAATCAACAATGAGAGAAGCATACCCTGGAAATATCATCCAACAATCCTCCATTTCCAGTAACATTTACTGCACAGAAAAGAAAAGTATAAATCTTTTTTCAGGCCCATGTCTTCGAGTAATAATTAACCTAAGCACTGGCTAGGATCAATTAGATTTAGCACCAACCTAGGCACTCACTATTTTAACACTACTTAACATAACTAGCAATTTTTCACAGCCCTTAGGCTGAAAGAACTAAGTCTATTTAATTTTCTGACGATAGCTATGCGGAATAAGGCGGCAAGTAGGCAACAAATCATGGAAGCATATACAACTTGGTGGTTCAGGATAGATCATGTAGCCAGCTGTCACAAAAACGACAGTATGACTTACCATTAGCATGTGTATTTCCTTCAGAAGCCCCAGAAGAATTCTGGCCCTCTGCTGCACGCCGAGCGACCAGATGCAATGTATATCCATCCTCCAAATCTTGTGGTTGTTAAGGATACAGGTGACAGAATTTGGAATTTGGATGGAGAGAAACAAATTCATTGGGAAGGTAAATGACACAACAAAGCATTTTAAAATCATACAAGTGGGAAAATTTAAAAAAAAATACAAAATGAAAATTTTGAATAGAACTTAATGTGAAGGTAAGTTCCTTTGCAAAATGGCATATCCAGCCACCTACTGATGGAAACCATTAATCTAGCACAGACCCCAGAATGTATAGGCACTGGCGGATCCTCATGGAGGCCAAACTGGGTCATGGCCCCCCCTTGCCTCTCTCTGTTACTGTAAATATCTAGTATATTCTATAGTAAAGCTGCTGCATTCAATGTGAAAACAGGTTCAACAAATGGAAAGTAAAGAGAAAACATATTTTGCTATGCTTATAATAATATGATAGATTGGTAATTGACGTATGGCACAATATGATGCATTTCAACTAAGTCTTATTGAACAATTTGGCCCCCGCTTATTTAGTTCCCACGCTCCGCCACTGTGTATAGGGTTGCATGTGATATTGTAACATTAACTGATAATCCACTTAGAAAGGCATTAAAACCAATTATGGACCGACTTAAAAGAAATTCTTCTGATTCATCAAATTGCCATAACCTTAGTATCTACAGCGCAGAAAAACAAATTATGCCATCACTAACTGAACACAGAACATAATTAAGCAAATAGGGGCAAAAGAAGGTAACAAGGAAATAGGCAATCAAATACCCCCTCCATCCAAGTTTCACAGACATATAAGTAATTTTCACCGAGACCAAAGGGATCCTTAATAACTCCCCTTAATCCGTTTCCTGTCAGCAGCAAAAATCTTTCGGTTACACATCTGCATGCTGCTTGCCACACGTCCTAACCGTGAGAAACAAGAGCAAGCACAGTTGGGAAGGAGGCCAAGTATCGGACGCATTTATTACTCTGAGCAAGAAACGACAAGACGAGCGTGTCGGCCCCTAGAGAAAACTGCGTCCAACAGCTCAGGCGCCCGAAAATTTTGGAAACTTTTTCAGACCTCATGCGCCTCTCAAACTTGGCCCGAGGGAGTATTATTACACAGTAGATTCACCAAAAGGATAAGTGAAACAAAGATGCAGATGGATCAAGTATACACTTCATAACCATGACACAAGATGCAGAAACAGAAAGGATACGGTATTCTGATAGGAGGTGATCATCCTTCAAGACTCTTCCTCTAAATATCAAGCGCTGCTGATCCAATGGAACCCCAGTCGCTTCAACAACCTTCTCTTTTAGAACGGAAACAGGCACCTAAAAATGAGGCAGTTAGCACTTAGCTCTTCCGAAGCATTGCGTAACGCACATATTAACATCTGCACACCTAATGGCTAATGCTAACTAAAAGCTTCAACAACCTTCTCTTTTAGAACGGAAACAGGCGCCTAGAAATGAGGCGGTTAGCACTTAGCTCTTCCGAAGCATTGCATAATGCACACACTAACATTTGCACACCTAATGGCTAATCCTAAATTTAAGGATCACAAATCAACGCAGAATCATGGCTATAGCTCCTAGCACTCCACACAGAGTTCAGCAGCAAATAAGCAGATAGACACACACACAACAAAAATGCGAAGGGGGCAGGAGAATTCTCACATTCTTCTCCACGCGAAGTTTGTGGACTTGTGAATCCAGGGTCTTGATGTTGATCTCGATGGTAGACTCTGGATCATCAGCAGGTTTAACAGTCGAGCTGCTAGCCCCATGGGAAGCATCATCAGCCATCCTGCACAATCAAGCAAGATAATGAATACGCAGATCAGGCGCCACACCCCCACACACAGATAACCCAAATGCTTATGCGTCTGGACAAGCTCTTGTACCTTTCAGTAGGCTTCTAGTTCCGTCCCCTTCAACCTCAACCTGATCGCAACACGGACGAGTGGATTCGAGAAGATTATCAGGGTGCCCAGCGGCAGAGAACCCAAAACCTAACCCAACGGAAGGAACCCAATGGAGAGTAGGCGAGATTTGGATTCGACCGCCCAGCCCGGGGACGCAGTGAGGAACCGCCCCTGGAACTCCGAAAAGTCTCCGACAACCACCCGCCCGAGCAAAGCTAGGGTACTCACCGCGAGGAGGAGGGGTCGATCTGAGTCCGGATTGGGAGATGGGCGGCGGGGCGGCGAACAGGAACGCGACTCGTCTCGACGAGAGAGGACTTGCGCGGACGGAGAGACTAGACTACGACTCGTGGATTTGGGCTTTTGGGGTCTTGGGGGAGCGCGTGTGTCTGCAAACTTCTGGAAACTTCTACAATCGACGCCTGACCTGGTTTCCGGCGGCTGAAGTCGACGGCGATACTTGCCGTGTTGCTACGGATAAGCAAAATAATTTACAGATATCCAAATTTCTAAATTTTTGATAACCAGTTTATATTATTAGTCATATATAACAATTAGTAATATCATATTGATGCTCTTCAAAATGTTTTTTTCTTCTTATCTTATTGTTAGATACAAGTCGTAAACCATTCATGCTAATTAACGCCTCGCAAAATATCACTATCATCACGTGCTCTCCTCTTCCCTGCACCTAGTACATCCAATTTCACCGACCGTGCCACTTGTTAAATTTCCTGCAAACTCATCGGACTCTCATTTGAATTTTCATGAGTCCGCTGCCACATAAAAAATTGGCCGACATAAGAAAAAATTAGTTGTGATCAGCGGAACGGTAACTTAGCAATAACACGTGGTGTTGCATGCAACTATTCAAAAAGGAGAGAATACATTCATGCGGCATACTATTTGAGTCACACGAGCTACGTAGTGTGGCTCAAGATAGTGATTCATGTTAATATTTTAACCAATCGCTCTGCTCCCGTCCCTACCTCATCGCTTTAGCTACACACGGCCGATTCCCGCTCGTCACATGTTAGTGGACTGCTTCGCTACCGCTCGTCTCTTGCTGGTAGTTGTGACTCCTCCGCCCGTCCTGTCGTGCGTTACACGTGCCTACAATCATGGCTCTCCTTGCCCCACCGCCATCTAGTCCTTTGTTACGCTTAGTCCTGCCCACATTGGTGGTTGCAGATCACCCTTCGCGTTCAACGGCTCACCTCAGACTGGTGCGAGGAGTGCCCTTTTGTGTCGGTGGCTGCTTCGCCCCGCAAATCTTGCGACAAACTCTATAATGCCTGAGATCCACCCTCATTGTTGCCTTACCGAGCTCTGCCTACTGCCGAGACTACATCGGTTGCCCGCGCCGGTAGATGAGCCCCTCCTCGATTTCTCTAGTGGAAATAGTGTGTTCAATATCAAGGATTCCGGACCTACATTACACCCGTATGCACCTCCAATCCTCCATGGCTACATAGCCATCCATCTTAATTGGGATTGCTCGATCTGATCATTCAAAGATTTTGAGTAGTAGAGAAATGGTTTTGCTAAATAAACATTAGAGTGGAATTTATAGAGCTATACAATGTCATGAAGGAAATATGCTATTAATCACACAAAAGGAAAACAATGGTTCAAATATGTTAGTCTCACACAAGTCATGTGAGCAAACACAATAATCCACACATGCATCCAGGATGAACCCACATGGAAGCTAGCACTAACAACATGAAGCATGATTCATAAACAGAATGAAACAGTGAATTGATTCATACAAAAGGACATAAACGAAACGATCAAATGTGGAAGAGTGGATGCCTCACATTGGAAAGATATTGTGAAGCAAAAAGGGAATTTTTTTCAAGCAAAACAGAAAGACCCAATTGATTGTCAAGCAGGAGTGCACCGTTCCCTTCTTCCTTAGTTCCAATGACATGTGCACCGCTTGAGTTTGCGGCGCACGTGTGCCCGATAAGAATTTGGCAAGGAAAGGTGTGTGTGTGTGTGACATGTGAAGGTCACAAAGAAACTTGGCTCAGCCAGAGGAGGTCCCCTACCTCCTTCGCGCCCATGCTTTGTCTTATTGATTCCAGCTAATGCCTAGTTCACAGGTGAGCATTGGGAGTGTCATTTCATGTTGGAATTAAGAATAGCTTATGTGAAAGCCCAAGTTTGGTTTTGGTAATTAATGACACTAAGTTGCTAATGCCATGTGTTAAGTGTTTTGAGTTAGGCATAAGCAACACATGTGATGAAGGTGTACGTGGCAAGGAGTGGTGGCCACAAGATCACAAAGAGATGGTGCATGGACATGAAATGTTGATCATGATGGAATGCACATCAAATGATGGACTTGATGATCAAGTGGAAGAGAAGGATCTAAGAGCGCAAGGCAAAGGTATAACCATAGGGTTTTCCTTTTGCCGGTCTAAGATGAGTAGAGAAGTGATTGACCGGGTTTAGGATACATAGCCGACTATCAAGAGGGGAAATCACGGTTAGTTCGGGAATCAAGTGCCACTAGATCAATGTCTTGAGCATATGCATTAGGATCTAGTAGAGAGCTAACATAACGCCTTGAAAAAATTATTTGTAAAATGCTAACACACATGCACATTGATGGTGTACACTTGGTGGTGTTAGCACATTTGCGAAGGCGGTGGTGTTTGAGCGGTAGTATGGTGTTTGGGGTTCGCTCTCCCTCCCGCCGAGCGTGCGAGCGCGGGATTCAGGCGTTTTTGAGGAAATGAAACGCCTATTTTCTATTGCGCCGGAGGCGAGAAAAGGTGGCGAAAGTCCGAAATGGTTTTCACTGAAAAACAGTGATCGGACGCTGCACCGGACGCGGTCTCGGTTTGACCGGACGCGTCCGGTCAGTTCAACGCGGTGTGGGCGCTAGGGTTTGTGACCGGACGCTGGTCTGGCCTGACCAGCGCATCCGGTCAGTTCACCTGTGCGCAGATGAAGAGCGAGCGACCGGCGCGTCCGGTCCCTCACGGGACCGGAGCGTCCGGTCAGGCGTCCAGAGGGGCGGAGTGTTGATCGGACGCGCGGCGCGTCCGGTCACGTGCGATCGGACGCGTCCGGTCGCAGCTGGAGCTTACTGGAACGCGACCGGACGCTGGCACTGTCGCGTCCGGTCACTCAGTTGAGCGCGTCCGGTCAGGGCAACGGCTAGTTCTGACGCGCACTGTTCACGGTTGTCTTGTAGTGACCGGACACGTCCGGTCACCCTGACCGGAGCGTCCGGTCAGCGCGATTTGAACTGCGTCGTCCGGTAACGGCTAGCTGCGTACCCCTTCGTTATAAATAGAGGATGGCCGGGGTTTGAGGGTAACTCTTGCACTTTTTGAGAACTAGAGACATCCTTTGAGCTAGAGAACAACCCCTCCACTCATCTCTTTGCTTAGTTGCACATCTTGAGTAAGATTGAGTGAGATTCAAGTGCATTGCTTGAGAGTTGCATTCTAGAGGCACTTGATCTTTGAGTTGCTGCGGATTTCTTGTTACTCTTCCGTGTTTCCCGACACGGTAGACGGCTTGGAGCAGCGGAGGTGATTGAGCTCACAATTGGAGATTGTTGGAGCCTTCACCAAGTGTTGTAAGGGGTTCTTGATCCTTTCCCGCGGGAGTTTACAAATTGGATACTCTAGTGGAGCTCGTGGCTTGGAGGATCCCCATCTTGTGTGCGGTTGTGCGGCGCCCGCCGAGGGCTCGACTCTTGATAGTCGATTAGCTCGCGAACCGACAAGTGGGTGTATCGCCACAACGAGGAGTAGCTTGTCGGGAAGCAAGTGAACCTCGGTAAAAAATATTGTGTCATCTCTTTGCCGAGGATTTCTCTTGTGATTGATAATTATGATTGATTCTTCAAGTGCATTACTTCTCTACATCGTTGGTATAAGATTCAAGTCACTTACTCTTTACTTTCTTGTACTAGTTCTATTGTAGTTTGCTTAGCGTAGCTTTTATCACATAGGAGTAAGTAGCTTAGTGACTTAGCCTTGTTGGTGTGTATTAGAGATCATAGCCTTGCTTCACTAGGATTGTATAGGTGGCTTGCATAGTGTAGTTGAGCTAGTGTTAGAATTAGCTTAGCCATCTTTTATTCTAACGTGTTTGTTTAGTGAAGCTTGTAGATTTTTAAATAGACTATTCACCCCCCTCTAGCCATTTGGACCTTAGAATCATGGGCTAATCAAGATCCAATTCCAAGGCACGCAAACACGTGGTATTGGAGATATGCAATTCTAATTCCTAGTTTCAAGCTAAATACCTATGTCCAAACGTGGTGTCAATTCCCTAGTTACCTGTATCTAAACGTGGTGTTAGAAATTCATAAAATGTTGCTGATTGTGCATAACAACACAATATTTATGTAGTACTATGTTGCATTTTATATTTGCTTAAGGCCATCGTTAAATGATGCCATACAAGCAATTTTGTTCTTAGATGCTAACGCCAGTTTCAGTGGGGAGTTTCGTGACGTTGTTTCCAAGAGTGACATCTCATATATAATGAAATAAAATATGAATGAAACACCCACTCTTAATGGAGAGTTTCATTCTATGATTTTACAGACATTTAAATTCGTGTCTCATAAAAAGTTGATAGTCGTGCCGAGAAAGTTTCATCCCCATGAAACCAACTTATTCTCTCTCTTCTACAAAACGTTGCCACGTCATAAAAATACTCATGCAATAGCTTATTAAATGCAAATAAAACTAATGAGACTCTCATTGAAACTAACCTAACGCTACGATCATAATTATAACTGACTTGCTAGTGTCTGGATCGGATGTCTGGACGCTAGCCGCACAAGAAGCGAATGAGCGCCTAGCGCGTCGGGCTCGTGAGGGAGCGCTCCAGTAGTAGTCACGCGCCGCCGCACGCTTCCCACGAACATTCCGTGTGCAACACCCGATCTACTTTTAAAACATCAGATATAACAGTTGTAACATAGAAAAAAAAGCAGATGAAACAAGCGTATGAAACACTTGCGAAAATACCTGAAAAACATTTAGAAACCATTGCGAACATATGCAACATCCAGATGTTACACTTGCTAATATGCGTATGAAACACCTCAAAATACTTGAAACATATGCTTGGAACATGTATGCATATGTAACATCTAGATCTACTTTTGTAGCATTCAGACAAAACACTTACGACGTTCATTTAGAATAGATGAAATATTTTAAACATATACAGTACTTGAAACATACGTGTATAGCTATTATAATATGTGTAACATTTAAATCTACTTTTGCAATATTAAACACTTGCAACGCAGCTCGAAAATATCTAATACCTACTGTTGTAACGTCGTCGGCGCGGGTGGGCGGGGAGGGGACCCGGACGGGTCTGTCACACGAGTAGAGCGAGCGGGCAACACCGAGTCACCGACGGGAGCGGCGTGGGCGAGTGCGGGTCCGTGCGGACGTACACAGGAGCGTTTCCATAGCCATAAAACCACGCGCCTGCCGCCGCCGCCCCCAACGGTCTAGAGAGGAGAACTGGAGAAGAGACTAGCGTTCCCATCCCCAGCCAATCACCCCCTCGCTTTTAAATCCTCCGCCCCACCGCTCTGATCTATCCTGGATCTCTTGCCGCCGCCTCCCCTCAATCGCCCGCCGCCGACGAGAAAGCACCGACTCGATCGTCAGCCATGGCCCGGGGAGAGAACCAGGAGGCGCAGACCGGGAACGTCCCCGCGGCATCCGCATCCGCATCCTCGCCGAAGCCGTCGGCGTCGGCGGCGGGGGCCGGGAAGGGCTTGGAGGGCCAGTCGGTGGTGCGGCGGCTGCAGTCGGAGCTGATGGCGCTGATGATGGGCGGCGACCCGGGCGTGTCGGCGTTCCCGGACCCGGAGGGGGACAGCATGCTCCACTGGGTGGGCACCATCGCGGGCTCCGCGGGGACGCCCTACGAGGGCACCTCGTACCGCCTCGCGCTGGTCTTCACCGCCGAGTACCCGTACAAGCCGCCCCAGGTGCGGTTCGACACCCCCTGCTTCCACCCCAACGTCGACGCGCACGGCAACATCTGCCTCGACATCCTCCAGGACAAGTGGTCCTCCGCCTACGACGTGCGCACCGTCCTCCTCTCCATCCAGAGCCTGCTCGGAGGTAACGGATCGCGACCAAACCTTCTTTTGTTCGATCGACGGGACCCATCCATCTCGTGCGCTGCCGGCCTCCTGCTGCGTGCGTTCTCCTAGTTTTGTTTCTGACCGCCGACGGATTATGTATGCAGAGCCGAACAACGACTCGCCGCTCAACACGCAGGCGGCGGCGCTCTGGGCGAACCAGGAAGGTACGCGATTCGACATCTCACTTCGCTTCTCATCAAGAATGAAGAATCCCGCGATCGATCCATCGGTTTCTTGTTCTGAATTTCGCTTTGTCGTTTCCTCGTTCTTCGTTGTTCAGAGTTCAGGAAGATAGTGCAGAAGCTCTACAAGCCTGCCGCGTAGAGGAGGACAAGCACTGATCTCGCTTGGGTCGATGGAGAAGACAGGATGCTTTCGTTGGGTTGGGTTCCCAGTCTGGTGGTATATGTGACTGTTCTTTGAGTTCTGAATGTTCAGATGTTCTTCATTTTTACAGGACTTGTTTTCGCCCCCTTGTTGTTTCGACAAGACTGCTTGAATTTAGGGCGATCAACGAAATTTCAGATGACCTCCATTCACAGCGTGTTTGTTACCCAGAAGAAAACCACATGTACTTGAATACTTGATGTTGCCGTTATCAAGAACTCAAGGGTCAAATGGACCCTGTCCACCAAAGGGAATTCATATTTTCATTAATGTGGGGACAGTGTTCTCCAAACTTTTACTCAATCCGTTCCAAATTATCAATCAAGTCATTTTAGCTTTTCTAGTTTCTAGGTACACATACCTATAAAAGCCAAAACAACATAGGAGTAATTTGGAACCAAGGGTGATATTTTGTTTCATAAAAACAATTTGTAGACTATGCAGACATTTTGTATGAGAAAACAGCCAAACTAACCGACTAGCGGATATCCCTACGCTCTGCTGCCGTAGCGATCATCGAAAGTGTCACTTTTTTTTTAGCACATTCCACGCCATTCTACAATTTCATTTACACAGTCCACAAGGAAAACTAGCTCGTTTCCTGTCAAGTTTATGCAAATGGCAGTAGCCAGTAGCCCTAGGTGGCCCCAAACATGAATACAAGCCATGGCAACAATTGTCGCCCACGAATCAGTACGCTCGAGCTCGACACAGGTCTACAGTAGCATAACGGGAAAACATTTTTACATCGGCAGGCTTCCATTTTCAAGTTCCTTAGGCAGACTGAGATAGCTAGCTGAAGCGAAGAGCATGCTATCAACTGTCACCCTTTTGTTATGATACTTGATATCCGCTGAAAGAACATACGGCACATTTTCGTGCTGAATCTTATGTCTTGCCTCATCCAATCGACGGCTATCCTATCCAGGGTGCCCAACGAGGAGAGCTTATACGACCATTCACCATGTTTCTCTAACCATGCCAGGGTGAATCTGTAACCTGCAATAGTTTAAACTCTGTAAGGATCATAAGTTCCTTTATATTATTGACTAGAGAGTGAATACATCCTGGAATGAAATGAAAAAACATATGAAAGACGCTACTTTGGTAACATGTAACCGTCAGAAGAAACGTGAAAAAAGTAACATACAAAATCACATTAAGATGGTAACACCGCAAGAATGACAAATATTAAAGCATAATAGCTGTGCTAATACTGAGCTGCAGTAAAACAAGAACATGAGATTCAGTGTGAGCAAGTACCACTAGCTTCGTGACAGACTGAAACCGAAAACATTTCTGTTCCATCATTTACTGAGATCTTCATGCGAACTAAAGATTGAAGCAGCAAATGGAACATACGAGCACTTGGAATTTCATCTGTCCCATTCCCTGAATCAACATTCACGCAGGCTAAATTAATTCCAAGCCATACAACAAAGTAGTGACAGATCAAATTAAGTTTTCACTAACCCGAGATGCATGAATGTCTTCTAGAGCATTCTAGCTGCAGTATCAGATCAATTCAAGCCACAAGAAGGATTAGTAAACAAAGCTCACTCACATACTTGTACGTGAAAAGGAACTACTGAGGTTTCTAAGCTGACCTCTTGATATTCCTCTGTGGGGCTACTGTGAGGAGCATTTTCAATCAACTGTACCCTCTTTATCTTGCCATGGGGCAGTGGTTTCTTTCTTTTAGGTAACATTGGAGTTGATTTTTCTACGATAGCTTCAGTTGTTAGGCCAGGAGACCCAGTAGCTGTAGAATTGTTTTTTTCAGCCTTCTCGTCTAAGAGCCGCTTCAGCCTCAGAATTTCACTGTCCCTTGCTGTACGAATCAAAAATGGAAATGAGAAAGTATTGTGCCACCTAAACCAACTTAGTTGGTACCAAATAAATAAAGACAAGGGAAAAAAACTGTTGGGAGAAACTTAAAAGTAAAATTGATGCGAAAGGACCACTCCATCTCACAAATCATGATGCATTATGTTGTCATAACACAATTTGTTAACCAGGTGATGCAAGCTATGAATTAAATTACCACATCAGCACTGTAATAGGATGGAAACATAGTGTTAAATTCTTGGTAATGTAGCACTTTTCCGTAACAATGTCAAAACAAATTTCGGACCATAGCAGAAAGACACATATGGACATAAGTAGAGGTAACATTTCAATGGCCTCCCAACTATTACTCGAAAAATTATGAATGCAAAATCGACCAATTGTTTGACCATATTGCAAAAAAATACAGAACAGTTTGGTTTTGGAAAATGTATGCAGAATAAAGTATTCTTAATTTATCATATGCTAATAAGCTACGGCTAGCAATCCAAAAGCAGTAAAGTTGATACTCATCAAACTTAGATGTCCTTTGCGAATTAAGCGTAGCTCAGCTGGTTGGGTTCCTTGTGATGAAACCTGCCCACTCGGGTTCAAGCCCCCGACTTGACACGGGTGCTCGCATTTCCTAGATTTATTTCAGGATTTAACGGCGCTATTCTTTCAGTAGTAGGCGACGTGTCCGTCAACAGCAAGCCACATGTGGTGACTTCGTCAATCTCGAGATTTACCGGTCCAACTCAGTTCTTCCGAGGTATTCATAGGGGTAGGGTGTGGGTGCGTGCGTTCATATGGGTGAGTGTGCGCTCGCGTCTATAACTGGGTCTCGCAAAACAAAAAACAAAAAAACTTAGATGTCCTTTGGCGTCCACAATGCAATAAGGCTGTCCACTCTGACCTGAGCTTTTTGAAACATAAATCCTTGTGGCAATTTTATAGACAGTACTCCAACTAGTAAATGCTCGCTTTAATTCACAAGTTTAGCCGGTATTCCCTGTTTGAAGTATTTGTCCATCGAGGCAAGCAAGGGCATAGTTATTGAAATATTTCCTTCCTCAATTGTTCTGTAATGTTACAGACATTATTTAGGGGTTGTTTGGATCTGTAGTTTTGTGAAAACTGAAAAGTGGATCCAATAAACCTGTTTGTCTGTTTCTCTGGAAATTTTGTTTGATTTATGCAACTAACTTGAGGATAAGCAAAACTAGTTTTCTCTAAACTCTGGTTTCCCGGTTTTCACAAATTGTGTTTTGGGTGTCATCATTCTCAACAACCCAGCAACTTCGGTGAACACGACATATATATAATCATATAATTAAGGGGAACCAGCTCAAAAGGATTAACCAAATTCATGTCTACTTCTCATGACAAGTTAGACAGGGAAAAAAAAGAAAAAACATGGTCACAGGTAATAAGACTTCGACCTAAGAAAATTGCTTAAGAAACCAAAGCTGATCAAACTATGACATGTAAACTTAAACAGTATTTGCAATGTTCATCATTAGTTAGATATTTAGATCTGCACACTGTCGTGTTCAGGTTCAGGCGGTGTGAAGCATGTTGATCAATAATTAATTCGAACAGGGACACACCACTAATCACTGCTCCAATTTCCCAAAGACACGTATCAGTTCCATACATGTGCCAGGCTACAAATTTCTATTCTTTTTTTTTTTTGAAAACGCAGGAGAGCTGCGTTTCATTGTATTATAAAGATGAAAAATAGGTGGGGTCCCCAACAGAATCCTCACTCATACGGGAACCACAAATTTCTATTCCATGAGTAAGCTAAAAGAGGTCCAACTAAAAAGAGAAAGGAACTTTGAGATTGGATATATAATCTTACTACGAATATCTTCAAGGAATTCCTGACGGGCCTTCTCGAGCTCATCCTCCTTGTCCGCCCTAGAATCATCAAATCAAATTAGCCAAAAATAAAACAAAATATAAGGGATATAAGAAATGATATAGGCACCAATTCCACCCTAAACAACAAAACCCCAATCTTACAGCTTCTCTTTGAGCTCATCATTATCTTTCTTCAGTTCGCTGGTCCAATCTTTCATGGCTGCATAATCAAAACAAAAGGAAAAAAATCAAATCAGGGGGAAAATAACAAGTGGGTTTCTCCCAAAACCCTCCTTTCCATAGCCCCATCCAAATCGAGTCCAGCCCAGAGATAGGTTCAGTCAGGACTCGTACCATCGTAAAGCTCCTTGAGCTCCGCCTCCCGCTTCCGCTCCAGCCCCTCGTCCAGCAACTTCCGCTTCTGCAGCGAGGGATTGAACCGGAAAACAATAATTGCAGGCAGTGTCAAGCCACAGTGGCCCGGCTTATAGAAACAGGATGAGGAAGAAACGGGAGGCCTGCGGTACCTTGAGAGCGGTGTACTTCTGGTGGAACTTGGAGTCAAGCCGCTCCATCCGCACCAGGAAATGGATCCAGAAGCTTCTAGACGTGGGTCTGAGTGGGAGCGGCGGTTTTGGGTGGAGGAAAGCAGAGGGAGGAGAGAGTTTTGGGGAAAATGTTTTGAACCCCGCACCGTGGGGAGTGGAGAACGAGATGATGTAGCTAGCCCTTTCCCTTCCGTTCAGTCCTCCAAGTCTGAGGTGAATTTTCCTGAAATTTTGAGGCCAAAGGTATACTATATACATGGTTGAATGCAGTTATTTCATACTAGACCACAACTGATGCTATTGCTGTCAAGGCTTTGCTTAAAAGGCTTTTAATTCTACTAGGCAATAGCCCATGTGTTGCTACAGGCACATAGAACTTAAACAAAATAATTATTATTCTAAAAATATCATATATAATACCTGATAAACATGTCGCGATAGTACAAACACAAAAAGATGCTGATGTAAAGGCGAAAAAATACGCTAGGAAAAAACATGGTCCAACTCAAACGATATATACTTGCTAAGGACAACTGGCATTCATGCATTATATATTCGATCAGCTCAAAACCAATCTAGAGATGAGAGCCATGGATGCATTATAATGCATGAATCTAGAGATGTTACTTCATACATCTATATATTCCACCTGCAGCATGCTGCTGCCACATGCCTATAGCTAAGCATTTTCAAGAATTCATGGCGTAAAAAGAAGCAAAGCTACTATACAATTCGTTACTTCAGAAGGGGTTTAAACTTTAAAAGTAAGATTAGTGGCACTACAACCAAAATAAAAAATTGAAAATCTTGCAGAAAACAACCAAACAAGAAATTGAGTTAGGAATCCTTTTCTAACAAACTTTAAACAACTTTATAATAATTTGGTGTAGTTGGAATTTACAATAAGAATTTTGTTTGACAAAAGAGCATACATCATTAAATTGAGTTAGGAATCCTTTTTTAACAAAACTTTGGTAGCAAAATTGCATTAGCACTGTAAAGACTACCTAAAGTCTGTAAGATGTATGTCAGTTATCCAAATGTCCGTTCTGTAAGAAAAAAGGTTATGTCAATCAAGTATCACTTCGTTTTTGCTCAGAAAATCCATTAGAATAACAATGATGAAGATACGCCTACAACATTCAGTCCAGAATCTGATAAAAGCATGCACAGGATAGTATCAGATCCCCAAGTAAGCACAACTGCACAACAGGGACATACCAAAATCAAATCAGTAGGCAGTGATTAATGATTTACGGACCTGGGTCAGAGGCTCAGAGTGGATGTACAGCAAGTGCAGATTACTTGCGAATGACAGCACGAGATATGCGTGGCGGCGCTGGATCCGCTCGACAGTGGTGTCGCAAGGGGAGCGTCGCGGCAGCGAGGAGGGGAGGGAGGCGGCTAATAGGGAGATGGGGACTCACGGCACCGCGGAGAACGAACTGCTCCCAAGGTGGATGCGCCACCGAGCAGGCGACCAAGCGGACAGGCGAGATGGGGCTTAGGGCGTGGTGCCCACCGAGCAGAGTGGGGAGGGGCAGGCGGCGCGGCGGCGGGCAGGCGAGACGGGGCCGGGGGCCGCCGACCGCGTGCTGGTGCCGGGGGCGGGGTTCGGGGTGGGAGCAGGGAAGGAATGGCGTAGCGCCGTAGCCGCGTAGGGAAGAAATCAAACGCGGGGAGCGGGATGGCTCGGGACTCGGGAGGGGAGGCATTTCGGACGCGTGGCGTCAGGTGGCCAAACGGCCGGCCCGGCCCGCTACAGCACGGGCCTGCTAAGGGCCTGTTTAGGTTTTGAAAAAGTTTGGTTTTGGTTACTGTAGCATTTTTTTTATTTAGCAATTTGTGTCCAATCATGGACTAATTAGATTCAAAAGATTTGTCTCGTGATTTACAACTAAACTGTGTAATTAGTTTTTTTTCGTCTATATTTAATACTCCATGCATATGTCGCAAGATTTGATGTGACAGGTACTGTAGCACTTTTTGGTTCCCTTTTTGCGAACTAAACAGGCTCTGAGGCATGATCCGCCTGACTTGTCGAGCTGTGTTGTTTCTGTCTACCGTGTCTAGTACTGCCTCCGTCCAACAAAATATGCTACGAGTTCCGTGCCAGTAAAAGTAGTTTACGTTTAACTAAATTTTTAATGAATATTATTTATATTTATGACTTCAAATTAATTTATTATAAAAAATATATTTTGTAATGAATCTAATAGTGTTTATTTGATATCATAAATATCTGAATTTTTTTATCTATAATTAATTAAACTTAGAATTCATGTTTTTCTAGAGGGAGGGAGTAGTACATGCTAAGCACAGTCCAATAAGACTTGGGCTATGTCGTGCCTGGCTCGTTGGCACACCGAGTCCATCATGCTTGTGCCCAGTTCAGGTCCAACCAGATTCTTTTCTCAAAAAAAAAAAGGTCCAACCATATTCTCCACATAAAAAAAATTGTCCAGCTCAGTTTTTCACTAGAAATTTAACTATGTATGTATATACAAGTCATACAAATTCATAAACCGTTAGAGATACCAAATTAATATACATAAGCCTTCGAACTATACAATAATAAGCTTATAGCCAAAGACTCACACTGTGAGGTTCAAACTTGATTCACAGATGTCAAGACTGTCACATTTTGTAACTATACAATAATAAGTCTGGAACTAGAAGTTCAAACTATAGCAAAAGCTAATTAAGTCCGGAACTAGTGTCCGGTGATGGTCTGACATCAGCGGCACCGAGATTGTCACAGTTTGTTAGAGTTGTATCAGTATGCTAGAACACGTAGCATGAGCATGATCCTGTTCGCTTGAACTTATCAGCCCGGCTTATCAACTATGATATACTATTTTTCTCTCACAACAAAACAACATTACGGTTTATCAGCCGCAAAAACGATCTAGAAAGTTCACTATCTTCATAGCAACAACCTTTTTGTTGATCATTATTTTTGCACCATTTTCTCAAACGCAGACCATCATAACAATGCACACAAAAAATGAAACACTCGATTGGCAGACAGTGAACTTTAATATTTTTATATGCTCAAGTATAACTTGGTCTTTTAATTTAGGCGTTCAGCCACGTATAGCAACGAGACAACTTTAATTGACATTAGCACTTTTTTCAGCTGCTAGGTCACATTTTAGAAAGATTAGAGAAACGAAATGAGAGTATCACAAGGAAACTGACATCCTAGCTGGATTGTCCTGAAATATATTCAGTAATCACATACTGATTGCTGTGCTGAACTGAAATAAGCAATGCCTCATTTGGATTATTGTTTCCTGTATCCATTATTTTTCAAACTCTCAACGCCATAGCATAGATACATCCAGCTTCTATCTATCAAATTAACAGTAGTACAATGATACCTCAAGTCTCCAACGGCTTGATCCTTGTGTGGCATTTCCATAACAATATCTGCCTAAAATCACTTTCCAGTGCACCTAAAACAAAATATCTAGATCGTGTTTCTACCACGTGAATGAAGGTAAAACATAAGAAGGATATGATCCATGCTTGCTGCACAGTGAATTGATGGCATCCTCCCCAGGAGTTTCTCCAAATTCACCAAGCCCAAGTTCATCTGCATGAATCCCTCCAGTAATGAAAGCTGATGCGATTCCTGACGCATTTGCTCCTTTGATGTCGTGGTGCAGTGAATCACCCACCATGATACATTCATGAGCATCAACACCTGCTAGGGACATCGCTGATGTATAGATCACCTGACAAAGCCATAACACATTAGTAGCTAACACAAAAGGTTTTGCCCACCTACCACACAAAAACAAAATTCTAGCAAGGAAAAAAACTATAAAAGGGTGTACTAGCGTGTGGTTCATCATATTCTTTGAGTGCCAATGCAACTAAGTATCATGCTGACACTGACGTAGCTTGATGACAGATGTAGAAGGGGCCAAGCTAAATCAAGTTATGCTTAACAAATTTATTGAATACAATCAAGTGATTTCTTGAGAAATCTGAAGACTGAGGAGCAATGTCCCTCGATTAAGCTCCGCTGCTGCATGCAGATAGAGTTGAATTGTTCCTTTTCTTTTCTCGAACATGCAAAAGATGCAGTTGAATTGTTCTTTAATCTACATAAGTAGACATGCTATGGTTAGTTGAATACCTTATCAGGCTTCCCCATCCATTTCACTTCACCACCAAAACTCTCATATTTAGCTGCCAGAGTGCCTAAAAGGAGATATTGCATTTACATGAATAACCAGAAATGTACAAGTTAAAGGCAACATAGGCTTACATACTGAGCAAAAGCTTTACATCATACTCTCACAATTGAGCAATATCTAAATTGGTAGTGCAGCCATGCAGATTCATTTTAAGCTAAACAACATAGGAGTAATACTTAATATCATGATCATAAGCCATGCAGATTCATTCCAAGCTAAACAACACAAGAGTGGTGGATAAAAGCATGCAAAAAAGTTGAGAAGGCCAAAAGAATGGGTTTCAACAGTGCAGTAACCCAGGGAGCTTGGCCCCTATGGAATTAAAGGAACAGTTGTTTTGTATGGTGCAACCCCATCGCTGCCATCAGCACAACACTTCTTCAAAGATGAGTTGACGCTCTGGTGCCAGAAAACTCCAGGAGCTATTTTTTGGTACTGGAGAGGGTCTAGTGTGAGTGTTTTTACTAAGGTCGGTTCATTGTTTACATGTATATTAGGTGATTAACTTTGGTGCTTTGCTGCAACCTTCTCTTATCTCCTAGGTGAGGTGAAGAGGTTGCTTTGTATGGGATTCTTTCCCCTTTTTTCTCTCTCTACTCTATAAGGATACACATCTGTCCAGTGTGTTTGAGAAAAAAAAAATACCAGGCATGACACGGAGATCTCGAGCTTCGACAGTGACATAATCTGGATTAGCTACCACCAATGGAAGTCGCTTTTCTAGGCCAAGCATTAGAACATGCTCAAGCTCCTCGAGACTTTTGGTAATAGGATCACCAGAAGGTGAACCAAGGGCTTCAGTACCGTGGGCTAATATAAACTCTGCGTCATCAACATTGTTCACAACTTGCAAACCAAGGCCCTATATAGTATAAGAAAATGAAAAACTGATTAGAATAAATCCATTCCGATGCTAAGCGGAAGTGGCAGGAGACAAACCTCCAGAGAGATTGCCCCTCGATCGCCCCAAGTGATATGGATACACTTCCTTCCAAGGGCTGCAAACCATGGGTCGTTTCTCCTATATTCATGGATTAATTAAATGGTAGAGGGGGATTAATAGACAGTTTATCTTGCAGTTAAATGTAGAAAGTTTTTCTATAATTTCTGAGTAAGTCACACCAAGGGACCAAATACTATTGCATACGATAAAAAGGAACTCCTCTGGTTGGTAATTATACTCATGACGTCTATCTTGTTTTACATCCGTAAAGGAGAGCAGGAGACAATAATAAGCATAAATCTCGAAAAGAGACAATAAGCATAAACATAACTTCTATCGGCACGGCAGAGGAAACTGCCCCCAGGAAGCTTACTTCTGAAGGTGTTGATGTGTGAGCTCCCCACTGGTGATGGTCGCGAGGAAACAGGATGTGTCGAACCCCAGGCTCTTGAGCTTCTCCATTGTCACAGACGACCGCCTAGAGGAATTGCTGATTATCACCATCTTTGCCCCATTCCCCGCAAGCTTCTCCACTACAAGAATCACCTCGATTGTTCACATAAATAAATAGCAGCATCACAACACAAAGGAAACAAATACAAGCTTAACAGAGGTAGCTACACATTCTCTGCCAACATACATGCCAAAACGGCACCGGGGTAGGGCTTCTTCCCGTCGTGAAGAACGCCAAACTGGTCCAGGAACCAGGCCTGCGAGATTGCGAGACAGATTCAGGTGTAGCCAAATGAGAGTGTAGCAGCAGCAAATGGCAAGGACAGGTTCTAATTTCCACAACGATAAGGCGATTTCTCAACAGGATCTGCGATCTGGTAATCGGAATCGATGCCCCACGAATAGCCGCAAGGCGAGTCCCAAGCATTGCAGCTACTACAGTGACTCGCGAAGCCAAGCAAAGCAACAGGAGGTGCGGAGCGATTCAGATTAGAACAAAGCGACTTGGTTCCTGGGAAGTGGGGAGGGGCTTACCTTATAGCGGCCGGACTCGGCGATGGCTCGGATCCCGGCCACCCTCTCAAACACCGGCGCCGCCGCCGCGGAGGCCATTCTCACCTCCCCCGCCGCCGCCCGGACCTGGAAGCGGAGGGTGGAAGCGACGCGAGGAAAAGCCAAGGTGAGGTTCAGTCTAGTCCAAGTTGGTAAAAAAAGTTGACCATTCGATCCTAATTTGACGGCTCCTGTTTCTCCCGCACATATCCGGCTTCCCTTCCCAATCCGAGCGTGCCGCGATTTGGCCGTCCCCAACGAGCTGTCCGCCCCGCCTCCCGCTTTCCTCCCCGTTTTGCGGTGCCTTGCTTGTCCCTCCTTCCTCGCTCAAATGCCTCCCAGGCCGACGCTCCGAGGCCGCGGGGAGGAGGAGGAGCGGCGGCCAGCGGGGGAGGACACGAATCGTAGCCGGCCTCCCGCCCGCTCGCCCCCGCAATTGTTGTTGTTGTTGCGCGCAGGGCGGTTTCGAATAATCCATGGCTCCGCCTC
Source organism: Saccharum spontaneum (assembly GCA_022457205.1). Taxonomy (NCBI): domain Eukaryota; kingdom Viridiplantae; phylum Streptophyta; class Magnoliopsida; order Poales; family Poaceae; genus Saccharum; species Saccharum spontaneum. Next base: position 49,386,531 of record CM039604.1, read on the forward strand.
TGCCTCCGCCTCGGCTTGCTGCGCTCCTCCTCGCCGCGCTGCTGCTGCTGGCGTTGGCAGGGTCTGCTCCCGGGGCTACGGCTACCGGCGTCTTCCAGGTGCGCCGCAAGTTCCCCGTGGGAGTTGGAGGCGGTGCTGCTGGCGCCAACATCAGCGCCCTTCGCGCCCATGACGGCACCCGCCACGGCCGCCTCCTCGCGGCCGCCGACCTCCCTCTTGGCGGCCTCGGCCTCCCCACCGACACTGGGTACGTGAAGACGCTCGCTGATTTCCGGGTGGGTGCTTGATTTGAATTTGAATGTGGTGGATTATTGGGCCGGTCCGGGCGCGCGCAGCCTCTACTACACGGAGGTCAAGCTCGGGACGCCGCCCAAGCGCTACTACGTCCAGGTCGACACCGGCAGCGACATCCTCTGGGTCAACTGCATCACCTGCGAGCAATGCCCCCGCAAGAGCGGACTCGGGGTACCATTTCCCACTTTCCTTTTTTTTTTGTATGTGTGTCTTAACTGCAGATTAATTCAGTTGTGTCCATTTTTTATGTGAATGCGGTGTGGGCTTCTCTGTGCAGTTAGACTTGACGCTCTACGACCCCAAGGCGTCCTCCACCGGGAGCACGGTGATGTGCGATCAGGGATTCTGTGCATCCACCTTTGGGGGAAGGCTGCCAAAGTGCAGCGCCAATGTGCCCTGTGAATATAGTGTCACGTACGGTGACGGTAGCTCGACGGTAGGTTCCTTCGTCAATGATGCACTGCAGTTTGATCAGGTGGCCGGGGATGGGCAGACACAGCCTGCCAATGCCAGCGTCATTTTTGGGTGAGTACTGTCGTTTCAGTTATGACATTGCAACCGTTTTTCTTAGGATACCACTCATTCGATAAACTATTATTCTGCCTGAAAAGATTAGCATGATCCTTGGCCATTGCCTCAAATCCTTCTTTAGCATTCATTCAATAGGGCAAGAGGCTATTATGCTGCCTGAAAAGATTAGCATGATACTTGGCCATCGCCCCAAAGATACTTAAATATCCTTCTTTAGCATGAGCTTCAATTTTTTTGTCCCACTGTGAGGTAATGAAGCTGTATTCTTGGCCCTTTATCCTGGCTATATGTTCTTGTGCTATTATTTTCATTGAAAAGATAAGTATCATGGAAAGCATCAACCCTGCTGTGGGATTTGCTATATGCATCCCATGCTCTTTCTCTAGAATATTGCAATACAAAAACTGAGTAGGAAACAAGCATCATCTAATTAACATTTGTTGATAGCGCTGATGTCTTAATTGGGGATAGATGATTCTTCTTTCCTTTGTAGGTGTGGCGCTCAACAAGGTGGGGATTTGGGAAGTTCAAGTCAAGCCCTTGATGGAATTCTTGGTTTTGGTGAGGCAAATACATCAATGCTATCACAACTAGCTACTGCTGGTAAAGTGAAGAAGATATTTGCTCATTGCTTGGATACTGTAAAAGGAGGTGGAATTTTTGCTATTGGAGATGTGGTGCAGCCAAAAGTAAAAACAACACCATTGGTAGTCGACAAGTATGTATGTTAACCTTGCCATACTAATTATCATTTTGGTTGCAGTACACTCTCTCTGGAACTGTCCTATCATTGATAATTTTAAGTAAATTTTGTTTTGGTTTCTAGAACTTGCTTCGGGAAGAGAGATAAAATCCATATCATAGTTCTGTGTTAAGGGCCAAAAAGATGTGATCATACAATATTTGCACCATGTGTAATGTTTGTTTTTTTGGTAGGATAACATCGTCGCTCCTGCCATGATATAATACAAAATGAACAATGGTCATTCCATAAATAAAAGCTCTAGTTGGATTTAATAGGGAACTTCCATGCCACTTTATAGAATATTTCATAATCTGATTGATGCCAATGATGCATTTCACGAACCACCATTTTTATAGTCCACTAGTCATATAACGCTTTTGAATTGTTCATAGCTGTTGACTTTGATTAATCCTTAAGTCTCCATTTTTATAGTTCACTATTATTGCAATGTGAAAACTCAAGAAAATGGGGAAAAAATATCCGTCCCACTCCCAGCTCTAAAAACCTGTTGTTGCTGTACTTGCTCTATGAAATGGTGGACAACTGGCGTGTTACTAGTTTACCAGAAGCCTTACAAGATAGCGTGCACTGCTGCTTGCTTTTATGATTAAAAATGTTGACCAACTGGTGTCCAAGAGCTTGAGGTGGGGTGCTGACTGCTGAGCTAATTTTGACATGTGAAGTGACAAACCTTGCTTAGGCACGTTGCTTAGTATCCAGCTAACAAGGAAAAAAATTATATGAGAACTGGACACTTATGAAGTATGGAATAAAATATGGTAAATAGCATGTGCGAAGAAAATAAATATAGGTATTAAACTATTTGGTCTTTGGACAAATGTTCTGTCACTGGCATTTGTGCTATGCTACAAACAGATGTTTCACCAATGCTGTTGTGCTAGATGCTAGTGCTAGTGACCCTTCCTGTTCTTTTTTCCTATGGCCTCTTCGAACATACAATTGTTTTTGTGAGTTTTGAGTCGGTAAAAAGTCCCGTATCAATGGCATTATTACAAACTTTATATGAACGCACAGTTTCTTGGCACATAGTTTTAGTTCTACTTAAGATATTGCAGCTGGCTGTTCTACTTCATTTATACCGTACTCATAACCTGTCATGATTTTACTTTCCAGGCCACACTACAATGTGAACCTTAAGACAATCGATGTTGGTGGCACTACACTAGAACTCCCGACAGATATTTTTAAACCAGATGATAAAAAGGGTACCATAATTGACAGTGGTACCACCTTGACATACCTTCCAGAATTGGTTTTCAAAAAAGTAATGCTCGCGGTATGACAAAGATCCCGTGCTAGTTCTTCCCTTGTGATGTTTGACCATATGCCTTTTCTTTACATATTAGGTTTCTCAATCAATTGTAGGTATTTAACAAGCATCAGGATATAACCTTCCATGATGTTCAAGATTTTTTGTGTTTCCAATATCCTGGAAGGTATGTTTTAGTAGTTTACACAATATAGCTGCAGTTGGAAGAGTACTAATTATTACCTGCAATTCCTTCCATGCTGCATTTCATACATGCTGAAATATGTTTATTGAAATCTTGGTATCGATAATGCCCTCTCATACTTCTTTCATGAACTGACATCCTCATCTCTTCGATTCTTCACACTTGCTTCTGTTTTCATTTGTATTGGCACAAAGATGAATCACCAGCCCATAGGTTATATTCTCTTGCTATGATTATGATTCTAATTGTTGTGTTCATTTCTCTTGCAGTGTAGATGATGGATTCCCAACCATCACCTTCCATTTTGAGGATGATCTTGCGCTGCATGTGTATCCCCATGAGTACTTTTTCCCAAATGGGGTAACATGACATTTCTCTCCTAGTAGAGTAACGCTTAATTCACCCATTGCCATGGGTTCATCATGGTTCCAGCTTATAGCACTTGAAAGTGGCTTCAGTGCACTCGTTTTTCTTTCTCCCCTTTTGCATAAACTACATGATAACGGTTAAAATAAAACACTTTTGTAATTTGTAATATCACGTGTGCCATTGGTAATCAATGTGAAATACAATAACTAAACTAATATATACGAATGTATGATGCATCTACCTTATGCTGTCTTTTCCAGTTACATTGTTTATTTGTTAGGATTTTGGTTCTCCAAAAATTTCTCAATCACTCCATATCAAGCCTCCAGGCGGGTTTTCTTTTCATCTGTCTTTTAATATTGTCTGTTTGCCCTTGATGTGAAATAATTTTGCTGAACTCGAGAGATATATTCTTTTGGATAAAGGTGTCAAAGTATAGTAAGGAAAATTGCCAGAACACCCAGTCAAACCTACATTGCCAAAATGCCATTGATCTAGACTATGCCAATGATAGTTGGTAGCCTTGTCCCGCATGTCATACACTCGATGGAATGTTGGTAGAAGTGCAATTTCACTAATGGTATGGTGGCAACTTCCCAAACACTGGTATTACACGATTGACCACGGTAATCACCCATTAGTACTTAATTTGCTTCAAACTTAGTAAACATGAGTACTACCGAAGCAAACCCCAACTACATTTACAACACATCTAGATTTACGTGTGCTTGAAGATTACATTACATGTCAAAGTTCATCCACACTGTAGAGAGGTTAAAGAAAATCACACACATTCATATTGCCAACATGAATGACATGTACATGCCTTGTGTGCCTTTGAAATTTCTGATAGTTTTTATCGCCTTTTCAGACTGCACCGTTATTTTCTTATAAAGAGAAATAGCCTACCACTTCTGTATATGTATACATTCTCTTTATTATATGTTTGTAGCTGGAAACTCTTTTCTTTTCGGGAGTAATTTTTTTAAATAACCTTTGTAGATACATGGCATTGAAACTCCTGTACAGTAAAGTAGTAAAGCTCTATGCTTCACGTTCTACAGTATTAATATATAAGCATAACTAAGAGTTATTTCAGTAAATTTTTAATCAAAGTCCATTTTTGATATTTGGACTCTAGCACAACAACTGTTTGAAATAGCAGAGCATGCAAGTTCCATTTCCGAGTGCATAAAAAGTACGTGATCATGACTTTTATAGTCTACATTTTTTGTTCCCTGAGCAGAATGACGTATACTGTGTGGGATTCCAAAATGGTGCATTACAGTCAAAGGATGGAAAGGACATTGTGCTTATGGGAGGTCAGCACTGCACTAGCAAATCGTTTTTGTTCTTAACGCTGTGTTTTTGACACTACGTCTGTTTTCTTTCAGATCTTGTCCTTTCAAACAAGTTGGTTGTCTATGACTTGGAAAATCGAGTCATTGGGTGGACTGACTATAACTGTAAGTGTTAGCATGTTCTAATCTGCTCATCCTTAGTTCATTTCATAATACATTGCAGTCATAGTCAGTGGTGGAGCTTGAACTAAAATTGAGAGGGGACCAATCAAACTTGAGCTATTAATAGAGCGGGCTAGATTAGCAATTCATCAGCATTTAAGTGGTGGAATTAAGTCTTCGTTCACTTTAGTACGCACAAAGCTCCACCCCTGGTCATAGTTTGCTGTTTTATTTCCAGTGACTAGTTCCAAAATATTTTACATGAAACTGGGAGCCATGAGCTTAGCATACAATAATTTATATTCTTGTTAACCGTCAATTACCATTACATATGTAGTTTGGGATAAAAGTTCATCCACATTTACTTCCTTTTTGTTTTTGGTGAAAGACACTTTCAGAGGGAAAAATGAAAACTCATGGTTGGTTAGTACAAGCATTGCACTGTTCTGAATCATAAATACCAGTCATGGGTTGCCCCATATTTTCACAACTATCTGGTCATCTGCTTGTAATTTCAGGTTCATCGAGCATTAAAATTAAGGACGACAAAACGGGCACAACATCTACTGTCAATTCAGATAACTTATCCTCTGGATCGAAATTCCACTGGCACATGTCCCTGGTTCTGTTGGTAACAATGGTTTGCAGTTATTTGATATGCTAACTCTATTGTACGACACGAACACTGATGGAAATCCATTTGGTTCGTATATTCTTTCCACGAAAAGGAAATGTAGGGCTTTAGGTTGTGTCCTCTGACCACGGGAAACAATGAAAACAAAAACACTGTACAGTGTACACTATACTGAGCCATTGTTTGACTAGTGTAATGCTGGGGTGAGGAATATATGGTTGCACGTGAGTTGAGTTTCCCGTTAAAAAATTGCATGTGCCAAATAAGAATATTTTTTGTTTGCAGTACAGCAATGTTCTGACATTTCTTTAGGAAATCAATTGTTGTTTGGTGTAAACTTTCATTCTCCCATTTTTTTAATAGCATTCTGACATTTCTGTGGAGTAAAAAAACGTGATATATGGTGATTGAGATCCCTAAGACTGGGTCGAAAAAACGGTGGTACCGGAAAGTTTTTATTTGATCCTGATCTGTAGCTGGTATGACCGTCGACTCAGTTCTCTATTTTTTTTCAAACCTTTCATAATTCCTGACATCATGTACATATGAAAAAAATCTATAATAGTTAATTTAATAAATAATTACTGAAAAAGGTGGTACGTTGTTGGTATCCACCGCTAAAGAAAACTCTTTCGCCAGTTACCTTTTTCGCACAATAAAAAGCTCTCAAAGTCTCATGTTGCATATTTTAAATTCTGAACAAAATTTTAAGGGCTTGTTTGGAACCCAGGATTGTGGAAATGCATGAACGACTAGGGTGAAATAAGGGTAAAGTTTTAAGCGATAGGAAGTTGGATTGCGAAATTCTTGCATTCCAAACAGGCCCTGGATTCCTACTTTTTTCCTATGACCTATCCAAACAAACCTTCCTTTGATATTCTAATATTTTCTAATTCTCTATTTTGCAACTGCATTCCTACGAAATTTCCATGTTTTTCACATTTCCGTGTTCCAAAATGGGACCTAACATTCTTCCATTTTTCTTTGTTCCAAAGGGAGCCTGTTAAATTTACAAAAGAGAAACCATTATTATTTATTTTATTTTGAAATCCAAAAGTTTAAACTTAGCAGTGCCAACTAGCCTGTGATACAATTTATCTTCTCAACAGTACAAACAAGCAAGACAATTTCACTGAAAGCTTTACTTTCTACTTTGCCAATAACCTACGATCACCCTTCACCTTGTAATCAAGCATGAATCTCTAGGCAAATGACTGTATGGGCATCATTGAATTGCAAGGCCATCTAGTTGCACTGACGAATTTAGGAATTGGAGCAAGGATGGCCCAACTTGATGTAATGGGTTAAATCCTTGGGTGATCCATACACAATCTTCTTGAAGTTAAGCAGTATAACTACTGTAGCCCTAACATTCAACCAAATCATAGGGTGCTCCATGGCTCATTGTGCCACCCAGCTAGGTACCGACACTATTTAGTTGTGCATAAGGTCCATTATTGTCTTTTGAACAGCATGTGAACAGCAAAGGGATCAGGATTTATACTCAATTCAACAATCAATAGCACATAACAGAGTTGATATGTTGTCGCATCAACCAAAGGCACATGTCGAGCAGAAGGCAGGGGATGACCAAAGAAGCTTCTGCTATTTCATGATCTGATCGCACAAAAGCAGTTAAAATTTCAAGGTTAAAGGTACATCCAGCTATGCTATTACAAAACTGATAAGGTAACAGATCCATCACTCCAAGGCAAAATGACAATGGGAGGCAAGGTCTGCTTTAGTTCAACTTCTCAATTAGTTCGTTGATTTTGTCGCCACGATTGCCTGAGTCACCACCATCCTTGTAGGGTTTCCTCTTCATCTGCAGCCTCCTCTCTGGACACTTGAGCTTGAGGGGCATGAGGAACTTCGATGCTTCTCGAAAGTGCGGCCCAACAGTGGCGATCTCATGCACAACATCTTCCAAGCATATGATGCCGTGTTCTCCAAGAGCCTGTTTTAAGCAAAGGCACACAAGGAGACTTTTCAATGTAATTCAGAAGTTAAAACTAAATCTAAAATCTCCAGAAGCCGTTTTAACCACCTCTCTGTTTTCTCACTCCGCAGCGGAAAAAAAATATAGTGTACGATGAGAATGCTTAATCGTGAATAGTTTGCTTTTCAGTGATCACTGGATTCACAAAAAATATGTTGGCAACAAATGAGCTGAAAATGTACTGATCATCCAAATTGAAGTGTTGTTATTATCTATTACCAGATCTTCTTAGCCTAACTAATAATAGTACCCATAATTGGTGACTGAGGGCATGCTAGTTCCTTATTGACGCATAGCCTGCAGCAGTGGTTATTTCAATTTGTTTTGATTGGGTTTTCTCAGCCTAACAAAGCCTAGTACTCACAAGTCTGAACCGGTGACTGGGGGATTTAATTCCTTATTGATGATTAACCCCCAGTAGTTACTTCAATTTGCTATAATCCAATCTTCATAACCTAAAAACTACTAGAACTCAAAACTGGTGACTCAAGTTCCTTGCTGACCGGTAGCCCACAGTACATCATAATTTGCTTAAATATATAATATATATATGGTGCCAAAGCATACCTTCTCAATTAGATCGTTGCTGGTAAGAGGGAAAGGCTCCTTGTCCAAGAACCCACGGCCCTTCTTGTAAATAAGCTCTTTCACATTCTTCAAGTTTGGAAATCTATTGTAACACAGCAGCAAAGCTGAATATCAACAAAAACAACAAGATAGTCGATCATAGCATTGGAAAATGTTGTTTTCATTCGGTTAAGTTACCCGTAGGTGACAAAGGGTTCAACCACAAGCAGCCTCTTCAGCGTCAACTCGGTGGCCTTGAGGAACACCCCAGTGAGGACCTTTGTCAGCCGTAGCTTCCTCAAAACCTTTCTGATGTGCGGATGCAAGTCCACGGAGCTGCAAGCACACGCATCAAACAAACAACGTTAGCTGTTAACACCATTGATGAAGAAAAAAAAACAGTGGAGAGCTTGTTCCGCTACCAGGACTACTACCTACCCAGGGATGCGAATCGCGAAGATGAGCTTGGAGCTGAGCGCCTCGGCGGGCGGCTGCTTGCGGACCTTGAGGCGGGTCCTCATCCGCAGGAAGTCGCGCTCCTTGTTGCGGAACGCGGTGACGAAATCCTCGGGCCGCTTGACGATGACCTTGTGCTCGTCGCGGATGCGCTGGCGCTTGGCCGCCTTGCGCTCCCGGTTCCTGACGGCCCAGTCCACGTTCTCCTTGCGCTTCTTCAGCTTCGACTCCTCCACGAACGCCAGCTGCCCCGGGGTCCCCTCCACCGCCATCGGTACGATTATCCGCGACGCTTCTTCCCCATCGACGCCCATTTTCTTCTCCTTCCGGCGGCGGGGAGGAGGGGAAGAGGCGGCGGCCGGGAAGGAAGAGGAGGCGGCGAGGGTTTCTGAATCGTGAGGATTTTTGCTCCTGCTGCCTGCTGGGGTGTTAAGGACACTGGGTGGGCTGGGCCGATGCAGTGTGGGTCCAGCAAGACCCATCTTGGGCTTTGTAATTCCTGTTGGGCCGAAGATTGGCAGCTGGGTCCCACCTGCCGTAACGGCGGTCAGTTTGGGTCGTAGAACGGTAGCCGCACCGCAATGGGGAAAACGTACGAAGCCTTCTCTTGTCGCAGTCCAGGTCCAAATCCAACTCTAGCCGTCAAGGCGTTCGAGCCGCCGCCTCCCCTCCGCCGGCCGTCTCGCACGAAACGCGGCGGAGCCTCCCGTCCCAGCCCCATCCTTCATCGGCGAACAGCAAACCGTGGGCCCGTCGGAGCTCTCGCGGCCTTGAACCGGGAGGAAGGTATTGTCGGCTCATGTTCCAGCCGCTGGCTATTTTCGGTTTTGTGCGCACGGTTTCCAAATTCAGTGATGGACTGACGGTAGTAGTGCTGATCCGAGACTCTCATCCGGCCAAGTTGTTCCAGGGGAGTTTGTGGGTTTCTGGAATTTCTCCAGATTACTGGAACCATAGTTTTCTGTAAGGATGGTCTGCCGACGCAAACCTGATGGCTGTGGCTGTGGAGTGTAGACTACTTTTGCTGTGGGTAGTAACATTCGAAGGGTGCTTCTGATGAAGCAGCTAGCTCTCTTGTTGTTAAGTATAACACTTATATTTTTTTTTCTAAAGCTCTATCCTAGTCGGTCTCGCATCCAGCTTGCAAGGCATTGTCTTAAACTTGCTACATAGACCTGGCCAAAGCTTGCTAAATGAAAGAAAACAAATTCAATGAAGATTTTGATTCTGCGATGAATGGTCAACCTGATTACTGGGTGCACATGGGCATACATGACACAATTAGTTCCCCTCCCATATGCATATAGCTAAATGATGTATCTAACAATTTGCAGCTTGCGAGCAGCTGTAGTGCTCCTTGTACACTGAACTAATTCTACTTGCTTGCTTTCTTAATTAAAGGGTAGAGCTGCTGCCTTTCTCTTTTAAAAAAGAAAAGAAATGGAATGTAAGTTGTCCTGAGCTATATTGGTGCTTACGGTTTTGTTTATTCTGCTCATTCAGGTTTGAACCTTCTTTAGAAATATACAATATGGCCGCGGTTGATACAGCTGCCAAGGAGATGGAGGCACTGCATGTGGGACAAAACGAAGAAACCAAAGTAGGTAGCCGCAGCGGTTTCTTTGTTTCCCATAGCCCATAGAATCGCAAATGCTGTTTCTACACAACACAGAGCAGGTTTGCTTTGGCATCTATTTGAGAACAGAAGGAGGGGTATTTTGTTTGCAGAGTTGGTCCTGTTGTAATCATGATGACTGCTTAAGTTCTTGTATACTCATGTTCAGTGCAGTGTTCCTCTATTCATTCGTTCCATGTTGCAATCATGCTTTTATCTTAATTCACCATTTTACATAATGACCAGAATTGTCCTAATAGCGGTCACTAAACTTTTGACTAGGTAACATGGGTAGCTTCCCCAGAACTCAATTTGAAATTGAAAATGATTAAAAAAATTATTTATTTACATGGATTAAGGAACCCTGTATGACATTCTCCTTGCTTTCCTGTATATTTGCTTTCATAGTGAACATCCCCTTCTTTTTGCAGGCAGATCTGATTAAAGAAGGCAAAACTGCAAACAGCAATGGTGTGGTTCCTGCAGCTCAGTCTTCACCACCAGAGGATGATGACGAAGCACAAGCTGATGATCCATCTCAAGATGGAGCACCAGGTGGCAACTCTGCCTTGCAAGTTCTGTTTGCCAAATTTCTCATATAAGGCTGAAACTCTTTTGTTGCATCTAGCATTTGGGGTAATGTTAGTCTAACAGTTGCCTTTGAAATGGATATCTTCAGAAGCTGCAAAGAAGAAAAAGAAGAAAAACAAATCCAAGTGAGTTCTGCTGTTGAATTGGACCATACATTTTGTGTTATGTTTTGTCTGGTTCAATTTACGAGGATGTCCCATACATTTTTGTGTGTGTTTTTTTTGTCTGTTTCAATTCACGAGGATGTCCCATGCCTTCTGTAGAAAGAAGAAGGGTCCTCTTCAGCAGACAGATCCTCCATCAATACCTGTTGACGAGCTTTTTCCTTCAGGAGAATTTCCTGAGGGTGAAATTCAGCAATATAAGGATGAGTAAGTGCAACTCTATCACCAGTTGTGGAAGTTGTATAGAATTAAACTATCCTATGTGAGCATATGTTGATTTCTTATCATATGAAAACCTTCACATCTGAAATGCATCGAGGGGAAAAAATTAGTTCCCCTTCCCCCATCCTTTAACTATGATGATTCTCAGTTGATATTGGGAACTGCCATTAACTGCTTACAAATATGTACACTATTGATCTTCAGTAATTTATGGAGAACAACTAGCGAGGAAAAGAGGGAGCTCGAACGACTGCAAAAGCCAATGTACAACTCTGTTCGCCGAGCAGCAGAAGTTCATAGACAGGTTTGGCATGAACCCTTCTCTGATAAATTTGCAGCATAATCTTAATCCTGTGTTGTTGGTTGCAATTCTACAATGTTTGTTCCTGATTTTCTAGGTGCGGAAATATATGAGGAGCATTATTAAGCCTGGAATGTTAATGATTGATCTATGTGAAACACTGGAAAACATGGTCAGGAAACTTATCAAGGAGAATGGACTGCAAGCTGGCATTGCCTTTCCAACTGGATGCTCCTTGAATTGGTATGTTATTCTTCTATCGCGTTTCCATTGGTACGATATACATCTGTCGTGTTTCCAATTCTTCATTCCATTCTTGTTGTTGAGATGTTGTACTGCTCAGTCTGAGCTTCTTGTTTTTAATATAATCAGCAGCTCACCTGCTTGATTCATTTTAAAAATATCTTGATTCCATTCACAAACCGATAAGGAAATCCAATTCTTAGGGTCGCAGCTCACTGGACTCCAAATGCTGGTGACAAGACTGTGCTACAGTATGATGATGTGATGAAGCTGGATTTTGGAACACATATAGATGGTCCGTCAATCTTTGCCTTGTTTATCTTGTATGAGCTTTTGTTATGACTACCTCTGTAGCTTTCATGTAACTAACTTATTTGTTCCAGGGTACATTGTTGATTGTGCATTTACTGTTGCATTCAATCCTATGTATGATCCATTGCTTCAAGCAACAAGAGATGCCACAAATACAGGGATCAAGGTAATTTCAACATGTTCCTTTGCACCCTCTGTAGGCCGTGCTTCTACGTTTATAGAGTGGGGTATAAGAGTGCATGATTTCAGTTAGCACCTTTGCCCATGTCATTTTCCTGTAGTGTTCTGCGATTGTACAGAAGTGATATCCTTTGCTCAAGCGTGACATGATCATGTGCTCATCGGGATAACGATTTCCATTAGATAATTATTGTGTGTTGGCATCTCTCTCTAACTGCTCCTGTATATAGTTCTATGTCTTGGCTTAATTTGAATTTCTCCTTTATATATGCCATGTTCTGAAATTATGTTTCTTCTGTTGCAGCATGCACTCATTGAACTTTAATATGACTTGATCACTTCATTGTAGGAAGCTGGAATAGATGCACGGCTTTGTGATGTTGGTGCTGCAATCCAAGAAGTAATGGAATCATATGAGGTTGAAATCAATGGGAAAGTTTTCCAAGGTGCTACAACTTTTGATTTTCTATTGTGCCAAACAATATAATGTAGAAAAGGCAATCGCAATTGAAAGTACCTTTTTGTTTGTGACAGTAAAAAGTATTCGGAACCTCAATGGACATAGCATTGGGCCATATCAGATCCATGGTGGAAAATCAGTTCCGATTGTGAAAGGCGGAGAACAAACAAAAATGGAAGAGGGGGAGTTTTATGCTATTGAAACTTTTGGATCTACTGGTATGTTAGTCTTTGTAGCTTCAACTGATTGACGGAAATATCGTAGTGCTACAATGTGTCATCATGAATAGTTTTTATAAAAATAAAAAGGATTAATCACTTCACTTATATCTAGAATAGTCACTTCACATAAGTTCAAGTCCTCGATGACTTCTACATTTTGTAAGCTTCATGACATTTTCAGGAAGGGGATTTGTCCAGGAGGACTTGGAATGCAGCCATTACATGAAGAACTTTGACGTTGGGCATGTGCCTTTGAGGGTAGCAAAGGCTAAGCAACTACTTGGGACCATCAACAACAACTTTGGAACACTCGCATTTTGCCGCCGGTACTTGGACCGTCTTGGCGAGACAAAATACCTCCTGGCTCTGAAAAATCTTTGTGATAGTGGTATCATTCAGGTATGTGAAAAGCTCCATCTCGACTCCATTGTCTGAACCCTGTTGTGGACATGGTTATTCACCGTCTCCTTCTCTGTTCGTGCTTTGCAGCCGTATCCTCCATTGTGTGACGTGAAAGGGAGCTATGTCTCTCAGTTTGAGCACACCATCTTTCTCGGGCCAACATGCAAAGAGGTCATATCCAGAGGCGACGACTACTGATTGCTGCCGCATAGGCTCCTGCTGTACCGGGTTGTTTATGCGAAAGAGTACACACCGTTTTTTTTTTGCACAACCTGTGTGGCTGTGTCGATCTGTTTATGGACCATACGACATGTCATAGTCCAACAAATAATTTGGCACTGTTGCTCTAACATTTGAGTTTGGAATATTTGGAAGCGTGTTCGTTTTTCCTGGCAAAATGGATCTTACTGCATTCTTTCTCGTGGATAGGATTGGCAATTGTTTGTAGTGGTTGCTGTATAGACATATGTCAATCATGTTCTGCCGTTGTGCTTTTGGATGTGCTACTGTTAGCTTCAATTGGTCAGTTTATTCTCCGACCAAGCGGTGCAGTATGGAAGCGGAACCGGTAGGCAACCGGAAGCCCAACCGTAATGGAAGTGCGGTGGGAGAGCCGCACTACAAGAAATCAGACTCCCCGTTGGTTCTCACAGTAAAATGAATTGCATCATCGATATTGCGATGCGTTTGAGCAGCATTGTTTTCGATCCTCGTGGTGGGGTGATCAAGAATTCGGTTTTAATTGGTGCCAAGCAGTGCTTATATCCACTACAAACAATTGCGAATATTCCACAGCTGCTAGCGCCCAGACGCTCGTGCCTGCTGCGCGTACGCATGCTGTTGTGCCTACCCGTCCGCCTGCGTCTACTTCACGTGGGGGCCCGCACTGCTCCGTTTCCCGTGCAAACGCGTGCCCATGCGGGGGCTGCGTCTCGATCTGCGCCCTCTCCGTTTCCTGCACCTATCGCTCGTGCCCTCCATGCACCTACCGCTCGCGCCCTTCCGCTCCCACACGCATGCACAGGAGCCCAGCAACTACAAGCAGGTGGCTATAATAGGTGAGTCCCACTACAACATGTGCAACACAGGAACTACTTTGCAGTATCCAGATGAAACATTTGCAACATGTACGTCTAAAACAAATTAAAATTTTGGGACATACACTCGAAACACCATTGCAACATATCCAATATCCCAATCTACTTTTGGAATATCCAGATGCAACATTTGCAACATGCAAAAGAAAACAGATGAAACACTTGAAACATGTGTTTGAAACACTCGCAAGAAAAAACACTTGAAAAGTCATTGGAAACATACGTAACATCCAGATAAAATACTTACAACATATGTATGCAACGTCCAGAAAAACACTTGCAACATATGTCTAAAAAAAACAAATGAAACATTGGGGACAGACGCTTGCAACATACACGTACAATCATTGCAACATATGCAACGTCCTGTTCTACTTTTGCAACATCCGTATATAATACTTGCAACATACTTATAAACACACTTGAAATATTTTAATTATACACTTGCAACATGCATTGTATCCCGGTGCGACCTCCACCGCCGTCTGCATCGAGGCGCCAGCGTGCCGCAGCCGTAGTAGGAGGCGAGGCCAGAGAGATTCCGCGTCAGGGCCCGACACTTTCTCCTTGCGTTGGCGGCGCTTATCGGCGTCGTTGAGCGGGGCGGGCACGGAGCAAGAGCAGGGGGGACAGGAGCAAGGAGCAGCGACAGGAGTAGTAGGGTTGGCACACGGAGTAGGAGTATTGGCGGGAGTAGCGTCAGAAGTGGCGGGGTGGGCGCGCGGAACAGGAGCAGGAGCAGTGGGGTGGCATGCTGAAGCAAGAGCAGGAGCCAGGGCGCCCGTGGTGCGGGGTGGGAAACACCGCGGCGGATGCAGGCAATGCGAATAGGAAAAATATCGCTCTTTTTTTTTATATATATAGACCGTGTATGTCGTGGTGAGGAGAGCAAGCATGTGGGTGGGTCCATAGCTCTAGCTAGGAGCGTCCGAACGGACAGACGTGATACGGCCGCCCACGGTGGAACATTACCGCTATTTCAATCCATGATGAAATCTAAATGAAACTCCTAAAATTTTAATAATTGGTGTGAACGCTGAGCCAAAAAAAAAGGGGGGGGGGGGGGGGGGGGACAAATTCAACGACCACATGGCCCAAATCGGCCCATCCCGGTGCGGCCTTCCACCGTGGGATAGAGCCCTCGACCTACAGGCCCCACCTGCAGCGAGCGAAGACGTGGGCATTCCTGGAATCGCTCCCTGTCTAGGGTTTTATCTGCGTGCCCTATATAATCGTCTCCCCTCACACCCCGCCGCCATCTCCGCATTTCCTTCTCCCCGTGGGATCCAGCCGCCGCCGCGAGACGAAGAGCTTGGCGACTCCCAGCTCTCGCCAGAAGATGGTAACTATCCCTCGAGTCCCTCCCGCTTCCCTTCTCCTCGTTCCTGTTTACGGCACTAGCCCTCTCTAGTTCGTCTCATCCATCGGCGTCATGAGTTGTTGCTGGGTAGCAAGTCGCTTGTCCGGTTGTATAATCGATGAAAGTTTTCTAGACCGAGTCTTGCTGTGACCTTTTAGTGGATTATTATTGTGCAAGAGATTCCCTGTTTGATTGACGAACCCAAACAATGTTACTGTGCTCTGGTTTTGCACAATCTGTGTGTAAGTCGCTGTTGTGGCTTAGTATGAGCCTTATCCTAGGCTGAATTCCTGCGAGCATGGAAAGCTTATAATGTCAATTATACTGTATTCTGGTGTCACCGTGGTTATACCAGTTCATCACTTGTATGCTTGTGCTGACTACGTATAGTATCTATGACGTCTTCTGGTGCCATTCGGCTCTTTATAATTGGACATCGTACGTTTAGCATTGGATGTGCTTGTAGTTATAAGAATTCGAAATTACTGATAGATTAACAGGTCAAATTGTAAAAAAGACCCAACATTGTAGATCTAATTGTATATAAACTACCATTGTAAGGTGCATTTATGTGGGTGTCTGTTTTCTTAGTGGTAGCAATGAGTTTTTCTTTTTTGCCATCCTAGTATTTTGTAGTTAATTGTCAAATGTCAACCTATCTCTTTGCTTTGTCTAATCGTTTGTGAAATAAATATGCAGCCGAAGCAGATCCACGAGATCAAGGACTTCCTTCTCACCGCTAGGAGGAAGGACGCCCGTTCAGTGAAGATCAAGAGGAGCAAGGATGTTGTCAAGTTCAAGGTGCGCTGCTCCAAGTACTTGTACACCCTCTGCGTCTTTGATGCTGAGAAGGCAAACAAGTTGAAGCAATCTCTTCCCCCAGGTTAGTACAGCTTTAATTGACATGATACTGTTTCTGATCTGGTATACAAAAACCCGATTCTGGGAGATTCTGGGAGTAATATTGCCTTGAATTACCCACATTACTGATGTTCTTTTCTGTTATCTATTTTTGTTGGATTGATGCCACTTTCTTCGTTTTAAGTATCTGTCAGTCAGCTGTCCCAGTGAAGATAAAATTTCGGTCCAAAGATGGTTGAAGATTGATTTTAGCTTCAAGCCATCTGACATGTCTTCTAGATTAGCGGGTGGCTTGTGGCTAAAACCAACTATGAGAACCATCCATGATGGCCAATAATAGCTATGAGATCTGAGGGACTTGTATGATCATTTCCTCTATCAGCTTTCACTCTGAACTAAGTTCATTGTTTATTGTTTTTGTTTGTGTTTTCTATTTGTTGAGGCTGTGTCCCATTGAAGATTAATTTGACCATAGATGAATGATTGATTGGTTTTAGCTTCAAGCCTTTGTTGTGTCTACTCTTTGGCATATAGGCTTGTGGTTAAAACCAGTCGATTCTAATTTCATGGATGATGGGTAATAGCTATGAGATCTGAGGGACAAGATTATCTGTCTCTTATTGATCTATAGTCCGAAATGTGCCTGTATCTTTGGTCATCTGTTTTGGCAGCGTTTGGTTCCAAAAATTTTTGCAAAAGAACAGTAGATTCCCCGTCACATCGAATCTTTAGACGTATGTTTGAAGTATTAAATATAGATAAAAAATAAAACTAATTACACAGTTTAGACGAAATGGACAAGACGAATCTTTTAAGCCTAATTAAACCATAATTGGACACTAATTACTAAATAATAACGAAAATGCTACAGTTGCATTTTGCCAAAAATTTTGGCAACTAAACAACCCCTTTGTGATTACCGATTTCCTTTCAATTGTTGCAAACCCTGCCCATTTTGATCTGTCAAATGTACTCTCACATTTATTGCATGAAACCACTATGAAGTTCTGTTTTTTTGACTACTCAATGTCCGTTGTTGCAGGTTTGAGCGTCCAGGAGGTTTGATTGGATACATGACAACGTCGAGATGAGCTACCAAAGCATCTTTATCAGTAGCAGAGCATGTTATTCTATGTAATTTTGGAACCTAAGCTATTAGACCTGTCAGTGTTGGATTTGTGGATCTTGAATTTTTGGAGAAATACCAATTTACCTCGTTCAAGGATGCACCTTTCAGTTTATTTCTCATTTGACTGCACGTTGCTTTAGATTTCCTCTGCAAACATAGCCTCTGCAAACGTAGCTACTGATTATTGTGGTTTTATATGTTATGTCATTTGTCGAGATGCTTCAGGTTTACTTTCCATAGGAAGTCTCTAGTAGAAGACTAACTAGGCTTGCACGGCTTGGCATGGGCATAGAAAAGCAAGGCCTGATTTGAATATGATGGTCACAGAAATTGCGCTAAATATTGTTGAGCTGTTTTATAATGATCACAGAATTTGCCTAGTGAAAAATCTTTCTAATCAAGAACTTTTGTTTTATATTTTTGCTGAAGCTGAAACAAACAACCTAGTTGTTAGAAGTTTAGCTAAAAACTGAAAAAAGTAAATATTGAGTTGCCCACATTAGGCTTTTGTTTTAGTTTTTTTTGCTGAAGCTCAACTAAACAACCCAACTGTTAGAATAGTGGTTTATGAGGAAGTCTATTGAAAAGCTATAAAATTTGTTTATGAGGAAATGAATAAAAAGTTGTCCAACAATCGGGTTGGCTGTGAACTAGAAGTCGAAAAGCACGCGGATAGAATAAGTCTGGGCAAAATACCCGATACCCATTACCCAAATCCGGACCCGAATTACCCGAATCCGAGGTACCCGATCCCAAATTCGGATAGCGATTTTGATTACCCGAAATTAGTTTGGGTAATTCGGGTAATATCCCTCGGTACCCGAACTACCCAAAGATTTATTTTTGTCTTTCTATTTATCATATGTTGTTAGTTGAACACTTTCACTTGTCACTTTATTAGAATATAATTCTCTCTATTTGAACGAGTGACTGTAATATATTATTCTTTGCAAATTGCTGTTGAAATTCTATACAAATTGCTGCTGAAATTATGTATAGATCGCTACTGAAATTTAGTGTAGTTTGTTGTTTTCTGTAAATTTGGGTATATCGGGTAATACCCGAACCCGAACCCGAATTATTGGGTACCCGAATTTGCGGGTAGTGTTTTTTCGGAGCAAAAATCGGGTAGCAGTTTTCATTACCCGAATTACCCGACCCGAAAAAATCGGGTAACCCGAACGCCCAGGCTTAGGATAGAAGCCTAACTTTTGACTCTATTTGGGCCAACTTAGAGCATCTCTAGTAGGGTATCCCTACCTAT
Source organism: Saccharum spontaneum (assembly GCA_022457205.1). Taxonomy (NCBI): domain Eukaryota; kingdom Viridiplantae; phylum Streptophyta; class Magnoliopsida; order Poales; family Poaceae; genus Saccharum; species Saccharum spontaneum. The sequence continues at coordinate 49,405,486 of CM039604.1, forward strand.
CCTATATTTGGGTAGTAGAGGTAAAAAAAAAAACACTCCCGACTACCTATCACACTACCTACTTTTATTGGTCTAACAAATCCCCCCTTCCACTGCCTGCATTTGTTGGCCAACAAATGTGGCTACCTATTTTTTCTTCCTCCCGTGCCTCTCTCTCCTTTGCGCTCGCACGCACGCGACGCGTCCGCTCGCACGCACCGCACCCATCTCCGTCGCCGGCCTCCTCCTATCGGTCCGGCGAGCCCAACACCACCACAGTGGAGCCTCGACGCAGCTGCCGGCCCTGCTCCGCCGCATCTGGAGGTCCGCCGGCCCTGCTCCGTTAGATGGCCGGATGTCCGCCGGCCCTGCTCCGCAGGATGCTCCGCCGGATGGCCGCATAGGTCCGCCGGCCCTGCTCCGCCACATCTGGAGGTCTGCCGCCCCTGCTCTGCCTCAGGGGAGCCTCGATGCGGCCCTGCTCCGCCGCATCTGGAGGTCTGCCGTCCCTGTTCCATCGGTCTGGGCATGCCGATGGTGAGCTGCGCCTCCATGGTAGCCGTGGGATGCCAGCCCGGCCATGGCACGGCGCGGGCGCGGTCGGCCCTCCTCTGCCCTGGCGCGACCTCCCTGCAGGTGCAGGCACGACCCTTCCCAGCGCGGCTCCATCTGCTCCGGCGAGAAGAACACGGGAGAGAATGACACGGGGGACTCATCTGTCATTGTCTACCAGGATGAGTTTGGGTTGCCTATTTTAGGTAATACTGCTGGAGTTAGAAGCAAAATATGAGTAGAATGAAAATAGGTGGCTACCTAAATAGACAAATAGGTAGTCTCTTTTAGGTAGTACTGCTGGAGATGCTCTTATTCTCACCATGTTTTGGGCCAACTCCTAAAGCTAGCTTTCACAAGAATCTGGATCAAAGAAAATTGCATCGTTTGTACCTCTTGTGGTCGCGTTTTCCGTTGCATGAGAAGGGAATGGAGCTTTGAATAAAAAAATAAAAAAAAGGAAGAAGAAGAAGGGGATGGAGGTAGAGCGCTAGGAGGGGGACGTCAACCGTTGGCACAATGGGGATGAGTTCAGCAGTGACATGAAGGAGTGAGTAAACAACGAAGATGGCAGCGGACGTGCTCGCCGACATGGAGGATGAGCTGGCTAGTGGCTCGGAGGAGGAGCTCAGGTGAGCCTGTCGATGGCGCGCAGGATGAGCACGGGAAGGAGGAGTCCGCCGGTGGCGTGAAGGAGCGCGGAGAGGTGGAGCCTGCCGACAGCTTGGAGGACAAACATGGGGAGGAGGAAGCGAAGGGAGACGTGGGGCTCTGGTGGAGAATCGATGGGATTTTCCTGGAGGCTCGCTCTGTGGCCGATTCCGATTTCATGTGTAAATAATGCCGGGGAGAAAGAGGTAGAAGTGTTGGGTTTGGGGGGTTGTTCACCAATTTTTTTTCACCATAAGCGGAACAAAAGCTATTCTAAACAAGATCTTTTGGTAGGATGCGTATGCACAAGGCAAGTTACCATAACTTGTGCGGTCTTATTTGTCAACTGTTCCTATGATTTAGGGATGATTGACTTAATAAAATTATCGCTATGAATGTTTGTTTTCTACTATCGATGGTTTAGTGCATCTTGAGAGTTTTTGTCAGATTCACTCTCTAAATCATTATTTAAAGAGTCATTTGAATAAAAATCGCTCTCTCTCTCTACATTTTTTCACTCTAATAACTTTTCTATATCCTATACATACTCTAGAGAGTCAACCTTGCCCTCTGTCTTGTCTTGTGAGAAAATCGGAAATAGAGGATAACTATATTTGAAAGTCCAATTAATAAGAATAAGAAGTTGTTGAAGGGTATTTCTTCAACAAAAACATCTATTAATAGCTCCTGGAGTTGCTCTATCAGCAGTTGGTTTAAAAACCATCCCTCACAACCGACTTTGGCCGTCTCAAGAAATCTTCAGCGTGGTGGTGTAGAAAACTTATAACTAGATCACATGAACAACACTAAATTTGGAGTTAAAAACTTTGATTTATTAACCGACTGGAACTAAGGCCGTAAAATCACGTCACGTGCTCATGTATGCACGGCGGATTGGCGATGCAACAACTAGCTAATCTCTCAAACATCGCTCTTAATTAAGCACGCAAGAGCCGACGGCTGGAGCGTTTGGCTTTGGCATGAACATAGAGCAGGTCGATGAGGTCGCTGGCGACGCTGGTCCAGTCATGCATCCTCTTGCCAATGTCGGACACGAGCGACTCGAGCTGGCGGTCGGTGAACGCCTGCTCGCAGCGGCCGCCGGCGCTGGAGTCGTGCTCGGCGTCGCCGTACTGGCCGTTGTCGAAGTCGTCGCGCGCCGACTTGAGCGCGGCGAGGGCGGTGCCGTACTGCCGGACGCACTCGTCCAGCGCGTCGCTTTCGTCGGAGCGGTAGCGCCTGTCGGCCTCCCCGGAGAGGTGGTTGGTGCTGTTCAGGGCGTTGGCGTGGGCGATGTCCGGACCGATGCTGGCGAGCTCGACCACCGTGGTGGCGTTCGCGCTCCGCGGGTCTGTGCCCAGCACCGCCACGGTGCCACGCAGTTCGGGTTGTCGAAGCTCTTGCACGTGCTCTCCACGAAGCCGGCGTCGGCGACTGCGGCGGGGACGACGGAGGCGGCGATGCCGAGGAGAACGATGGCCATGACGGCGGCGATGGTAGGCTTGGACGCCATTGCAGCAGAAAATGGCTAGGTTTCCTCGTCTAGTTGTTTACTGCAGAATTGGCTAGGTTTCTTGTGTTTGATCTGCAATGAAAATTGTCGCACGTCTGATGTTGTATATATATAGGTGGTAATGTGGTATTTAAGGTAGTTCGAATCCAATCTCCCGGCACTAAAAAATGGCAACTGCGACATTACAAGAGTAGCAAATGGGAAAGATACGAAGATTACTGCTGCAATTTATAGAAAACATCAAGAGAATCAGGTGTCGCCCTTCCGAGAATCATGTGAATGAGATCGTTCTATCAAAGAGTTTGCATACACACTTCATCAATAGAAAAAAACCCCCTTTAAAAATCACTTGGTAAATCAATGCTTATGTCAAGTGAGAATAAATGATCGTATAGCTCTATTTTTCTTTCTTTCTCTAATACTCCTTTCATTCTAAATTATACTTTGGCGAGAGTAACGTCACATATTACTACTCTTTTTTCTAATCTAATCATACAGCTCTATATTTGTTTTGCGATGGAGGTAGTAACGATAGGGAATACAAGATGGCAGACCAATCTCTGGATGTGGTCAATATGGACATGGGCTTTGGGAGATGTAAGGAGAAAAAACGAGTAAGATTGGCTTGAATAAGCCCAAATCATCTTGGGCCAAAGTCCCCCACTTCCGGTGGGTATTCCAGAAAGCTTGTGATGAAAGAAACAAAATACTCCTTCTGTCTTGAAAGAATTAACTCCTAGGAATTTTTTGGAAACATTACGACGGGAGAGAAAAGACCATATATACTACCCTTCATTAATCTAAGTTCCACTGCTATTGCACGTTTAGCATTCGATTTCTACAGTCATCCAGTGCAGTATTTAATGGCAATCTCAACAGACACGTATGCGCCAATACAATACGCGCCAAACAACAGTACTACTCCACTTGGCATGCGCCAAATCAATTCCCAGGCACCAAATGGTGGCAAAAAAAAAGTGGCAAACAAACCAGTTAGCGCCGAAGTACAATCGTGGGATTGCTTATTTAAAGACAAGAGAACAGCAGGAGCCGGCCCGGCCTCAGCGTGGCCGCGTCACCGAAATAAATGAGGGGCACTAGATCTGGATCGAACGGTAGAGGTGTCGCTGACCAGGGCTCGGCGACTGTACGGTTAGGTGGGCCCGCAGCCCCCGTCCTGCGGCCCTCCTGGCTCTGTGGTTGGTCGACGGAACCAGTGGCTTTCCCCGTCTGGGATTGGGCGACCCATCGTCCTGGGGCTGGTCAGAGAGACCCTGAGCACCGTTGTCGTTGTCGATCTGTGATTGGCCAGCCCAGCTGGTTGTCGACTTGGAATTGGTTGGAGGTCTCCGGTCCCAGTTGCAGAGGCTGCTGAAAAAACGGCCTTTTCCCGAGATGTCCAGGCGCGTGCCCAGGGTGAGATGTTATCCGGTGGTGTGCGGTGCGGGTCGGCCCCACTGCCGCTGCCCGCGCGGTCCCACAGACTGCTAGGTGGCCCAGGGCCCGTTGTTCAGTGACGGTTGGTGCCTAGGGGTTGCTCCTTCTTGCGTCGCGGTCCTATGGTGTGCAGGAAAAGAGACGCGGCGTGCACAAAGACGTCGCGCGCCCCTCCGTTTCGTCCCCCTCGCCGTCCTGCCGACTGCGCCAAGTGAGCCGCCTAGCCTCTCTCCGTCCTCGCTTCTCCGTTCGCTTTTCCGCCTCACCTGCTTCTCCGCGCGGCTCCCCGTGCGGCGCCTGTAGGTGCTACGGGTCTGGAGGACGTCGGATCTGTGGTGCTACCGGCGGCGGAGGGTCTGCGCCGGAGGCGTGTCCGAGCTGCCCTAGAGACGGAGCTGGGTCACGCTTACTGCTGCGTGCCCCGGCGCGGCGGCGCACTGGCGCACCGGCGCGGTTGGCCTCCGGCGGTCTTCCACGGTAACCAGGGCGAGGGCGCCCTCCCGACGCGACGGTGCACCGCCGCAGGCACATTCCGGTTGTGGCTGCTGCGGGCGCGGGGCGAGGGTGGCCCCCGGCGCGGACGGGCTCCTACGGTGGGTGGCGTAGGCGGGCCCAGCTGTGGGTGCGGGTGTGGGCCAGGTGTGGCCTCGCCGCGGCGGCCCACCACCGTTTGCTGGCACCGCTGTCCACGTGGGCACGGGGTGAGGGCAGCCCCCGATGCGTCGACGCATCGGCACGGGCGTAAACCTCAGATCCAGACGCTTTTCTTCGTGCTTGTAGGTTAGCACCATCTGGATCTGAGGTTTGTGTGGGTGCCTTGGTCCTGAGGCCGTCAAGGCTTGTGACTGCCTCCATTCCTTCTCTGGTACTTTTTTTTACTGCATTTGTGTCATTGTGCTAAAAAAATCTTCTCTGTTCTTGTGTATAGAGGAGACCTGCGTAGTGCAGGGATACTTATCAGTTCTTTCATTTCCTTCATACAATCGATAATTTATTCGGTGTATTTATGTACGAGGATGTTCATGGTATAATGGTTGTATTTGTAGATGATTCAGTGTTTTAGAAGGACCATACTTCACTGCATTGTTGTAGATATATCATGAGGATGTAGATGATTCATCGGACTTCACCAGCAGCACCTTGTCTGTTTTGCGTCTATAACGGTCAGCTTCCTAATTTCTGAGTTTCTTCAGTGACAGTGATAGCCCTGTACCTCTGGTACAGCAGTGCTCAGGCTGGGCTACGAGGTTTGTTTCGTGGTGCTTAACTGTCTGTTAATTTCTAATTTCCTGTGGTGGTTAGCCTTAGAGAAATGGAGAAGTGTTGATGCTGCCTTCTTAAGAAGAGCTATATCGGTGATTGGACATCATGGCTGCTGCTTCAACAACAAGGTGAAGTTTTCTTTGGCCTTGCTTTTTATACATATGCATATCACAAAAGGATTTGGCATTGGTTCCTTGTGCCAACACTCTTAGAACCAATGTTGCCTAACAGTTAATACTATTAGAGTTTTTTTAGCAAATACTATTAGAGTCTTTGACACCGGTTTACATATAGGATTAGTCCTCGTGCATTGACATGGGGTATACAGGTTTATTTTGCCTCGCTTGTGCATGCATGTCGTCTAAGGTATATTTTGCATCATAAGCTGTGTTCTTGATGCTGATACTTTTGTTGTAGGTGCACGATACCTTTGCTGTGCTATAAATGCTACTTAATTTATTTCTCCGCTCCTGAGTGCTGGTGTTCTCTGCCTCTTTATCTACATTGAGCTCACATGTTGCATGAAGATCACAGCAGAGACAAAGTATGCCTGTATTCCAAGATGTGCATATACCTTAACACTTTACCCGAGCTATATCTTCATGTGCTGATGACACAAGGAACTTTAAGAATTTGTCAGTTTAATTAAATTTTATGTATTACTGATTGTGATCTATCATCAGACCTAAAAGTCTCCTCTTAAATGGTATCCCCTCTGTTTTGATGTCACAGGATTAATTGTTGAGGCATGCGAGATAGCCATGGTTCAACTTCCCAATAAGCCAGGCTCCACGTTGAACAAAGATATTACCCTGAGTGTTGTATTTTTTCTGTCAATTTAACAATATGATTTTCTCACTTGATGGTGTAAACCATCCCTTATGTGTGCAGTTGTGCACTTTGCATCCACGAAAGTCATTTCCTTTTCGTCTGTGTGATGTATGCATTGAATCCACTCATTTCCACCTAGATGAGATTCCCTTCGCCTCAAATTCGAGATTGTATAATGCAAGATCATACATCTGCATCAGCTTAGTCAGAGATTACAGTGTTGGTCTGAAGTTTGATGACCAATGTTGTTTCTAATTTTCTTTTCTTGTTTTCTTTTTGATCATATGATCCCATGTTGTATCTCATTATATTTTGTTTAAATCCATAAATATGTCTGATTACCACGTACCTTCACTCTCTTTACATTTATATTTTGATAAGATATTATCACTCTTTGTAAGTAACCAAAATGAATGAGGTGGCTCTACTCATTCTTTTTTTAAACAGCCGAAGAGCTGGGCTACGATAGGGAGGTACAGCATCTCCAACAGTTTGGTATATGACTTGCCATTCTTTAAAATTTGGCAAAACATGTAAAAACGTTCTCCAACAGTTTGCTAAACTTGGTTGCTATTTTCCCTCACTTGCCATCCGTCGGAGCTGCGCGCGTATATTTGCGCACGCGCATCCGGGTTGCCATCGTGAGCCTGCGCTTTGCGGTCGTACTTCCCGCGCGCGAGCAGACAATTCCGCGGCCTCTTCCCGCGCCGCCGCGGCCAGCAACCCCCGTCCCCGCGCGAAGCCAATCTGCACGAATTCAAATACAATACATACATACATGAACGCACAGCGAGGCAAGACTAGGGCCATGCCCTACTGGAGCTATACCTTCCTGGGTCTGCCCATGGGACAAGGAGATGGGAGGCATGCATGGTGGAGTTTCGTACCTGCGATGTCTGGAGTTGATGGCCACGGTGACCAGGCCTCTTCCTGCGGCGGCGCACGACGAGAGGAGAGAAGGGCCTCTTCCTGTACCGGTCAACAACCTCAATTGGTGGGCCCTTCTTTTTTTTTTTTTTGGTAAGCTAAAAATAGGGAATTGTTGGAGATAGCTTCTTTTCCACTTGGTATACTAATTTTGTAACTTGCCAAAACACAACATTTGGCAAGTGATTTATACCAAACTGTTGGAGATGCTCTTAGAAGATCCAGCAGAGGTAACATCCTTATGAAACTGAAACTTTGGCACTTGGAGAATTCAATAAACGTGTTTTGGCCTATCATGCAGCCAATCAGCAGCTGGATCATGCAAGATACCGTGGCCCTGCGTCGGTTAGCAGCTCCTCCTATGGCGTATCTTCTGAGGATCCTTTCTACCTGCTTCGAGGTATACCAAAACCATGACTACACCCTTCTAGCAGCACGCTTGCACCAACATCATATTCACTGACATTTCTATATGTACTTAACAGATTGCTTCCCCGCCCACAGCATCGAATCAGATCGGAGCTGGAAGCTGTACTGATGTTATGAAGATTGACGAGACCTCTAAAGCTAACGCCGCTTTCCTTCGCTCCTATAGCTAAGCGTGCGTTGCTATGGCTTTTGGCATGCGAAGTATGTTGTATTAAACCGTCTCGGAGACCATCCCTTGCTGGTGGCCTAACCCTGATCTGTTCTATGTATAACTATGTAGAACCTGACCCATCTCACTATATAATTGATTCCTGTAATATCTATATGATGTCTGGACATCCCGTGGCTGACTGGCTGTCGTGTATTATATATGCGGTGTCTTATCCTCCGATGCTTATTTATTAGAATACCATCTTTGGCCATTACTAGCGCGCATGGGCACGCGCAAATCACTAGTAAATACTACTATAGCTGGAACATCTTGCCATCTAGTCCAAACAAAAACACTCCACTCATGACTCATGGCCATACACTTGAATTTACCACCAGCAGCCGGAGATCCACTTGATCTTAATGAAGCCCCTTCGTTGGAAGATGAACATGCTACTGCCATTGAAGATGAACAAGCTGCTACCAAGAGAGATGTACAAGCCGCTGCCATGGAAGATGAGCAAGGTGCTGGCATGGAAGACGAACAGGTTGTTGCCTAGGATGGGAGGGGATGTTGTAGTAAATAGAATGGGAATACGAGGGCATTAAATGGGCTAGTGGACCGTACCGTCATTCTCTAGGAATCGATTTATTCGTGAATAAATTTTTCTCTAGGAATTGATTGACAAAGAGAGTGCTAAAGGACAAGATCGATCTTTAGGGCCCATTTAGCAAGAATAAGTCCACAGTTGACTTCTCGATCCTTTCGACGTTAGCTGGTTGTTCCTAGTCCACAACCGACTTTAATGTTGTATATGTAGGCTTTTACTCAAAGCAGGTTAAGGTCCTGTTTGAATCCATGGGGCTAATGTTTAGCCCAGGGCTAAAGATTAGCTCTTAGAATGAATGGGCTAAAGATTAGTCATGTATCCTACCATGACCCTTTTGCTCCCTGATTAATACTCATGGACAGCCATGCATAGGGATATGTGGGGGGTAATATGTGTCTTTTGGTATTGAAGGACCACTTTTAGCCCTCTTTAGCCTACCTTGGAGGGGCTAATGGAAAAGGGGTGGGCTAAAGTTTAGCCCCCCCACTTTTAGCCCTCTTGTTTGGATCCATGGGGCTAAAGTTCCATAAGAACTAAAAGATGACTAAAAGAAGTAGCTAAACTTTAGCCCCATGAATCAAACAGGGCCTAACTAGAGCGAACATTCTTCCAATGATTTCCGATAAAGCCTCCCATGACGCCATTTGAAGGCCTCTCATCAAAGGCTCCTGAAACATTGATAACAGACGAAGGTTAGTAGACAACGAGCTAGATCTTAAGGAAGAGTACTATGACGTTCCTCGGCCGCATCAATGGAGTGCTGACGGGTCGAAAGTGAGAGCCGCCGGCAGCGAAAAAGAGTCAGAGATGAGAGATGAGTTTCACGCCGACGGTTTTTACACGAGCACGCGGCCCCGGGGCAAGCCATGGCTCATGGGCCAGACAATCAGGCACGCAGGCCTGTCCTCCTCAATTCTATCCTCGTATACTGGGTCTCACTCCTTGGGCTTGGTCGGGTCGTGGGCCATGACAAGGGCCCACGGTTGCGCATCATCCAAGCATATCGGAAAAAGTCTATTTTTCCTCCCCCAACTTTCACAAAAGTCCGTTTTTCCTCCCTCAACTCCAAAACCGGGCAAATCACCTCCCTCAACTTTTCAAACCGTGCATTTTACCTCCCTGGAGCGGTTTCGAAGGCGGTTTTGCTACAGTAAACGGTGGTTTTGCTACAGTGAGACGGTTTTGTCTTTTTCTTTTTTTATTTATTTCGGCTGAATCTTTGAAAAATCATAGTAAATCACAGAAAAATCATAAAATGAAAAATCCAATTTTGATGCACTCCACATGAGTAGATCTACACAGTGAACATATAATATGGTATGCTTTAGTACAAAGTTTTTGCTATGAAGGTTTTGCCTTTTTCTTTTTTATTTATTTTGGCTAAATCTTTGAAAAATCATAGTAAATTACAGAAAAATCATAAAATAGAAAATCTAATTTTGTTGGACTCCACATGAGCATATCTACACAGTGAACATATAATATGGTATGCTTTAGTACAAAACTTTTATTGTACCTTTAGATCTATGCTTTTCTGTAATTAATTGAAATAATTCATAGTTGCAGCTTCTATAATTATTTTGTTGGACTAAAGCATACCGTATTATATATTCACTGTGTAGATCTACTCATGTGGAGTCCAAAAAAATTAGACTTTCTATTTTATGATTTTTCTGTGATTTACTATGATTTTTCAAAGATTCAGCCAAATAAATAAAAAAGAAAAAAATAAAACCTTGGTAGCAAAAACTTTGTACTAAAGCATACCATATTATATATTTACTGTGTAGATCTACTTATGTGAAGTCCAACAAAATTGGATTTTCTATTTTATACTTTTTCTATAATTTACTATGATTTTTCAAAGATTCCGCCGAAATAAATTTAAAAAGAAAAAGACAAAACCGTCTCACTGTAGCAAAACCACTGTTTACTGTAGCAAAATCGCCTTCAAAACCGCTCTAAGGAGGTAAAATGCACGGTTTGAAAAGTTAAGGGAGGTGGTTTGCCCGGTTTTAGAGTTGAGGGAGGAAAAACAGACTTTCGTAAAAGTTGGGGGAGGAAAAATAGACTTTTTCCAAGCAAATCACATCAGACGCCACGAGCCATGGCCGGCATCGCATCATGCTGGAAGGTAGAGATTGGCCTACGTGCTCTGTCCGTCATGCTTGTTGTGGGCCTGTGGGCCGCCCGACGGCCTTGCAGTTGCAGATAGATAATGCAGGCGCTAGTTTCCTGCCTTAGCCCCCACACAAATGCACACGCATGTGGGATGTAGCCCTAGGCCCTAGCAATGAATAATCCATGCATATCTTGTCCTGTGTATATCTCCGGACTGTATGGCTAAGAGCAGGTACAATAATGGGCTTATAGCCAAGCTAATGCTGATGTGGAGGAGAGAAGGGAGGAGAGAGATGAGAGCTTGGCTCTCATGCAAGCACCAAGCTGGGCACGGAAGCATAGATATTAGTGGGCCCAAATAGCAAGTGTTGTGAGGAGAAATAGGAGAGAGAAACTTTTTAAAGACAAATAGGAGACACTTATTGTATAACTTGGCTCTTATAGCTTGTCTTATAGCCAAGCAACTTGGCTGTATTATTGCTCTTGCTCTAAGGGTTTTTTTTGTTTTCCTTTTTGGGAACCCGGACTGTCTATCTGTATAATCATGTAGTTTTCTGTCCAAAACTCGTAGAAATCCGAACACGATTGGTGCAGAATTTTACCAGATAAATAGTACTGCTGCGCCTGAACAATCAGTCAGTGCATAAGAACAAACACAACACACTCTGGCAGCAGTAGCATTCGGTTATCGTCATCTCCAGTTCTGATGCGCTAGCTTAGCTTCGATTCTTTGTCATAGTATAATGTCAGACATCGCCTGCAGATGGCGATGGATCGTTGATGGGAACCTGATTTTTTTTAAGAATATTAGGGACGAGCTCCCGTCTATTAACCAAGGCCAACAGACAAGTCAAGTTATTACAGCACAGAAAGATGATGAGTCCACCAAAGCAGTTTAAGCAACAAGATGAAAACTCCAAACTCCAGCCTTAGAGACTAAGCCTGAAAGAATCTTGATGGGAACCTGATCGAGGCTCATCATCATCATCCATGCCCACGTTGGCGAGCCGACATCCTGTTCAGCTGCCACATGCACATGGAAAATTTAAGAAACTTAGAGGCGATTTGTATATAAATATAAACGAAAAATGCCAAAAAAAATTCTTCTGTGCAAGTGCTGCGACTGTGCGAGAGCACATGGTCACCAACTGTTTTCAGTTGCCTGGTCTCTCTCTGCTGTGGGAGATCTGTCTGGACCATATGCGGCGCTTGACAGTATATGCAGCAGCAGATCTGGAGTAGATTAATTATTGCTAATCACGATGCTTTGGGAGGTCTCAATCTCACCGTCACCATGATGGGTACCGTCATGGTGAAAAAGAAAGTTAGTTCATTCGAAGCTTTTCCCATTTTATTCAGATCAGTTATTAGGAAGAAGGCACGCAAATTAGAGTTCCTGTAGGCTATAAATAAAAGGTTACAAATATGGATAGGAGGCACACGCATTGTACCCTCACTTCGTCACATGTACATATATACATTTGTAAATGCGCTCAAATATCCCATTTTATGCTGTATTTATACTCCATCCGTTCCAAATTATTCGTTTTAGGCTAAAGGTATATACCCAGAAAATGCAGAATGACCTACAATTTAGAATGGAAAGAGTAATATTTTACAGAGGGGAAATTACATTATCAGGCATCAATGACATTAGACAAATTAAATACTTAACATTTCTAAATCGAGTTAATGCAATAAAGTAATAATGGGTGTACTTTTTTTTGCGAATAATAATGGGTGTACTTGTTCTTGCATAGTACAGTAGTTCCTTGCAAATTGAGCAAAGGCACGAAGATCCTTAAAATGGAATGCGACAGTACCAATTCGACAGTGGAGCCAGAGTGCCAGACCATCTTTAATCCCTTTTATTTGCTCTTCGAGACCTTGGGTCGATTGCCACCCGGTTTTGTTTTTCCATTTCGAGAAAAAAGGTGGAGGTCTTGCTTGCTTTTCCAGGTAACTTTTGTTCTTCAATAACAAAATAATTCGGGTTTGTGCCCCATGCAGCTTTCACTTCTCCTGGCCCAATTTAGGCGGAATTAGCTTGCTACATGGATTCATATTAAGTTTAAAAGAAAACATGCACTTAAACTTTAGTCACTTTAGCTATTAAACTGCCAAACAAACTGACTAAAAAGGGACTAAAGTAGTTTAGTCATATTAGTACCTCAGGAGTAGTTAAAGTGAGCTAAAGTGCCTAGTGGATAGGGGCTGCCCCTTATTATTGCCGGTCCCTAACACTGATTTGTGCATTCATCAGGAGTAATTTGATCTTTGTTGAATTATTTTAATGGTCTTTAGTCACTTTTAGTCACTAGAACCAAACATGAGTAACTAAAGTTTAGTCATTGATTTTAGTAGCTAAATTTTAGTCATGGAAAACGAAGCAGGGCCTTAATTATATTTGCCTTGATAAGGATTTTAAACTTGTATAGTCTACACTCTTAACCAACTAAGCTAGTCTTAGCTATCTAAACATAAAAGGAAAAGAAGATGAACTATACAAAGTTTGAAGTGAAAGAGAGCAAGAGCCATTCTATACATACGAGTACAATACGACTAGTTCGAAGAAGAGGTGATTAGATGTGGCGGAATCGCCCAGTTTAGCACGCTTTCAGGGCGCTTGTCTTCCACTAGGCACTAAGAGCCCTGAAAGTGAGCTACACCAGATGATTCCGTCGAGCACACCCGACGGGAGAACTCGAACGCTCCACATTTTACATCCGGGATCCAATAATGAGTACAAACTTACAATACTTAGTCCATTTCATACAACACAGAGTCTTGAAACAGTTATTACAATACCAGAGGTTCAGAGTGCAATAATTAACAGCGGAAGTAAAATAACATCTAGCGGAAGCGATGAGAATCCGTCTGTGCCCATCAGAAGAATCCTCCACACAAGACAAACCTGCTCAAAGTGCACCTGCAACAGGGGTAAAAATAAACCCTGAGTACACAATGTACTCGCAAGACTTACCCGACTGGGAATTATATTTCCCGACTCTCACGGATCATGATAGGCTTTATGGCTGGTGGGTTTCTTGCATGCGCAAAACAGCACTAAAATTGTGTCCTTAATTTCTTCACTTTTAGAAGCCGTATTTTATTCATTAACCAATAGTCTATGTAAGCACCTATGCTATAATCAAGCAAGGGTTGAGCAAAATAGAATCATTTCTCCCTCTTTCAATGTCCAGTTCTTACTACGATGCCAGAGCGTAGTCAAGCCGTACCGTCACGCAGAAACGGCGATTCGCGAATCAATGTGCCCAGCTGGGTACCCTGAAGAACACACGCCTCGCTTGTACCCCAGGCACAAGCAAGACCAACCCGTTCCCCTCCTGTCACAGGTTTCCAGGTCCCCTTCCAAACTTGGACTCCTAGCTCCCGTACTCGAGGCCCGGCCTCAGTACGGTGCTAAGACCTCCACCTATCCCCGCCTCCAATCAGTCGGTCCGAAAAGAGCCGGAGCCCATGACAAGAGAGTAACAAGTCTTCCTAGCCCCCATCCGCTAGTATATGCTCGGGATAAGGAGATCTGTGACTTGACCAGGGTCCATGCAACGAACGGTCCTTAATTGACACGGACAGGGAAACAGTCACTGTTCGCCTAAACGGCCGTTTAGTCCGTTTAAACACCGTTTAAACGGTAAACAGAAGTCAGACGTGTTGTTTAGGCCCTAAACGGTGAATTAAACGGTTGGGCCGTTTAAACCCGTTTAAACCGTTCAATCCCGTCTAAACGGTCTAAACAAAATCAGATTAAACGTGATTAAATGATCTAAACAACCATTTAATCTATAATTAAGTGAATTAAAGGACTACGTCTATCACAATCAACATGAAACTAATTAATATTGTAATTATATGAAGTGTTGTGGGATTTAGATTTCTTCCAACAAGATTATTTGGCAGAATATTTGATTTTTACATGTGTAAATATGTATGGGTTCTAGCAAATTTTATTTTTACCTACATAAATATGTATATTTTATTGTTATTGTACAAAACCGTTTAGGCCGTTTAACTCTGTTTAAACACCGTTTAAACGGTCTAAACGCTAAACGAAGGGTGACCGACTGTTTACCGTTTAGCGTTTAGGAAAACATTGGAAACAGTGCAACCCAATTGTGCCCCGTGGCCGCGGGACACAACTTGCTACACCCACCAATAACCATACCACATCCCTGCCCGGTCGCCATTTCCTTTCCACCATTTTACCCAAAAAGTAAGAATCATCAGGGTAACTCTCTATTGTGAGCAACGACAGGTTACTCACCCTACCGATGATCCTAAGCGAAGCAACTATACGATCCTGTACTAGTAAGACTCATGGGTATAAATATATATATGCATGTGGGTATCATAGAAATTCCTGTAACTTAAATGCGCAACATTTAAATATATATCAGATTTGCAAAAAAATAAGGTTTATGCACCGGGGCTTACCTTGGGCAGGTGCACAGTCAGAGGTGTTAGTAGCGGGCGGCTTCTGGAACTCCTCAGGTACGAAGATTTCCTCCTCGTACTCCTCGATGACCTCCTCGTAGTCCGGCTCCTCCACTGCCACGTACTCGACTCCCTCGTGATCTACATGCATGCAATGATAGGACCACACTTAAAAAGGTGACAACGGTAACTCTAATAGCTAATATGCTAAGCTATCATTCTTTCTACTAACAAGGTTGACTTGATGCAAAACGACCCCCGCAACCATCAAGCGCACTACTTTCCGATTACCGATTTACTACAGGCACTACTTAGGGAAAAATTAGCTACCCTAACGAACAAGCTATTTGATGGCCATAAAAATTACAGTAAGCATCTAACAATATTAAGCATCTACTGTAAAATTTTTAGAGCTAAGGCTATCCTCGATTTGCCACGAAAATTCCTACAAAATTGGTCGCAGTAAAAGAAACGTCGCTTAGCATTAATTTAAACGACCGAGCAACACTATTCCCACCCTCACGAGTCTTGCAAGAAGACCCTTCTGAAAAGCTGTCTTCACAACCGCTCGGTTCCCGACACCCCGAGCCCGCCGGAGCAGCACCGGCCGGCACTGCCCGGCCACGCCAGCGAGCTCAGGCTCTCGCCGACCCAGGCAACGGGCCGACCAGCACTTACGGCCCAAGCGCCTACCCAAGGCGGAGGCACAGGGGTAGCGGAGCTCGCGGGACCGGTGGCCACGACGAGCGGCCAAAGGCGGCGATGGCGCGATCGTTCCGGCCACCCAAACCCGCCGCGAAGCCAAAAGGCGAGCGCTAGAGCATCTAGAGCATACCTAGGACCTAGCCGCAGCGCTCGCTGAAGCAGTAGAGTGACAGAGGAGGCTGGCCACGTGCGACCCGAGCAATGCGGCGGCACACCGAGGCGGCACAAACGCGTCAGCCGCGCTCCGGTGGCGGCAGCGATCCGGTAAAGGTGCGCGGGGTGGGGCGGAGGTGGCGGCGAAGCAATTTGCGCGATCAATCGGGAATGCGAAGGAAGGGAAATGGGTTGCCATGAAACATGGCCGAGCTCGGCCTTAAAACCAGGCGAAGCGGAGAAACTCCAATTGGAGCACAGTGAGGCCAAGCTCGAAGCACAGAGGGGCCGGTCGGATGGCAGGCTAGGAGACGAAGCTGTGGCCGAGAAGAATTGAAAATTGATGGCCGCTTGAGGACAGAAATGGGGACAGTGAGTCTGCGGCAAGGCGACAGCGCGCGGAGGCGAGGTCAGCGGCCGCGTCACCTCCGAGCAGCAGGTAGACGACGCGCGCACAGGGGGGACGCGCCTGGGCGGAACACTAAGGCAAGGGGGAAACTGTGCACGGCAGTCCGGTCGCCCAGTCCGGACGCGGACACGACGCCGCGCTAACCCCGGACGTGCCACGGCAGGCAGCCAAGGCGTACAGCGGAATACGCGGCCAAGGGGGGGAGGCAGCGGCTGCAGGTGGACGTGACGTTGGGAGGACGGCGGCCGCAGCATCGCGACACGAGAGGGAGACGCGAGTCAGCGCGCGGCGAAAGGCGACCAGCAACGGCCAACGCGGCCAGCCCGACGCCGACGGCACCCACGCGTGGTGACCGCGCGTAGACACCAACCCGCCCGACCCAAGTGCTGGGCACGAATTTTAAAGTGCAAGCAAACACTCCCCCAGCACAACTACGGCTTAACCAAAGGGTCTACCGCCTAGAGGGCACCCAGGGCTGTCCTCAGAAACCAAAATGCGACAACGCCGGCAACACGTTTCAACAAGAAAAACTCGCGAACACAAGGTTGCCAACTACTTCTAAGCTCACTGATCTCGCCAAAGACTTGGTTGAAATTCGATTTCTGAGCTAGCAAAAACACGAGCTAACAAACTTAATACGCTAAAACACTTGTAGCACTGCCAAGAATAGAGTTTGTACTTCAATTATCACTAAAGCTTTGCACACACATTCTATAACATTTTTGCTAGAAAGAATTCATTTTGAACCCTAAGCAAGTACAATACGGTAACGCTGCAACCTATCGATTAACACTTTTATTACTCTTTAGGATTACTAATTGATTCCACTCGCTCCCACAAAAAGCAACGAAAGAAAAGATGCTCATGCCAAGTTAGGTGCATAGCACACGCGGTAACACCGAGGGTGTTACAGCTCTACCCCCTAAAAGAAAATCTCGACCCGAGATTTCCTGTGCCTAGTGTGGGAAAAGAGGATAGGGAAAACTTGCAACTGAACGAGTTACCTTCAGGAGCTAGGCAATAGATGGGGATAATGCTTCAAAATATAACTCTCTAGTTCCCACGTTGCTTCATCTTCCGAATGATGTTGCCATTGGACCTTATAAAATTTCACCACATTGTTCCTGGTTACTCTTTCTTTTTCATCCAGGATTTTTACCGGATGTTCCTCATACGAAAGGTCCGGTTGAAGGGAAAGTCCTTCAATTTCTACTGCCTCAGTGGGGACCCGCAAACACTTTTTCAACTGAGACACATGAAAAACATTGTGGACAGCTGACAACACCTCAGGGAGCTGGATACGATAGGCTACTGGACCACGTCGGGCCAAGACCTTGTAGGGCCCAACATAGCGTGGGGCTAACTTCCCATGGACACCAAAACGATGCACACCTTTCATGGGAGACACCTTGAGATACACATAATCCCCAACTTCAAACTCCAAGGGCCTCCTCCTCTTGTCTGCATAGGTTTTCTGTCGGTTGTGCGCTGCCTTTAAATGACTCCGGATAATCCCAACCTTCTCTCTTGCTTCAAGCACAAAGTCAGGCCCGAAATAACCACAGTCTCCCACCTCAACCCAGTTGAGTGGGGTTCTGCATTTCTTGCCATACAAAGCCTCAAAAGGTGCCATCTGGATGCTCTCTTGATAGCTGTTATTATAAGAAAACTCGGCCAACTTCAAACATTCGTCCCACTTTTTAGGAAAAGAGATGACACAAGCTCTCAACATATCTTCAAGCACTTGATTCACCCTCTCTGTCTGACCATCGGTCTGGGGATGATAGGCTGAACTTCTGAGAAGGTGAGTACCAAGGCATTCTTGGAGTTGCGTACAAAACCGTGACATGAACACTGCTCCGCAGTCCGAGACGATGGTAAGCAGAACTCCATGAAGGATCACAATGCGGTCAAAGTACAGCTTGGCATACTACGAGGCTGTATACCTAGTACCCACTGGAAGAAAATGAGCAGTCTTAGTGAGGCGATCCACAATGACCCAAATAGAATCATGGCCCTTGGCGGTGTGAGGTAATCCTGTAATAAAATCCATGGAAATATCTTCCCACTTCCATACCGGAATAGGCAAAGGCTGCAGAAAACCCGGCCTCCGCAGATGGTCTGCCTTAACTCTTCCACAAATATCACACTCAGCAATATACTTGGTGATATCCTGCTTCATGTATGACCACCAATACAGCTGACGCAGATCATGGTACATTTTGTTACTCCCCGGGTGAATCGATAACTTGGATTGATGGGCTTCCTCCAGAATCTTCCTTCTCAGCTCCTCATTACCGGGAACCACTAACCGGTTCTGTACTTCACCACACCTTGCTCATCAATGCTAAAGCGCGGACCACGCCCTTCAGCCATCAACTTCTTGATGTGGGGAATCTCCAAGATATCATACCTTTGCTCCGCGATGATTTGCTCAAGTAAATCTGAGACTAAAGCAATCTGTGCTAACACTGCAGAGTGAGAGAGAGGCAAGGGTCCTTCACTAGGCACATGGGACTTACGGCTCAAAGCATCAGCCACCACATTAGCTTTTCCCGGATGATAATGGACCTCCAAGTTGTAATCTTTAATTAACTCAAGCCATCTCCTCTGCCTCAGATTCAACTCAGGTTGAGTAAAAATATATCTAAGGCTCTTATGGTCCGTAAAAATATGCACTTTATTCCCCAACAAATAGTGTCTCCAAATTTTTAGAGCGTGCACCACTGCAGCTAGCTCTAAATCATGGGTTGGGTAATTCACTTCGTGCTTTTTCAGTTGGCGCGAAGCATATGCTATCACACGCCCCTCTTGCATAAGCACACACCCAAGCCCAGTCCTAGAGGCATCACAATAAACATCAAAAGGCTTCTCAATATCCGGTTGAGCCAGAACAGGAGCTGAGGTAAGGAACTTCTTCAAGGCCTGAAAAGCTTCTTCACAAGCTGAACTCCATACAAACTTGGCATCCTTCTGAAGTAACTTGGTCATGGGTTGGGCTATTTTAGAGAAATCTGGAATGAAACACCGATAGTATCCGGCAAGACCCAGAAACTGTCGGATCTGATGCACGGAGGCAGGAGACCTCCAATTCAACACATCCTGAACCTTGCTAGGATCTACAGACACACCCTCAGGGGTCAGAACATGTCCCAAGAACTGAACTCGATCCAACCAAAACTCACACTTGCTGAACTTAGCGTACAGCTTGTGCTCTCGCAACCGAGTCAGGACGGTGCGGAGATGCCGTGCATGCTCTTCTTCATTCTTGGAATAAATCAAGATGTCATCGATGAAAACTACTACAAACTTATCCAACTCCGGCATAAAGACTGAATTCATGAGATACATGAAAAATGCAGGAGCATTTGTGAGACCGAAAGACATGACTAGGTACTCATACAACCCATACCTAGTAGAAAAAGCTGTCTTTGGTATATGTTGTGGCCGGATCTTTATCTGATGATACCCCGACCGAAGATCTATTTTAGAGAACACTCTTGCCCTAGCCAATTGATCAAACAAGGCATCAATACGAGGCAAAGGGTACTTGTTCTTAATGGTCACCGCGTTGAGGGGACGGTAATCCACACACATGCGAAGAGTGCCATCCTTCTTCTTCACAAAAATGACAGGACAACCCCAAGGTGAAGAACTGGGACGGATGAACCCTTTATTCCGTAACTCTTCTAATTGTTTCTTCATTTCAGCTAGCTCCTTCGGTGCCATACGGTAGGGGCGCCTGGAAATAGGAGCAGTTGAAAGTCCCTAGTTTGGTTTTGGCTAATTGATGAAACCTAGGACTAACCTTTGTATCTAAGTGGATGATTTAGATAAAGGTGGTCGTTGAATATGAGACATGACATTGACTCATGTGACCAAGATGGTGAAGACCAAGATGAGGCTTGGCTCGATGGACCGGTTGTGAAGGTGAAGGGCAAGTCGAGGCTTCGAAGCGAAGGACCATGCGATGGTGAAGCTTGAGCAAGACTTGGCGCCGACGGACCAATGCAACGGTGAAGAGCAAGTGAATTCAAGGTCGATGGATCGAGACGGTCATGTGATGATATGAAGTGGAACATATCATTTGGAGAAACAAAATGGGCTCAAGGCAAAGGTATAACCATAGGGCCATTTTGTTTTACACGCAAGACACCATAGAGGGTGTGAGTGGTTTAGGGTCGATAGCCGAACTATTAAGAGGGGAAGTCTTATCGGTTATTCGACGCATGGGTGCCACTAGGTGAATTCATGAAGTGCATTGCATGTAGGGCCTAGTGAGCTAACTGGAAAACCTTTGAAAATGATTGAGAAAAAGCTAACACACAAGCACATGGAGATGTACACTTGATGGTGTTGGCACATTTACAAAGGTGGCGTTGTTCGCGCAGTGGTTTGCGGGTAGAAAGGGGTTTGGGTTCCTCTCTCCCTCCCGCCGAGCGTGCGAGCGCGGGATTCAGGCGATTTCGGGGAAGTGAAATGCCTATTTTCCATTGCGCCGGAAGTCGGAATAGAAACGGAGGCGAACGCGGTCACAGAGGTGACCGGACGCTGCACCGGACGCGATCACTCGCGGGACCGGCGCGTCCGGTCAGTACAGCGCGGGCGTCAGGCGCGCGGACTAGGGTTTGCCACCGGCGCGTCCGGTGACACGCGGGACCGGCGCGTCCGGTCAGGCGAACAGCTGTTCACAAGGACGATCGGACGCGGTGCGCGTCCGGTCACACACGATCGGACGCGTCCGGTCGTCAAGGGAGCTTACTGGACTCCGACCGGACGCGGTCACTGTCGCGTCCGGTCGTTGCGAGGAGCGCGTCCGGTCATGTCTTCGCGCGCGCGGGTACTGTGCACACCGGTGCGTCCGGTCGTTTGCAGCAGCGCGTCCGGTCGCTCGTTTGACCGTTGACGCGCAGTGACCGTTGGAGGATCTAACGGTCGCGTTTGAAATCGGAGGACACGTGGTCGTCGCAGGGCGACCGGACGCGGTTGAGCGCGTCCGGTCAGTTACGACCGGCGCGTCCGGTCGTCCCGCGAAAAACGGTCAGTGGAGTTGTAACGGCTCTATTTGTTTGGGATGCTTATAAATACTTGTTGGCCGGCCCTTGGGGAGGTCTCTTGGCATTTCTAACACTCTTGTGCATCCTTTGAGCTAGAGCTACTCCTCCCACTCATCTCTCTTGCTTGATTGCAAATCAAAAGTGAGATTGAGTGATCCCAAAGTGCATTGCATAGCTTGAGGGCATCTAGTGGCACTTGTGGGTGGTTTAGCCGGTGGATTTCTTGTTACTCTTGGAGAGTACCGCTCCTAGCCGGCTTGGAGATTGTTGGAGGCGTTGGCAAGAGAAGGTGATTGTTCTTGGCCACCTCCGGTTGATTGTGAGAGGTTCTTGTGCTTTCCTCGGCGGGACGCCAAAAGCAACTCTAGTGGATTCCGCGTGTCATTGAGTTACCTCACTTGAGAGTGGTGTCTTGCGGTGCCTTGCGGGGCGTGCCTTGAGGGGCAAGTGACTTGAGGGTCACACCGAGGAACCATCTAAGTGTTGGTCGACACAACCGGTGACGTAGCTTGTCGGTGCACAAGTGAACACCGGGTGAACAAATATTGTGTCTCTTGTCTCCCGGTGATTGGTCTTCATATTGTGTTGTTGTCAATATTGATTGATTGTATATCATCTTGGTGATTGGCAACATCTTCACTTCACCGTCGGTATAATAATCACAATCCTCTCTCTTGCATTTACATTCACTAGTTTATCTTGTGTAGCTCTAGTAGTAGCTTTGCTAGTAGTGTTAGCTTGTTCTCTAGTGTAACCTTAGTGACATAGCTCTTGAGTGAACTAGAGATCTTAATCTACTAGACTTGTGGTTAGGAGGCTTGCATCACAATCTTTGGCTAAGCAAAACTCGCTTTACGCCGTTTGTTATTCTAACAAGTTTGCTTAGTGGTTCTTGTAGAATTTCTAATAGGCTATTCACCCCCCTCTAGCCATCTAGGACCTTACAAGTGGTATCGGAGCCGTGGTCACCGTTTTAATCAAGGCTTAACATCCTTCGGTGTGAAAAATGGCTCAAATTATGTTCAATCATGTTGGGGGCAAGCCACCGTTCTTTGATGGTGTTAGTTCTTTTGCTCATTGGAAGAGAAAGATGACAATGTACCTTGGTTCTATTCATGAGAGAGTTTTGCAAGTCACCGAGAATGATTTTGCTATCATTGATCCCGATCATCTCACCGATGAAGATAGAGCAAATAGAACATGCAATAGAATGGCTCTCAATACACTTTACAATGGCATTGACACAAAAGTATTTGAGGGCATCAAGGATTTAGATTTGGCAAATGAAGTATGGACAAGGTTGAGTGAAACATATGAGGGCACTAAGGTTGTGAAGAGTGCCAAGCTATATGGGCTCAAGAGTGAGTTTGAGAACTTCAAGAAAAAGGATGATGAAACAATCATTGAAATGTTTCATAGATTGCAAGTAATAGTCAATGATCTCAAGAGCTTAGGGCACAAGACTCAAGATCAAGATTTTTGTCACAAGTTCTTATTGAGCTTACCTAGAAGATTCAAGATGTTGATCATGATGTTGCAAAGAGATGGGCTTGAAGCAATGAAGCCTAATGATTTGCTTGGTGAAGTATTGACCTATGACAAATATGATCAAGATGTTGATGACAAGGAGAAGGTGGAAGATGAGAAGAAGAAGAAGACCGTGGCATTCAAAGCCACCTCCTCCAAGGGCAAAGCTACCATCATTGAAGAAGAAGAAGACAACAATGAAGATGGGGAATTTGAAATTGATGATGAGGCACTTGCTCTTGTAGTCAAGAAGATGGGTCACATGTTCATCAAGAGAAGAGGCTTTAAGAAGAGAAATGACAACTTCAAAAGAAATGAGCAACAAATAAAGTGCTTCAATTGTGATAGCACCGAGCACCTTCAAGCGGAATGTCCTTATGATAAAAAGAAGAACAAAAAGGACAAGTTTGAGAAGAAGAAGAGAGAGGCCAAGATGACATTCAAGAAAGGCAAAAATGGTGCCTATGTGATCACTTGGGAAAGTGAAGATAATGAAGAAGAAGAAGAATCATCCAACAAGGCTTTTGCTTCCATTGCTATCAACAAGAAGCCATCATTATTTGATTCATCCTCTTCATGCTTCATGGCTAAAGAAGCTAAGGTATTATATGATGAGAGTGATGATGAAAGTGAAATGGAATATGCTCATGATAGTAATAATGATAATGATAATGAAAATGATGATGATGAACCAACTAAAGAACAACTATATGACTTGATGCAACAAACTAGAGATATAGCTATTGCCAAGGACAAAGAGTGTAAGAAGCTTTCAATGAAAGTAGCAATACTTGAGAAAGTCCTTAGTGAGCTTAAGACCACTCATGAGAGTCTAGTGAAAGACCATGAGGATCTTGATAAGGCTCATTCCAAGCTTGAAAAAGCTCACTCATTGCTACTTGAGCAACAAGCAAAGAAGGAGGTTGTTGTATCATGTGATATAGGTGTTACATGTGATATAATTGATGAATCCTTTAATGAACCTATCATCATGTCAAATACTAACCCTTCTTATAGCTTTTCATCCACCACCACTAACTCTACCTCCACTACTAGTGATGGTTTCACTTGTGATGCCTCACTAATGGTTGAGAATGAGTCTCTCAAGAGAGAGGTGGATGAGCTCACTCACGCCCTAGGCAAAGCCTATGGTGGTGAGGCCCGCTTGCTTAAGTGCTTGGGTAGCCAAAGGTTCTCTCTTAACAAAGAGGGATTGGGCTACACCCCCAAGAAAGGCAAGTCGGCCTTTGCAACTCCAAAGCCTAGCTTTATGAAGGGCAATGGTCAGTTTTGCAATAGATGCAAGCAAGTTGGGCACCTAGAGCATAATTGCAATAAAAGAAACCAAAGCAAGAACCTTGTTAATGCTATACCTTTTGATTCTTGCTATGTGCTTACCAAGGGTGTGAAGGGTGTGCAAGCTAAGTTTGTTGGTACACCAATTGTGGGCCCAAAGAAGAAGGCTATTTGGGTACTAAAGAGCTTAGTCACTAACCTACAAGGACCCAAGCAAAAATGGGTACCTAAACTTTATTGATTTGCTTGTAGGTCAATTACAAAGCCGGAGGAAGGCATTAGATTATTGATAGTGGGTGCACTCAACACATGACCGGTACATCAAGAATGTTTGACTCAATCAATGACAATGATAGTGGTGTTGATTCTATCACATTTGGCAATAACAAGAAAGGCAAGGTTATTGGCTTGGGAAAGATTGCAATATCAAATGACATGAGTATCTCCAATGTGTTGCTAGTTGAAAGCTTGGATTTCAATCTTCTATCCGTGGCACAAATATGTGATCTAGGCTACAAATGCATCTTTGGGGTTGATGATGTGGAAGTTATTAGTGTGGATGGTTCAAATGTGGCATTTAAGGGCTTTAGATATGAGAATCTCTACCTAGTTGACTTCAATGCTAGAGAAACTTCTTTGACAACTTGCTTAGTCTCTAAATCAAGCATGGGTTGGCTTTGGCATAGAAGGCTTGGTCATGTTGGCATGAAACAATTGAAGAAGCTTACAACTCACAATCTTGTCAATGGTTTGAAAGATGTTGAATTTGAGAAGAATAAGCTTTGTAGTGCATGTCAAGCCGGGAAGCAAGTTGGAAGCTCACACCCAAAGAAGAGTACAATGAGCACATGCAAAGCATTTGAGTTGATGCATATGGATCTATTTGGACCAACAACATATACAAGCATATGCGGCAACAAGTATGGATTTGTCATAGTGGATGACTTCACAAGATTCACATGGGTATTCCTTCTTAGTGACAAAAGTGAAGTGTTTGACACCTTCAAGACATTCCTCACTAGAGTTCACAATGAGTTTGAGATTAGAATCAAGAAAGTGAGAAGTGACAATGGAAGTGAGTTCAAGAATACAAGAATTGAAGAACTTTGTGATCATTATGGTATTGGACATCAATTCTCGGCCAAGTACACTCCACAATCAAATGGTCTAGTTGAGAGGAAGAATAGAACATTGCTTGATATGGCTAGATCAATGCTTCATGAGTACAATGTGAGTCAATCATTTTGGGATGAAGCAATCAATACCGCTTGCTACTACATCAATAGACTATATTGTCATCCATTGCTAGAGAAGACCCCATATGAGCTACTTTATGGAAGAAAGCCCAATATTTCTTACTTTAGGGTGTTTGGTTACAAATGCTATATCTTGAAGAAAGGCACTAGATTGGGGAAGTTTGACAAGAGATGTGATGAGGGGTTCCTACTTGGTTATTCAACTACAAGCAAAGCCTATAGAGTTTGGAACAATTCAAGTGGCATTCTAGAAGAAGTCCATGATGTGCAATTTGATGAAACCAATGGGTCACAAGATGAAGAAGAAAATCTAGATGATATTGGTGGAACTCTATTAGTGGAAGCAATGAAGAACATGGACATTGGGGACATTAGAGCAAAGCAAGTAATTGATATTCAAGATGATGATAAAGATCAAGTGCTCAATTCACCATTCAAGCTAGTTAGTGACTCTCAAGTGCAAGATCAAGGTGCTAGTTCTTCTCATCAAGATACATCAAGTGATCAACCAAGCTCAAGCAATCAAATGCAAGTACTCCAACCACAACATATTGCAAGAGATCACCCCATTGATAGTGTTATTGGTGATATTAGAAGTGGTGTGCAAACAAGATCAAGATTGGCTATGTTTTGTGAGCATGCATCATTTGTGTCAACCATAGAACCAAAGAAGATAGAAGAAGCTTTGAGGGATGCCGATTGGATCATGGCTATGCAAGAAGAGCTTAACAATTTCACAAGAAATGATGTTTGGGAGTTGGTAGAAAGGCCAAATGACTACAATGTGATTGGAACCAAGTGGGTGTTTAAAAACAAGCAAGATCAAGATGGCATTGTAGTGAGAAACAAAGCAAGGCTAGTTGCTCAAGGTTACACTCAAGTAGAAGGTCTTGACTATGATGAAACATATGCTCCCGTGGCAAGATTGGAGGCAATAAGGATTCTATTGGCTTATGCTTGTGCACACAACATCAAACTATATCAAATGGATGTCAAAAGTGCATTTCTCAATGGGATCATCAATGAGTTAGTCTTCGTTGAGCAACCGCCCGGATTTGAAGATGACAAGAAACCCAACCATGTGTACAAGTTGAAGAAGGCTTTATATGGCTTAAAGCAAGCACCTAGAGCATGGTACGAGAGGCTAAGGGATTTCCTTCTCTCTAAGGGATTCAAGATGGGCAAGGTTGATACAACTCTATTCACCAAGAAGATTGGAAATGATCTATTCATAGTGCAAATATATGTTGATGACATCATCTTTGGATCAACCAATCAAGCTTATTGTGAAGAATTTGGTGCTATGATGGCCAAAGAGTTTGAAATGTCTATGATTGGTGAACTTAGCTACTTCCTTGGTCTTCAAGTAAAGCAATTGAAGAATGGGACATTTGTGAGTCAAGGGAAATACATAAGGGACATGTTGAAGAAGTTTGGAATGCAAGATGCAAAGCCAATTTCAACTCCAATGGGTACAAATGGAAATTTGGATAGTGATCTTGATGGCAATATGGTGAATCAAAAGGACTATCGGTCTTTGATTGGAAGTCTACTCTATGTCACCGCATCAAGGCCGAATGTCATGTTTAGTGTTTGCATGTGTGCTAGATATCAAGCCTCACCTAGAGAGAGTCATCTCACGGCCGCAAAGAGAATATTGAGGTACTTAAAGCAAACAAGAGATGTTGGACTATGGTATCCCAAGGGGTCAAAGTTTGAATTGATTGGATATTCAGACTCTGACTATGGGGGTTGCAAGATCAATAGAAAGAGCACAAGTGGCACATGTCAATTACTTGGAAGATCACTTGTGTCATGGTCCTCAAAGAAACAAAATAGTGTGGCAATCTCTACCGCCGAAGCCGAATATGTGAGTGCGGGGAGTTGTTGTGCACAATTGCTATGGATGAAATCAACTTTGAAGGATTATGGCCTCAACTTCAAGAATGTGCCATTGCTATGTGATAATGAGAGTGCAATCAAGATGATACAAAACCCGGTTCAACATGGAAGAACAAAGCATATTGACATAAGGCATCATTTCATTAGAGATCATCAACAAAAGGGAGATATTGCCGTTGAGAGTGTTGGCACCGATGATCAACTTGCCGATATTCTCACTAAGCCACTTGATGAAAAGAGGTTTTGCAAGCTAAGGAATGAATTGAACATTCTTGATTTCTCAAACATGAGTTGAATGCACCCCACTCACTTATTGACATGCCTCTCCTTCGACATTGCAAGGTAAAGTTGATTGACATGTCATCCATCCTATGCTAAGGATTTGCTAGAGCATGTAGACATAATAAGCGGTATGCATGAGCATTCATGATAAATCAAATGAATTTGATGGATATATGTTACCACTATTGCCTCTATGTTTGTTTTGATCTAGTGGTGGCATATGACATGTTTGTGAGCTTGCAAACCTAGTGTTGAATCTAGAAGATTTGCTATAAGTGTTTAATTCAACATAGGCAAGATAACCCTTATTATGAGGTGTGAAGAAGCTTGTCTTTGGTTCAAATCGAATTAAATATCTTTGGCAAGTGTTCTAGGTTGAACCAAATTTGATGAATTTCAACCTACTCCACAATTTGATCCCATTTTTGGGTAAGTTGTTGACAAAGGGGGAGAGAAAAAGATGATTCAACATGATAAAGGGGTAAATAAAAAATAAAATTTTGATGCACACAAGTAGGGGGAGCAAGCTCATAAACAAAGTTGTTGCATTTGCTTGTGCATTTTCATATGACTTGCTCATTGCACATGTATTTAGATTCAATATACATGCTTGTGTGGTGCAATGCTAGTATAGAACTTGGATGATGAAATGATCTACTAGCATGCATAGGAATAGTTTTACTTATGGTATCTAGACTTGCCTAAGGTTTTTTTTACAAGTGGTCCAAGAACCTTTACATATAATGTTGATCTCACGGGGTTCTTGAGTTTTGTTGGATGTCTAGTTACTTGTTGATGCTAAGGATGGTGTAAAAGGCAACTCCGATTGGTATCACGCTTCAAAGGTCCATTTCTTACACCTTAGCATCATTTTGGTAGAATTACTCTCCCAACACTTCTATCCATGCATATGTGCAAAGCTTTCATTCCAAACTCTATGCACATATGTAGGGGGAGCTAATGCTACCAAAACCGAGCTCGTGATAATTGTCCAAACTTTACTTATGAGCAAAATGATTGGACAAGTATGACAAGTTCAAAACTTTTATTATCAAAATCATCTTTGTGAGGGTTGTCATCAATTACCAAAAAGGGGGAGATTGAAAGTCCCTAGTTTGGTTTTGGCTAATTGATGAAACCTAGGACTAACCTTTGTATCTAAGTGGATGATTTAGATAAAGGTGGTCGTTGAATATGAGACATGACATTGACTCATGTGACCAAGATGGTGAAGACCAAGATGAGGCTTGGCTCGATGGACCGGTTGTGAAGGTGAAGGGCAAGTCGAGGCTTCGAAGCGAAGGACCATGCGATGGTGAAGCTTGAGCAAGACTTGGCGCCGACGGACCAATGCAACGGTGAAGAGCAAGTGAATTCAAGGTCGATGGATCGAGACGGTCATGTGATGATATGAAGTGGAACATATCATTTGGAGAAACAAAATGGGCTCAAGGCAAAGGTATAACCATAGGGCCATTTTGTTTTACACTCAAGACACCATAGAGGGTGTGAGTGGTTTAGGGTCGATAGCCGAACTATTAAGAGGGGAAGTCTTATCGGTTATTCGACGCATGGGTGCCACTAGGTGAATTCATGAAGTGCATTGCATGTAGGGCCTAGTGAGCTAACTGGAAAACCTTTGAAAATGATTGAGAAAAAGCTAACACACAAGCACATGGAGATGTACACTTGATGGTGTTGGCACATTTACAAAGGTGGCGTTGTTCGCGCAGTGGTTTGCGGGTAGAAAGGGGTTTGGGTTCCTCTCTCCCTCCCGCCGAGCGTGCGAGCGCGGGATTCAGGCGATTTCGGGGAAGTGAAATGCCTATTTTCCATTGCGCCGGAAGTCGGAATAGAAACGGAGGCGAACGCGGTCACAGAGGTGACCGGACGCTGCACCGGACGCGATCACTCGCGGGACCGGCGCGTCCGGTCAGTACAGCGCGGGCGTCAGGCGCGCGGACTAGGGTTTGCCACCGGCGCGTCCGGTGACACGCGGGACCGGCGCGTCCGGTCAGGCGAACAGCTGTTCACAAGGACGATCGGACGCGGTGCGCGTCCGGTCACACACGATCGGACGCGTCCGGTCGTCAAGGGAGCTTACTGGACTCCGACCGGACGCGGTCACTGTCGCGTCCGGTCGTTGCGAGGAGCGCGTCCGGTCATGTCTTCGCGCGCGCGGGTACTGTGCACACCGGTGCGTCCGGTCGTTTGCAGCAGCGCGTCCGGTCGCTCGTTTGACCGTTGACGCGCAGTGACCGTTGGAGGATCTAACGGTCGCGTTTGAAATCGGAGGACACGTGGTCGTCGCAGGGCGACCGGACGCGGTTGAGCGCGTCCGGTCAGTTACGACCGGCGCGTCCGGTCGTCCCGCGAAAAACGGTCAGTGGAGTTGTAACGGCTCTATTTGTTTGGGATGCTTATAAATACTTGTTGGCCGGCCCTTGGGGAGGTCTCTTGGCATTTCTAACACTCTTGTGCATCCTTTGAGCTAGAGCTACTCCTCCCACTCATCTCTCTTGCTTGATTGCAAATCAAAAGTGAGATTGAGTGATCCCAAAGTGCATTGCATAGCTTGAGGGCATCTAGTGGCACTTGTGGGTGGTTTAGCCGGTGGATTTCTTGTTACTCTTGGAGAGTACCGCTCCTAGCCGGCTTGGAGATTGTTGGAGGCGTTGGCAAGAGAAGGTGATTGTTCTTGGCCACCTCCGGTTGATTGTGAGAGGTTCTTGTGCTTTCCTCGGCGGGACGCCAAAAGCAACTCTAGTGGATTCCGCGTGTCATTGAGTTACCTCACTTGAGAGTGGTGTCTTGCGGTGCCTTGCGGGGCGTGCCTTGAGGGGCAAGTGACTTGAGGGTCACACCGAGGAACCATCTAAGTGTTGGTCGACACAACCGGTGACGTAGCTTGTCGGTGCACAAGTGAACACCGGGTGAACAAATATTGTGTCTCTTGTCTCCCGGTGATTGGTCTTCATATTGTGTTGTTGTCAATATTGATTGATTGTATATCATCTTGGTGATTGGCAACATCTTCACTTCACCGTCGGTATAATAATCACAATCCTCTCTCTTGCATTTACATTCACTAGTTTATCTTGTGTAGCTCTAGTAGTAGCTTTGCTAGTAGTGTTAGCTTGTTCTCTAGTGTAACCTTAGTGACATAGCTCTTGAGTGAACTAGAGATCTTAATCTACTAGACTTGTGGTTAGGAGGCTTGCATCACAATCTTTGGCTAAGCAAAACTCGCTTTACGCCGTTTGTTATTCTAACAAGTTTGCTTAGTGGTTCTTGTAGAATTTCTAATAGGCTATTCACCCCCCTCTAGCCATCTAGGACCTTACAAGTGGTATCGGAGCCGTGGTCACCGTTTTAATCAAGGCTTAACATCCTTCGGTGTGAAAAATGGCTCAAATTATGTTCAATCATGTTGGGGGCAAGCCACCGTTCTTTGATGGTGTTAGTTCTTTTGCTCATTGGAAGAGAAAGATGACAATGTACCTTGGTTCTATTCATGAGAGAGTTTTGCAAGTCACCGAGAATGATTTTGCTATCATTGATCCCGATCATCTCACCGATGAAGATAGAGCAAATAGAACATGCAATAGAATGGCTCTCAATACACTTTACAATGGCATTGACACAAAAGTATTTGAGGGCATCAAGGATTTAGATTTGGCAAATGAAGTATGGACAAGGTTGAGTGAAACATATGAGGGCACTAAGGTTGTGAAGAGTGCCAAGCTATATGGGCTCAAGAGTGAGTTTGAGAACTTCAAGAAAAAGGATGATGAAACAATCATTGAAATGTTTCATAGATTGCAAGTAAT
Source organism: Saccharum spontaneum (assembly GCA_022457205.1). Classification (NCBI taxonomy): domain Eukaryota; kingdom Viridiplantae; phylum Streptophyta; class Magnoliopsida; order Poales; family Poaceae; genus Saccharum; species Saccharum spontaneum. The sequence continues at coordinate 49,436,822 of CM039604.1, forward strand.
AGTCAATGATCTCAAGAGCTTAGGGCACAAGACTCAAGATCAAGATTTTTGTCACAAGTTCTTATTGAGCTTACCTAGAAGATTCAAGATGTTGATCATGATGTTGCAAAGAGATGGGCTTGAAGCAATGAAGCCTAATGATTTGCTTGGTGAAGTATTGACCTATGACAAATATGATCAAGATGTTGATGACAAGGAGAAGGTGGAAGATGAGAAGAAGAAGAAGACCGTGGCATTCAAAGCCACCTCCTCCAAGGGCAAAGCTACCATCATTGAAGAAGAAGAAGACAACAATGAAGATGGGGAATTTGAAATTGATGATGAGGCACTTGCTCTTGTAGTCAAGAAGATGGGTCACATGTTCATCAAGAGAAGAGGCTTTAAGAAGAGAAATGACAACTTCAAAAGAAATGAGCAACAAATAAAGTGCTTCAATTGTGATAGCACCGAGCACCTTCAAGCGGAATGTCCTTATGATAAAAAGAAGAACAAAAAGGACAAGTTTGAGAAGAAGAAGAGAGAGGCCAAGATGACATTCAAGAAAGGCAAAAATGGTGCCTATGTGATCACTTGGGAAAGTGAAGATAATGAAGAAGAAGAAGAATCATCCAACAAGGCTTTTGCTTCCATTGCTATCAACAAGAAGCCATCATTATTTGATTCATCCTCTTCATGCTTCATGGCTAAAGAAGCTAAGGTATTATATGATGAGAGTGATGATGAAAGTGAAATGGAATATGCTCATGATAGTAATAATGATAATGATAATGAAAATGATGATGATGAACCAACTAAAGAACAACTATATGACTTGATGCAACAAACTAGAGATATAGCTATTGCCAAGGACAAAGAGTGTAAGAAGCTTTCAATGAAAGTAGCAATACTTGAGAAAGTCCTTAGTGAGCTTAAGACCACTCATGAGAGTCTAGTGAAAGACCATGAGGATCTTGATAAGGCTCATTCCAAGCTTGAAAAAGCTCACTCATTGCTACTTGAGCAACAAGCAAAGAAGGAGGTTGTTGTATCATGTGATATAGGTGTTACATGTGATATAATTGATGAATCCTTTAATGAACCTATCATCATGTCAAATACTAACCCTTCTTATAGCTTTTCATCCACCACCACTAACTCTACCTCCACTACTAGTGATGGTTTCACTTGTGATGCCTCACTAATGGTTGAGAATGAGTCTCTCAAGAGAGAGGTGGATGAGCTCACTCACGCCCTAGGCAAAGCCTATGGTGGTGAGGCCCGCTTGCTTAAGTGCTTGGGTAGCCAAAGGTTCTCTCTTAACAAAGAGGGATTGGGCTACACCCCCAAGAAAGGCAAGTCGGCCTTTGCAACTCCAAAGCCTAGCTTTATGAAGGGCAATGGTCAGTTTTGCAATAGATGCAAGCAAGTTGGGCACCTAGAGCATAATTGCAATAAAAGAAACCAAAGCAAGAACCTTGTTAATGCTATACCTTTTGATTCTTGCTATGTGCTTACCAAGGGTGTGAAGGGTGTGCAAGCTAAGTTTGTTGGTACACCAATTGTGGGCCCAAAGAAGAAGGCTATTTGGGTACTAAAGAGCTTAGTCACTAACCTACAAGGACCCAAGCAAAAATGGGTACCTAAACTTTATTGATTTGCTTGTAGGTCAATTACAAAGCCGGAGGAAGGCATTAGATTATTGATAGTGGGTGCACTCAACACATGACCGGTACATCAAGAATGTTTGACTCAATCAATGACAATGATAGTGGTGTTGATTCTATCACATTTGGCAATAACAAGAAAGGCAAGGTTATTGGCTTGGGAAAGATTGCAATATCAAATGACATGAGTATCTCCAATGTGTTGCTAGTTGAAAGCTTGGATTTCAATCTTCTATCCGTGGCACAAATATGTGATCTAGGCTACAAATGCATCTTTGGGGTTGATGATGTGGAAGTTATTAGTGTGGATGGTTCAAATGTGGCATTTAAGGGCTTTAGATATGAGAATCTCTACCTAGTTGACTTCAATGCTAGAGAAACTTCTTTGACAACTTGCTTAGTCTCTAAATCAAGCATGGGTTGGCTTTGGCATAGAAGGCTTGGTCATGTTGGCATGAAACAATTGAAGAAGCTTACAACTCACAATCTTGTCAATGGTTTGAAAGATGTTGAATTTGAGAAGAATAAGCTTTGTAGTGCATGTCAAGCCGGGAAGCAAGTTGGAAGCTCACACCCAAAGAAGAGTACAATGAGCACATGCAAAGCATTTGAGTTGATGCATATGGATCTATTTGGACCAACAACATATACAAGCATATGCGGCAACAAGTATGGATTTGTCATAGTGGATGACTTCACAAGATTCACATGGGTATTCCTTCTTAGTGACAAAAGTGAAGTGTTTGACACCTTCAAGACATTCCTCACTAGAGTTCACAATGAGTTTGAGATTAGAATCAAGAAAGTGAGAAGTGACAATGGAAGTGAGTTCAAGAATACAAGAATTGAAGAACTTTGTGATCATTATGGTATTGGACATCAATTCTCGGCCAAGTACACTCCACAATCAAATGGTCTAGTTGAGAGGAAGAATAGAACATTGCTTGATATGGCTAGATCAATGCTTCATGAGTACAATGTGAGTCAATCATTTTGGGATGAAGCAATCAATACCGCTTGCTACTACATCAATAGACTATATTGTCATCCATTGCTAGAGAAGACCCCATATGAGCTACTTTATGGAAGAAAGCCCAATATTTCTTACTTTAGGGTGTTTGGTTACAAATGCTATATCTTGAAGAAAGGCACTAGATTGGGGAAGTTTGACAAGAGATGTGATGAGGGGTTCCTACTTGGTTATTCAACTACAAGCAAAGCCTATAGAGTTTGGAACAATTCAAGTGGCATTCTAGAAGAAGTCCATGATGTGCAATTTGATGAAACCAATGGGTCACAAGATGAAGAAGAAAATCTAGATGATATTGGTGGAACTCTATTAGTGGAAGCAATGAAGAACATGGACATTGGGGACATTAGAGCAAAGCAAGTAATTGATATTCAAGATGATGATAAAGATCAAGTGCTCAATTCACCATTCAAGCTAGTTAGTGACTCTCAAGTGCAAGATCAAGGTGCTAGTTCTTCTCATCAAGATACATCAAGTGATCAACCAAGCTCAAGCAATCAAATGCAAGTACTCCAACCACAACATATTGCAAGAGATCACCCCATTGATAGTGTTATTGGTGATATTAGAAGTGGTGTGCAAACAAGATCAAGATTGGCTATGTTTTGTGAGCATGCATCATTTGTGTCAACCATAGAACCAAAGAAGATAGAAGAAGCTTTGAGGGATGCCGATTGGATCATGGCTATGCAAGAAGAGCTTAACAATTTCACAAGAAATGATGTTTGGGAGTTGGTAGAAAGGCCAAATGACTACAATGTGATTGGAACCAAGTGGGTGTTTAAAAACAAGCAAGATCAAGATGGCATTGTAGTGAGAAACAAAGCAAGGCTAGTTGCTCAAGGTTACACTCAAGTAGAAGGTCTTGACTATGATGAAACATATGCTCCCGTGGCAAGATTGGAGGCAATAAGGATTCTATTGGCTTATGCTTGTGCACACAACATCAAACTATATCAAATGGATGTCAAAAGTGCATTTCTCAATGGGATCATCAATGAGTTAGTCTTCGTTGAGCAACCGCCCGGATTTGAAGATGACAAGAAACCCAACCATGTGTACAAGTTGAAGAAGGCTTTATATGGCTTAAAGCAAGCACCTAGAGCATGGTACGAGAGGCTAAGGGATTTCCTTCTCTCTAAGGGATTCAAGATGGGCAAGGTTGATACAACTCTATTCACCAAGAAGATTGGAAATGATCTATTCATAGTGCAAATATATGTTGATGACATCATCTTTGGATCAACCAATCAAGCTTATTGTGAAGAATTTGGTGCTATGATGGCCAAAGAGTTTGAAATGTCTATGATTGGTGAACTTAGCTACTTCCTTGGTCTTCAAGTAAAGCAATTGAAGAATGGGACATTTGTGAGTCAAGGGAAATACATAAGGGACATGTTGAAGAAGTTTGGAATGCAAGATGCAAAGCCAATTTCAACTCCAATGGGTACAAATGGAAATTTGGATAGTGATCTTGATGGCAATATGGTGAATCAAAAGGACTATCGGTCTTTGATTGGAAGTCTACTCTATGTCACCGCATCAAGGCCGAATGTCATGTTTAGTGTTTGCATGTGTGCTAGATATCAAGCCTCACCTAGAGAGAGTCATCTCACGGCCGCAAAGAGAATATTGAGGTACTTAAAGCAAACAAGAGATGTTGGACTATGGTATCCCAAGGGGTCAAAGTTTGAATTGATTGGATATTCAGACTCTGACTATGGGGGTTGCAAGATCAATAGAAAGAGCACAAGTGGCACATGTCAATTACTTGGAAGATCACTTGTGTCATGGTCCTCAAAGAAACAAAATAGTGTGGCAATCTCTACCGCCGAAGCCGAATATGTGAGTGCGGGGAGTTGTTGTGCACAATTGCTATGGATGAAATCAACTTTGAAGGATTATGGCCTCAACTTCAAGAATGTGCCATTGCTATGTGATAATGAGAGTGCAATCAAGATGATACAAAACCCGGTTCAACATGGAAGAACAAAGCATATTGACATAAGGCATCATTTCATTAGAGATCATCAACAAAAGGGAGATATTGCCGTTGAGAGTGTTGGCACCGATGATCAACTTGCCGATATTCTCACTAAGCCACTTGATGAAAAGAGGTTTTGCAAGCTAAGGAATGAATTGAACATTCTTGATTTCTCAAACATGAGTTGAATGCACCCCACTCACTTATTGACATGCCTCTCCTTCGACATTGCAAGGTAAAGTTGATTGACATGTCATCCATCCTATGCTAAGGATTTGCTAGAGCATGTAGACATAATAAGCGGTATGCATGAGCATTCATGATAAATCAAATGAATTTGATGGATATATGTTACCACTATTGCCTCTATGTTTGTTTTGATCTAGTGGTGGCATATGACATGTTTGTGAGCTTGCAAACCTAGTGTTGAATCTAGAAGATTTGCTATAAGTGTTTAATTCAACATAGGCAAGATAACCCTTATTATGAGGTGTGAAGAAGCTTGTCTTTGGTTCAAATCGAATTAAATATCTTTGGCAAGTGTTCTAGGTTGAACCAAATTTGATGAATTTCAACCTACTCCACAATTTGATCCCATTTTTGGGTAAGTTGTTGACAAAGGGGGAGAGAAAAAGATGATTCAACATGATAAAGGGGTAAATAAAAAATAAAATTTTGATGCACACAAGTAGGGGGAGCAAGCTCATAAACAAAGTTGTTGCATTTGCTTGTGCATTTTCATATGACTTGCTCATTGCACATGTATTTAGATTCAATATACATGCTTGTGTGGTGCAATGCTAGTATAGAACTTGGATGATGAAATGATCTACTAGCATGCATAGGAATAGTTTTACTTATGGTATCTAGACTTGCCTAAGGTTTTTTTTACAAGTGGTCCAAGAACCTTTACATATAATGTTGATCTCACGGGGTTCTTGAGTTTTGTTGGATGTCTAGTTACTTGTTGATGCTAAGGATGGTGTAAAAGGCAACTCCGATTGGTATCACGCTTCAAAGGTCCATTTCTTACACCTTAGCATCATTTTGGTAGAATTACTCTCCCAACACTTCTATCCATGCATATGTGCAAAGCTTTCATTCCAAACTCTATGCACATATGTAGGGGGAGCTAATGCTACCAAAACCGAGCTCGTGATAATTGTCCAAACTTTACTTATGAGCAAAATGATTGGACAAGTATGACAAGTTCAAAACTTTTATTATCAAAATCATCTTTGTGAGGGTTGTCATCAATTACCAAAAAGGGGGAGATTGAAAGTCCCTAGTTTGGTTTTGGCTAATTGATGAAACCTAGGACTAACCTTTGTATCTAAGTGGATGATTTAGATAAAGGTGGTCGTTGAATATGAGACATGACATTGACTCATGTGACCAAGATGGTGAAGACCAAGATGAGGCTTGGCTCGATGGACCGGTTGTGAAGGTGAAGGGCAAGTCGAGGCTTCGAAGCGAAGGACCATGCGATGGTGAAGCTTGAGCAAGACTTGGCGCCGACGGACCAATGCAACGGTGAAGAGCAAGTGAATTCAAGGTCGATGGATCGAGACGGTCATGTGATGATATGAAGTGGAACATATCATTTGGAGAAACAAAATGGGCTCAAGGCAAAGGTATAACCATAGGGCCATTTTGTTTTACACTCAAGACACCATAGAGGGTGTGAGTGGTTTAGGGTCGATAGCCGAACTATTAAGAGGGGAAGTCTTATCGGTTATTCGACGCATGGGTGCCACTAGGTGAATTCATGAAGTGCATTGCATGTAGGGCCTAGTGAGCTAACTGGAAAACCTTTGAAAATGATTGAGAAAAAGCTAACACACAAGCACATGGAGATGTACACTTGATGGTGTTGGCACATTTACAAAGGTGGCGTTGTTCGCGCAGTGGTTTGCGGGTAGAAAGGGGTTTGGGTTCCTCTCTCCCTCCCGCCGAGCGTGCGAGCGCGGGATTCAGGCGATTTCGGGGAAGTGAAATGCCTATTTTCCATTGCGCCGGAAGTCGGAATAGAAACGGAGGCGAACGCGGTCACAGAGGTGACCGGACGCTGCACCGGACGCGATCACTCGCGGGACCGGCGCGTCCGGTCAGTACAGCGCGGGCGTCAGGCGCGCGGACTAGGGTTTGCCACCGGCGCGTCCGGTGACACGCGGGACCGGCGCGTCCGGTCAGGCGAACAGCTGTTCACAAGGACGATCGGACGCGGTGCGCGTCCGGTCACACACGATCGGACGCGTCCGGTCGTCAAGGGAGCTTACTGGACTCCGACCGGACGCGGTCACTGTCGCGTCCGGTCGTTGCGAGGAGCGCGTCCGGTCATGTCTTCGCGCGCGCGGGTACTGTGCACACCGGTGCGTCCGGTCGTTTGCAGCAGCGCGTCCGGTCGCTCGTTTGACCGTTGACGCGCAGTGACCGTTGGAGGATCTAACGGTCGCGTTTGAAATCGGAGGACACGTGGTCGTCGCAGGGCGACCGGACGCGGTTGAGCGCGTCCGGTCAGTTACGACCGGCGCGTCCGGTCGTCCCGCGAAAAACGGTCAGTGGAGTTGTAACGGCTCTATTTGTTTGGGATGCTTATAAATACTTGTTGGCCGGCCCTTGGGGAGGTCTCTTGGCATTTCTAACACTCTTGTGCATCCTTTGAGCTAGAGCTACTCCTCCCACTCATCTCTCTTGCTTGATTGCAAATCAAAAGTGAGATTGAGTGATCCCAAAGTGCATTGCATAGCTTGAGGGCATCTAGTGGCACTTGTGGGTGGTTTAGCCGGTGGATTTCTTGTTACTCTTGGAGAGTACCGCTCCTAGCCGGCTTGGAGATTGTTGGAGGCGTTGGCAAGAGAAGGTGATTGTTCTTGGCCACCTCCGGTTGATTGTGAGAGGTTCTTGTGCTTTCCTCGGCGGGACGCCAAAAGCAACTCTAGTGGATTCCGCGTGTCATTGAGTTACCTCACTTGAGAGTGGTGTCTTGCGGTGCCTTGCGGGGCGTGCCTTGAGGGGCAAGTGACTTGAGGGTCACACCGAGGAACCATCTAAGTGTTGGTCGACACAACCGGTGACGTAGCTTGTCGGTGCACAAGTGAACACCGGGTGAACAAATATTGTGTCTCTTGTCTCCCGGTGATTGGTCTTCATATTGTGTTGTTGTCAATATTGATTGATTGTATATCATCTTGGTGATTGGCAACATCTTCACTTCACCGTCGGTATAATAATCACAATCCTCTCTCTTGCATTTACATTCACTAGTTTATCTTGTGTAGCTCTAGTAGTAGCTTTGCTAGTAGTGTTAGCTTGTTCTCTAGTGTAACCTTAGTGACATAGCTCTTGAGTGAACTAGAGATCTTAATCTACTAGACTTGTGGTTAGGAGGCTTGCATCACAACCTTTGGCTAAGCAAAACTCGCTTTACGCCGTTTGTTATTCTAACAAGTTTGCTTAGTGGTTCTTGTAGAATTTCTAATAGGCTATTCACCCCCCCTCTAGCCATCTAGGACCTTACAGCAGTGCCAGGCTCTAACTCAATGGTGAACTCCACATCTCTATCCGGTGGTAACCCAGGCAGATCATCAGGAAAAACATCTGGGAACTCACAGACCACTGGAATAGAGGTGAGATCAGAAGAGACTTCCACATTTGCAGCAACTGGCGAAGTGAGTTCCGAGGGAATGAGAAGAGACATCCTATCCTCAGACCCAGGAAGTCGCAACTCAACAACCCTCCGCTTAAGGTCCAACACTACCCCGTAAACCTTCAGCCAGTTCATGCCCAGTATTGCATCAATGCCATGCCCAGGTAGCAACATGAACTGAAGGCGATAACTGTGGGTGGCTAGCACTAAACTAACAGTATCCGTCCGGGTGTTGATAAACATGTTCGCACCCGGAGTGCTGATTCTATAGGCCTTAGGGATGACCATAATAGGTAGATTATGCCTCTCCGCATACCCCATGCTCATAAATGAATACAATGCTCCAGAATCAAATAACACAAGTGCTGGGTGAGAGTTGATGGTGAACATACCAGCCATCACAGGTTGATCCTGTAATATTTCCTCAGCCTCCGTATAGTTCAACTGTCCTGAACGACTCACTGGGGCTTTCTTCTTGATAACTGTCCTCTTGATCAGCCGAGAGTTGGCAGACGGCTGAGCAGACTGGACAGGCCGGTTCTCGGGACACTCCCGAGCAAAGTGGCCCTCCTTGCCACACTTGAAACAGCCAGTAGACTTGACCATCTGGCCCTGACGAGGTGGAAACTGTTGTCCCTGTGGTTGTTGCACCTGCTGGGAAGGTGCACGGTACTGAGTCGTCGGAGCCTGACGAGTCTGCTGAGGCTGTCGCGATGGCTATCCACCAAGAAAATGGTAGGACATCCTCTTAACAGCCTGCATCTTCTGCGCCTGCTGGTGACCAGAGGACCCAGAAATCCTCCGCTTGCGCTTCCACTCGGCCTGAGTGTCACGCTGCAGACCCTCCATAGCAATGGCTGCATTCATCAGGGTGCCAAAAGTCTGGTAGTTCCCGGTGTACATTTCTTTCTGCAGAACACAAGAGAGGCCACGGTAAAAGCGGTCCCTCTTCTTCTCATCTATGTCCACATGAGTGACAGCATACTGTGCCAAGTGGTTGAACTTGTTAACATAATCCATCACGGACAAGCTTCCCTGCTTCAGGTCCAAGAACTCTGAGAGCTTCCTGTTCAGAACGCCCACCGGAATGAAGTACTCTCGGAAAGTGGCAGTAAACTCCTGCCAGGTCACCCAGTGGTCCGCCTGCTGCATGGCGTTAAAGGTATCCCATCAAGCACTGGCAGGCCCCAGCAGCTGCTGTGCGGCGAAGCGCACCTTCTGCTCATCGGTCACCGTGAGCAGCAGAAACTTTTGCTCCAGCACACGAAGCCAATGCTCCGCGTCCAGAGGCTCTACAGTCGGCGCGAACGTGTGCGGGTTAGTCTTCAAGAAGTCCTGATACGAACAGGGCCTCTCAAGACCACGGGCACCGCCCCCGTCCCCACCGTTGCCACCGGGACCCCCACGAGCGAGGCCACCGACAGCCTGTGCCATCAGCTCCAAGGCACGGGCCGTCTCACGGCGAGAAGCTAACAACTCCGCCATCATCTCCGCTTGAGTCATCAGAGGCGGCGGTGGCGGCGGAAGAGGAGCCAAGCGTGGGGCGTTGTGACTCTCCCCGACATTCTCGCGACCATTCTCCGGGTCGCGGCCCTCCGGGTCACGGCCCGCTCCAGCGCTGGTACTCTCGTGAACAGACCCAGCTGCCCCGCGACCGGACCTCAGGTTCATCTGTAACAGATAAGAACCAACCATTAGGGCACTTCTCCCGATTTAGAGAACGAGACTGAGACGATGATACGGCCTTCGAAAGGATTAAAGCAATTCATTTTAATTCTTATTCTACCCTGTTACTATCTGTGATTATCGTGAAGGGGTTTTTAAATTAACTAGGTTTTTTTTAACTTTGGGATGCATGCATCGCCCTACACGCTCACTCAAGCCGGAAATATAGCGGCCTTTCGCTAAACTTTGGCACATCGTACACTCACTTCCGAAACTAGCGTTTCCTTACGTAACGACCGAGCAACACTACAGTACTGCACAAAAGAAAATTACTATCTGACAGAGCATGAATTTAGAAAGTCAACAAAAGTGGTTTCATGATTTTTGGACATTTACACAGGTCACTAAAATTCCTCAAAGTTGCTTCAAAAACTAAATTACAAAGTATTTCTAAAATCGCTAAATCCAGAAAACTGTTTTCCCGGGCGGCCCGACCGCGCGGCCCACCCAACTTGGCCCACCCGAGCCCATGCGCGCGCGCACCTGCCGCCGTGGCCCAGCAACGCGCGGCCCGCGAGCGCCGGGTGGCCCACGCGGACAGCCCGCACGCGCGCCCCGGCAAACTTGCAACCAAGCCCCTGAACTGTCTAGAAATCTACGACCAACCTAGGCACTATTCCCACCCTCACGAGTCTTGCAAGAAGACCCTTCCGAAAAGCTGTCTTCACAACCGCTCGGTCCCCGACACCCCGAGCCCGCCGGAGCAGCACCGGCCGGCACTGCCCGGCCACACCAGCGAGCTCAGGCTCTCGCCGACCCAGGCAACGGGCCGACCAGCACTTACGGCCCAAGCGCCTACCCAAGGCGGAGGCACAGGGGTAGCGGAGCTCGCAGGACCGGTGGCCACGACGAGCGGCCAAAGGTGGCGATGGCGCGATCGTTCCGGCCACCCAAACCCACCGCGAAGCCAAAAGGCGAGCGCTAGAGCATCTAGAGCATACCTAGGACCTAGCCGCAGCGCTCGCTGAAGCAGTAGAGTGACAGAGGAGGCTGGCCACATGCGACCCGAGCAATGCGGCGGCGCACCGAGGCGGCACAAACGCGTCAGCCGCGCTCCGGTGGCGGCAGCGATCCGGTAAAGGTGCGCGGGGTGGGGTGGAGGTGGCGGCGAAGCAATTTGCGCGATCAATCGGGAATGCGAAGGAAGGGAAATGGGTTGCCATGAAACATGGCCGAGCTCGGCCTTAAAACCAGGCGAAGCGGAGAAACTCCAATTGGAGCACAGTGAGGCCAAGCTCGAAGCACAGAGGGGCCGGTCGGATGGCAGGCTAGGAGACGAAGCTGTGGCCGAGAAGAATTGAAAATTGATGGCCGCTTGAGGACGGAAATGGGGACAGTGAGTCTGCGGCAAGGCGACAGCACGCGGAGGCGAGGTCAGCGGCCGTCACCTCCGAGCAGCAGCTAGACGACGCGCGCACAGGGGGGGACGCGCCTGGGCGGAACACTAAGGCAAGGGGGAAACTGTGCACGGCAGTCTGGTCGGCCGGTCCGGACGCGGACACGACGCCGCGCTGACCCCGGACGTGCCGCGGCAGGCAGCCAAGGCGTACAGCGGCATACGCGGCCAAGGGGGGGGGGAGGCAGCGGCTGCAGGCGGACGCGACGTCGGGAGGACGGCGGCCGCAGCATCGCGACACGAGAGGGAGACGCGAGTCAGCGCGCGGCGAAAGGCGACCAGCAACGGCCAACGCGGCCAGCCCGACGCCGACGGCACCCACGCGTGGTGACCGCGCGTAGACACCAGCCCGCCCGACCCAAGTGCTGGGCACGAATTTTAAAGTGCAAGCAAACACTCCCCCAGCACAACTACGGCTTAACCAAAGGGTCTACCGCCTAGAGGGCACCCAGGGCTGTCCTCAGAAACCAAAACGCGACAACGCCGGCAACACGTTTCAACAAGAAAAACTCGCGAACACAAGGTTGCCAACTACTTCTAAGCTCACTGATCTCGCCAAAGATTTGGTTGAAATTCGATTTCCGAGCTAGCAAAAACACGAGCTAACAAACTTAATACGCTAAAACACTTGTAGCACTGCCAAGAATAGAGTTTGTACTTCAATTATCACTAAAGTTTTGCACACACATTCTATAACATTTTTGCTAGAAAGAATTCATTTTGAACCCTAAGCAAGTACAACACGGTAACGCTGCAACCTATCGATTAACACTTTTATTACTCTTTAGGATTAGTAATTGATTCCACTCGCTCCCACAAAAAGCAACGAAAGAAAAGATTCTCATGCCAAGTTAGGTGCATAGCACACGCGGTAACACCGAGGGTGTTACATTAGACTGAAGTGTACATTCCATTTTTTTTAACATCTAACTTGCACGATAGCTTGATCTTCAATATTAAACTATGAAACGAGGTATTCGACGCCCTCGAACTATCAAAACTAGGCAAACTTGGTCCTTAAAATTGTTTTCAAAGGTGGATTTCTATTTTCTACAAACAATGAAAACCTAGATTCATCTCTAAAAGTTCTAATTAATTTATTTAAAATAAAAAAATAAAACTAGTTCTTGTTTTCTTCTAATACGTTATCTATCTATTGGCGCTCCATTTAGAGTTATTTTGATATTATTTGTTTTAGATAAGTACTGATCGAGCACAACTACAAGCAGTAAAACAATAGGAATGAAAAGAGCCAGTTTCATATTTTTTTCTATTTAAAATAATTTTCTTATGATTTTTTAGAGAGCAATCTATAGTTTTATTATTTTTAAACATAGAAAACCACATACGAAACCATCCAGAGGAACAAATTTGTCTGGTTTCGATAGTTCAAAGGTAACCGTAACCTAGTTTCATAGTGTTAGAGTTGAAAATTGGACTGAGCGTACAACTTATTAGAGGTTAAAAAATGTACTTTACCCTTAAATAAAGGGTAGAGTCTATTTTCAATGAAATCGGATACTAGACACCCTCTATTTGTTGACATCGGACAAATTTGGTTGTCTAACTAGTCTCAAAAGATGTTTTTCCATTTTCTAAAAATAATAGCAATATTTTTAAATATTAAAATGTATATTCATGTATGTAAAAGTCAAATATAATTGAAAGTATATAGATTTACGCATGTAAAAAAATATTCATTGTTTAGAGCCTAGATGATATGAGTGAACTTTGTTTATCTTCTAAAGATTGTTTAAACGAACTAAACTGTCATTTAGGCGACCGGTGAAACCAGGTCAATTGAACCAAGATACTCCTATTTGGGATCCTATCCTATCCTATCCTAACTTTCTTATCCATACGGATTCTCTACACCTACCGTTGCTCGTTCATGGACGATGCTACTGCAATTATAGGAGACGAAAAAAGAGAGAGAATAATACTATGGCAGCCGGTTTACCAACCGGCCGGCAATGCATTATACAGTAGTTACGAGATCCCTATCAATTATTCATCGGCAGCGACTGCATTGTCATTCCAATGCTGACCGAATGGCCTGAGAAGAAACCTTTTATATTAACAACCATCAGATTTTTTTTGGATCATATATGCAGTCAGCCATCTAGAATCTGCTAAAAACCGTTCATTTGTTTTTTTGGTCGGGATTGGATTACATGTCTTCCCCATTTTTAACGTGGAAATTAAAAGGAAGGAAATCACAATCAGAATCAGTGAATTACTATCTGTTTTTTAATTTATGATAAAGTCTTTTTTTTTTGCGACGAAAGAAGAATTATATTATATGATAGATGGGTACATAACACATTACAAGCACTCTGGATTATAAAAATAATATCCACGCTGTGAATAGCACAACTCAAAACCTAACCTATTAAATGATTTGCAATATGGATGACCGCACAGACAAACACTCGGCAAATGGTCTGAGAACAAATGCCCAACGAACAACGGCCAACATTCCTGTAGGCGGAATTGAGGAACTTTTTCTTTCTGGTGTCTTCCTTCTTCTTTCTGCCACCGAAGAGTGAGGAAGACTGATCTGAAAATTATTCTCCCTAGTCCTTCATCGTGGCCAGATCTAACCACAACAAAACGGAGAAGAGACCGGAGAAAATTATTCTATGACGGCGACATCATCTCCGCCTTGATGTCGTCGTCCGGAAACCAAAGTCTCCATATCGTCATGTCGATGAAGATGCTGACGCCGATGTTGTCGCCCTCATCTTCAACGGAGCCGCCATAGAAAAGACGATTCCACCCTTCTCCTTCACCGTCGACAGAGATGAGGAGAAGGAGATAAAACTCCAGTACCACGTAATTTGGCATGGAGAGACGCTAATCCTAAAGACTCGATCTACTGGGAAAAACTTATTAAAAATAATGGATCCCCACTCCCTTCAGCCCCCGGCGAGATGCCGGAAGAGAAGGGAGGGAGACCAGCGGTGGTGGACGACGGCGGCTGCGGCGGCGGCGGTGCTAGGGCTATATCCAAAACCAAGTGGACTCTAAGCGAGAAGACACTTGTTGGTGTCCTTGCGTGTTGATTTGTGTAATTTATGATAAAGTCAGAATGCTGCAGAGGGAACTTGGAAGTGTCGGTAGGTTATCCGATTTGTGACTCTGGGATGCGTGCATTGCAGGAGCGCTGACCAAACTAGGTTTGACTCCGTGCTGTGGTTTGCTGAAGGCAAGCAAAGGTTCGACTGGGCTCACGTTTAGTTTAGCTGCTCTGACAGTCTTACTCATCGGGCTCTTACCATCCACTTCTGGTGATCCAGAGCTTTACTTGATGTATATTTCAAAGGCAAGGTTTTAGATAATTTGGAAGAGGCTGTGAAACATTGACTACTACTCCTTCGATCTCTTTTCAACCATCGTTCTCATTCTCATATATCGAGAAGTCAAAAATATTTAACTTTAACTAAATATATAAAAAAATAAAAAATTACTAATATCTATGATGCGTAATAAATATTGTTAGATTAATCATTGCATATATTTTCATAATATACTTATTTAAAGATAAAAAATGTTATAAATATTTTGTACAATTCTAGTTAAACTTAAAAGGGCCAGAGGGAGAATACTACATCGGACAAAAAAAGAATACAATACAACTCTAGTTCTGTCCTTAGCGAAACTATAAAAAAATCTGAATATTTATGACTCTAGATGGATGAATTATAAAACTATATTTCATGAATGATATTTATTTGATATCATAAATATTTATACTTGTATATGAATTTGAAAAAAATAGTTTGAATTATAAACATGCTAGAGTTATATTTTGTTAGAACGAAAGTAGTAATTAGTAAATCTAAAACGCTTGAAAAAAGTAATTAGAGCATACTATGGAATAAAACCATCTTCAAAACATAATACAAATGATATGAAGTAAGTATTCGTCATCATAGAATATAATTTTACAATACATTTACTTGGTGTAAATGTATATCGATGCTTATATTTATAAATCTGATTAAATAGAACTGTATTATATTTTTAGAATGGACAACGGAGGCATTACTATCATCCACACCCATCCGTACTAGTTAGCAGAGCTTAAATAAGCTTAACACACACACGCTCATCAAAAGATGAACTCATCCCGGGAGTAGCAATGAAAAAACCAATCCGGCGAAGTAGCATAAAAAAGGTTTTGCGCCTTCCTCAAGCTTGTCCTTGGAACTCCACTCTCCGGTCTCTGCCCCCACCGCTATCGGAAGCGACGCCTCACCTCAACACACGCCTCCTGCGGCCACTGGGTGGGCGGGGGCCGCGCCTCCTTTCCACGCAGCTTTTCCACAGCACAGTCGCCATCTGTCCTCGCCGTCGCAGGCTGCCCCGCCCCGCGCGCGCTCAGCAGGCTCTCCCTCCTCTCCTTTTACAGGAGACCAGCAGGAGGACACCGTCGCCTCCTGGTTGTGGTTGCTTCGTCTCGTCAGTCAGTCGTCACCACCTCCCGCAGCCAACAAGCGGCGGCGGCGGGATTCCTGGATGCGACAAGGCTCTCCTCTCCCTCTCCCTGAGCAGGAAGCGGAAAGCCCTCGGCTCTTTTCAAGGGTCGTAGGCCGCACGCCCTGCACTGCAGCAGCTGCTGCCGCCTCGGGGCGAGTGTTGAGAGGAAGAAGAACCGAAGAAGAGACAAGAACCGCCTTCGTCTTCTTCGTCTTCTTCCCCACCAGGCCACCACCACCAAGTGCTAGCAGCAGAGCAAGGAGGCCGGAGCTGGAGGGGATCGGCCTCGCGGGATTCGGCACTCAGGAGGTCTGTGCTGCTTCTCCTCCTCCATCGCCTTCTCGTCTCTAGAGTCTAGATTCGTCCCCTATTGGTTTTGGTCTTCGATCATTAAAAGCAAGCATCGGAATTCATGGCGTTGGTTGGGGCCGTCAGAGATTTCGATTTCTTCTGTCTCTGTCTCTCTTTGATTCCTCCTGTGTCCTTTTAAAAAAACCAACATTTGGAGTCTGAAGAGTGGTGATGGTGATTGCTTTAGTTGCTGCCAGGATTGTTTCTTTACTCCTTGAATGATCGGTGCAAGCTCTAGAGCTCATCTCATCCGCACGAGCTTTTGCCCAAGATTTGCAAGGTTCAGTTCTCAGCTCTCTCGTCTCTCCATGTGCCAATGTCCGTGCGCTGTATTTTTGTTTCCTCCTCCTTTCCGGACTACAACTGACGCCGATTCTAGAACGCACGAGATGGGGCATCCGACTTGGCTGGCCCTGGTTGGATCCGCTCGTATCCCTTTCCGGACCCAATGGAATGCCCTCGCAACGAACAACGCCGTCCTTACTCATTGTAGCCACCGTTTCTAGGACACCTCTTTAATGTCCTGCTTTACTCCTTTCAGCTAGTGTAATGCTTCGTACGGCACTGCTTTTGCGTTGCTTCCATCTGCTCTGCCTTTTTTGTTGGTTCACAAGTTTGTTTGCTTTCTTATTACTATGATGAAAAAAAGGTGAAATCTGTTTTCAGCTATTTGTTCTGCCTGAATTTGTTGCTCATTTCGCTCGCAGCTGTATCACTGGATTAGCATTTGGTGACAAATGCACTTTCTTTTTCCCCATCTTCGTTAGACACTTAGACTCAACAAAAACAGTTTGGGCTACCGACATGTTCATTTGGATTTGCTGCTTTGGTCGTAAAGCCGCAGCCTTTATTTCCATTAGGTAGTTGGAGAGATTCACTTTTGCCACGGCTAGCCCAGGTTGTCCAACGTTAGCTCATCATCATTGTTCTCTTGACTCCACTGCTTTATTATAATGCCCCCTCTTTTCCGGCTTATAATCCGTACTTTTCAACTTGCTTTTTCTGTGAGAACAGTATTTTTTTCTAGCAACAAATCAGTTAATAGTGTTTTTCAGCCGGCTTATTAGCTCAGCCGAACGGGGCGAGACCATATATGAGAGTGGAGTGATCACAGTAACTGAACCAGGCTCAACACTGCATGCGCAGGTAAATGTGCTGTAGGAGCTACTATAGCAATGGCATCGCTGGTACCTGGGGTCCTCCTGAAGCTGCTCCAGCACATGAACAGCGACGTCAAGGTGGCCGGTGAGCACCGGTCGTCGCTGCTCCAGATCGTCAGCATCGTGCCCGCGCTCGCGGGGAGCGACCTCTTCACCAACCAGGGGTTCTACCTCAAGGTGTCTGACTCGTCGCACGCGACCTACGTCTCCCTCCCCGACGAGCAGCACGATCTCATCTTGAGCGACACCATCCAGCTGGGGCAGTTCGTCCACGTGGACCGTCTTGAGGCGGCCACTCCCGTGCCGATCCTCAGGGGAGTCAGGCCGGTTCCGGGCCGGCATGCCTGCGTCGGCAACCCAGAGGATCTTGTGGTGACTAGCTCCTCTAGTTTTCTTGGCAGCGGCGGCAAGGCACAACCGTCCGTCAATGGTGGTGGTTCGAAGGATGCCGCCGGTGCTTTGTCGCTGGAGAAAGAGCAGAGCAAGTTAGAGAAGATCAATGCTTCTGTCAAGAGCAATGGAACAGAAATAAAAAAACCCCAGCTCACCGAGTCAAACTCTAACCTCTCAAAACAGGCATTCAATGGCCTTTTGGACAAGAAGGACGGACTAAGCTCAAAGGCAAAATCAACCAGCGCTAGGTCGACACCTTCGTCTCCGACCAGTCTCCATTCTCTGCCTGCGTCGTTTGATAAATTCTCGAATGACATGAAACAGAGAGTAAAAACCAAAGGAGCAGAGAAATCATCACCGTCAAGGCTATCCTTGTTGGAAAAGGCTGCTTCTGTTTTGAAGGCTACTACGGCAGGGAGGAAGTCCTCTGTGGGTAACTCAATCAGTAACACCTTATTGAGCTTTGAATCTGGACCAAAGGCCTTGAGAAGAAGCTGGGAAGGGAAAGCAGATGCAAAGGACAAGGGCAATTCAGATTCAAAGCCTGCCAAAGCTGAAAAGAAGTCCGAGAACCGAAGCTCTTCGGTATGTATCAGCAATGCTTGTCATATATGGGTATATAAATGTTATGTCTTATTAGTTATTATTTGTCAGGTTTTCATCAATGTAGGATCAACAGCAATGTGATGTCTTAGTATTTGTGAAGTTTTCATCAATATAGGATCTATAAGACTATAACTCAAGAACCTGAACATATGTGTTTCATTTTAGGAACATGTAGACTATAGTGTTGCTTCAACCCATCAGTGATCCTATTAATATCCATGGACATGCAGTTTGTTTGGTAAATAATCTTTGTGATTCTTCCATGTTCAGACTCCCAGGCGGAAACCAGTAGCAGAAGAGAAGCCATTGCATAAGGATGACAGTAAGATTCTGACTCCACCCAGGAAGAGCTCAGCAAGTGCTCCTGCAGACAATTCTGACAAAGTTGTGAATAAGCTTTCTTCTCCTATAAGGAGGACGTCAGGGGTTTTAAATAACCCGAATATCACAAATCTAGTTAAGCTTGCTGCAAGTAGCAGGAAATTGACAGATGTTAGCACTTCATGGACAACGCTTCCTCCATCACTCGCTAAATTAGGGAAGGTATGAGTGATTGAGTGTGCTCTGTTCATTTGCCACCTCAGCACTTTTTTTTTGACAACAGCCCCTGTGTTGCTGTTGACAGTTTTATGCATATACATTGTCAAAGAAAATAATAATGCCTATGGATAATTATTTTAGCCAAAAAGAAGGGGAGGATAATACATCATTTGAGCCCATGGTAGGGGAATGCTTCCTATTATTTACTTGGTGCTTAATGAGATGTTTGTTGTCACAGGAGCTTTTGAAGTACAGGGATGCAGCACAAATGGCTGCTGTTGAAGCCATGCAAGAAGCTTCTGCAGCAGAGAGCCTTCTTCGATGTTTAAGGTAATTTTTTCCAAGCACATAACTTGTATGATCTTGCTACTGCAGAATTTGTCTGTAGTTTAAAGCATCCGAAGCTGTCACCATTTCAAGACTCTAGATTGATAGATGCACTCTACAGTAGTTATAAAAATGAACAAAACATATAAATTTTGTAAAATTTGGTGTGAATTTCCACCAAGTTCTTCTTAGTCATAATCATGGCCACTGGCCACTGTTGAGGATTGACTATACCCATTGATTTGCTATTTGGTTAAACATGCTCTTGAAAGGTTTTCATTTATCCATCCAATTTTGAACATGCCAATCCAAATCTACAAAAATCATGCTTCACATGGCTTCTACTAGATAACATTTCGGATAATGGTTGGTTCTTTTGTTGTCTATTTGAATTCTCACATGGCTCCTAACATATTATTTTTGCCAATAATCCGCTGGCATGACATTGCAAATATCATTGCTCTAGCTGTCATGCATGACTCAATGATCCTATCACCTACTCCTATCTTTGTTTTGTCTCCCTTTGACCAAGCATGGACTTGCCATTACGTTTGCACATGTTTAGAGTTCAGACTTCACATTGCCATTGTGTTCCTTTGCTCTACCGACAGTCTGAACACTTTTACTGAATGGCTGAACGCTGTAGCCCATGCTAGGCATGGATGGCCAGCCAGCTCTTCTTGTCGAAATGTTGCCAAGCAGGGAGTGATCCTATCTGTACACTGTACTTGCCACTGCACTATTGTTCTAAGTGTATTAACAACAGTATGAAACTGGTTAGAAAAAAAGCAATATGAAATTTACTGTTGTATGTATGTTACAGTAGTTGTCCAAGAACTGCAATGCAAAATTCTATGATCCTGAAGCTTCGTGAATGTGGTTTTACTTTGCTTACTAACTGTCAAAAGCATTGATGCAATCTGAGCTTGGTCTGACCGTTGTATTGCTCTGATCAGCTCGTACGCAGAGGTGAGCTCGTCGGCGGAGGAGCAGAACCCACAGCAGGCCGTTGAGCAGTTCCTTGCTCTGCATGGAGCTCTCTCCCGAGCCACCATCGTTACCGAGTCTCTAACCAAGGGCACTGCCACGGCCTCCACCGCAACTTCACTAGATCAATCAGCAGCCGGCGACGCGTCAACTGCCGACGAGGAAACCCTGGCCGTCGCGGCGGAGCGCCGCCGCCGGGCAACCTCCTGGGTCGGCGCCGGGCTCGCCACCGATCTCTCCGCCTTCTCCCTCTACAACCTCAAACCCGCCCCTGCCAGTGCCATCTCCCCGCTGGCCGTCGTGCTCGTGGACGAGTCAGCCAAGCCAGCGGCGGCGGCGGCGAAGGCGTCGTCGCCCGCGAAGTCGCGGCTGTCCCCGGCGAAGGGGAGGTTGAGGGCTGGTTCCGCTGCCGCCGCCGCCGCCGCCGCCGCCGCTGCGGCGGCTGCAGTGCCTCCGCCTGAGTGGGAGCGGGGAGGCGGCGCGGAGGAGCGAGGCGAGCTGGCGCGGCGGCTCGGGGAGGAGGCGCGGGGGTGGTTCCTGGCGTTCGTGGAGCGGTTCCTGGACGCGGACGTGGCGGCGGCCGCGCCGTGGGACCGCGACCGCGCGGCGAGGATGCTTCCGCAGCTGAAGCGCGTCAACGACTGGCTGAGCGAGATCGGGAAGCCGGCGGAGATGGCGCCGCATCCGCCCCCGGAAGCGGACGGCGAGGCCGCGGCACCCACTGCGAACGGCGGCGCGGCCAGCGGCGTGCCGGAGGAGACGATAGAGCGGCTGAGGAAGAAGATCTACGAGTACCTCCTCACCAACGTGGACTCTGCTGCGGCCGTGCTCGGCGGCGGCGAGGTGGCGCCGGCACCGGTGGCGAACGGGAAGAAGGGGTGACGGTGCTGTCGGACAGGGCTGGGAAGGAAGGGTTAATTGGGCCGTTAACTTGGCTGAGCCAAAACGGGCCGGTCTGGATTCAAATGTAAAAATGGGCTGGATTGAGATTGTAGTGGTTGTTTTGGTACTTTTTCCTTTTTTTTAAGAATTATTGGTACTATACAAAAGCAGCAACAAACTGTTGGTCATCAGTTTCAAAGTCTACCCTATACAAAAGCATCAACAACGACTATCAATCATCAATTGCACAGGATCATTTCAATCTACCGTGTCCAAAAGGATCAGCATAGCATGGACAAAAGCCTAAATAATCTGCATGCTTAGATGATGAGCACTTCCATAGTTCCATGTGCAAAAGGTCACCGAAACACCCTTCAATAGAAAGCGGACTATCATGTTTACCATCTTAGTCACACAATGCCCTTTCAAGGACTGGTTTTATTACCTTAGATGAGGGTAATGTGTCAGAGTCATCACCTCAAAGGTCAATTGGATGTGCAGAACCAGATATGTCGTTAAGCCCTCCACTATCATCACTATCACAAACCTTACCATCATCCAATCATGCTTCTTGATCCATGACAAGAGAGCCACCTGCATTACTACCGTGGAAGAGCTCTTCCATCTCATGAAAGAATTTGTGGCAAACCCAAGCGACAATGCCACCCAGGGTAAAATTTATTTACCAACAAACATTGAAGAAATAAGGAGAGGATGGCTAAGTGGTGAAGAAATATCTAGACAGAAGAGGCACCGTGGTTGCACTTTCGCGCCACTCATATGTGTATGCATGCCAAAGTTGCGTGCTTTTTTAAACCAGAGAGCAGTACACGCATCACTCTCGTTGTTGTTGTTGTGCCAAAGTCATGGCGAATGACTCAGTCACCAGACTTTTTGGCAAGGAGTGCTTTAGAAAGCATCCAGGTTGCGGCTAAGATTGTTTGGCACCCTAAGCTACAGTAGTAAACCAAACATTTACAGTACATAACTTACTTTGGCATGCCTAACATGCAATGCAACACAACAACTTCTGGTCACGAATCAAATAGGTCCTTAATTGGTTAGAAAACAGGCTTCAACTCTTTTTAGAATGCATATTATCAATACATTGACAAATTGCAATATACCTTCTTATTAATATACACTACAAGAAATGTCTTGGTTTTTGACGAAATGTTGATGAAACGTGCGTCACAAACCATGCATCTTATTCCATGGTTTGTGACGTTTATATGTTCATGTCACGTCGTTTGTGACGAAATGAATGTCAGAAAACGTGTTCTTTGACATTCTAAACGTCATAAACGACGTGACATGAACATATAAACGTCACAAACTATGGAATAAGACGCATGGTTTGTGACGCATGTTTCATCAACATTTCGTCAAAAACCAAGACATTTCTTGTAGTGATATGCCAGCAATGGTCCGGGAAACCTCATTACTATATATCTTTGTGTACTTCATCAGATGCATCAATGAATTTACATGTAAGTGATTTGATGATTGGATCCTGAATTGTGCTTAGATTTATGCAAATTAATGTGTAAATGTATCAATATTCATCTAGTAAAGAAGGAATAATTGCAACAAAGCATTCAACATTCTAGACTTGCACATAGGAAGAAAAACCATCGGGTGCAATGAGAATTTACATAGATATAGATATGCGAAGACATAATACATGATACACGATTGTGAGCTACATATACTTTAGTTGGTTAGGTCTCTTGTGGTGCAACTATGGAAGTTGCCCACTCAGGATTCTTTGAATTACCACACAAATGCCTATAGTTAAAAATATTATTCTTTTATCAATAGATAACGTGGATTTCAATGAGGCGCTCATGAGGACTACAATAGTTTCATGATCTATCGGACGTGTGTATGTATTCGTAGGAGTAAATATGGTTAATCATGAAGATGAATATGCATGCGATAATCTACGTTTGTACTATGTTTTTCTTTGAAAAAAAAACAGAATGCAAGATTAGCATTACCAGGCATGGGCAAGGGTTTGTCCTGTTGTAAATTCATAATTGCATTGGAATAATTGAGTACGATTTTTAGGGCAATAATTAAGTATTGATTTGGATATAATAACTGCAAAACAAGTGACTCCGTGCATTGATTTGGTATATGAATAAAAAAATATATATCAAGAGAAAAATCAAATTTGGAAGTGCTTGATCAGTTTTTTCATTATCATTTCTAAGAGAAAAATACCACATCAAAATCTACCTGACGTTTCTGTTATATTCACGATTCTAACCACTACTTATCCACAAATCACCAGGTTATTGTCGTTTTTAGGTTTGCATGCTAACTAGTGCGGTCCAAAAGAACATTTTATTTTTACATACATCCATCACGCGTTGTAATGCGAGGGATGAAATCAATCCATGCAATGCAAAACGTTGCTTAATTTTTTTTTAATGAAATGTATATTTCTACAGAAACTGAAATGTATTTAAACTTTGACCCCCTTTTCTTATGACAAAATGTGATTTTTTGTTATGGTTGACAAAATTCCCTATTTTTCTTGTTTCATTTCACAGTTTCACACACGTGATCCACACTCCACATCAAATTTATTTTACCAACAAATAATGCCCTATATAAATCTCCCGAGTCTCCAGGATTTCCATGCTCCATTCCCATCCAAAATTGAGTTACACGAATCTCCAAGTCTGAGAAAAAGAGGCCAAGAAAAAAAGTCTGTCTCCTATCATCCTTCTCTTCTTTTTTGTTTGGGAGACTGAAATCACAGGTCATATGCTCTTCTTTGCCTGATTCCAATTTTTCATCAGAAGCATATTTAGATCTAATCATTTTTTGTGGTTCCTTTGAATCCTGATTTTTACGTCAAATTGTTATCCCCTTTCTCGAGAATTTCTGTTCGACATCCTCTTCATCTTTCGCTGCGTAATGTGGAGCAACGTATTTCCTTGCAGGCGTTTCCTTTGATGAGATTCTTGTTGGCAATAACATGAACCAGGATAAGACACCGATCGCAGGCGGCGGCGGTGGCGATGCAGGAGGAGGCGGCGGCGCCGGCAATGGCCCGGAGATGCAATCCTCGTCCGACGCGGTGGCGCCTTCGCCGCCGACTCCTCATACGGAGTGCGACATCAGCAGCATGCCGGACTCTCCCCTGCGCAAGCCCGGCCACCGGCGCGCGCTCTCAGAGATCATCGGCCTCCCCGACGACCTGGACCTCGGCCCCCCCGGCGCCGGCGACGCGCCCGCGCTGTCGGACGAGAACGAGGAGGAGCTCTTCTCCATGTTCCTCGACGTGGATAAGCTGAATTCGCGGTGCGGGGCGTCGGAGTCGGAGTCATCGTGCGCCATGGCCGGGGGTCGCGGAGAGGCAACGGAGACGTCTGCGGCGCCTGGGGCAGGGCAGGGGCAGAGGCATCATCACAGCCACTCGATGGACGCCTCGAGCTCCATCAACGCAGAGCTTCTGTTCGGGACAACGTCGATGGACGGGGTGTCGCCGGCAGAGGTGAAAAAGGCAATGTCCGCCGCGAAGCTTGCCGAGCTAGCGCTCATCGATCCAAAGAAGGCAAAAAGGTATTGTTTTTGTGGATCTCTTTTGTTTGCTCCTTATGAAGTTCGTCTGTTAGATCATGTTTCGTTCATCTGAATGTGTTCTCCATCAAATTAAAATGGATTTTTGTTAGTATATTATTTGGTACCAAGTAGATGAATTTGGTGCTTTCTTGGGCAGAGATCCTTAATCATTCTGGTTCGAGTTGTTACATGATGATTCTGTAAGAATTGATGCAATGCAGATGGCATAAAAGACAACTAGACAAGTAGTCGTTGGAGGGAAAGACAAAATTATTTGTCAGGAACTGTAGAGGGGAATTCTCTTGTCGATTCACTATTTTCCAGGAACTGAAGAGAGGAATTCTCTTGTCGATTCACTGTTCTGACAACCCTCCTAACTAAGAACAGTGAAATATATGACCATGCCATTGTGAATTGTTAAATTATAAGGAAGAGAAGATATATGGCAGGGAAGCCATATTAATAATTAATAAATGAATAATAAATTAAGAAGAAGAAGGATAAGAGCCAGTGTCAAGCTGGGCTGGAACCCGGGTTGGCTCAGGCGCAACTAGACTACTAACCAAACACGTGACTAGGCTACTAACCAAACAAGCTAGCGCTCGCTCTTGCCTTTTCTTGCTAAAGGAAAATAGAAAAGTACTGATTCTGACTCTATGGAGGCTATGCCCCCTTTCTTCGTTTGTACATAAACTCCCTTTTCCCAACTTAATTGAAAGGCAGAGCTCCTGCCATTGCGTTCAAAAAAATATGGAGGCTATGCACCTTAACACCTAAGAGAATTTTTCTTTTTTATACATATGCTGAATCTTTTGTGCTAGTAAATAGTAGAGCTGTATATACGTGATGAAACTTCAAAGTTTGTTTTTTGGGGATCATGTTGCAATGGATACTGCATAGCATAGTAGCATGTTCTCTGTTGATGGAAGATCCTTTTCTGGTGTTGTTATTTTTGTCATGAGACAAACCTAACTGCGATAACTTATCAGAATCCCCCCTTTTCAGAACTCGTTATAGTCCAAAGGAAATTGTATATTGCATTCGTGTACTTCCTACATTTATGCAGACTTGTCACTTGTCAGAATGTAACAGTATTTGCATTCGTCCTTTTTTTCTTCTGAAGAATCGCATTTCTTATGTCATTTAAAATAAATTGAAGTTTGTTCCTAAATTTTGTCCTCTTCGTTGTGATGTATTGATGTAATTTAACTTTTAAAATGGAATTATTGAAAGGATGGAATACAGGAAACTATCATTGAATAGGGGCGCATTGAAAACAGCTATTCATGTGCCTGTACCATGAGCATGGTTTAGATCCCCTAATAATACCACTGTTATCATGCCTTATATATACATTTTTTTTATCTTTGTTTTTCCTTTTTGTTGGTGGCCCATGTTGGGTTTCAACTCTAGCCTACCCAACTTACTTGGGAATAAAAAGGCTTTTTTTGTTGTTGCAAACTATAATATTTCTATGTTGTTTTTTTCTTGATGAGAAAATCACACAATCAGAAATAAAGCTGCATGGATAATGAGATCAAAAGAACTCAGCATTGATGGAAATCAAACCTTTTCTAAAAACTAATTTAGTCCTTTTTGTTCGAGAAACACTTAAATGTTTATTCTGATTATTGCTTGGTGGATCATGTGATAGGATTATAAATAATAGACAGTCAGCAGCAAGATCAAAAGAAAGGAAGATGAGGTACATTGCTGAACTTGAGCGGAAGGTGCAGTTCATGCAGAGAGAAGCCACAGCATTGGCAACCCAGCTGGCATTGCTACAGGTGTGAATGCTTCTTCTCTGATGATGTCATGTAAATTTCAATTTTTTTGTTACTGCTGTTTTTTAATTGTTTGTTAATATTCTGTTTTTAATTAATTATCGATTGTTTGCTACTACTCTGTTCTAAACTAATTTTCAGTTGTTTGATACTATATTTTTAATTATTATGATGTTAGTTAAGACAGTCATTCAGGATGTTTCCAAAACATTGCACTAGGGATATGATGTATTATTGCTAGGGGACATAGATTTGTTGGAGAGAGGAGGGGTGGTATGAAAACTGCTGTGAACAATAATTGCCGGAGAGTGATAGAGCAACAGTTAGGAGATAGGGATTTCCCTTCTGTCTTAATTGATTACAAATGGTACACGGAGCCACTATTTCTATGAGGTTCGATTTGATGGGTAAACAAACTATAGATGGGATCTTATTATCATGATCCATCTTGCTTACATGAGATAGACTTTCTAATAATGACTTGACTTGATAGGAAACCTATATCCTATATTCAACTAGTACAGGCCAGCCTGTTGTCCCATTTGAGCTAGTCCAAGCCTGCTCTATGTTGTGATCCAGCCTGCCTATGCCATCTTAGCCACAACAATATTTGGATTTTGGTAGAATTTTTAATGTTTGGGAGATATATGCCAGTGGTCTCTGAATGTTGGCCCTCACTGCGAACCAAACCAATATTTTAGTGGTCGTATGAAAGAATATGTCATATATTGCTCTTACGTTCTTGCCAACCACGAAGAGGTAGCCAAACAGACCAGTTGCACTAGATTGAAGTTCATGCATTTGCTTATAGCATACAGTTTATTACTATAGCAGGATCAAATAATCTTTTCCCTAGCCTGAATCTGATGCGATATAAGTTTCTTTGCAGCAGACAAGGTTTTTTTTCCCCTTTCCTTAAGCATTCTTTTGAGTTCATGTTAATTTCTCATTGCTATAATCATTCCTCCTTACTATCTGCTAATACAAACAGAGAGACACAGCTGGGCTGACAGTTGAGAACAGCGAACTGAAGATACGTCTGCAGAGCACAGAGCAACAAGTCCACTTACAAGATGGTAAACAAAGCTCAACACCACACTAACTGTTTCAGTACACATTTTCTCTTTCGTTCTGCCAAATCGCAGCAATGCTTAGATTTTGTTGTCGGCAAAACAAGTGAATGAACAACACAAACACAACCTGTTGCAGCTCTGAACGAGGCCCTGAAATCGGAGCTGCAGCGGCTGAAGGTAGCGACAGGGCAGATGGGCAACCAGATGATGATGAACTTCGCCGGACCGCCGCACCCGTTCGGTGGTGGCAATCAGCAGGTCTTCCGCCACCCCAGCCAAGCAATGCCGCCGTTCCTGGCGATGCAGCAGCACCCCAACCAGCCGTTGCACCCTCTGCAGACGCAGCAGCTGCAGCAGGCGGCGCTCAACCTCAACGTGAAAGGGCCGGCGGCGCCTCCTCCCGGCCAGTGGCAGTGGGGTGGTGACGCGTGGTCCGATAGCAGCAGCAGCTGATGATCCGGCCGGCAGCGACGGAGGCTAGCTGCATGCTGTCGTCTAGCTTGGAAGAGGTTGGGGGTGTATGTCAAATTGCATGTCTGGATGATTGAGGATATCGATATACTGTATGTTCGGTAAAAGAAGCGATACTTATATATCTGAAAGGCGCAGATATATTTCGTTGGCTTTGCATCTTGCTTATAAGCCTTAAAGGATGTTATACTCGGGTTATGTGTAGATGAAAACGATGGTTGAAGAAAACCCTTTATTCCCGCAGTTTATACTTTGATCTGCCATTTTGAAATGGTGGAACCAGGTGATCTGTATGATGTGGTTAGATATGAAGAATTTTTTTCTTTAGAGTTGCTTTGGTTTTGTTCAGACAAAAATTCAAAATCTTTGCTTAGTGGATGGATGACTGGATGAGGATGAATTTAGTGTTCATCGGCGTGAGAAGTGTCCTCGTCGAGGTTGCAATCTCGGGCTATGTACAGGCTTCGTTCGTATATCGGGCCTCGATAACGAGTGGGCTGAGCTGAGCGGACGGCGGCAAATGGAATTCGCGTCCACCGCCATGGCCGGCGGTCGGGACTCGGGATGGCGCGCCGAGGGAAGGCGCTCTGCAGGACCCCATGGGTGCCGGAGCGTTCGGAGTAGGCGAGTGCGGTCTATGTGCGTCAGGCTGTCCGCATCGCCGCGCCGCGCGCAGACGGCGGAGCTTCGCCCGGCACCGCGGGCGACGCGAAGCGGGTGGCGATGACCTCGCCGCTTCGGCGCGTCCTCCCCAAGGAAACAACTACCGTCGAATTCCCCGTTGCAGGTAAGTCACTCCTACTAGTTCCTAGCATCAGCAGTAGCGCTGACGGATTTTTCGCCCAATCTTATAAGTCAGATGGGCCTCTCTCTCTCTCTCTCTCTCTCTCTCTCTCTCTCTCTCTCCAACAAACGCTTTCCCATTTCAACAGCATGTAGCTGTTAAGACCATTACAGTGTCAATGGTTACATTATGCAGTAGCACCGCTAAGGGGCAGTGATGTACATGAGCTAAGTTGGAGCAAGTACAAGCAGCGGTAGGAGGTGTGTACATGGATTGGCATTCCTGAAACGCCTGCCTTGCAAGGGTATGAGCAGTTTGGTTTAGACTCCTGTTAATCTTCAATGTCCTTGTCCTTGTACTTCTCTGTTGAGTGTGGTTGACAAAGGTTTGAGTTAGATGCTTAATTCTCCAATCTGGAGGATTTGAGTAGTTAGTGGAATTGAAGAATTGAACCAGCTCCTGGTTATCAGATAGGAAGTTTGTATGCTGTAGCTGTAGTCGATCCGTAATAACCGCCGCCAGAGACATAGCTGCCGCCTCAGCCATCGAGGTCTCAATTGAATCTTGCAGAACACTTTACACTTCCCAAACTGGATACTTGAAGTTGATTCATACAGAAAAACGGCAAGCCAATTATATTAAACTTAATTAGCATCGGGCTTACCCAAAATATATTCATACTATGCAATGTTCCTATAAGGGCAGTCTCAATAGAAGTTTCATGGCTCCGTTTCCAAGACTTTTTGGGTTGGAAACAGTGTAAACAAGTTTCATCCCATGAAACTATTTTTATCTCTCTTTATTTAAACTATGCAACATTAGCTATTTAATGCCTATGAAACTCCTATGAAACTTCCATTGAGACTGGCCTAAATTGCAGTGGAAGCCCCTCCGAAGTTGTACCGAGTAACAGAGTTCTGACTTCCTGTCACTGTCGGTGTCGGTATGGACAGGTCTCGTCCTGCTAACATCCTGTTGATATGGAGCTTCATGTCAGTTGCAGCGTGCAACTTATCAAGTATGCCGTCGGTGAACTGCAAATATACCTTTCTTGCAGCTGCACTGGATATGAGGGTCAAGCAAACAATGGAGAATCCAGTTGCAAAACCCAGCAACGTAAACATGTATGTCAGCGTATCAAAATGCTTCCACTTGTTTTCTCTTGGATAGTGCTTGCTGTTGTAGGGTAAGCAGATTCTTGATAGTGGAACCCCACAAAGATTCACATTGCCGAAGTACGAATCTTCAGTGAAAGTCAGAAATTGGCCTTGCAATGGTATCTTTCCCGAGAGGTTGTTGTAGGATAAGTTCAGATAACTCAAATATGACACTGACGTCAGGCTCTGAGGAATTGAACCTGATAGATCATTCCATGAGAGGTCCAGTGATTCCAAATCCCTCATGCTTCCAATTTCATCAGGAATACTTCCTCCAATGTGATTCCTTGACAGATTCAAGCTTACTAGTGACGATAGAAATCCAATTTCACTTGGAATCTCACCGGTTATTTGATTTCCTGAGAGATCAATGCTCTTCGCTAAATAGTAAGATCTGAAAATCAATACTCGACCTTTGTATGATATTTCCAAAGTGTCCGTGTACACAGAAAAGTAAGCACCACCAACACCATAAACCACAAATTCAAGAAAAGTTGATGTGTCCCTGTCCCAGACTGGACTGCCTGATTGCAAGGCCGTTAAATTTCCTAGGAAATGTGGTACCTGACCAGATAGTTTGTTGTTACTAAAATCCAAATACTGCAGATTGTGAAGTTGGGATAGTTCTTCAGGTATTTCACCAGAAAACTGATTAGAACCTAAACTCAGAACTACTAAACTCTGTAGGCCATCACCTATCTGAAGGAGAATATAATTGGTGGAATATTGGATGTATTGCATTGGGCCTCATGGACTGATTATATAGGGTACATAGGACTAACACCTCACGTGGGTACACAATGTGGTACTATTCCTATTTACTCTAACATCCCCCCGCAGTCACAGCGGGAGCGCTGCAGACAGTGAGACTGGAGAAGAAGCTGACAAAGCTAACATCTCCCCGCAGTCATAACAGTCGATGCGCATGCTGTGGCTGGAGAAGAAACCGATGACTCCTCATGCAAGGCAGTAGCCCTTTATGCCAATGTCGAGGTAGCCGAGTGTGAGGGGCGCAGTAGCCGTGGTCGAAGAAGCCATGCTGAAGATGGCCGAGGTCGACGTAGTTGTGGTCGGGTTGCCGTGTCGATGGAGCTGTAGGCGCACAAGGGGCGCCATGGTGATGACGGAGACGCGTTGAGGCAATCGTCGTGGGAGGAGGCGATGCCGAAGTCGACGCAGTCAGGGCCGTCGTGGACGTAGAAGAAAGGCGACGATGCAATCGAGGCAGACGGGGTGGGAACGGGAGGGTCGATGCCGAAGTCGATGCAGTCAAGCCGCCTGAGCGCCGAGGCGAGGCTGGATTTGCCAGATCCAGCAACGTGTCGGGGACGAAAGCACGCGACGGTGTTGCCAATACCAGGCGTACAAGGGAGAGGGCCCCAACCGCGAGGTTGTGCTGGACGAAGAAGAAGCAATGCGGGAGAGGACGCATCGGCGAGTAGGACTCAGCGACGACGCGATGCGGCGGCCGGACCGGCGAGCAGGGCTCAGCGACGGTGCGGGTAGGGGCAGCTCGATGACGAAGACCCAATCAGCAAGACGAAGACCTTGTGCAGACGGATAGCGCAGCAGGGATTGCGCATCACAGTCATCGATGCACAGGTGACGGCGATGTAGATGCAACGGCGAAGCAGACACACGGGCGGCGGTGCTGCGGCCCGATGAGGCGACACAGCAGCAGCCCTGTTGCTCGGAGAAGATGCACGTAGTACTTGGCGTGCCGGGGCAGCCGACGTGTCGGGGCAGCCGATGCCGATGCCGGAGTAGTACGCGCGAGGTCGATGGGCGGTGGGCGACTCAATCCCGATCAGTGATCGGGTAAACCAAAAAGATACAGCAGCAGGAGATCGGGTGTACCCAACGAGACAACACACTCGGAGTTGGACAGTGCCGGGACGCACGGGTCGCGGTCACGGGTGGTCGCGCGAGGATGGCGCAGATTAGCCGGCCGCCACCATGGCGGCTCGGTGTCAGGGTCGACTTGGCCCGGGCCACCACCACGGCAGCGCAGGATGGGGGCGACGCCAGCGCCTCCATGGCGAGCATGGTGAGGGCGACGAGGTAGCGTGACGTCGCGAGAAAACCCGAACTGCTGCTGGACGACGACGAAGATGGCAGCGGGATCAATAGGATCCGGCGCCTAAAGGGGTGGCGCTGCCCCCGGCGGAGATCGATCTCTCCCCGGGGGCGCGCGGTGCGGAAGCAGCGGCAGCTAGGGTTAGGATCTATAAACCTAGGCGAATGATACCATGAAGGAGAATATAATTGGTGGAATATTGGATGTATTGCATTGGGCCTCATGGACTGATTATATAGGGTACATAGGACTAACACCTCACGTGGGTACACAATGTGGTACTATTCCTATTTACTCTAACACTATCCATTCCGGTATGTTTCCAGACAAATTATTGTCACCAAGATCAAGAAACATCAGCATGATACATGACTGCAATGAGGTGGGCAATATCCCAGATATGTTATTCTTTCTGAGATGCAGTGTAACGAGGTTACTCAGAGATCCAATGGTGGATGGTATTTCTCCCCAGAAATTATTGCTTGAGAAGTCTATGGTATACAGGTTCGAGTCCGTACGCCAACAGTTCAGAAGCTCCCCTGAAAGACTGTTGTTAGATAGATCAATAACTTCCATTAATACCATGTTGCATAGATCTGTTGGGATTCCTCCGCTTAGAAAATTGTTTGAGAGGAGCAGGTACTTTAATTCAATTTCTCTGAAGCTCTGTGGAAATGATCCAGACAAGTGGTTGTGGGATAAATCCAAAACTTGAACACTAGTTGGCAAATCAGGAATGCTTCCCTCAAGTTGATTATACCTCATATAAAGAGTTGTCAGCATTTTCAAATGTGCCAAACTTGCTGGCAACTTTCCACTTGCGTTGTTTGTTGACACATTTAAGCTAGTAATTGATGAAGAGAAGTTCCAGATCCAGTCAGGTAACACACCACTGATGCCTGCGCTGCCTAGATCAACCATCTCGATTCTAGTTTGCGATTGCAGCCAGGTTGGAAATTGTGGCCCTACCAAGCAAGCATGCATCCCCAGCTCTTTGAGCTGAAAGGGTGGCATCCAGCCGTGCTTCATTTCAATCTTCAAGGAATTTGATGACAAAACTAGAGTATCCAATCTTGACAAATTGACAAAGTGGACTTCTGATAACGTGCCTTCAAATGAATTAAAGGAAATATCCAACTGTGTCAGGTTTGATAGCTTGCCCATGCTGGCTGGCACATCTTCAGATATTAAGTTCCTACTGAGATCAAGAACTCTTAAGCTTGTCAGTTGCTCAAGCCAACCAGATAGATTCCCTTTTAATTTGTTGTCAGAAAGGTCAAGGATTTGCAAACGCTTCATGCAGGGTAAAAGATTCTTTGCTGCTTTCGCAATATCTCCTGACAGAAGGTTTCGAGATAAATCGACATGTACTAAGTTGCACAGACTGCTTGCTGGTGCTGGTGGTGGTATTTCACCTTTCAACTTGTTGTCAGCTAGTGCAAGAAACTTAACTGATGTCAGTTTTCTCAGCTCATCAGGAATCTTACCATAAAGCCCACAACTAGACAGGTCCAACTCTGAAACCGAAGATAGATTCCAAATCCAATTTGGCAAGGTAGAACTAAGATTATTACTCTTTAGGTCAAGTATTTTAAGGGTCGTGAAGTTGACGTGGGGAAGATAATTGAGATTGGTGACAGGAAGGTCTGCATCATTCAAGCGAATCACCTCGAGCAAAGGAAGCATGTTCACAGCCTGCAGCCAATCCAAGGAGGCAGCAAGATCTAACCAACTGAGGTCAAGATAACTCAGGGAAGTCAGTTTTGAAACCCAGTGGAAGTTACTGACAGTTATCATTTGAGAACCGGATAGGTCAAGGTATCGGAGCCTTGTTAAATTACTGAGCTGAGGTGGGATTGGACCACCAAAATTGGCACCCGAAAGATCAAGATATCTCAACATGTTGAAAGAGCCCATGAATTCAGGGATGTTCTCCCAGCTGAAGTCACTTTGGCTGAGGTTGAGGTATACCAAGTTGGTCAAACCAGCCAAAGATGGATTGATCTCACCTTGAAGAGCGTATCCGCCAAGGTCCAGCTGGACAACATGGCCAGTCTTCTTGCTACATCTGACACCGCTCCAGTTGCAGCAATTCTCACCTCTCCATGAACTTAACCTCTCATGAGGGTCCTTGATGCTGGTGTTGAAGGCAACCAGAGCATCCCTCTCCGCTGCGATGCACGCTGCTGTCTCCCTGGTGTTGAGTACCAGGCACCAGAGTGCCAGTGTTGCGAGCACTCTCTCCAGTAGAGGCCCCATGATTGTTGAAAAAACGTGTCTAGAATAGGGGAGCTACTTCTTCGCTGTTGGCTTGCTCGTATTTATTAGGAAATGGAGCCAGTGCAGGTGAAGACTTGGACCTCTAGTCTTGGTCCCAGTCTTCTAATGTCTTTCCGCGTTGATGTTAGGCCTAGTGACACTTTGGATTGCCTGATCCTTTTAGGCACTTTTTCGTTAAATGACATGACTTAATGTGACCCATGTGATCCGAATGATGTCGTTAGTGTGAACAGTTTTTTCTAGAGCTACTGCCCTTTTGTTTAAATAAAAATTGGCCACAGCATTGGCAACCCAGTTAGCATTGCTAATGTGTGAACTCTTCTTCTGTCATGGTGATGTTGTTAGAAGAGTCAAGAGCTTATTGGGCCTTAGCCCGTTAGGGTTAATTAGTCGCTTGCTTAGGGATTAAGTAAGACATCTTCTCTATATAAGGAGAGGAGATGTATCAATCTAATGAAGCAAGAGATTAGAAGGAAATACCTTCTCTCTTGCCGGCCGTGGGCGAAGCCCCGCGGCCGGCGTTCCTATCTCACAGCCCTAGCCACCGGTCCTCTGCCTCTCTCTCACGTGAACAGTACCCGCAGGTACTGTAGCACCGCGGGTACTGTAGCGCGTCCGTCGCCGCCGCTTTCCTCGACTCTCTCCTCTTGATGCCAACAGCGTCCATAACAATATGGTATCGGAGATCTCGGACACGATGACCACGTCTTTCGCTACCTCCGGAGTCTCCGCGGCGACCACGCTGCCGGCTTCCACCGTGCACTCG
This sequence comes from Saccharum spontaneum, assembly GCA_022457205.1. NCBI lineage: Eukaryota > Viridiplantae > Streptophyta > Magnoliopsida > Poales > Poaceae > Saccharum > Saccharum spontaneum. The sequence continues at coordinate 49,471,945 of CM039604.1, forward strand.
GAGCTCTCGGAGTCCTCCGGCGCACCGCTCACCTTGGAAGCCCTGGCTGGTGTCGTCGATCGGATGGGCGCCAACATCGACGTGATCAACCGCAATATGGCGGCCATCCAGGCGGCCCTGACCAGCCTGCTGCCGCCGCCACCACCGCCCCCCTTCCAGCCACCGCCACCACCGACTGCGGCCATCACCGATCTCGCCCGTTCCGGCGCCGCCATCCAATCCTACCTCAGCATACCTCCGCTGCAACCAGTCAGCTGGCCGCTGCCGCAATCGGCCGTGGCCTCTCTGCCACCGGATTTTCCCCTACGGGATGCTAGGTTACAGCACGACGCTGCTACCGTTTCAGGACGTGCAGCCAACGGTCCAGCCAACATTGCAGCAGATTGAGCAGGCGATGGACATCACGCCGGAGCCGGTAGGGAAGATGCTTAACTGCAAGGTGTCTGCGGCGGTGCAGCTACAGGCTGCGGCGCGCGGCCTCCTAGCGCGCCGGCAGCTGCAGGAGATGCGCCAGAAGATGCAGGAGGCGGTCCTAGCGGCGGTACTGTTACAGGCTGCAGCACGCGGAATCCTGGCGCGACGGCAAGCGCGGGAGATGCGTGGGTTGCAACTGGTGCCTGTGCCCCGTGCCCCTTTGCTTCGCCACCTGGCTGCGCTTCGCCACATGGAGGGCCCCGATCTCGTCTGCTGCGTCATGGAGATCGGGCGTGCCATCGCCACCTCGGGTGACGAACTCGGCATCTACAGCGCCGGCGTTTGGGGACGCGGGTGTGTGGCCACCCATAGGCGGACCTTAATTAGCGCTGCCGTGCTCTGGCACCGGCCGCCGCGAGGACGTCTCCGCTGGTCGCTATCGCGACTAATTCCTGGTGGCTATACCCGTGCACCCTCTCGTTTCGGTGGGCTCCATGGGATCCAGGTGGCTATACACGTGTATGTCCATTACGAGAAGGGTGTCCGCCGTATCTCCAAAAATAAACAATAAAGAGTCGCACTCTATTTCAGGTCAATAAAATAAGCCGAGATGTAAAAGGCTTGTTTTTAGGTGTTAAGTTTGTGTCTAGCAGAGTCATCGTTAAGTTGCAGCTCGAGGACGAGCTGCATGTCCAGGTGGGGTGTAGTGTTAGAAGAGTCAAGGGCTTATTGGGCCTTAGCCCGTTAGGGTTAATTAGTCGCTTGCTTAGGGATTAAGTAAGACCTCTTCTCTATATAAGGAGAGGAGATGTATCAATCTAATGAAGCAAGAGATTAGAAGGAAATACCTTCTCTCTTGCCGGCCGTGGGCGAAGCCCCGCGGCCAGCGTTCCTATCTCACAGCCCTAGCCACCGGTCCTCTGTCTCTCTCTCACGTGAACAGTCTCACGTGAACAGTACCCGCAGGTACTGTAGCACCGCGGGTACTGTAGCTCGTCCGTCGCCGCCGCTTCCCTCGACTCTCTCCTCTTGATCCCAACAGCGTTCATAACAGATGTATACAGAAAAATGGTAAGACAATTATTTAGCTTATAATTAGCATCAGGCTTACCCAAAACTCTTCGTACTATGCAACGTTCCTCTAAATTGCAGTGGAAGGCCCTCTGAAGTTGTAGCGCGTAATGGAGTTCTGACTTCCTGTAGGCATGGACAGGTCTCGTCCTGCTAACATCCTGTTGATATGGAGCTTTCATGTCAGTTGCAGTGTGCAACTTATGGAGTACACCATTGGCGAACTGAAAATATGCCTTTCTTGTAGCTGCACTGGGTATGAGGGTCAAGCAAACAATGGAGAATCCAGATGCAAAACCCAGCAACGTATACATGTATGTCAGTGTATCAAAATGCTTCCACTTGTTTTTTCTTGGATAATGCTTGCTGTTGTTGGGTAAGCAGATTCTTGATAGTGGAACCCCACAAAGATTCACATTGCCGAAGTTATGAATCTCCAGTGAAAGTCAAAAATTGGCCTAGCAATGGTATCTTTCCCAAGAGGTTGTTGTGGATAAGTTCAGATAACTCAAATATGACGCTGACGTCAAGCTGAGGAATTGAGCCTGATAGATCGTTCCATGAGAGATCCAGTGATTCTAAGTAGTTCATGCTTCCAATTTCATCAGGAATACTTCCTCCAGTGAGATTTCTAGATAGATCATCCAAGCTAGACAATGCAGATAGAAATCCTATTTCACTTGGAATCTCACCAGTCAATTGGTTTGCTGAGAGATCAATGCTCTTTATTAAATAGTAGTATATTCTGAGAATGAATAATTGACCTTTGAATGTTGCTTCTAAAGTATCCGTGTACACACCTCCGACACTGTAAACCATGAATTCAAGAAAAGGCGATTTGTCCCAGACTTGACTGCCCAAGTGCAAGGCTGTTAAATTTCCCAGGACATGTGGTATTTGGCCACATAGTTTGTTGTTACTAAGATCCAAATACTGCAGAGCATGAAGTTGGGATAGTTCTTCAGGCATTTCACCAGAAAACTGATTAGAACCTAAACTCAGAAGTACTAGACTCTGTAGGCCATCACCTATCCATTTTGGTATGTTTCCATACAAATTATTGTCACCAAGATCAAGAAACATCAGCCTGCTACATGACTGCAATGAGGTGGGCAATATCCCAGATAAGTTATTCTTTCTGAGATGTAGTGTAACGAGGTTACTTATGGTGGATGGTATTTCTCCCCAGAAATTATTGCTTGAGAAGTCTATGGTATACAGGTTCAAGTTCTTACGCCAACTGTTCAGAAGCTCCCCTGAAAGACTACTGTTAGATAGATAATAACTTCCATTGATACCATGTTGCATAGATCTGTTGGGATTCCTACACTAAGAAAATTATTTGAGAGCAGCAGGTAATATAATCCAATTTTTCTGAAGCTCTGTGGAAATGATGTAGACAAGTTGTTGTGGGATAAATCAATCACTTGAACACCAGTTGACAAATCCGGAATACTTTCCTCAAGTTGATTATGACTCATATTCATAGTTGTCAGCATTTTTAAATGCGCCAAACTTGCTGGCAACTTTCCTCTATGTAATTTGTTGATATTATTCTTTTGTGTTTGAACAAAGATTGATTTTTTTACGTGTTTGTTTTTCAGTATCTCTTTCCAAACTCTTCCGTCAATTAGAAGTCTGAATAACCATTTGCTTAGTAGGCATTTGTTCTGAATGTCTAAATTCTTGATATCCAGACCACCTTAATTTTTGGTTGACATAAAATGACCCATTTGGCCAATCTGTATTTCTTTTGATCATTTTGCTAGAAAATCTAGATCTAAAACACTCCAACTTTTTGGAGTTTGCTATGTCCTTAACACAAATACTTGCATAGATTTTGCAGCCGGAAAGAAATGTTGCTCTAGATGTACAGTGTGTTACTCTTGCAATATACAAAAAGGATGGCTGTTGCAACAGAATGTTTTCACTCATCATCGAGACCTGGTATGTACAGTAAGTTGACGTCGAATACAACAGGGCTGCTAGGAGGTACTCTTGGCCTCCCTGGTGCTGAAGTAAGACCCTTCGGAAATGCTAACTGTTCATGATCAAGAAAAGGAAAATCATCACTGTTCTGTTCAAATCTTCAGAACAAGAAGCTCTTTATCAGATTGCTACCTTGTCTACCTTCGTTTTCAACATATATAGTTGAGGTCTTTTTTTACTACCTATGTCCTAAAAAGGATGCAATTCTAGGTTTGGTCAGAGTCAAACTAAATTAAGTTTGACTAAGTTTATCGAAACTAGTATCACCATTTAAGACTCCAAATAGGTATATGAAAAAAAAGTATATTCCATGACAAATCTAATTATGCTTATTTAGTATGATAAGCATTAATATCTGTTAATAAAATTTAATTAAATTTAAGATAGTTTGACTGAGCATTATTTTGGAATTGCATCTTTTTTGGGATGAAGGGAATGCTACGTACTGGACCAGGTATGTACAACCGACGTAGTCCTCCAACCTTCATTGATAAAATCCCTTCATCAAGCCCCTTAATCACCTGATGTTGACAAATAGATATGAGTTAGTTAACAAAAATAAATCACATACTAAAACTTCTACTTGAGACCTGAAAATTGTATTTTCAGTTTGTTTCTTGTTTTTGTCAATGTAGCTTAGTCTACTGATGCACGGATAGACATGAAGCTGAGAAGTGCAAACATTATCGATTTCATATTCAAATCAATTCATCCTTGAATCACTAGCTCCAATATATGATATATTTCAGAACATGGACACCAACCAAACATGCAGAAATTAATACCTGTCCTGATCCAACACGGAATATGTAGGGCTGACCTTTCTCCAGTGAACTGCACAAAGCAGCAAAGCACAATAAGAACTGGAATGGATTCATAAACAAAATGCTAAAAGAACAAATTCTAAGTTTGCAAGTCCTGATATGTGAATAGGACATAAGGTACATTTATGTGTCTTTTGTAAATAAATTACTTGAAGACTGGACCAGCATTGTTTTTATTTTCTTCTCCTCATAAAAGTGCAGCCGCCCTTAAAAAGAACTAGTTAACGAAGTACAGATGACAAACAGCTCTTTAGCTGAATGTCACACATCAGTTGTCCAAATCTCACCTGTCGAAAATCTGCCCATTTGGCACCATAGCAACATAATTTGCAGCAACCTACATGGCAAGAAGTGAAACAATCTGTGAGTATATGGCTAGATAAAAACAGGAGAATACATTTGACATTTGACAACATAGTGATCACTTGAGCAACCTGGAAACCAATGGGTGGACTTGGCCCTTCGCCCACTTTGATATCCTTGTATTGTAGACCGGATTCTGTAGTTACCATAGGCACCTAGATAACATTAGGTAATTCAGATTCAGATTTAGCTTTCCCCTCAGTATGTTCTTTGGAACAAGGCATGCCTCTGCATATTGATGAGGTGATCATATCTCAATTTGCAGTCATGCCTTGCTCTAGAAAAAGTATATTGCTGAATACGTTGAAACCTTAAACTGCACGAAATGAAGGGAATTACTAACTCATCCAGGTAAGCAGGTATCCAATTTTCTGAAACCAACACCTTATTAATGCTATTATATTTTCTAACCAGTCAACTGAAAAAAAAAAAGAACTCCAAGAATAACACACACTGTAACTTAACCAGTCAACCTACATTTTCGAGCTGGGTTTCGCAGGAGGCATCGCAGAGCTTGGGCTTCTCCTCCGGCGGCAACCCGGCGGCGACGGCATCAAACGCTGCCAGCCCCAAGGCAGACGCTCCCAGCGCCACTCCTACCAGCCCCCTCCGGGTACTGCTGCCACCGATCAAGAAATCGTCAGCCGCCCCGCATTGCGCCGCGCTTCCACCGGCGGCGGCCTTGCAGCAGCACGGCGCCTCTGAGCTCAGCGCCCTGCTCCTGAACTCGCTGCCGCCGCGAAGCCAGGCCCTGGAGGCCGACGCATGTCTCGGCCCTGTGACAAGCAGAACATTCATCAGGCATTCAGGCACGGACGAGTGGGCTCAGATGGGAAGGGAAGAAGCGAGCTGTATGTAAGTGGGGGTGAGCGAGGATACCTGAGGGGAGGAGGAGCGGCGAGGCAGAGGAGGCTGCTGCAGCCATGGACAGCTGGAAGAGGAGAGGGCAGTGGAAGGCGGTGGGACTGGGACGAGAGTGGAAGAGGAGGTCTCAAAAGTGGATAGAGAGTTGGCGGTCTCCACCACTCGCTGCCTGCCAACCGCCAAGCGTGGCGACCAGAATCTGGCGTTGGTCTCCGTCCATGCCCGTGCCAGTACCACCACGGTTGTCTGACGCTGATATCAGCCTGAAGCTGAATTCCTGCTTTCTCGCCGTCTCATAAAAACGATCATTTTCAATGTCCGAAAAATCAAATATTTTTAACTTTGACTAAATATATAAAAATATTCATATTTCTAATACATAATTAGTATCGCTAAATGAATTGCTAAATATATTCTCATTATAAACTTATTCAGAATATTGCTAATATTTTTAAAATATAATCAAACTTACGAATTAGGACGGAGGGAGTAGACGTTTTAGGGCCCTTCTCGACAATCATGGCGTACCTATCTTAGTGTCACTGGCTCACTGCTTCACATGTAATTGTTTTAAAAAATTCACATCTAGAAAAAGTTGTATACATGCTGAGGTTCACCCTCATCTAAAAATTCACATCTAAGCCTATCCCTCTATACGTGCTCTCGTAAAAATATCTCTCGACTCTTGTCCGTCACGTGCTTTTTTGCGCCGTGTGGCAGTCCGCCCGCCCTACTCTACATCGTCGTCGCGGCCATCTCTCCGTGCACGCCCCCATCCTGCGCTGCATTGCCCCACTCTGCCTTGCCGCCGAGGCCATCCCTCGCCACGCTGCGCCCACACCAGTTCGCCGCTGCGGGCATCCCCTGCCACACCCCAATCTGCGCTCGCCCGTCGCGGCCACGGCGTGCACCGTGTCACCAGGTGAAGGTCGTCAACGGCTGGGACAACGTCTCCCACTATCGATCAAAGACACCACGACAGGAAGAAGCGTAAGTTGCAAATGTATGTTTTAAGTGTTTCTAATGCTTCAGAGATACGTTGCAAGTGTTTCATGCGGATGTTACAAAAGTAGATCAGGATGCTGCATATGTTGCAATAATTGTATATGCATGTTGTGAGCTTATGTTCCCAATGTTTCATATGTTTTTCTAGACGTATGTTGCAAGTGTGTCTATTTGGATGTTGCATATGTTTCACACTTATGTTGTAGGTGTTTTATCTAGATGTTTCGTATGTTTTACAATGGTTTTTAAGTGTTTTTTTCAGGTGTTTTTGCAAGTGTTTCAGATGCATGTTTCAAGTGTTTCATCTACTTTCGGATGTATGTTACAAATGTTACATTTGAATATTTTAAAAGTATGTCAGGTGCTGCATCTTCCTTCTTGCTTTTTATTGTTTTGCCTCGATGTCTCCTCCTCCTCTGGCACCGGGCTGGGCATCCGCTGCCCTCCCCCTCTTCTCGATGCTGGTAATATTTGGGGGGTGGCAAGGGCTCTGCATGGACACGCAAAAACAGTCTACATGCACAAGCGTCTGGACATCCCGTCCATCTGGACGCTAGCAAGCCTGTACTACTACTACGCACAAATATTTGTGGTAAATTTGAAATTTCGAACACGAGGAATCCTCAAAGAAGAATTCAAAACACAAGGTTAATTTGTATGAAAACAATTACGAATTCCAGAATAGGAACAGAACGACCGGAAAACTAACAGACGCTTGCCCAAGTTTTCTCCTCGACATGTTCAGAGAGAGAGGTCCACCTGACGGTGCACCGCACACCGCACGTTATTCTGCCAATTTTTCACCACAACATTCTGCAAGTTCAACTTAATCACACACCGATCAAGGCGCACATCCTTGCATTGCATTGTACGTATTCATCTCCAGAACTCAACTTATCTGCACAAATTAAACACCTCAAACAGAGCACGCTGTGCAGCTCAGAGCTCACACTGAAGAAGAGCGGAGCTGGACGGCCCGGCTGGTCACCGCAGTATCCCGTTTTTCCAGTAGTAGAGCATGGCGACGACGAACAGCGTGGCCGCGCCGGCGACCGTGCCGCCGACGGCCTCCCAGAAGACGTTGAAGTCGGTGATCCTGAAGAGCGCGATGTGGATGTTCATGCCGAAGACGCCCGTGACGACGACGGCGCTGGTGACCAGGAGCGTGGCCGTGGACAGCACCACCCCCATCTGGAGCAGCTGGTTCTGCTTGTCGTCCAGCATGATGTTGATGTAGTCCTCCGTGTCCTCCACGTACTCCCGCAGCTTCAAACATTTCAATCCAACCCAATGCAAAAAAGAAAATTTATCTTCAGCGCATGGATCCAACGCATCGATCGATCTGAGTCGATCAGCGGACAGGACAGGAGAACGAGCGAACGTACAGTCGAGAGCTTGTTCAGGGTGCCGTCGATCTGCACGAAGTAGGCCTCCAGCAAGCTCTCCAGCTCGTCGATCTTCGGCATGAAGGCCATGGATCCTTGCTCTGCTTCTGCTTCGTCGTCATCCCTGCGCGCGCGTTCATCATGAAAAGCAATGCCGCAGCTTGGGTTATTTGCAAATCTAACGACTTTGTGGATGGAAGGAAAAGATAGCTTCTGCTGGAGGTGTTCAGCGTTCACTGATCAGAACTTCAGAATTCAGTACCCTTCTTCATCGATTTCGACGAGTTCTATCCCGATGTCGAATCTGGACGACTGACTGGCTGCTTGGAATGCGGCCTTCTCCGATAGGTGCATCGCTTCCATGTCAGCATCGTCGTCTAGCAGATGTTCGAGTTCATCCCTGACCTGTGGTGATCAAATCATAAGTACAGGACGTCCTTCGTTATGAACTCCTAATAAATGCTCTCAACTCATAGCATAAATCGTCACCGTCGGTAGCTTATTACCTTATGAACTCCCCCAGAAATGGCGACTAATCGGCTCTTTATTTGCCGTACATGCTCAAGATTGAGAGTGCTCACTCTGGAGGTGAGTGCATCTAACGCTGGGTATGCCTCTTTCTCCAGCATGGATGTCTGACGAAATATATGGACAGCAGGAAGCAAAGACGATTTCAGTGAACAGGTTAAACGTCCATATGCTGTTTATACGCAATTCCAATTCAGCACAGAGCATCGAAAATTAAAGCTAGCAGATCGTAGATATCTAGGGACCTGACCTCATGTTCTAGTGACTTGCACGCGTACTCGAGGCACACCTCCAGCGCCCTGAACTCGAACGGCAGCACCTTGCCGCCGCCGCCGCCCGGCGGCGAGACGCCCCCGTCCTTCCCTGCCTCGCCGTCCTTGAACCCGCCCAAAAGGTGAGATCTTGCGTAAGCACTAAGCAGCCAAAAAGAGTCTACAAAGCCAAACGGATCGGATTCGGACGGTGAAAAGCAAGAGAGACAGACCGAGACCGCGCGCGGCGGCGCGGGCGAGGCGGTGGTGGCGGCGGAGGCGAGACGCGCGTGGAGCTCGGCGACGAGCGGAGCGACGGAGGGGTCACGCGGTACGGGGACCAGCACCTCGGACGCGGTGATGACGGCGCGGACGCGCTCCAGGTTGACGACGACGGCGCGGTCCCGGGCCATGACGCTGGACGGGTGCGACAGCGCCGGGTCCAGCGCGCGGAGGTCGCGCGCCGACAGCCCCGTCCGCCGCACCAGCTGGTGCTTCCCGACGGCCTCCGCCCGCCACTCGCCCGAGGCCGACACCGCCGCCCACTCCCCCGCCGCGGCGCCCGTCGCCGCGTGCCTCCGCCGCGGTGCCGTGGCCGTGGCCGTGGCCATGGAGGTGAAGGGCTCTTCCTGGCGCGGGTGGCATCCGGGCCGGCGTGCCCGCGGCGAAACTTTACTTGCGCGCGCGTCGTGTGCGCTGCCCCGTGGCGTGGCTTGCCGGAGGCGGCAGCACGCGGGGGAGTGGCCATACGGGCGAGGTCGCCAGGGAACAAAGAAGTCAAGAACAACGGTGGAACTGCGGTTAAGGTCAACGGATCATTGTGCCATGTGGGTCCCACCGGGCTTATTCCCGCGTGCCCGCGTGCGCTGACGGGCTTGTGTTGTTCAATCCAGGTGTGTTCAGTCGAAGAAAAATGAGCGAAAAATTACTGTAGCACCTTTCGTTGTTATTTGGTAAAATTTGTTCAACCATGGATTAACTAGGCTCAAAAGATTCATCTCGATATTTACAGACAAATTATGCAATTAGTTATCTTTTTTATCTATATTTAATGCTTCATGCATATGTCAAAGATTCGATATGATGGGTGAAAGAGAAAATATTTTAAGTTTGCATGGAAAGTGAACACACGCTAGGCTGCCTGAATTAGCTCAAGCCGCGACTGTTGAGAAACCCATTTTTGAGCATCGGTGCATGGGACTCGTAGTTCAGTCAAAAGCACCACAGTTTTGTGTGACAGGTGCTGGAGGAGGGGGTTCAAACAGCAATGGATCAATTATTTCTTGGTGAATTGTGAGATGCAAGCTGAGATTGCTTTGAGATAAGTCCTAGCTTGTATATAGACTTATGCAAGTAACTCTCAAGCTCGCTGCCTTGCCTGAGGCATCCACTGGCGTATTCGCGTAGCTACCCACGGGGCCACTGGCCCTACCCGAACTGCCAACGTGCTTAATTCATTTTTTTAATTAATGGGTTTTACCCGTAACCACCTCAACCATGTTTTTTTTTTGCGGTTTGGATGTGATTAATATGGATGTATTGGGCAGGTTGTAAAATCATGAACATTCTGATCCAGGGTGATGTTCTAGGATTGCGCCTTGCTCTTGGCCAAGATGGTGCCTGGCAAGCACAATGTCATAACTGCTTAGGGATGCAATGGATCGGACAACTACTGACATTTTGTTTTCCAGTATTGTACAATGAAGAAGACGTCGCCCGGGCACAACTTCAACGAAGTGTCAGGCTGGAGAAGTGGAATGCCACAATTTAGGAAACGTTTTTTTTCCCTTAAGGGCATATGCCTCCAGCTCATCGGATGTGCATGGAGGCACATGCCCTTTAGGGCAAAATTTACTTTCGCCGTAGTTTCGATCCTTGACACCATCTACTATGGCGAGTACCAAAACACGGGATTCGGTGCAGACAGGAAAAGGCGCGTCAACTGGACAGGGTTCCATGTCATCAACGATGCTGCTGTGGCAGCAAATTGCACAGCCGATAACTTCATCCATGCCAACAAGTGGCTTCTAGGATTGGAATCACCTACATTCACAGCCTCAACTATACATGATTTGTTCCCTTCGTTTCACATAGTATCTTCCTCCTAGTCTCCCTTCCTTTGGTTTCTCTCCCATTTAGTTTTCTCTATTATTGCCTTTGCTCATTCTCTCTCCGGTGCTTGGACTTGCCATCATCTTATTTATCTTTCTATAGGTAGTTCTTTACCTTGAAATAGCTTGCTTCAAATCTAATAAGAATACAAAAGTGATCTTGCCCCCCCCCCTTTGGTTGGGCTTCTAAACCTGCTAGCTCCCTAAAAAGCCAAAAGCCAACCGAAGAAGTAAAAACCTACAACTACTTTGGGCCAAAAGATGCTTTTGTTCTAATACAAAACTCACAGCAGCTCCCCCTGCTTTCACCTGCTATGGAGGTGGCAACTTCAAAGAAATTACTAGCCTGTTACTGGTTATGGAAGATACTGCTTCGTTCTTTTTTCCCCGAGTGACCATTTCTCTTCGTTGCGGGCTCCAGTGCGGGCGCACAGCCCTACTCCGGTGAGATGTAGCTCCGGCGCGGACGTGGGCGCGGCCCCGGCGGCGCCCCGACATGGGAGCAGGCGCACGACCCTGCTCTGGCGGTGGCGCCCCTCGCCTCCGACGACATGATGGGAAAGGTGTCTAGCGGCGGTGGTGGATCAGGATCGCGATCGCGATCGGCAGCGGCCACAAGAACGTTGAGGAACTGCTAGACCGATTCCATCCAAGGTATGCGACAACTCGAGGAGCGGCGAGCGTAGCGCGAGGAGGCTTGGCTCATGGAGGCATGCGCGGTGACCGCGGCGCTTAGTGCCAAAATGCAGGCGCTAATCCAGGTGCTCGTAGTCGCAGGTAATGGCGCCCCAACCGCCGCCGCCCGTGTAAGTGCCGCCGCCGGCACCGGCGCGGTGGCCATGCTTCCGCACTGAGACATTCATGTTCCAAGATTTACAAAGATGGCCTAATTAAACAGGATACCAAATCACAAATTCAAACATATGAAAAGTCGAGTGGGGCACATGTCCCTTCCATGAATTCGATGATTTGAAAAACATAAATCGTCCACAATTGCGTCTGTCTCTCACCTGAAACATAAGGCTTCTGGTTTGAGATAAGCATATGCTAAATTCACCGGGTCCCAACTAAGGCTCCTCCTAGTTTGTCACCGACAATGTACTATGGTATTGTATACTTCTTCTATTTCAAAATGTAGGGCGGCTAGGATCCAAAAAGTCAAATATTAGAAATTTTGATATATCGCACACAAGACATATATCAATAGATTTGTGTCTCAAATGTCGTTTAGTAAACAATAGTTTTATAATAATAAATGACAATATGTTGTAAAATAAATTTATTATAATGGTCCAAACATAAAAAAAACTAGCAACTTTAAGTTCTAAAAAAATCCTAATAATACCCCCCTTTTTAAAAGGAAATGGAGTGAACAAACTTGGGTAGTAGCTGGTCAATGGTTTGTCCCCCAAAGTGTGTTCTAAAATGATAGATTCTTTAGCAAATAACAACATGTTGTAAGAAAAATTAGTGGTCAAAATCTATTATGTACGGATAACATTTTATCGATCAAATTACTTTTATGATTTCAAGACTAGAGGAAGTAGTTAGAGAAAGAAAAAAGATAGATTTTGCTCTAAGACATCCAACAAAAGTGAAATTAGCGTTTTTAACCTTGCATGCCTTCATCTTCCTATTCTCAAAAGTGTGAAAGCGTCTCTCTTTGTTCTTGGCCACCACGCTCCGCTATGTGTTGCCTCGCCACGAATGCAAACATGCATAGGAGTGCACGGCGATGCGTATACCAGAATATCATGAAGATGTGTGCACTGAGGCAACCCGTATGAGGAGGTTGAATATTGCTTAGTTAGGTCAAGCAAGCTGAGCATGTATTGCCTTGTGGCAAGATAGGCTTCGAAGACATTGCCACATTGTAAATGGCGAGTAAGAAGGGGGAAGAGAAGGTCGAGAGTGGCAACTGGCAAGGAGACAACAGGGATTTCATGGTGAGGGGGAAGAGGCAAATAATGTGAAGAGAGGAGGGTCATGCCACGGTCAGTGAGGGAGGGGAGGCAGATTGTACCAGACAGACGATTAGGAGTGGGGAGCAAAAAGGAGGATGAGCAGTGATAGTGATGCCAGGTGGATCAAGGAGGTGTCCCACTGTGCAACATATGATGTGGCCATGTGAGCGTGTCCAGGCTCACTAGCATTAGATATGATGTGGGGACTAGCTAAGAGGGATGAAGCATATCAATGACCGCACGTACAGAGTATGAATACAAGGACAAAAAAAAGGCAACCATTTCTGCCAACCCCGCGCCACCACCCCCACTCCCCCCCCAACCCACCCACCGCGGATATAAGGAAATTAACAAAATATAACTGTTGCAACATCTTACGGTAAATGATCGTGAATTTATAATATTCATAAATTTTGGTCTCTTCAACATTAACCACCAATTCCACCTTTGTCAAATTTTGACTAAGGATATGTTTCAATGAACTAGGACTAACAACTAGTCCTATTAACTCCTATAAGTAGACTAGTGAACTAACAACTAGTCTGCCAACCCCGCGCCACCACCCCCACTCCCCCCACCCACCGCGGATATAAGGAAATTAACAAAATATAACTGTTGCACCATCTTACGGTAAATGATCGTGAATTTATAACATTCATAAATTTTGGTGTCTTCAACATTAACCACCAATTCCACCTTTGTCAAATTTTGACTAAGGACATGTTTCAATCAACTAGGACTAACAACTAGTCCTATTAACTCCTATAAGTAGACTAGTGAACTAACAACTAGTTCATGACTAATGAACTAACAATTAGTTCACCTGTTTGGATATCTAGGACTAAAAATTAGTCAAGTAGTTGTTAGTTTTGTGGATCAAACGGGGCCTAAAGATATTGACATATGTGTGATGGCAATGGAGCCCATAGAAGAACCGTCATGGCCTCACCAACTTCATATCATTCCATTCCAATCATCCAATGGGCTATGGAACGCCGAATAACTAACACGTCACCGTCACGTTAATTGCACACTTCGTTACATGCAACTATGTAAGAAAGCAAAATACTACTCCTATACTAGTACTAGTAGATTGATCGATCCGATGATATTCGGATAACTAACACTTCATGTTCGATGAATTCTAGCTCTCCAGTTCTGGGATTCACAGAAACTGATTGCATGGCATGAACAAACCACGTAGGCAATCCGAATACGCACGCCGATTTGAGTGTCCAACAATTTCATGCATGCGTTGACAACATCACACACGCGACCACACACGATCGTCGATCCATGGTGACACGCTAATTAAACCCTAATTAACAACACCTCGAGACGGCGACGATGCGGCGCTGGTCCTCGCGCACGGACACTCGGAACAGCATCGCCTCGGCCTGCCCCTGCACGTCCACGAAGTGGTGCCGCGTGCCCGTGCCCGTGCCCGCGCCCGCGTCAAAGAAGCTCTCGCCGTCCAGCACGCGCGGCGCGGCGACGCCGCCGCCCCTCCCCACCTCGGCGACCTCGTTGCGCTCCGTCACCGTGAACTCCACGCCCTCGCACTTGACGCTGGCCGCGGCGGCCTTCGGCGAGGAGAGCTCGTTATTGCCGTCGGTGGTGGAGGAGCTCATCATCAGGCCGGTTCTCTCCGTCGTCTCGTGGTCGATTGCTGCCTTGCTGGCCAGCGTACCGTGAGCCCGGCTTGGAGATGCCTGGGACTCGTTGGGCGCCTGTATGCCTTTTATAGGGCGAGAATGGGCCGAGTCCGACACGATGTGTGGGGATGTATCCCTAGTCCTAGTCCAATCCGGTAGCCAGATAAACGGCCAATTCTTTAAGATCATAGACTCTACGACAAGCCATTCTTGGAGTTTAGGGTCAAAATCGTATATCGAGCTACATATATACATTTTTATATATGGTATTGTAGAATTAAGACTATTCTCGATCCTATCTTTAACCATAATGATACCATATGGGCGTCCGTACGGACGGACGTGTCTCTCTCATTTGTTATCACGTCTTCGCTCCCTCTCGTTCGCACCCTACCGAAAAAATAAAATTCTCCCCCGCGTCCTCCCTCGCTCCTGTCCACATCTACCGTGCTGCCCGCCTCCACCGCGCGCTGCCCAGTCACGCGCGGCTGCCTCCACCATGTTGCCTGCTCACGTGCAGCTGCCTCCACCGTGTTGCCTGCTTGCGCGCGGCCGTGCTCGCTGCGGCCGCGCTCCATTGCGCTGCCTGCTTGTCACGGTCAGCCCGCTCGCCGCTACCGCCTCCACCGATCTGGTGAGCCACGGCCGCCTCCACCGAGCCGGCAAGGGGTGAGCTTCGTGTGAAGCCCTCCCGTCGGCGAGTTGCCCGCGCCGCTACCGTATGACGAGCTCCATGCACCGTTGTCGACCTCCGCGCCAACGACGAGCTCCACAACGACAAGCCTCTGTTTGTCCAAGCAACAAGATGACATTGCATTGAAAGCCCATGTTGTAAGCGTAAGTTTTAAGTGTTTTAGATGTTTCATCTGGATGTTGCAAGTGTTTCGTCTTGATGTTGCAAAAGTAGATCGGATGTTGCACATGTTGCAATGGCTATACATGTATGTTTCAAGTGTATGTTCTGAATGTTTCATCTGTTTTTCTAGACGTATGTTTGCAAGTGTTTTATCTGGATGTTGCATATGTTTTTGCAAGTGTTTCAAATGTATGTTCCAAGTGTTTCAGTTGTTTCCGTACGATAATGCAAGTGTTTCATCGGGATGTTTCAAAAGTAGATCTGGTTTTGCAGCAAGTGTTTGTTTCATTTGCCTTCAGACATATGTTGCAAGTGTTACATCTGGATGTTTTAAAACTAGATCGGATGTTGCATCTCCCTTCTCGCTTTTCTGCTACCTTGCATCGGTGTCTCTTCCTCCTCCGGCACCGGCTAGGCATCCGCCGCCCCCTCTCTCTCTTTCTCGATGCTGGTGATGCTCGGGGCGACACGGGCCCCGCATGAGCGCGTGAAACGGCGTGAGAAACGACTTATAGGCGCAGGCGTCCGGACGTCTGGGCGCTAGTCCTTCCGTATCTTTAAAGACGGTGCTCCCGTGTTTACTACTCCCTCCATTCCATATTATAATATGTTTTGTTTTTTTTCTAGATACATTGTTTTTTTACTATGTATCTAATAGACATAGTGTATATCTAGGTACATAACAAATCTATATGTATCTATAAAACCAAAACATCTTATAATTTGGGATGGAGGGAGCAGTTTTGTTTCTTGTCAAAGTATAGTAACTACTTGACCAGTTTCATGGATTAGAGATTACCCACTGATCCTCATCACAGTGTGAATGTGTGATTGGTACAAAATTGAAGTTATGAAACACAGTACGTAGATGCACATATGAATAGAATAGAGGAATTATCATTTATTTTTTCTAAATAAAATATTGGTGGATACACTAAAGAGTTAAATATCTTCTAAATAGTATCTCAAACCTTGTAATAGAGTTTGAATACTTACAACTCTTTCTTAGTGAATTTTATAGTTGTCTTGTGTGTTGTGCTTGTTCTTGCATTTTACTTGGGTTTGAATTGCTTTTTAAGGTTTGCACTTGATCTACTCTCTCCACGAGTTCTAGGTAAACCATTGCTTTGAGAAGGCCAACAACACACTCCCGGGGAAGGTTGGTATTACAATCGATCTAAAGTTCATTCATTATATTCTGCTATATTTTTTGCTTTGACGCGCGGAGGCTCCGCGATTTGACAATTTGATCGAGTTTGTAAGTTTCAAAAAGACTACCAATTACCACCTCCATCGCATGCTATAGATCCTTTCAATGATCCTTTCCAACTCCATCAAATGGCCTTTATGTTTCTCAACTCTATCTTGTAGACTAAACCTAACCTTAAGATCTCACATGAAACATGCAAGTCCACTATGTTATCACTCGATTACCAAAACCCAAATAGATATTTCACACGGCTAGCTTGTTTTTTTGCGAGACCCAATTACAGACGCAGACGCTCATATACACGAGTATACACTCACCCCTATGAATGCAAGCACGCACACCCTACCCCTATGAGCACCTCCGATATTGATGTTGTGGTTTCCATGGATAGGTCATCCCCATTCTCTTGCAGAATATTGACCAAGCTCCATGGTCTGCATAGGGAAAGAGCAGGTACGACTACACTATCTACATAAAAGTTGTTTGTATGAGATGAGACAATAAACATCAACAGGAACTTTGTGGCCTTGGTGGGAGATGATATGGGTCGATTGGGCATAGTGGAATGCCACCGTTCAGACACAATTTTTTTACCCTTAAGGGCATGTGCCCCCTGCTCTTCAAGTATTTGAAAACCAGTTATATTCACTATATGTTCTGCAGGAGGCATCCATCATCAAACTAGCCTACGACGACCTGAAAAGAATGAAGAAGTTTGAATGCCATGCCTTGATTCAGATCATGCACCCCTTCAATCCAACTGAGTTTTTGAAAAACATCGTCAGGCAATTCTATGTTGATTCTCTTGAAGAAATAGTGACAACAACACAACAAGACTCTACTCCTGGGGCCCAAGATTTGCGAATGATGAGGATGATGACAGAAGGTGGTTTGGTTGGTGCATTCAAGAAATATTTAAAGGAGAAGAGGTACCTAATAGTGCTTACTGACCTATCCAACGTTGAGGAGTGGGACCAGATTAAGGCATTATTTCCAAGCAACAACAAATGAAGTCGGCTCATAGTGTGCAGAGCAAGTTGAAGTTGCCAGCTTATGTGTTGAGCCAGAGATTGCACTCCTAGAGCACAAAAAGTTGTCTTCTAACCATGTCCTTTATGCTTTCTACGAGAAGGTAATATCCAAAACCCTTGTATCATCTAGCTTAACCTAATATCCAAAACACTATCTACATAAAAGTTTTTTGTATGATGAGACAATAAACATCAACAGGAACTTTATGGTCTTGGTGGGAGATGATATGGGTCGATTGGGTAGAGTGGAATGCCACCGTTCAAACATAATTTTTTTTACCCTTGAGGGCATGTGCCCCCATGCTCTTCAAGTATTTGAAAACCAGTTCTATTCACCATGTGAAGCATAAATGTAATGATTCTCCTGTTTTGTATGATTTACTCAAAGTTAAAAACATATATTTGCTTGGAAGACATGTTACAGATAAAAATGGGGAATGTACTAGTCTTTGGCTAGACTCTTGGATATATGAAAAATCATTGGATACATTATTCACAGCTTTATATGAGTTGTGTGAGAATAAAGAGGTAAGTGTAGCACAAGTCAAGAAGGGTGAAATTGTGCTAACTTCCAGGTGATGGCTAATAAAAAAATAAGATCCAACCTAGGAGGAATTAGGTGGTTTTTCATTAAAAAGAGAAATAGGCACATAAATTCAGTTCAAGACAGGATTTGATTCTAGGTGGTTGGGTGCATTGCTACATCTCTCACTCAACCAATTGAGCTAAGCTCACTTCCTCAAGCGATGGGAAAAAGTATTTGATGATCTAAAGGATACTTAGGAGCATATTTGGGAGAAAGTATTGAATTTTGAGTTACAGGAAGGACCTGATTTAATATCTTGGAAGTTGGAAAAAATTCGAAGTCTATGTACAATGCAATGACTAGCTAGTATTGATGTTGGCCCAAATCATTAGAAGATTTAAAAAGGAAAGGTACCTGCACAAAATCAAAAAATTTATGTGGCTAATGATGAATATGGAGCTATTCTAACCAAAGACAAGCTTCTTAAGAGAAAATGGAAAGGAAGTCCCATTTGTTACTTTTGTGAAATGGAGGAAACTATTCAACATCTGTACCCAAGTACCCCCAATTATTTTCGATCCTCTCCTCTCATCAGCAGGAAACCAATTATTCCTACTACTACTACACAAACACGGGTTCGTATCTCCCAGCTGACTAATATAAAAGCACTTGAGACTTGACCCACACGCTAAACAAAGTCTTAAACTAGCAGCCAAGACCTTCATCATGTACCCCGGCCGTCTTCCTATATAAAGCTAAGAGCACAACACCCAGCGTGCAAGTATAAGCTGCCAAAGCTTAGTTCTCAAGACCAAGTCAGCAATCAGCTCCTCTCACCTCCTCCTCCTCCTTCTTCTTGCACACGCACGCACGCTAGCTCGCTCAGCCTTTCCTTTGGTTCCGGCCGTGCAACTGCATGCATGCGATGGGTTGTTCGCCGACACAACGGCGGCAAAATCTGCTTCTTGCCGCGTCCCTCGTCGTCGTCGTTCTTGTCTGCGTCATCACACGATCCGCCGGCGCCATGAGGTCAGCGCCAGGCCCGGGCTCAGGGTGCCACTGCCAACCGACGGCGGCGATGGAGAGGATCACCGTCAAGGAGGCGGTGGAGCTGCTAATGGCGCGGCTGCCGGCCGGACCAAGCCCCAGGGGACCCGGCCACTAGTTTGAGGATGACCAGTTAACCATGATGTCATCGGTAGAGAGTTCTTGAATCTTGGTGCTTTCTAGCTTCCTGCGTTTCTTATTACTACTACTGGCTTCTTTTTGTTCTTTTTTTTTTCCCTTTTTGCGATAGAGGTTCTTTTAGTTCTCTTATATTAGTATTATTATTACAGAGATATATAGTTGATGATTCTTTTGGACCTGTTTTATACCGCACAAAGTATTTCCCCTTTTTTTTGAACATCCATCATTGTACAAAGCTACTCCCTCCCCCTGGAATATAATCAAGAGATTTTTATTTGTTCTAAGTCAAATGGACCTAAGTTTGACCAATTTTGTAGAAAGAAAAATAATATTTACGGTATCAAAAGAGCTTCATCAATAGACTGTGAAAGATATTTTCAAAATTTACCTATATAATGCAATATACATGCTGATATCTTTTTAAAAATTTTTGATCAAACTTCTAATGATTTGCTAGATATATGTCCGTGTGTTGCACCGAGATCATAAATTTTTGTCCATGCAATGGAGTTTGATTCCAACGTACACGAATTGTATTAAATGCAACACACGAACCTATTTGCTAGCTAGTTGGATAAAAAGATTTAGGACCCCTTTATGAATTGAACAGAAAAAAGGGGCTTCGCTGACTCCTCTTCTTCGCATGAAGATTTAGGACCCCTTATATGAAATGTGCAGGAATCCATTCATTTTCAAGGGAAAAAGCACAGTACACAGAAAAGTTTTCTAGAATATGTCCCAAAGGGGGCCTTAGAAGGAAATAAATGGCCGCACTTTTGTCTGAAAGGCGAGAATTCGATGCTCAACTACATTTAGATAAATTAAAGATGAAGCAAGAACCTGAAGCCTTCCAGGCACATGAATCCTTGGCGACTCTTACGGAGTATTTCCTAGTTGTGTACGTTTTTCATGGTTTTGGCTATTTGTCAGTTTGTGGCCTTTCAGACCGCTTACTTGTAATATTTTCTTTGATTAATAGAAATGATACATGGTCTGGTGCACATTCAAAAATTATAAGAAATATAGCCACGCTATTCGTGCGGATTTGTTGCTAGTTCTTGTTGATATAACTAGATAAGAAAAACGGATTCGTAGCAACACGTCGCACGTCAACATATTTTTAACACGGATATTTCACGTGGTCGCATGTGGATCCTGTTCATGTGTCAAGATGATCAGCAGTTCAGCAGTAGAATTTGCTTCACCATTGTTCGCAGCTTCGAGGTACCTCAAAGCACAGGCTCACAGCGACCAGCTCCCGGATCGGAGTCCCGATTATGGACGGACATGCATGGCATCCTCAGACCTCAGCTCAGCTCCTGCATGCCCCTGCCTCTACGTTATCTTGTGGCGAAAATTAAACCGTCTCTGTGTTCACATTGGGAGAGCAAGGGGTAATTTTTTTGTGATGTTCGTATCTGCTCGACAAGGCATGGTATGCTTAATAACAAAATTAAGTGGTCAGAAAACTCAGAGCAGCGCTAACCGATGGATCCACGGATCAAATTAAGAATTCTCAAACGGTCAAAAGACACAGATTTGCCTTGCCAGCAAGCATTATTGGAAAATCGTGTGCGGATGAGATTTGCGGTTCGCGTTGCTTCCAAGAAATAAATTAGCCACAGCTGGCAGCACCAAGTCAACTCTGACTCGGCGCATCAGCATCTCAGCACACAGTGACAGGGCCACTTCAACTAAACATAAATAACATTCTCTCCATATTTGCAGCCTATTCGCTTGAACTTATCAGCCCGGCTTATCAGCTATAGTATAGTATTTTTCTCTCACAACAAAACAACATCAGCCAGCTTATCAGCTGCATAAACCATCCATCGAACAGGGTGCTGAATGACAATCGTATTTCGTACCAGGAAAAAAATCAAATTTTATAAACTTTAACTAACAAATTGTTCAAATTATACACTCCTTAGGACATAAAGCTTGCACCATTAGATTTATATTCAAAGTGGTTCTAACATGATATTGATTTTTTTAGCAAATAACAACATGTTGTAAGAGAAACCAAATGGTCAAAATCTATTGTGTATAACATTTTGTTGATCAAACTACATTTACCATTTAAAGACAGAGGGAGTAGATAGAGACAAAAAAAACAAATTTTGCTCTAAGACATCGAACAAAGGTGAAATTGCAATTTTATCCTTGCATGCCTTCATCTTCCCATTCCCATTCCCATTCCTAGAGGCGTGAAGTGACTCGTCTCAAAAAAAAAATAGAGGCATGAAGTGACTTTCACTATCTTGGCCGCCATGCCCCACTATGTGTTTTCCTCGCCATGGATGAAAACATAGGAGTGCATGGCGATACGTACCAAAATATCATGAAGATGTGCGTTGAGGCAAGCCGTATGAGGAGGTTGACGATTGCTATAGTGTCGTGCCTAGTTAGGTCAAGCAAGCTGACCATGTATTGCCTTGTGGCGAGATAGGCTTCTAAGACACTGTCCCGTTGTAAATGGCGAGTAAGAAGGGGGAAGAGAAGGTCGAGAGTGGCACCATATGAGGTGGTAGCAGGGAGGCAACAAGGATGGCAAGTTGGGAGGGAAGATAGGTAAGTGTGGAGAGATGAGTGTCATGCCACGGTCGGTGAGGGAGGTGAGGCAGAGTGTGCCAAACTGTTGATTAGGAGTGCGAGCAAAAGGAGGAGGACGAGCGGTGAGAGTGTGATGCCCCATGGCTCGAGCTAGGACGCGCCCCGCCGCACAACGTATGTTGTGGTTGTGTAAGTGTGTGTCCAGACTTGGTGGTGGTAGACATGGTGTGGGGCCTAGTTGAGAGGACAAAGCATATCCCACACTGCATGTATAGAAGATGAATACAATGAACAAAAAAAAGACATTTCCCCGTTTTCTCCCTCCACAGATCTGAGAAATTAGCAAAATATAATTATTACAATGTCTTATGGCAAATGTTCAAGATTTTGTTCGTAAATTTTGGCATTTGCAGCGTTTACCACCAATTCCACCTCGGTAGTGGATAGGATGTGGCGTATGTCCCTCCGGATGCCTAGCACCCGCACTCCGCTCGCTGCTTCATAGCGCGCCCGCACTACGCCTCCGTATCTCAAAAAAATGACAGAGCCGCTCGTCTTCTCCAATGCAGTTGTGTAGGGCCGCTCGCTGCAGGTAGCGCACCTACCGCTACGGCCTTCTCCAACTCGACGGCGCCACACCTGCACCCCATGCCAGGTTGCTCCGCGGTTCGTGCCACCATCCCGCATTGCGCCCCCATCCCGTGCCGCGCCCCCTTCCACCTCGCCCATCGCAGAAGAGGAGGCATGGGAGGCATGCGCCTGGCCTGGGGAGGCCTATGCCTGTGCCCCCATCAACATCGCTCGTCGACAGGAAGGGGAGGCATGCGCCTGTGCCTGGGTGTACGCTGGGCCATTGATGCCCCTATGTTGCAAGCATATATTTCAAGTATTTCAGATGTTTCAAAGGTATCTTGCAAGTGTTTTGTATGAATGTTGCAAAAGTAT
This sequence comes from Saccharum spontaneum, assembly GCA_022457205.1. Lineage (NCBI taxonomy): Eukaryota > Viridiplantae > Streptophyta > Magnoliopsida > Poales > Poaceae > Saccharum > Saccharum spontaneum. The sequence goes on from CM039604.1 coordinate 49,494,678, forward strand.
ATCGGGATGTTGCATATATGTTGCAATGGCTATACACGTATGATGCAAGCGTCTGTTCCAAATGTTTCATCTATTTTTTCATACGTATGTTGCAAGTGTGTTTATTTGGATGTTGCATATGTTTCACACATATGTTGCAAGTGTTTTATCTGGATGTTGCATATGTTTTGCAATGGCTTTCCAAGTGTTTTTAGGTGTTTTTTTCAAGTGTTTCATATGCATATTTCAAGTGTTTCATCTACCTTCAGACGTATGTTGCAAATATTTCATCTAGATGTTTCAAAAGTAGATCGAGTGTTGCACATGTTGCAATGGCGCCGGTGGCTAGCGGACAACGGCCTGCCGCAGGGCTTCGGCTCCTACCTCGCGCGGCGTGCCTCGCCCTCTCCTCTTCCTCCCCTTCCTTCCCTTCCCTCCATCTCACCGTGATAGTTCGAGCTTGGTAGGGAAACCCTACTCGACGAGCACGCAGAGGCCCATGGAGGTGCTAGGCCCGGGTGGGCCGATGGCAGCGTGATGCACGCGTGGTGTCCCCGGAGCAAGTTGAGGTCTGCGTCATCCGCTCGCTACGCGCAGGAAATAAGTTACGAGCGTCTGAACGTCCAGGCGCTAGTAACGAAGAACTGCCATGGCCTCACCAACCTAATCGCATTCCAAAAATCATCCAATGGGCCGGCCCATTTCAAAACCCATGTGGGAAGAACGCCGAATAACTAAGTTCAGAATGATTGCACACTTTGTTATTACATGCAGCTAAATAAAAAAAAGTAAAATACTACTCCTACTTAGCTGATCGATCCGATGATGCGGAACATGAATTCTATCTCCGTTCTGGGATTCACAGAAACATCAGATTGCACGACATGAACAGACCACGTACACACTACACAATCCAACTATGCAAGCACGATTTGGAGTGTCCAATTTCATGCATGCCTTGACAACATCACACGCGACCACACACGATCGATCGATCCATGGTGACACGCTAATTAAACCCAGCCCTAACAACACCTCGAGACGGCGACGATGCGGCGCTGGTCCTCGCGCACGGACACGAGGAACACCATGGCCTCGGCCTGCCCCTGCACGTCCACGAAGTGGTGCCGCGTGCCCGTGCCCGCGTCGAAGAAGCTCTCGCTGTCCAGCACGCGTGGCGCCGCGCCGCCGCCGCAGCCCCTCGCCACCTCGGCCACCTCGTTGCGCTCCGTCACCGTGAACTCCACGCCCTCGCACTCCACGCTGGCGGCGGCCGTCAGCGTGTGCACCGCCGCCGGCGAGGAGGAGAGCTCGCTGTTGCCGTCGCCGGTGGACGAGCCCGTCATCATTATGCCCGTCGTCTCGCGGTCGATCGCTGGACACCGTGCCGGTGCCGTGGCTTGGGATGTATGGGACCCGTTGGGCGCCTGCTGCATGCCTTTATAGGGCGACAATGGGCCGAGTCCGACACGACGTATGGGTTTCGATCGTACCGTAGTCGAGCCCGATTGCCAAACGGCCGATTTCGGCTGGTCTCCGGCGTCTTTAAGATCGCTCTCGTAGACTCTACCTCTACGACGACAATCGTTTTTTTTTCTGGGAGTTTAGGGTAAAAAAATCGTAAAATCGAGCGATATATGTAGAGTTTTCTATATGCCAGATGATAGATGGTAGAATCATGATAGTTCTCGATCCGATTATTAAAGACGGTGCAGCCATGCTTGTATACTAGTTTTATTAAGGGTGGGCTTGTTCGGCCGTGGCTCTATGCTACAGTAACAGAAAGAGCCGAAGCTAGAGGAACCGTAAATCGTGGCTAGTCCTGGCTCCCTGTTCATTGAGGATGAGAGAGAAAAACATAGTGTAGATGTGATGGCTTAATACAAGCATACACATTCAGGCCCTTGAATAAAAACTCCTTTAAAAGCGTCCAAAAATAGATCTAAGATTGGTGAAGCCACCGTGATCTCCTCATTGTCGATGGGCTGCCTATTATATTAATTTAAAAAATAACTGTCTAAAAATACAGCACATAAGATAGATGTTACTCCCTCCTATCATAATTATAGGTCCATTCAAACTTTAAGGTTTTAATTATTAGTATTTTAATTTTTTCAAAGATTGACAATAAAAAAACTGACATCGTTAGATTCATTATGAAAAATTTCATGTAATACATACTACTCTCCGTCTAAAGTAAGACTTTTTATAAATACTGCTATTCATTCAAAGTATCATATTGGAGACTATATCGATGTCCTAAAGGGCTTATATTTGTGATTGTAGGAAATACAACATTTTCAGTCTGAAAGTTTATTTTATACAATATAATTGTTTTTATTTAAATGCCATATTTTCATAAAACTTGTTAATTAAAGTGTCGACTACTATCTCTATGGCTATCTCATTATTTCTATGGCTAATGCGTCATTCGTTTTGAAAATTGATGAAGTATGTAAAAAATAATCTCAAATTAGATCAAAAGAATCATAATTCATAACCTCCTGAAAACAAAAGAATTCATAAGTTATACTCTCTCCATCCCAAATTATAATATATTTTGGTTTTTTATAGGCATTTTGACTTTTTTAGATTCATAGCTTTTGCTACACCTAGATATATATTATATATGTCTAGATACACGATAAAAAACTATGAATCTATAAATATCAAAACGTCTTATGGAAGAAGTAGGATTTAAGATATAGTCAATGCAATTTCTGCAGGAATGCTCTGAAGCCGGTTTTACTTCTATTTTGAAATTGATTGTGTGAAAAAGCTAGAAAAGTTGTGTAGGCATTTTGTGGTAAATCTCGGAAAGCACTTCAGAAGGGAATGAAATAAAGGGAAGCCAGTTTTAGTTCTATTCCCAAATTGATTGTGTGAAAAAAAAAACTCGAAAAGTTGTGCAGGCATTTCATGGTAAATCTCGGAAAGCAAAAAAAAACAAAAAAAAGGAATAAAAATGCCCCCACGCAGGATCGAACTACGGACCTTCAGTTTACAAGACTGACGCTCTACCACTGAGCTATAGGGGCTTTTGTTTAAGTGTAACAGAAATTTCTATATCACTGAATTTATTAACTCTTTCCAGGATTCGATTACAAAACAGTGAAACACCAGAACGGAGTAATGTAATTAGACTGACAAGTATCATCATAGACGTCGACGACAGTCGCTGCTACTACTACACAGCGTCACGGTTTTAGCAGCCGAGACGCGGTGGGGTGGGGTGAGCCGTGAGCGACGTGTCACACGCGCTCCGTCGTCCCGGGGGAGACCGGCGGCGCCAGCATGCTGTGCCAGTGCCACCCCTGGTCGTTCCGCCTCGGCGGAGGCGGCGGGACGTCCATGCCGGGCTGCCCGAAGATGGCCAGCCCGGCGCCGCCGCCCCACGGCAGCTCCACCACGTCCTCGTCCACGTCGGTGGTGGGATCCGGGCTGTGGTGTTGATGGTCGTGGTGGTGGTGGTGGTGGTGCGCGTCGGGTCCGTCGCCGCAGAGGCACCGCGCCACGGCGCTGGCGAGCAGCCTCGCCGCGACGACGGCGGTGAACATGACGAGCACAGCCAGGAAGTAGTCCAGCGCCGTCGGGTGGGCGTCTTGGCAGCTGCTGGAACTGAAGCTCAGGCACACCATCGTGGTGGTTCAAGCTGTCGGCAGTCGGCACCTGAGCAGAGAGGGCTTGTTGGCTCACCTGGAGCTGGAGGTGCTGATCTGATGAGGTGCACAGCGCAGCTGCGAACTCGTAGTTGCTTATATATTTTGCAACGCCATCTTTGATGTACATTTGGGGATGTGGTGAACCAAGGAGTGCTTGGATTCGTTCCTTGCATCGGCATGCATGGAGAGCCTACTGGAGAGTGGAGAGGATAGAGACTCGTGCTGCTGCACCGGTACCTTCCTTGGAGTTCTGAGAATGTCGTTGCATCTTCAGACAGCGACTGATGAGCACTGGCTTTTTCTGAATGGCTTTGGGAATGGGGTCAGCTTAAGCTTGAGCCACAAGTGACCGGTGGTGAACTGGGGATTCTCTTCAGCTCTACTGAACGTGCAGCAAGGCAGCAACAACATTCAGCACCTGAGATACAGAGTCGAGAGTATGTTTGTGTTGGCTGCTTGGATAACTCCTCTTGGAAGAATGTAATTCAAATTTGATTATATTGTGCAAATTTGATCATAATCAAAATTTTGATAATTCTACTACTGATTAAAGTCATGATTAGGCGGCCACCTAAGACTGTCCTAAAACACGGTTTAATAACTCACCAATGAAATATCAATCTTTTTTGGTTCTTCAGCCTTTTGCAACACCAAATATACTGAATGCAACATGATTCAGTAGTGCTGATGTGATGTTGTTGTCACTGTGTAGATAAGCACAAAAGATAAGTGAAGACTGTGAAGTTGCCCACCCTATAATATACTCCCTCCGTCTCCAAATAAATTAATTCCTAGAATGCGTGCAAGTCAAACTATCTTAAGTTTGATTAACTTTATAAAAAAGAGTAACAACACCTATGATATAAAATTATCATATTATGAAAATATATTCTATGGTATATCTAATGATACTAATTTAGTGTCATAAATCTTGATGGGTTTTTTCTAGAAATTTGGTGTTTAAAAAAATTGACTTAAGACAACTCTAGAAATTTATTTATTCAGGGATAGAGGGAGTATATGAACAAAGTGTGCATCCATATCTAAGTTTATCGAAACAAACAAGAATCTTTATAATATCAAAGAGGTAAACTTTTAAAGAAATACATTTCATAATATGTCTTCTAAGACAATAGCCTGTGCTAGAATTAGAGATTGCTGGAGTAGTACTAGTAATAAGTAGAAAAATGCATTAGATAGCAAGTATACTAATTCTATTTCGGTACCGGTCGGAACAACTAGTATATCTTGTACATGTGGCTAGACATGTATGAAAACACCCTCGTCCTATACCGGTCTCAATAATATATATATAGTCGATATCAGCGATTCCAGCCAATACTGATATCGACGAGAAATCAAGTAATATCTCATTTGTTGTATATTTTTGAGCTTGTTGAATTATATGCTATATTAAAGATAATTTTATGTATTTTTATAATAACTATGACTAAAGTTCTATGAAAATATACCATATATAACTACTTATGTGCAGTTAAGTTTTTAATAAGTTCTCATTTGCAGTTAAGTTTTAAAGACTTTAAAATTATAGGATTTAAAGTTTTTAATAAGTTCGAAACGATATTCTTTCCCTTCTAAAAAGGATGTCATTCTCACTTTTTGGAGTTAAACAATCTCAAACTTAACCAAAAGAAAGAAATTACTAATATTCATGATGTGTCATAATAAGTATCATTAGATGAATATAATGAAATATATTTCTATAAATCTAGTCAAACTTAAAAATGTTTAACTTAGTTCAAACCTAGGATGAAATTCTATTTAGGATAGAGGGAGTGGGTATTGACCGGTACAAGAATTCCAAGAGAAAAAAATGGAGTTCACAAGTATGGTAGATACTCACTTAATTCTGAAATAAAAGGTATCTTAACAATTTTAGGACAGATTATTGGGTAACACAATGTAACTCTCTCCTAACTATAGAGATCCTATGCTTACCATATTTTGAGTACGGTGGCAGGTACGCATATGATTGGTGGTTTGAGAGAGTTAATTCACCTAGAATACATTGTAAATTAGGAAAAAAATTAAATATTTCAATGCTTTATAGTCCCTTCATCCCAAAATAAATGATGTTTTAGGATTGTCCTTAGTATAAACTATTTCAAGTTAATAGTTAAATTTGGTTAAACTTGAAAAATGGTTTGACTTAGGACAAAACTAACACATCACTTGTTTTAGGATGGAGGGAGTATTTTAGGATGAAGGGAATATTATACTAGTGTAATAATAAAATAAAAAAACAGGTTTGCTTTTTTTTGTGTCGAGAGAAAAAAAAAAGAAAGAAAACAGCCCACAACTCCGAGTCGGAGGAGCGTAGACGTGTTCGAATTGGATGGGTTCCAGAGATACGGCCCAGCCCAACACTATATTATAAATATGAAATCAGGTTTCAGAGACCGAAGAAAAGAAAAGAAAAGAAAAGAAAGGCGGGGAGGGCCGACGGCGACGGGCGACGGGGGTATGGCGAAGAGACTGGATTTGCTGCCGCAGCCGGTCGTCGAGGAGGAGGAGGAGGAGGTGGACATGGAGGCGGAGGAGGAGATGTGCGACCTCGTTACTCGGCGCACCCAGAAGGTGCTGGAGTGGGTCGTCACCGAGCGCTTGGCTGGCCGCGTCACCACCGATACTACCACGGCGTGCTGCTGGGCGGCGGTCCTGGCAACTGCCGGGCCGCAGAAGCGCCGGGCCGGGCCGCCGCCGTCCCTGAGAGTCCTCCGTTCCGACAAGGTCAAAGAGGAGAAGGTTGTAGAGGAGATGGCGCAGCCGCCAGTCAAGTGCGTGGGGAGGGAAGAGGAAGCGCCGGATGCCGCCGCCGCCGCCCAGATCGGAGAGGAGGAAGACGGACGAGAATTGAAGCAACAGTCATGTTGAAACAACCCTGTCAAAATACTGGTCGTGAAGGTAGTCTTAATCTTAACCGACAGGGCTACAAACCAACTTTTAATACAGAAGTTAGGCTAGAACTGAAGCAAACACAGGCTCGTATATGAAATGCTGAAGGAATCAAACAATGTGTTCACTATTCTTCATAATTACCAATTTACCATGGCAATTGGCTGTTTGACATGCTAGATTTGCTCGGAGTAGCTAATTCGAACTTAATTTGGATGCATTAATATTATAGGAACGTAAAGAGAGAAAACGTGTATGCATTTTGTAATGAAGAGCGTAAATTATCAAATTATATATTTTTGGAGCTATGGAGCCGTGGGCAAGGAAATCTGTAACTATATAACAGCAACAAGCTGCTTCTGAATCAAATAAAAAGGCTACTGCTTTATAATCAGACATTCAGTCCAAAACAAGTTCTTGCTTGCACCATCTCCGATTCATCATTGATTCATTGTGCTGCAATAGACGGTCTAATGGACAAATTAGCATGTTGGAACCCCAAAGAAGAGAACATACAAAAGCTAAAGTTAAATCAAAGAACAGAATTGAAAAAATAAAAGTTAGGACAAAAATCTAGCAGAGCCTTCCAAATATTTTACAGAAAATGAATTCCGCTAAAGGACTAAAGGTTCTACTAAACCTCAAATATTTAGCTACTGAGTTCAGTCATCGAACAAACTGTTTGATAAAGTGTCATCTGATTTCATCAGAGCTGATCTAGTTCCATATCCAAAAAAAACAGGCAAACAATTTTTCAGATCGTGAAAGCAAGAACCGGCTCAGCTGGGTGACATACTTGTGCACATGCTAATCCTCTTCAACCAGCTGTAGGAAAATGTTGTGTGCTGCTTTTTCAAGCAACAGGTTTCAAAAGAAAAAAAAATTGAAGATGCATTTTCTAAAATTTCAAAAAAAATCCTAGGGTACTTAGACTCATGACATTCACATTAGTCAACTCATTAATCCACCCTGACCCTGATGTAGGGGACTTAAACTCATGAAATTCACATTAGTCAACCCAAATCCACCCTGACCCTGATGTACAAACACTGGTCTATCATGTCTTTCGGAGTGGGGTCAGCTTAAGCTTGAGGTACAAGTGACCAAGGAACTGGGGATTCTCTTCAGCTGTGCTGATGGTGCAGCAACAACATTCAGCGCCTTAGATACTCTCATATAAAAAATAAATAAAGGAAGCCAGCTTAAAGAAGGCACTTCCACTGCACACACAAATAACCACTTGAATTCCACAAGGCATCTGTCATTGCCAGAACCAACAAGAACACCCTTTCACCTGACTTCGTTCACTCAAATTAAGCTACTACCATGACTATATATACGTGGCAAACAATGAGCAAGAGAAATCATGATTTTCATAGCAAGCAAAATTGATATTCATCGAAGCTTCTTTTACCCTTTCAGGGTAAGGTGTCCATCATCCATTTTATACAAGAACAAAACCATTAACAAAATTCCCAACACTTCCATCTAGAGAACAATACATCCTACCACCACTCTTCCATCCTGTTCCTTTGACATCTAATACTCTCTGTTGCAAATGCAAGTCCAGCACCATGCAAGGCCTTCATTGTTGTACTTGTACCCAGTCAGTCAGCGAGCATTTCAAAGCTCAACACAAATCATTTGTGTCAGGGAGTGTGCGCTTGGACAGGTATGCCACAATCCTTGACCCAGTTTCATCATTTGTGGTAAACTTCTATTGGGCGGTTGAAACCACAGACGGTACCCACCAATCTGTCCGCAATCAACTCTACTGACCTAAATCCAATCTGGCAGAACAAACACCAAATCGCTTAGTGAAATTCCCGAAAGGGTCAATAACGAAACTGAGTTGGTAGCTAAAATAAAATACCTTGTCTAGAAGAACCTCCCGAAATGTCTCTGGGTATATACAGATGGTGCTGAAGTTCTCTTTGGCAACCTGAAAACAGGTTGGGAAAAGGGAGTAAGAATTGCAAGTTTATTACGTCCAGGGAAATTTAAAGGTCAACAACATGAAAGAATCAAGCATTTGTATTAAGTTTGGCAGAGGATTTTGATCATTTATGGTATGTTCATTTGAGCTTAGGATCAGGAGTGCAGCGGCTAAGAACATAGGCTTGTCAAGAGTCACATTTAGCCTAATTAATGGAAAGTGCAGCAAGAGCTTCACAAACAACTTCCTTCTAAGAAAAAAACTAACATTACCCGTTTCAATGCAGCGAAAAGAAAAATGTCAATAAGGGTTAGCTGGTCACATAATCTGAACAAAAAGAGCCAACCTCTGAAACTAATCTGTTATTCTTATATGAACTCCATGGTTGTGGCTCCATGATAAAAACACCTCCCTGCAAAATAACATATGGGAAAAATATGTAATTTTCCTCTAACCATCTATGTGCAATTTAGAAGGCCAGCTAATAGAGAGGCATAGATACCGGTCTTAGAAGCCTCCAGATCTTCACGAACAAAGTAACTAGGCCATCGTCACCCCAGTTCAGGTGGATCCATTTTGTCACACTCAAACTACATCATAAAAAAAAAATAAGTTAGCGGCACTGTGGGAAAGAACAGTACAAAGAAAACTTCAATTCTTGAGAGATCTCTATCCTTAATCTGTAACTTACCAGAGTATGGTGTCATACTGTTCTGAACATCCATCCATACTCTCTACAAAATTTTCACGTCGAAAAGAGACGATTTTAAAAAGATCTTGGTGTTTGTTCCCATTCAATAATTCAGACGCCACTTGTCCTGGAGAGCTCTGAGAAGGAGAATCTGCCAACTCCTGAGCTTTAACGTTTTTTGTAGCCACCTTATCCTGCCTCATTATCCTTCGTAGGTTCCACTTAGCAGTCTCAATCAAACCTAACAAGGAAAGATAAATACGGATTTGATTCAGGTAACATTCAACCACATAACATGAGAGGAGAATCAACACGCAACAGGAGTTCATTAGGGGCAGAGGGGGGGTTAAAAACCTGAATCAATATCAACTCCAAGAATGCTTCGACAATTAAATTTCATGGCTGCACAAGATTAAGAAAACAAAGGTGAGAAACCTGATGACCTCATCTTGGGACTGAGACATTTGTCTACAAGAAGTACATAGCACCTATAAGCATGCTATATAAGAATTTAGCAAATGAAATCAAGAGCTTATCCCCAAAATCAAAAGGTTACCTAAGCCAATAGTTACCAAACCCTGGTTGCATCCAATGTCGAGACAATCCTTGTTTTCAAACCACTGTTTCTTGAACGCCTCAAGGCGAGGATCTTCACCAACATTACGATCAATCTGTAGAATTATTGAAGTCATTATTTATCAGCTGGAAAATGTTAAATACCCCTACCACCCTAATACCACTAGGCATGCTATTACATAATAAATATTGGAAAGTCCGAGGTAAGGAGCTACGTGTAAGAGCTCATCTACTCCATCCCTGCCCACTAGTCCGGCCAGCAACACTCAGGCCACAGGCCAGTACCAGTGCTTTCATCCCCGTGAACCATCTCCCAGTCACGCACTTAGGGATGCAAGTTCAGCCTTCTCTGTTTCAGGGTCAATCCAAACCAAACCAATTGGACCGAAATACACAAACCCCACGAACACCTGAACCTACTGTGAGGCATATCGTCGAACAGCTAGCGACCACGCGTGAACACTGAACAGCAGCAGTTCCAATGGGGAAAGCACAAACGGAGGCAGTTTCGCGCTTACCCGATAGCCGTAGTAGTTCTTGTAGTTGCCGTAGATGAAGACCTCCTTCTTCTTCTTCCGCTTCTGCCAGCCGCCGCCGCCGCCGCCGCTGACTGCGCCTCCCTGGCCTCCCTCTCCCTGTTCGCTGCTGCGCTTCCTGTTGGCCTCTCCTTTGGTCCCCTTAGCCGCGGGCGGCGCGACCTCCGGCTCCGTAGAGGTCGCCATGCTCCGAGAAGGGATGTGTTTCCTCGCCGCCGCTGCCGTGCTCGAGCAACTGCAAAGGGGTTTCTTTCTTTTTCGAATTGGGGTTTCTTTCTTTTTCGAATTGAAACCAGGGAAGCGGCGCAAAGGCGGTGCAAACCCTTGCGGGGTTTGCGTTGCGGCTCCGGGTTCAGAAAGGGCCAGGTCCGTGGCGGTGCCGGGTGGTTTGGGTCGTGGTCGTGGGACGAGGAGGCCCGGCCCTGACCGACACCGGAATACAATGTAAATGTACTCACATTTTTAGGGGCAGTTTGTGTGTGTGTGTGGATGTTATGACTCGGTTTTTAATATACTCATATTTTGAAAATAGTACAGAAATAGTTTTATTCTCACGAAACTCTCTACGCCTATGAAACTTTCATCATCTCTCTTCATCAATACAATGTGACGTCAGCATATTTAATGTCTATAAAACTCTGTGAAACTCCCATCGAAACTGACCTAAGAAAAACTTGAAATTTATCCTAAAATAAATAGACTTTTAGGTATGGTCCGCTAGTCCTAGCAGAATTTTTGAATTTCTCTACTTCCAAAGTATAATTATTATATAGAGTAAATGTGAGTAAATTAAATTCACCATACAACAACTTGGTAGGTAGATGCACATTAGTCCAACAATTTGTAAATTCCCGACCTGGAACGGCTAGGATCATTCCGGGCTGGAAACGAACAGGCCTAAATAGGTATGATAACTTGGTCACTAGGGTTAATAGTGGGTTTATGATGCATACAGTATGTATAGTGGGATTGTTTAAGGTGGTTCTGGTAACTATAAGATAGGCATCATTAAGCAGGTGCTCCACGACGTCGGTCGCCTAAGCCATTAGCGATCGAGGCTCATCACCGGAAGTTGGCCTCTCTCCTCGTGAATATAGTTAGTGTATATTATTCTTAAAACTTTAATCCTCTATTCTAATCATGCTAAGGTGGGGTTTACTAGTATTAGTTCATAAACTTGTACGGCTAGAACCATGTCCTTACTCAATATTATGATCGTGCAAGTTTGTGTTTTTATTGAAAGGTGATCAACAATTTGTTGTCGGATACTGGAGTATGATACCGATATGATTATGGCCATGATCTATCGTTTGAATATTACTATTACTACTCAATTTTGTTAATCTCCTACAACTAAAAAGAGAGAAAGTAAGACCACGGTTTGGTGCGACAATCCATCGCTCCGCTCCTTCGTTCCGCCTCCCCCTGCGATCCTGAATCCACACCGCGCGACCATGGTTTCCCGTGTGAGTCCACGCCGCACAAGGAAAGGCAACACAATCACCGCATGTCAATCACCTCCAATTACTTCCCCGATCCTTCCTCGTGCAACCGGGGTGCCCCCTGCCACCCTCGCCTGCGACCACGATTCCCAGCGGCGTTGATCACGGATCCTCCCAGAAGGAAACAACGCCGCGCGGCACCAAGTTGATCACAGCGCTGCTCGCTTCCTCGTGCGATGCTTGCGGGGGAAGGGGGAGCACGACGCCACACCCGCGGGATTCGTCGGTCCCGGCCGGCGTCGTGGGTGGCAAGGAGGAGGCGCGGGAGGCCGCCGCCGCGGCGCCCATCACCATGCCTGTGCCCGTGCCGCCCCCTAGGAGCGACAACGATGAGGGGCCGCGGAGCGTGCAGAAGTCCTACACCATCACCAAGTCGCGCGAGAGCTGGACCGATACCGAGCACGACAAATTTCTCAAGGTGCTGCAGCTGTGAGTTATCCCGCTCCCCCAGCACTATTCGTGCCCACCTCTGGCGGTGCTTCCCTCTGCTCCGGCGTCGAGTTAATTTGTCGTGCTTTTCTTCGATTTTTTTTCCTAAATGTTTTGATCTGATTTGCTGGCAGCCTTGCAGGGACGAGTAGTTTGTGGCGGGCATTATGGAATTTGTGCTCACACGAGGGCCGCCGATGCCAAGCAGAAGGCGATGTCATGCCAGGGCATTGATAAGCTGGCCAATCCCTCAAGTTTGGTGCGTGCACAAGCAAACATCCCTGGCAGTGGATGTAGTAATGAGTTTTACTTTGTTTTTTTTTCTGATTTCAATGATGTGCATTTGTGCGTGAATTGAGTAGAGCGAAGTACGTTCTAGAGATTAGAGAAGTACCTGGCTGAGAAGTATTTATTACAGATTAGCGAAATACTTAGATGTCTACTCTGATTGGAATACTACTAGAGATTAGAGAAGTACCTAGCTGAGAAGTACGTACTTGCCTGCACTGAGAAGTACATACTGCATGATCTGGGTTTTACCATAAGTACCTATTCTGAAGGCTTACTCCCTGCATTTGCTTTAATTAGATGCTCTCGTACTTCAGTTCAGGAATCAAATGCATCTCTTGTCACGTTGGACTTTTCTTTCACATCTTTTTTTTTGTGAACATATTGTTTGGCCTATTTGTATCCAACGTTTAAATTGATATTCATGTCTTATTATGTAGTTGGGAACCATTCTACTTGTATACTTTACCCTTAAACAAACTAATCATATTGGAACAATCTTTTGCCTGAACTGTAAAAATTTAGAATGTGTAACTGTTGTGTCCACTGCATGTCCTGTTTGCAATGCATAGTGGACAGGGATTTTGTTGGCCCTGCTGGAACCTTCAAATACTGGCCAACAGAAAAGTAGACTGTGAAGTCTCTCTGAGTGTTATTCTGAGCTATTTTAGTTCTTCGAGCGGATCAGACACAGGTACACAGCCACACAGTAAGTGATTATGTTCTCTCAAGGTCTTAGCATCTTGGTTTCTTTTCTCGCCTTATGAATTGGTTGTTTGATGGTTTTTCTTTTAGGAGAAGAAGAAATTCTTTCACTTTTGTCTCGGCTAAGAGAGCAACACGCTTCCAGATAATATATCCTTGTTGGATTCCCATTTGCAAACTAAATGCCTTTTATTTAGAATACATGATCCGATTCCCAATTGCAAACTAAATATAATGTGTTTTATATCATCATAGCATTGTGGATTTGTGGCTGGATGGATCTGATTTGACAGATAGGGATACTTAGATGTTTTCTTCAGAGTTGGACCAGCAACCACGACAAATTGGCTATCTTGCTATCACTTGCATCACAGTAGATGTCAGTTTTGTTGAATTAGCAGAATTGATATCACTTGCAAGTAGTAATAAACTGCCTAAAGTTTTATCTGAAATACAACCTCAGTTCATTTAAACACAGAGCACAATTTTTTCGCCATCGTGCCGTGGCATATTTTTTATTAAGCAGAAATAGAGTTTGTTACATGCTAAGGTAGCTACAGTAATCTAGAGATCACCGAGACCAACGACCGAACAACACACATGTGGTTGTGATTACAGAGCACATGAAAATGGATAATAGCTCTCTAACTCATATTAGTTTCACTTCAAAGGTGTCATGAATTTGCCTTCATCTGAAAACCTCAACAGCCACATGATACTGTTTGGCACACATTTGAGAATATGAGTTCTGAGTTTTGACAAAATAAATATAGGCGAGTCACATACTAATACTTTGATAAACAGGTTAGTGCGCTCTTTCATTCCAAGCCTTTGTTTGCCACATGTTTTCTACTAAAAAGCAACATGTTAATTTGGTTAATTCAATATTGGTGTTTCCATGTGAAATGCAGAATTAGGAACCAACAGTTAACTAACAGTTAAGATAGTTAATTGTTAACCATCCATGAGTTCTGTTCTAAGGCAAATTTTCATATTAAAATTTAGAAATTAAGAATCTCTGCAGCATTGAGGAAATATTCATTTATTTTTCAATGGAAAAGCAGGAGCTTTCCCATTCAGTTAAATGGGTGTGTTGACTACTTGGCAAGCGAAATGCACAATTGTCACACGAACATAGCAGTCATCATTGCTTGGTTGCTAACAGGGGCAGCTAAAACAATATTTCAGTGCTTATATTGGCTAATAGTACATAGTGCTTTCATATCAAGAAGACATAATTTGAAATGTCCTTTCTAAACTGGCAGCCATGGTCTTGGATACGACAGCTTTGCAACCTGGCAGCAATGGCTTCTCCAACTTTCTGTTATTGGAATATCAATGAACATCAGATCTTTTTCAGCCCTCGCCCTCGCCCTGCAGTCCGCGGACCATTGGCGCCGCCAGCACTGCCCTCGCCCTGCAGTACGCAGAGCATGCAACATATCGACGATCGTGGCGCACCCCACACCCACTGTACAATCGAGCAGCAATAGATCGACGATCCTCGCCACCTCTACTTCCTCCTCGCCGCGCCGCCTGCCCTCAGGTAGTCAGGTTGGCTGTTGCTCAACAATGAAATCATAGTATAGATAATCATTGTTTTGAAGTAATTGGTTCTATTCTTTAAACATGAATTCAACATAGTTTGAAAGATACTATTTGCTTTCTCTTTAATTCTATTTGCTATTGATGAATTTGTACTGCATATGCAGCTGAGTAATGTGTGGCCTTGTTTACGCCCAGGTGATGATGCAAACTACACCTGATCCTTACTGGGAGCTCATGCCGATTACTGCGAGTGGAACGGAAATCTACCTCTCAAGGTACTTCTGATTTAGTTAGTAATTTTGTGAGATTAGCCAGAATACAGCTTGACTATTTATGATGCATTTTCTGAATTTCTGATCATGCAACTACTACTATGGTTGTGCATTGGTTGATTCCATCCATCTATCACAAAAATAGTGTATGACTGCATTTGTATGCTCTGAATCAGAAGGTAGCAGCCTCCCTCTCCCCCTTCCCCCTCCCCCCCCCCCCCCCTCATTTTTGCAAGAAAACACATATAGTAAAACATTGTTTCAATCCAAAATTAAGGTCCTCTCTGATTTGCATAAAAACAGAAGCTCTGAATTTTGAGCATTAGTTACTTATTGTTTTTTGTCCACTCATGTATTTGTGCTTTCATCAAAAATAGTTTTTGTTTAATCTCTATGGTTCTTTTACTGAATGAAAGGACCATGGTTATTCTATTGGTTTATAAACACCTTTTCTTCTGGACGATTAGCAACTGGAAGCCATTAACGACCTATTTAACTTTTTTTTGGCAATAATGAGATCTGGTGGGCACATTATTTCAAAGGCACAATATTTCTAAAAGTGATAGGAAAGGTTGAAGATGCTACCGAGCTACGAACACTTTTATTCAGTGCTGCTTTTCCAGATTAGGTGAATAAAAACAATTCATAGGGCTTTCCATTTTTTAAAATATATTTTTTTGGTACTAATGTGAATTTCCTTTGTAGTTTTGAATAATTATAGTCTATGATCTTTCTGAAACTTGACTGGAAAACAGAATATCTTGTCGGTAATGAGAAACTGAAGGATGGTGCATCTGCTATCCATCTTTCTCTTCCCTGTAATATGGCAGCAAGGGCTCAAGTTCTTCCAGTCAAATTATGATCCTATAGCCAGTATGTAATACCCATAGATGGTATTCGCTTCATATTGACCGAGGTTGATGGACTCAAGTGCTAATCTTTCTCACCATTTGTCAATTTACCACTTCTCGATTAGGTATGTATGGTCAATTCCCAGTGACTATTCCCAGTGCATGACTTGTCTTTTTCGCAAGTGTTTTCAAGCTTAAGTATGGTCGCCTTACTTTGTTCTCTGTTTTTTTGTATTATATTCAATTCAGTAGCATGATGGTAGGGGAAATGGGGTGTATGACAATGCTTGGATAGGTAACCATGATTATGTTGTCAGCAATGCATCAGCAAACTGGCACATTCACTAGAGGTGGAGCATTGAGCCTCTTTCTTAAAAATTGAAGATGTTATGAGGGATGAGCAAGAGGAGCATGATGTCATTATCTTCATGCAATAGCTTCTGAACAGGAACTTGCTACTCCCTACTGACAAGCATAATGACCATCACTCTTTGATGAGATTGGTTCCCTATGGAAATTGTATTATAATGAAAACTACTAAAACATGGATAGCTCTTGAAACATTTTTCTTGCAATGCAAAGCCTCTGAAAATTGCATTTCTGCATTCTTGATAAATATCTTCAGGTTTATGAAGGCTTGGAAATTTGACATTGGGAACTGGGAAGGCGATCCAAATGGGGGCTATAAGATGTATGTATATGGGAGGCCACAGAGGGGAATGCATATCAGGTGATGCATAGAATGCACGAAGTAACAATATTTTTATTTTATTAGCTATTTCATACTACCTTGTAGAATGCATGCCTCTTGCTTTCATGTCCTATTGAGTTGTCTCACCACGCTTTTGACTGTTCTGGGCCTAAAAAGATCTCACTCTGCAATTGTTAATAGCAGGCGAGGGGAATATCGAAGAGATTGATACTCCATCGGCATGGCATAGGCTGGTGCATGTTGGCGTGGGATGTTGTAGTTGTGTACTCTATGACATTGTGCGTGCCTCGAGTGCGACGAAAGCTCACCCTGGCTTGCCGGCTGAGTCTCCTTGTGAATGAATAATTGAAAATAATTTGATTGTAGTTTAGAATTCTTATACTCTAACGGGTGAACTGAGGATACATATACTATTTAAATTTAAATTTTAAATCTATCCACTCTAGCTGAAACTTGCAGTCATCGCAGGCGAATTTCTGCACTTTATCACCTGTTCTTTTTCTTTGAATGGACACTTTCCTTGGTAAAGCCGTACGTATAATATAACTATATGTTTGCCTATGTCAGTAGTTAAAGAATAACTCTAAATGATATTGGGATATAGTTACGCATACATATAACACGATCATGAACGTAAGATTATTCTTAGGTCTAATTGGACATTGATGATATTGCAATGTGTAATATGGTTCTTCCCGGCATAGATGGGTATCTAACTCGCTGCAATAATAATATCTATGATTTAATTATTTTTATATATTGCTGGTGGTGAATCTTGCCACAAACACTCAAGTTGATACATTATTCTACAGTATATGTCTTTGTGGAATAGTCCTAAAGTCACGCATATTTATATGGTGAGTATACCATACTTTGTTTTAAGGTTTTGTGAGAGATTTTTCATGACACGCAGTATTACCCATGCGACAGGCACTAATATTTATATATATACTTGAATCTATATGCATGATGGTATGGAGATGCGGCGGAACTTATTTGTGGATTTATTGGCGCACAAAAGAAATTGATATCGGAGATTTATTCCTATCGATATAAAACATTATCTTAGCCATATCACGGAAAGGTCTAGAGTTTGTGAGCCTACGACGTCGCGCTCTCCGTGACCGTTAATTTCACAAACTTTGTTTTTTGGATTAAATGTCACTTTAACGTTCATATTTGATTTTTACAGTATTGTTATCTTATCGTGCGATCGATGTGTTTTTAGTATAAAATATTAGCTATCCCGTAGCAACGCACGGGCATGCTACCTAGTAAGAGCCAAAAAATGGAAATATTATATCTTATTTGTAAAAAAAGAAGGTTGAAAACTTCTAGCACGCCCTATTCGTTTCATTGAAGTTTGGTTTATACTGCTGCTTATGCTAAAATGTTATGAGAGGAAAACACTATCGTTCGCTGAAAAATACTGTTGAAGTAGTACTGCAGATTGCAACCAATCTAATTTGGGATGTTTATGTTGGCTAGATTATCCATTAATTCTAATGCCTAACTAGTGAGCATATATTTTGTTGTATTAGCAATGTTTGGACTTAGACCTTATATGCACCATTTTTTTTGCGAATTACACAGGTGACTTTATAAGTTGTTGGACCAATTTGCATCCACCTATCAAGTTGTTGTGTGTGTACATAATTTACTCATCATTATATATTGAAGTAGATTTTGATAGAAGCAAATATGTAATTGCTATGTAGTCCCTCTATTTTTATTTAAATATCATATCATACTTGCCTTTGGTGCACAGACCAAGGAGAAGATGTTAAGTCCATCCTTCTCATTTTTTCTGCTCCATCGCGTTACCTCGCCTATACCTCCGTGCACGAGTCTCTCGCGCGTGCACAACTCACCTGCAAGCAGATTTAATTATGATGCCGAAGGAAACGATGTGTCTCGTAGGCTAGTCTCAATAAAAAATTCCATGGTGTTGTTTTTTAAATATCATATCATATAGAATAAAATGAATTCAGGATGAAACGCTTACTCTTAATGAAAAGTTTTATTCTATGGTTTTATAGATATTTATTTAATTTTATGACTCATAGAGAGTTGGTAACTGTGTTAAAAGAGTTGCATCACCATAAAACTCATTTCTCTCTCTTTTTTAAAAAAATTGCCACATCATAAAAAAACGCTTACATGGCAAACTCTCATGAAACTCCCAAGACTAGCCTTGACTACACAACTGCGTTTGGACCAAAATACGACATGGATTTGCGACTTCTTTTCAAAAACACATATAGAGATGAAAACGATCAGAAACGATCGATAGGAGGCTTTTTTCTTGAAAACGAAATTGACAAGATATTATTGGAAACGAATACGTCATTGATATTCCAGTAATTCTGAAAACGATAATAGTCAATCGAAATAGATATCGATAACGATTGGAATCCATGAGAATGATATTCTTAAAAACGATAAACACACAAAACTGTATAGCATGAGAAGTGTCATATAACTCGTCTTATCTTATATGACAATAATAAATAAAGCCACAGTTGATAAGACCACGAGCTAGAACCACACCAAACACCACACAGTTCACACCAACTTGCATAGAGGTTGGTGTCGTTGCCGCCGTGCAAAGAGGTGCAAGTGCTCGCTACCCTAGAGTCTGTTCGTGTTCGTGGTGACTAGCTAGAGTTTCGAGTGGAGTACGTGATTGGTTGATTGCCTTTTTGATCCTATACGGATGAAATACTCGTCATATAGTTCCTTTCAAAAAATAATACTTGCCTTAATATGCTTGTGTGTGCGGATGGACCTGCTTAGATGTGGGTCAACTAGATCTAAAGTACACATTGTATAGTCTATAAATAAATTAGGATTCAAAGTCTTTGAATCGATAACTATCGATAGTAAATTATCGACTAAATACGGTAATCTTTGAAAATTTTCGCTTTCATTTCCGATTATTTTTACTGTTATCATTTTTGTATTTTCGATTACCGCTACCGTTTCCATTTAAGCCTAAAAATCAGAAAATACTAGAAAACAATTCCTGAAAATCGGAAATTATCATTTTCGTTTTCATTCCTAAACACATACGACATTCTAAATAAAAACGGAGGAAGTAACATTGCTCTTCTCCGGGGATCCCATTTTAGCATTGATCCAAGGAATATAGTCGTACAGTGCAACCAAAGAAGACCGAAATTTATCTAATCCACCACTTTTAATGGTCTTTTGCGCACGTGGAAACGTCTGGCGCACAACGGCACATGTCACGTAATCCAACGCTGTGTTTAGTTTCTCCGAACTTCCTGAATTTGACACTACACAAAAAGAAGATTCTCCGTCACATTAAACTTGTGGTATATGTATGAAGTACTAAATGTAGACGAAATCAAAAAATAATTGCACAGTTTAGTTATACTTTGCGAGACGAACGTTTTGAGCCTAATTTGTCAACGGTTGGACAATTATTACCAAATACAAACGTACTCCCTCTGTCCCTGAAAGCTTCAATTCCTAGAATCCGTGCCGGTCAAACTTTTTTAAGTTTGACTAACTTTATAGAAAAGATGAACCACATTTATGACATAAAATAAGCATTTTATGAAAATATATTCTATGATAAATCAAATGATACTAGTTTGGTACCATAAATCTTAGCATTTTTTCATAGAAATTTGGTCAAAGTTTAAAAAGTTTGACTTAAGACAACTCTAGAAATTAAAGTTTTCAGGGACAGAGGGAGTATACTACAGTAAATTTGGCACTCCCAACTCTACGAACCAGACCTCGTTTAATTGTCCAAATTCGGCGCCGCCAGATTCACTGTACTGCACTGTAGCATTTCGTTTGTATTCGGTAATAATTGCTTAAAACGTTCGTCTCGCAAAGTACAACCAAACTGTACAATTAGTTTTTAATTTTATCTACATTTAGTACTTCATGTATGTACCACAAGTTTAATTTAACGAAGAATCTTCTTTTTGCACCGTGATAATTCAGAAGTTTGGGGTAACTAAACGTGTCCCTAGACACAGCCCATATTCCTATTCGAGTACAGTACACACGACACAAACCTCGTACGCGCCGTTAATAACGAACGCATGCGGCCGCCGCTGCCAGGAATAGATTGGGAATAGCAGGTGCACGGGCCACGGGCACGCCCGCGAGGCGCGCGGCGAACCGAACGAGGGGGAGGGAAGCTTCTGACCCGTTGGCGCCCGCGGTGCGCAGAACGCAGAGCAAGCCAGCAAGAGAACAAGCAGAGCCCAGCGTCCCCGCGCACGCACGCGCCGAGGCCAAGGCGAGGTGGCCGTAGCCCCGCCGGACCCATGGGGGGCTGCTACTCTGCCTTCGCCTGCTCGCGGAAGCTGCGCGGCCGCATCTCCTTCGTCCTCCCCGTCACCGAGCGCGACCGCGACGACCGCTCCAGCGACGGCGGCGCCAGCTCCGCCACGCCGTCCCCGTCCCCGTCCCCGTCCCCGTCCCCGCGCAAGAACGACGCCGCCGCCGACGCCGGGCCGCTGGTGGTCCGGACCACCGCGGCCGAGTTCGCGCGCCGCTACGTGCTGGGCCGGGAGCTGGGGCGCGGCGAGTTCGGTGTCACGCGCCGCTGCCGGGACGCCGCCACGGGCGAGGCGCTCGCGTGCAAGACCATCCGGAGGCACCGCCGGCCCCGCGGCGGCCACGGCCCCGGCGTCGTCCGCCGCCCGGGGGCCGGGGCCGGGAACGCCGCCGGTCCCCACGGACCGGCCGGAGCGCCCCCGGCCGCGGCGGCGGCGGCTCACGCGGCGGACGTGCAGCGGGAGGTGGCCATCATGCGGCGCATGTCGTCCCGCGGCGGCGCGGCCGTGGTACGGCTCCGCGAGGCGTGCTGCGAGGAGGCCGGCGGCGGCGCGGTGCACCTCGTCATGGAGCTCTGCGAGGGCGGGGAGCTGTTCGACCGCATCGTCGCGCGTGGCCACTACTCGGAGCGCGCCGCGGCGGGCGTGTTCGGCACCATCGTCGACGTCGTGCGGCTGTGCCACTCCAACGGGGTCATCCACAGGGACCTCAAGCCCGAGAACTTCCTGTTCGCCAACAAGTCGGAGGACTCCCCGCTCAAGGTCATCGACTTCGGCCTCTCCGTCTTCTTCAGCCCCGGCGATCGGTTCACGGAGGTGGTGGGGAGCGCGTACTACATGGCGCCGGAGGTGCTGAAGCGGAACTACGGGCCGGAGGTGGACATCTGGAGCGCCGGCGTCATCCTCTACATCCTCCTCTGCGGCGTCCCGCCATTCTGGGGAGGTAGGCCGTAGGCGGCGTGTGTGTGTTTTCTCTTCGTCCTCCAATCCGGTGCTGATCTGAACCATGCATGCAGACAACGACGAGAAGATCGCGCAGGCGGTCCTCCGCGGCGTCATCGACTTCAACCGGGAGCCATGGCCGAGGGTGTCCGCCAACGCCAAGGACCTCATCCGGCGGATGCTCGACCCCGACCCCTCCACCCGCCTCACGGCGAGGCAGGTGCTTGGTAAGCCGTCATCGTCCTAGCCTCCGGTGAGTGCAGAGAATGCGCGGCACTGATGCTGATGGGGCGCTTGCAATTGCAATGGCATGCAGAGCACCCGTGGCTGAAGAACGCGGACACGGCGCCGAACGTGTCGCTGGGCGAGGCGGTGCGCGCCCGGCTGCAGCAGTTCTCCGCCATGAACAAGTTCAAGAAGAAGGCGCTGGGCGTGGTGGCGCGGAACCTGCCGGTGGAGGAGCTGGACAAGTACGTGCAGATGTTCCACCTCATGGACAAGGACCACAACGGCAACCTCACGCTGGAGGAGCTCATGGAGGGCCTCCACATCAACGGCCAGCCCGTCCCGGAGTCGGAGATCAGGATGCTCCTCGAGGCCGTGAGTGCTTTGCTTGGTTGCTCTGTTGCTTGCTTGCTTCCTTCCTCGATCGTTGGACCAGATGACGACATGCATGCATATCCTTGCAGGCCGACACGGACGGCAACGGCACGCTGGACTGCGACGAGTTCGTCACGGTGTCGCTGCACCTCAAGAAGATGAGCAACGACGAGTACCTGGCGTCGGCGTTCAGGTACTTCGACAAGGACGGCAGCGGCTTCATCGAGCCGGAGGAGCTGCGGGAGGAGCTGGGCCCCAACGACCAGGCCATCCTCGACATCATCCGCGACGTCGACACCGACCAGGACGGCCGCATCAGCTACCAGGAGTTCGAGCTCATGATGAAGGCCGGCACCGACTGGAGGAACGGCTCCCGCCAGTACTCCAGGGCCAACTTCAGCAGCCTCAGCCGCAAGCTCTGCAAGGACATGTCGTGATGATCGCGATTCGCAGATACTCTAGCCACCACACCATCTACCATCCACGGGCTCGTCGCTTCTTGATTAGAACTGCGGTGCAAAAGGGAAAAACGCGTGCATGTACGACTGCTGCTGCTCATCTGACAGAAAATCATTTTCGATTCGTTGGGTAATTAGAACTGCATTTTACAATTTCAAATTCAAAATTCAAAATTTACAAAAGAACGGGTGCACAACGGGCGCAGCGCAGCGCAACTGACACAATTTCGATTTCAGAAGCTGAGAACGGATGGCGAAGGAAACCTGTCAAAAAGCTTGCAAAACCGACCGACCAACCGTTTCAGCGTTTCTTGATCATCGTCTCAAACGCCTAGTTTCCTAAATCAAGCCCCTGTATGGTGGCCAACACCAACTTTCAAACGTTTCACACCTAACCGATAAGCATATATTCAAATGAATAACAAACTTCAGCCAACTTTTCAAGCAATTTCACCCCAGCCTAAGAACAAGTTGAAATGAAATCCAAGTTTCCACAGGAATGGATGGGTCAAAGATGTGAGCATACGGTCGAGGTGACAGTATATGAATTCCATGGGAAAACAGATATCACGCGATGTTCGGCTTTGAAGTAATATTGACCAGCACTAGCAGATGGCAGGTAACCATAGTTAATACGTAAAAGTCCTTGTAGTAGACAAAGGCGCCCTGCCGCAATTACGAGGGAATAAACAGAGCTACCTTCCATCAGTTTTGTGAAAGTTCAATTTCACAGTTGGTCAGAAGCAAAACCCACCACATCAACACAGGTTACCACTTCACAACTAATATTTACAAGGAACAACATGAACGAACTAGAAAACCAAATGACCCCACACACACATGTAACCATTTGAGCCTCCACTCCATTTCCAGCCATTTGAGGCCCTTAAAATAACTCTCTGTACACCATTGCAGCTGCTGGAAGCTCCGCTTCTCAGCATCCGATGCTGGATCTAAAGTGCCCCTCTTCTCATGAACTTTGAGCTTTTCTTGGGGTGCCTCCCTTTGGGCTGTTCCATCATTTAGTACCTACTCTTTTCGCAGACACTGCACGCATCCACTGAGGGAGGGTTAAGAAATGTGCAGCGCTCGCAGGGCCAACCATCATCAGTGTGGTCAGATGATGGTTTTGTGTGCTGCTTCTTCTTGGATTTAGTTCCTCCTTTCTTGGAGCTGGTGGCAGCGCTGGATGTACCAGCAGCCTGGGCAGTGGCACGGACATCCTCCAGCCCAGCTTCCAAAGCTTGAACAAGGTTCTCAAAGTAATTCCGGGTAACGCTGCAGTAAACAAAGCTCAGTACACTAGTAAAATTAGGGTAATGATGGAAGACTCCAGGACATCCTTCTATGATGTAGGGTCCACGAAAACAAGCAAAAAACAGAGCATAACTGAAATTATGGAGCAAATCATGCTAAATGATATTTTAGACATACTAAATCACTTGTTTCTGCCTATTTGTTTTGTTAAAACATCATGCTTGAGATCAGAGTTAGTAGTCATATCAACACAAAGGTGGACAGCATGGTGAATTTACTACCTTGTGAGCCCAGCAAGCTTCACGCGGAATTCACTAAATTCATCCGGTTTAGGTGCCGTCGTTTCAGTGCTGTCAGATTTCACAGAAGGCAAAAATTTTTGCAAGTCTTTCTCAGCGCACTGATGCAGACGTTCCAAGCCAGACTCAGCCTCACCTGTCAAATACATAGAATTAACTGATGTTCCAAGAGTTCCCACAAGCAATTATAAACCCAGTAATAATGTCGACATGAAATAGAAATAACAAACCTTGCAGATACTCAAAAAATTCACTCTTGACCTTATCATCCAGATAGTAGCCATAAGCATATGTCCATTTCAGCACTCGCCTGCATTCTATAATCTGATGTACAATAGAGTGGTGAAAGCATCTTATATAAGAACATTTGTAAATTACAAAACCCATTGAAACCATAATATAAAATTTATGATGGCAAACCTGTGACCAAGCTTCAATTATGAACTTAAGCTGGGTCTCTGGTATCCCGAAAATATCAGTTAAATTTGCAAGCTGTGGCACAGAGGAACAGGGAAACAGCATTATAGTTGGTCCATCATGGAAGAGTTAGGGCAAGCAAGACTGAAATATAGTCTAGCACAGAAGAATATTAGAAACCAGCTAATACAGAAAAGAATGACAAGCAGAGAAACTTCTACATGGCACGTTGTGAGAGCCCTTAAGGTCCATAACATGATTTATTTTCTCACCTGATCCTTTTCTGCTTTTAGCAGATCTGCTTGGGCCTTCTGCCTCGACTGCAATAAAGGCAAACATGAGAACAGAAATTAATGCGCTCAGTTCAAAATATACCTTATGAAATGAAAGCATCCAAATACTCAAGCATAAAAATGCACCGGAGATCAAGAACATCAGGAATAAAAAATATATCGTTGACTGCCTATAAGCATATTGGTAGCCATGAAATAATTAGATAATGCACGTACAAAAGGCAACGCGATTATTTTTTGACTGAGGAAATAATCACGAAACAAACCCTCGAACAACCTCAAAGCATATTTGGTTAAGACATTACTCTTCTTATTTGGTCAAGACATTACTCTTCTTATGCACAACCAACATAATACTGAAATGGGTATCCCACCAAGAAGGCAAGAACTATAGCTAGCATTATATTATAGAGTAGCAGCACAACAAATGAGAAGGTTCAAACATTACATTATGAGCACAAAACAGATATATTTTGAAACCTATGTACGTCGAACTAAGGTACTTGAACGTACTGTCTGATTGGATGCCCAGCGCTCATAGTAATGCATATATCTCTCAAGAGAGTTCTTAGCTCTTTCCCTCCTTGCTTCAGTCTCATCATACTGCAACAGAAGCAATTTAAGTTCAAGAAGAAAACATTCTTGGAAATCAAAAGAACATAGCATCCAGCACCACAGAAAATCACAACATCCCAAAGATGAGCTGCTGTTCACCCACCAAACACAGGCTTCTAATCCCATTGTAGCAGTAGTGGCAGAAATAATATGACAATTATACTAGGATTCTACAAAAGGATTTCTCTGAAATGCATGAAGTAAAGAGAAGACATACAACTCCCTCTTTCTTTGCTGATTCATAACGATTGCAAGCATAAAAGCCACCTGTTCTCTCTCCATGATCTGACCATGCGCCTAGACATAACCTAGAATGTCCAAAGAACCTCAGACAAAAGAAGATAAACATGGCATGTATATTAATTCTTTCAAGCAGTGAGTGAACTATACCAGCAAAATTCGAATTTGCAAGGGGGGGTGCATGTCATATGCATGCATCCCTGGTTTTTCTCTATTGGCCGTTTGCACTTTGGACAGGGCTTAGAATTAGCCAGTATCCTGAAAAGATGAACACAACATAATAAACCTTTTCATGCAATTTGGAGTGCCATAAGGAATAAAATAAAAACAATCACAATTATCAGCTAAACACATTGACACACTATCTCTATCTGAATGATATGTGAATCTAGTGCAGGTAATGCAAAGTTTAAGTTGAACAGCATCTTGGTTGCTTGTGCCTAGTTAGGGCTTTTTTCAGGAAACAAACAAGGCAAATAGATGAAAAATTAAATCAATCCAAAACCTCTATAATCCACTTAAATCAAACTAGCTATCCTCATCATCTTCTTAATATAATGATACGCAACTCTCCTACATGTTCAGAGAGAAAAAAAAATCTAGCTATCCTCAATCTACAGCAGCAGTAACAACAAAGCCTATTAATCCCAAGCAAGTTACAGTAAACAAAAAAAAATGCTATCTTAAAAGTATATTAGAATTACTAGGATATTTTTCATAGTTGATGACACCCGATTCAACCTCACAGAAATATTTGTCTTGGCTTCCCTACCCACTTCCAAGTTAAACCGCTTAAAAAATGGTAATAAAAGCCTGTGAACCTGAACAACTAACTTTAGGCACAATTTTTTTCACCATCTCACTTATTGTCAGCAGTCAAGGTGAATAGTTCCAGGATTGTGACATTTACATTGTTGAATAAATTGCTAAAAGTTTGGTGAAATAGGATATGAAGCTCCAACCACACAGGAACTAGTTATCACTGTGCTTAGTCTGAACTGATAAATGGAACATTACAAAACAAATAATCAAAATCAGAAAGTTGAAATAGATTGTATCTTCCAAAAAAAATAAAGGAACTCCTTATCTATATGCCCTGTCTTAACTAAAATATAGTATCAACAAAAACCGAAACTTGAAAACCACATCAAATGCTAGTGTTGAGCCTGCAACGAACCAGTTCATGTTTTCAGATTCTGCACTGTTCTTTAATATCCACTTAGAAACAGTCTCACAGTTCACTGGTCGATGAGCTTCCTCAGTGCACTGCAAACAAGAGTAATGGATATTGATGAAGCCTTAGATGCTTGATCCCTAGGACTCGTGAAAACAAAAGCATAAAATCATTAGAAGAATGGAACCATCATACATTCCAGCAAAAGCTGAACTTGCAATTGCACGAGACATCATAGTTTTCATCACCAAGAAACTCCACAGCACATGTACAGTCAGGAGCCGGACACCATTTAGTCTGCATGAAATGAGGAATCACAATTGAGTTTACGGTGAGAGAACATGATGCCAAAGCAGTGTAAGAAAAAACAAGGCAGGCCCAAAGAACTGTGTAATTGGAGAATCAGTCAAATTGTTAAAACCTATTACCTTCTTGCTACCTTCAACATATGCACGTAAGAGAAATCGTGCATATTTTTCTTTATCCTCATCTTTAGCTAATTCATTAATCATCCCTTGAAGAACCATAGCACTACATGATGGATCAGGACATCTCAATGACAAACATCCTGGACCACCACCTATTGCAGCGCTAATGTAGCCTACAAAATTTAAATTGATCCATCAGAAATCCCCCCTTTATTAGGAGGGAGATAGTCACGTACAAGGGAAAACAGGATAGTCGTACGACGAATGTTACCAGCAGAAGCAAAACTTAACATATAGAAGGCACCAGAAAAACCTGATGTTTATGTCATTCATATTGACATTAGGAAATTTACTCAGATGTGTCTAATGTAGTTCTATGGCGTTACAGAAGAAAACAGAAAAAGGTTTATACTACATTTAGATTTCTGGGTAATATACAAAACTAGGCATGATCTGCTTCAATATCATTCTATCTTATGTAGAATATATAGGGGCATGCATAATACTAAACATTTAGTATTATCACAATCAAAGGATCACAAAACATGTTTGTGGGTAGTCAAGATAAAACATAAATTTGACCAGTCAAACAATGACAACAGAATCTAATCATGCAAGCATAAAGAGCAATAACAAGGGAGAGGAAGGATGGGAGACCTTCCCAACATTCATGGCAATAAAAATGAGCACAACCAGCGGAGCTCATCATATCAGAAGAATACCCTTCAAAACATATTCCACAAGTTAGCTGCAACCAAAAAGATTGTTAGAAGAAATTATGAATATATGCCAGAGCAAAGGTTCTACCAGATTACACATGCTGCTTTGATGAAAAAAAAGGCATAAAAATATGAAATATAAATCTTGCCTTCCTAGAGCGGGGCTCATGATTTCCATTCAAAAGTAAGCCAACAGTATGGCGGACTTTTTCTTCATCTGCAAACCATTCGTCACTCAACTTGCTGATGTTCCTGCATAGTGAATACAGAACACACAGGGCGCAGATGTACATTAGTTCCACTTCCACACCATCTAGCAATAAGAAAATGTCAGTGCATTGCTTCTAGCGCAGATTTAGTTTTATCATTCTAAATATATCCAAGTGCATAAAGTGTGCACTAGCTTTTGCGAAGAACCAAAAACAGGGAAAATTAGTAGGATCAAACTGAAGGTAGCAGTTTTCTTGATATCTCATGTATAGACGCAAACATATGAGAAAATAGAAAATCATTGCCATGATTAGCATATGGTACATATCATGCAATGTCATTTCCAGAGTATTTTGAGAGAATATTTACAGGTTCTATCTCGAGCTTGATAGAGGTACTTTCAACAATAAAAAGGCGGGGCTGCCAGCACCTTGGGAAGTAATTAAAAACAAGAAACAACATAGTGACCTACACATACTGCAGTACGATACTGTGTACAAAGATAAAGACATGAGTACCTGATTTCAGTGACTGTGTACTAACATACAGTATAATAAGGATAAATGCCATTACATTACAAGGTTGTTAAGAGTTTGCTGCCTTCAGAAAAGAATATTTGATGGAGCACTGACATAACAAGCTCACCATTTGTAGTGGTGCAGGAGGGCACACGCCTCTTCCCTTGTGATCAACAACACGGCTGATACCTTGCTTACATCTTCCTTTTGACGCTCAGATATAACTTCTTCGTTTAAAACCACAAATGTCTGTTAATAGCAAATGCAACTCCCCTTTTAGCAAAACTCAAGAGTATCACATGGAGCAAAATTATGGGCAGAAGAGCAAAGCAACACAAAGAAACCAAGCGTGATCACTCATCTAGGATGCTTGACAGAGGCTACAAGAGGCGGTACATCACTCATCTAGGACCGTGAAACTAACAGTCGATTAAGAAGCAAAGGAAACTCATGCAGTGCTACTTTTAAACCCAATTCAGCCCGCACAAATCAATACTCAGATTAAGATGCAAAAGAAGCTGCTGTAGTGCTACTTTTAAGCCCAATTCAGATCACACAAATCAATACTCAGCGGTGCATATAAATCAGGCATCAGCAGCCACGGCACTGAAATGATCATCAATTTGCAGCAGACCACCAGTTCTAATAAAAGTCTATGAACCGATCTAACACTTCACTAATTTAAGAATGAATTGATCTAACCCGCTACCACACTAGTGCTTCAGTACATCACTACCACTCTAGCGCTCTAGTACATCGCTTCCGCTCTACCACTCTAGTGCTAAGGTACATCGCTACCACTCTAATGCTCCAGTACATGCACTGATCGCCCAAATCCCCTTCTCACTGACATATCACATATGTAATGAAATAACTGAACTAAAAAACACCATCCCATTCAGGAGCACGGCAGCTTTTCAGCCTATTCCAACACATCCGAACTCAAACCCCAAGGATTCCGGCGATAGCTAAACATCCTAAGCACGGCACACGGCCCTATCCGCCTCATGCTCGCAGCATCGGCCTCACCTGCTCGCGCCTAGACACCACCTCGTCGGTCCCCTCGGCCTCGATGCCCTCGTCGTAGTCCCCGGCCACCAGCTCCTCCTCCTCGCTCCCGCCGTCGCCGTCGTCGCCCATGTCGCTGTCGCAGTAGTCGTAGTAGTCCTCGTCGTCCATCACCTCCTCGTCGCTGGCGGCGTTCATCTCCACATCGGAGTCCATCCGGCCGCGGCACGAATCCGGCGATCGGGAGATCGGGCGGGGCGGAGCGGGGCGGGGAGGCTAGGGTTCCTGCGGGCCGGGTTGGGCGGGCCTGGGAGGGAGAGGCCAAGAGGGGCGAGAGGTGGGCGGAGATCGGCAGAGAGAGTTGCGTGCCCGAGTCGGCACCGAGGCGCGTTTTTAATGGCGTTTCTTTTGGGTTTTCTATGAGCCGCGGGCGGGGTGATTTGGGAAAGCAAACGCGCTTATAGCTGGAGTAAGGGTTGGTTTAGTTGGTGAAAATTTTTGGTTTGGTTATTATATCACTTTCGTTTACATTTGTTAGTTAGTGTCTAATTATAGATTAATTAGGTTCAAAAGACTCGTCTTGTGATTTTCTACCAAACCGTGTAATTAGTTTTTTTCGTCTATATTTAATGCTCCATGCATGTGTCCAAATATTCGATGTGACGAGAAATCTTGAAAAAAATTTAGAAACTAAACACCCGCTAAGCCTCTTCTTCGTTTTCTTCACACATTTGATTTGACCCGTTTGATTCACATTTAAAACTCCATTTATTTTGTGCCGTTGTGTTGCTATAAATAAAAACTCAAAATGAAGTAAGTACTCTTGCTCCGAGTAGTAGTTGATTTTAAAGGAAATGTCAAGAACATGCGTGGACTTGAAATAAACACTTAATCGTTGTGTTGCTATAAAATTTAAATGATATATTTCCCTCCGATATATATTTCCCTCCGAAATGTTAAGAACATGGTCTGTCTCTTCCTCCGATATATATTTCCCTCATTTCATTTGATGTCAAAATTCCTTTTCTTTAAAAAATTCAAGCAACAGGCACCCAAACCCCGCAATAGCTAGTACGCACGCACATCCCACCGCGTGCACACGATTAAAGCCATGCTTTTCCGAGATTGTGGACTTTTGCAGCCTGGAGATTGTTAAAAAATTGGCGAGCTCAAACGTCCCAACAATGTAGTCCCCTTGTCATAACAGCCTGTAAGTTACAATGCACAGTTTAGGGGCTCAAACAAACAAACTGAGATGGTAGTAGTCGTTTGGCAACTATATATCAAACGGAATAGCCAAGGCCTGAAATGACTATGAATGTCCCTATTTATCAGGTCATTTTCAGTGAAGAGTTTTATAGTGTAGTTTTTAACAACTTATTTATTCTCTCTCCTCTAAAAAAACATTGTCACGTCATAAAAAAACATGCTTACGTGGCAACCTATTAAATGCAAATAAAACTTTAATAGAACTTTCACTGAGAATGGCCATAGTTTCAGTTTCCATTTTAAGGGTTATAGGCTTTGGTTCATCTTTGAGAATTGTTACATGCAACTTTGTACTAGAATAATACACATACAATCATACAATTTATTTCTCCCTCCGTCCTATAATATAAGGAATCTAGTTTTGTCCTAAGTCATACTATAGTAACTTTGACCAAGTTTATACAAAAAGAAGGAAAATATATGGGACTTGAAATTAACTTAATTAGATACATTATGGATTATATTTTAATAATATACCTCTTTGATGTGGCAGATATTAATATTTTTTCAATAAACTTGATCAATGCTATTATAGTTTGACTTAGGACAAAACTAGATTCCTAATATTTCAGGACGTATGGAGTATTTATTAGATTGTTTCTCATTAGTAACTCTTTGTTAATTAGATATAGATGGTACATATTCCATTTGTTTCAAATTGTAAGTCGTTTTAGATTTGTGCTAAGTCAGACACATTGGTAATCTACATGTTGAATATAGATGACATATAACTTTGACCAAGTTTATAGAGAATGTATTAACATCCATAATATCAAACAAATACATTATCAAAATATATGTCATGGTACATCTAATGAACCTAGTTTGGTGTTTGTAGCTATTTGTACATTTTGAATATTTGTGCTACAAAACGATAATATATGTGCTACAAAATTTAAAATTTGAATGCAACATTGTCATTTTGTTTACCGAGGAAGCACTAGTTTTGGTTTTGTTATTAATATAATCTTGTTAGAGAAAGTCCATGTATGAACTAGTATTCAAATGCACAACAATTTATGAATGATGATGTGCATAGTGGCATGAAAAAAGATCGTTTTGGTAGGCTAAAGATATCTTAAGCTTGCTAGCTACTTGCCTTATATGTCAAAGTCGTGGACACAAATTATGCTCTGGCGAAGCCTAACTCTATCAAAGTTGTCCAAGAGAGCGAGGGCAAACAACCCATGTAACTGTATTTGTAATTTTGTATAGAAATATTATCTCCATCCTGAAACTAAGCAATTCTAACTATGCCCTTAGTTAAACTATTTAAAGTAATAAAGTTTATAAAAAAGAGTATCAAATATTTAGATACCAAATACTGTTAAAATCTGAAAGTCCATATATGAACTTAGTATTCAAATGCACAATAATTTATGAATGATGATGTGCATAGACGCATAGTGGCATAAAAAAAAAGAACGTTTTGGTAGGCTAAAAATATATTAAGCTTGCTAGATCCTTGCCTTATATGTCAAAGTCATGGACACATCCTGCTCTGGCGCAGCCTAACTCTATCGAAAATTTTCAAGAGAGCGAAGGCGAACAACCCATGTACCTGTATGTGTAATTTTGTATGGAAATATTATCACCATCCTCAAATTAAGCAATTCTAAGTATGTCCTTCGTTAAACTATTTAAACTTTCATGAAGTTTTAGTGTCAAATATTTAGATACTATATATTATTAAAATTTGAAAATATATTTCATGAAAATTTTAATAATTATTATTTGGTATCACAAAGATTGATATATTTTTTATATAAATTTGATCAAAAGATAGTTTCACTTAGTGCTATACTAAAATTGCATTTTCCCAGGGATGGAAGTAATAATGCTGAAAACACCTTTTTTGAGACGGAAGGAGTAATGTTCAAAATATAAATCGTGTAAGATGAGGTTGAGCCGATCATGACCCTTCAAGCGATGACTGTCGGTGTTTGTTGAAACTTATGGACCGCAGCTTGCCATGCGCAGCACGACTCCATCGTACTTCCATGTGATTTGACAAATTGACACCACACACCGGAGTCTGCCCATATCATGGTAGGACAACATACACGCACAAACATGCGGCAAGCTACCAGTCCACCAACCACAAGTCCACAACTGACAACCCAGTCCGCGAATCCATCTGGAACTGGATGGAGCTCCTGACAATGCAAGAACCAGTCACAGAGAGTCAGAGAGCGACTGCTCTCCAAACCCTGCTCTCACGCTCACGGCCGTCAGACGACTGATGGCCGGTGATGCTGCATCTAAAGAGATCAAAGAACAAAGGTTGAAACTTGCATCACATATTGGCACTCCTTATTTTATTTCCAGCCAGTCTCAAGCAACTACAAAATAATGAAATATTGTGGTTTCTACAATACAATGCTCTAGCTATAATAACAATAGTTCTAGTTTCGCCCTAACTGTGATACAGAGAATCGGTAATGATATATATTCTACATCGAAGCAGCTTGCTCAGACCTCTCGGTGTCTGCAGGAGCCGCCGCCTCTTCCTCACCAAAGCTTGGAGCCTTGGGGATCAGACCAAGGATCTTGAACATCGCCTGGTCCGCGTCGAAGTCGTTGTTTGCGGTTGTGAGAAGTTTCTCGCCGGCAAAGATGGAGTTGGCCCCGGCAAGGAAGCAGAGCGCTTGCTCTGGCATGGAGAACCGTACTCGGCCTGCTGAAAGCCTCACCATTGCCTTTGGCATCACGATCCGAGCAGTGGCGATCATGCGGATGATTTCCCAGATCTCTACAGGCTGATGTGGAACATTAGTTAGCATAAACAAATTAAAAAAAGCAGCATGTGCAGATCTTATAGTCTACACATTGTAGCCAACAATGTGCAATCAATGACTTGTACTATACAAAGATATAGGCATGTTTTCCATGTGTGAGATGCAGGATCACCCAATAGCTGCAACCACCTAAACTATACACTACACAAAATAATCGGCAGTACGAATACCTTCTGGTCCTCAAGAGGTGTGCCTTTTACAGCAACCAATGCATTAATAGGAACACTCTCAGGGTGTGTAGGCAAGGTGGCCAGTGTATGCAACAACCCCACCCGGTCCTCCTCTGCTTCACCAAGACCAATGATTCCACCTGAAAAAAAAAATGTAGCACCATATTATACACTGAACTACCAAAGACGTATATTGCCCAGTTTTTTGTAAGCTGGAAGAGGATTGCTTTGTGCAGGGTAGTCCTCAGTCCTCGTATAAAAGCAAGAAACATCAGTAACTTTGAAGAATCACCTGAGCAGATGCTTATTCCAGCTTCACGGACATGCTGAAGAGTCTGCAGTCTATCATCATATGACCTTGTGGTAATAATGTTAGGATAATACTCTCTTGATGTATCTAGGTTATGATTATATGCTGTAAGTCCAGCCTTCTTGAGTTCTTCAGCCTGTTGTTTCTCTATCATGCCCAGTGTGCAACAGACCTCCATGCCCAAACCCCTGCATATTCAATTATCCAATGCATGCTAAAATGTTGAAATAAACTATAATGATCATGCATAAAACTTCTGTTGACCAGATATACCATCATATTCCATGCAATTAAGGCCTTTAAGTCAATGGCCTGTATATTTTAGGTGAATACACAAAGCTAGTTTGTTTGAGAAAAATACAAATTAGGTGAACAAAGGCATGATAATAGAACATTGACCTAGACAAAAATTTGTGCATGGTTATGCAGAACATGCGCCAAAATATATATATACCATAGTTTTATAGTATAAACAAAAGATTCCAATGAATACCTTATTTCCTTGACATATTCAAGAATCTGGTTGAAGTTTGTTTTCCTGCCGATGGTTTCTCTCCATGCAGCTCCCATGCAAAAACGGGTGCTCCCAGCCTCTTTTGCCTGTACAAAAATAGATTAGAAAAAGGAGCAATATATAGAATAGTGTACTGTGAGCAATAATAATATTGTACAGAATTTCATGAGTTATAAAGTTATAAGTCTACAATCAACAATAAGATTAGATGTCACTTTGCGACAGTTAAAAACAGCTGAAGTGAACTTGTCACCTCCCAAACAATTATTACATTAACAATACCTTTTTTGCTGCTTCTAAGACAGCATCTTTGTTCATCAATTTTTGGGCCTTCAATCCAGTATCGTATCTTGATGACTGAGGGCAGTAAGAACAATCTTCACTGCACCCACCAGTCTTGATTGAAAGAAGTGTGCACTGCTGCACTTCTCTGAATTTATGGGTAGTTCTGTGCACCTGAGCCTGAAAAAATGAAGTGGTTGTGCAGTAATTAGAAGAACAAATGGCACGTCAGAGTTGTTGCCCTATCAACTGTGCATTGTGACATAGTCACATGAATGCTAAATGCACATCACAGGTAAACTCATATTGTAAAGAACATTGTGTTCTTCAGAAGAATAATGATCCATTTGAATCGTTTCATCTTGTTACATCTCTATTCCGTCTTACAAACCGGCAATCTGTGGAGTTACTCCAAGGAATGCTTACAATCCGACGCTCAGTAATGTAATAGTTCTACACCAAATGAAGATGTTACATTGACCAAATATATCTAATAGGACATTAGTCACGCAATTTTTTTTATTGACCTCCATTTATCAGACTATCATGAATTTCAACAAATCATCATCCCTGATCTTCACTGCATGGTTTACAACAATAACTAGACTTTTCTATAGGTAACATAATGATAAAACTTTGGAAATTCGTAGCAGTGTAAACTTGTATATGACTTCCTCTACACAATTATGTGATGCTCCAACACTTGCCCAATAGGTATGAGAAGAACCAACAACCATACAGCCTTCTAGAGGTGGATCTTAGAAAAACTTGTCATGAACATCCCATTCCTGCTCCTAACAGTGAAATTTTCCATTAACTGCAGTGCCAACTATTGAAAGCCCCTATGAGGGAAAGGCTTGATGTGAATTTCCATGCTATAAGCTATACGGCCCTTGGGCATTGGGGGCAGTACCTTCCTACCAACACTACAGATGGACTTATAAATAGCTCACCTTTTTTACAAACTTATGAACACATAAGCTTGACAGTTGACACCAAAGTCCATATGAACAGTCTTTTCTTGCACACGCAACAAGGTAAAAAATTTTATAATATGAAAAGTCTGTTGGCAAAGACACAAGTTTGGGAGATTTTTTCTATATTACTAAGCCACATTAACCATGGCTGGTTCTTGTTACATATATAGGACCAAGAGGCCTGCTTTGCAACTGAAAGTAGAAACAAAGTAGCAACAACTAAAGTAGAAGAAAAGGTAGATGATAAGATGCTAAAACAAGATAAGGTGCCATGACATAGGCACTAACTACTACTACTTATCCTAGGAATGGAGCTCCAAAATATCAAGGACACAAGAATTATTCTTTCAAAGTCTGTCTTTGGCTTTCAACGCTAAATACTTTGCAGCAATGTTCAAAAAATCTGGACACGAAGTTCAAAAAGAACCCAATGAAGTTGACATCACTGTTGAAGTGTTGATAATTGGGGCTTCCCACTGGTTAAAAGTCCTAAAACCTAAATTGACAGAGTCGATGCTCATCACCACCACTTAACGAAACTTGGGTAGCTATCTGTGTACTAAATCCATCGACTGTTAGCTGTACATGGACTGATGTTTCATAATATATCCATATATCTGAGAAAGCAAATAAAATACCCACTGTCCTCATCCAAAGTTCCACTGAGCTGAAATATCAATCGCTATCGCTAAACAGAACAAGAAATTCCCCAAAATGAAACATTTTTGGCATTTGCCCTACCGACGACACTCTGTGGCAATCTCCACGGTTAATTTTTTTTTTTGACATTCAACTAGTACTAGCACCTCTCATGCAACAAATCTAGCGTTCACATCCCAAAGACTCTAGACATAACCTTGCCAGTAAATCCCGGCCTTCAACTGCCAGAAGCTCAAAGACAGAATCTTTCACTAAATTTCCAGCGAGGCCATTAATCCAGTACCAAACCCGAGCACCAGCAGAGGATTAGCGGTGGAATTTGGGATCGCGAGGTGTCCATTCCATTCCAGGCGGTGTGCCATGTGTGACGGGCGGGCGTACGTACCCCGTGGAAGAGGAGGTCGAGGAGCGGGGAGTCGTAGACGGCCTGGATCTCGGGCCGGCTCCAGTCGTTCCGCGGCCCGTCCCGTATCGCCCTCCCCGCTTCTGCCGCGGCCGCCGACGCCGACGCCGCGGTGGCCGACGAGAACGCCGCGGAGAGCGACGGGCGGAGGCCAGAGCGCAGGTTGCGCGCTAGCAGCATCATGGCCATGCTAGCAGGAAAGGGATAGAGCAGCAGCGGGCGATGTGGCCGAGGGAGGGAGGGAGTTCGTTACAGCTTGAAGCGAGCGTGAGACTACACGCTCGTCGGCTGGGGGCGGCTGCAGCGACTTGCGTTGCGAGTTGCGACTTGCTTTGCTGCGGTCCTGGCTGGAGCCGACGGGATTGATTTACGAGATTCGATTTTTTTTTCCACAATTCGTCAAACTTGTGGTCTGGCAGACGACGAAAGTAGTGTGGAAAGAGTACTCACTGTTTCGACTGGGGTTGCACGGTTGGTGAAATATGGGATAGGAGGAGCGACTGGCCAACTGCAGCGGTAGCTTTTAATAAACCAGCACTCTTTTTTTTATTATTATGGACACATGCTTCTTCAATTCAGATGGTCTGATTTTTAGACTCAACTCTACTATGATCTTTCGACTTAAGACCTCTGCTTTACGTTTTTCTTTCTTCTCATCTGCTACTCTATATTCAAACACGACAATTCAAATCCAAACAATCCAATAGAGTGCCATCTCAAGGAAACCAAAGTCTCATCACAACCGAAGTTTCATAAACAAAGTTCGTCACATTAGTAAGGGCCTGTTTTGATCACGGGACTAAAAATTAGTCCACTTTATGAATGAATAGATTAAACATGAGCTAATTAAGGGTTAATGGACTTTGACCACCAATTAGCCCTCATCAGCTTTACTATCCCAGAATTAGCTCGTTTAGACTTTCTAATTGTTATAAAAAAAACATGGGCTAATTATTAGCTCCATGATCCAAACACCCCTTTAAAAAACTAGGTAGAGATATGAATGGACCAAAGATGTTTGACGAGATCCTGCCGAAGTCTCTCGTGTGCTTGTTTTTCTCTTCATCAATCATCGTGTGGATCCTAAGAAAGTCCGACAACACAATTACACAAATAGGTTATGACGTTGGTATTCCTCCTCCCTTCGGCACCTCACGCCATCTTGGTCATAGTCATAGCCCCCCATTGTCTTGAACATCCCACTCATCCTCGATGATCATTTCTGCATGACCACAACAAATGTCATTATACACAAAAGAATATGTTTGTTCCAAAATCGAGCTGGACAACCTCAAGCGCTCAACGAAGGATCGGAGGAAGATAAAAAGAAGGGTTCGGGCTCGATCCCCAACGATCCAGGACGCCAGCTAGCTTCACTGCAGTGCACGTAGAGCATGGAATGGAAGGATCCAAGGCGGGCAACCGGCCGCCGGCAAGCACGATCTGAATTGATCTCTCTAGCTTCATGCATGCATGCTCTTCATTCTCCTATCTGTCTCATCCCATCTCATGCTGTCATGCTTATGCATGCACATGGCATGAGACAGCATGTCATCTTCGAGCCTAGAATATGTCAGGCATGAGCGAAGCTTTTGGCCTTTTGCCTACAACTACACTAGCGCGCGCCTTGTTTAGTTCCTCAACTCGGGGGTGGCCAATTCGGCACAGTGCCACCCCTGAGTACTGTAGCAGTTTTTTGTTTTCTTGTGGTAATAATTGTCTAAATCTTGATTAATTAGGTTCAAAATATTCGTCTCGTAAAGTACAATAAAACTGTGCAATTAGTTTTTGATTTCATCTACATTTAGTACTCCATATATATGCCGACATTTTGATGTGATGGGAAATCTTCTTTTTGTATAGTGGAATTTGGAAGTGAATTCTGGAATCTAAACGAGGCCTAGTATAATCTTTTCTCGTATCCGTACACTCCACGGACACGGAGGTCGGTCGCCTTCTCTGTCCCAGGCTCCCAGCTGTTTTCTTCGTTGGGTTAGTTTCCAAACAGCTGCTGTGCTAGCCGATGCGGCAATGCCTCTATATCTGCTGCCATTTCATCAGATCCTACAGTATCTCCGGCCACCTCGATC
Organism: Saccharum spontaneum; assembly: GCA_022457205.1. Taxonomy (NCBI): domain Eukaryota; kingdom Viridiplantae; phylum Streptophyta; class Magnoliopsida; order Poales; family Poaceae; genus Saccharum; species Saccharum spontaneum. The sequence goes on from CM039604.1 coordinate 49,534,254, forward strand.
CATCCATCGACCGGCCAGTGCGTGATCGACATCGTCGATCGGTCCTTCGCCGGCGTCCGCCGGCGATGGACGCCGAGGACGAGCGTGAGCTCCTGAATAAGATACGGGCGCTGGAGGAGGGCCAGGCCGAGCTCAAGCGCCAGGTGTCCAAGCTCCAGCGCCGCGGCTCCTCGTCGCATCAGCCCGCCGAGCAGTCCTCGTCGGCGTCGGCGTCGCGGCGCACCGGGATGTCCGCCAGGCACCACATGATGGCCGTGCAGTCCCTGGGGCAGGCTGCTCACGTCCTTGACCTCCAGGGGAAGGTCCTCTACTGGTAAAAAACACTTTTCTACCTATGCCATTCCTCCTGTGCAGTCACCAAGTTCTCAACTTGGCATTGGTCCAAACAATGGCGTGAGATTCTACATGAATTTGATCCAAATTTGGTTGCTTTTCCTCGTAATAATCCATCCACCAGGAACCGGAACGCTGAGCGTCTGTACCACTACTCTTCGGCGGAAGCAGTCGGGCAGGACATCACGAGACTGATCATCCATCCCGACGACATCCCTGCGCTGAACACCATCATCGGCAACATATTCACCGGCAAATGCTGGAGAGGGAAGTTCCCCGTGAAGAAGAAGTCGGGGGAGCGCTTCTTCGTCGTCGCCGACGCCACACCTCTGTACGACGACGACGGCAGCCTGACGGGCCTCATCTGTCTCGCGGACGATACGCGGACGCTGAACGAGCTCATTGGTACTTCGACGCCAGGATACTATTATTATCCGAAGAATTAACTAATTTGCATTGGTGTCTGCTACGTTCTGAAAGTTTTCTGAAATCCTTTGAAGTGTCACTGACAGCACTCACAGCAGAGGATGTAGGTGTCGGGATACCTGAGGCCGTTGGAGTTCCCAGAGAAGAGAGACTCTCATCCATGCTCACAGTGACAGGGACACTATGGCAACATGTTGCCAGCAATGCTTAGAGAAGGGGCAGTGGATGATTAACTGATCTGGGGTTTGGTTGTCAGAGTCACAAGTTCTGGTTTTCTTCTTGTTAAGTTTTTTTTCCTTTTTTTCCTGAGAGCTTCATGTAACCGTGCTGTATGGATTGGAGTATTCAAACTCAAAATGAAGGCATTTTTTTGTTAAAAGATAAGACTATTCAAAAGTTTCAGTTCTGAGACCACCCAACAACAAAGCAGGAATATCAGTTCCGGTTTCAGAAAGATTCGTTCATGGGCAGAAATACCGGATTTGCATACTGTGGAGTTTGCATTCAAACTCCAACAAAAAATTAAATGAATGGTTTGGAATTTTAAAATTCTGAAATTGTTAGGTCGTGTCCCATCAATTTTATCAGGAAGCATACGCCCAATGGTTTGATTCTCTGATAGAAGAGGTCCGGATTCAAAACCCCAGCGTGCAATTTCTAGTTTTCCTCACTCCACTAGTTGGGCCCCACTTGCCCTTGACAGCAAAATTGAGGGCAGAAAATGTTCTCCACTGCAATTCAATCTTTTGACAGTATATGTCATATTCGACTATATATAATCATAATACAATTGAAAAGGCCAAACTTCATTCATCAGCAGGTAAGGTAGAATTCACAAAATTTGATTGAAATTCCCCTAACATTTTAAATCCCTGGTAACAAGCTGATCACAAGAGGCGCAACCAAACTTACACATTAGGCCCTGCCTGAATCCTGAAGAGCAAATCATCAAATACACAACAAAGAATATAAGGATGATCTTTTCAAAAAAGAAAAAAAAGGGAAGGGCAACAAATGCACAAATGTGTAGCTTAAGTAATTAACTTTAGCTGCAGCAGCTCTCAAGCATACGAAGTACATGGGTTCAAAATAAATGCATTACCCCTTTTTCCTTCCCTTCCTCTCCAATAAACCCACACAATTCTGACTTTACAAAAGATAAATAATTCACAAAAATGGCATACCAAAAATAAATGGTGTTTCTTTACATGGGTTTTGAGTTGTGCATGTTGTCAGGCATCTGAAGATATATCGGGAGCACCAGCCGCCTGATATGGTGCATTTACAAGAAGAGGAGACAATGCCTTGACTACTATGCTCATGCTTGGTCTGAACTCAGATTCGTATTGAACACAGAGAGCCGCCACTGCTGCTAGCTGCGTCAACAACAAAAGGAAAAATAATTGCTGATGGCTGGGTATTTCACAAATTTGTTGCAACTAATGCTGATTTTGCTTATACCATCAACTTCAAATTTCAGTAGCCAATTTGAAAAATGTGGATTTTTGTATCACAAATAAAGGACACATGGAAGGAGAGAATGGGACATACTTTTGCAACTCCCTTTGGAGGGTATTCTCCATTCAATCTTGGATCAACACATTGTTTCACCTTGTCCTCACCAAGCCTTGGTGTTGCCTGAGTTGAACATGGAACAACATACATGATAAATCAGACCACTAACAATAACTACATAAAGTTGTTGATATTCTTTTGCTATATTTGTTCAGGTCCTTAGTGTGAAGAATTTAATTTATACCCAAGTAACAAGACTCTGCTGGCCCCTTGGCATTGTATGATCTACAGGTTTCCTTCCAGTTAGAAGCTCTAAAAGGACAACCCCAAAACTATATACATCACTTTTTTGAGTCAATTGGCCAGTCATAGCATACCTGCAATGCATAAGAGATCTCTTATGTCACCGATCAGATGGGGAACAAAGATAAAGTTCCAAAATATTCATTTCGTGCCACTCATAGATCCAAATATCTAAAACCTAATAAAAACTAGATATTTCTATTATCTGTGCATTTGTTGGTTCTTAGCTATTCTATAGTAGCCAATTTCCCCTTGGCCATTCATAGAGTTGCAAAATAGTCAAAAGATTATTAGCATGCTTCTTTATGATGAGGATAAAGGTAAATAAATGATAATTATGTGGGGGCATAATCCTAGATACATTATGCAAATTATGAGCAGAGTGCATATTTATGTCAAATATTACTCTGGAGCATGATATCCGAAGGTTCCAAGGACGCGAGTAGAATGTAGACGAGCAGCCATATCTGGAGATTGGCTTGAAAGATTGAAGTCTGCAATTTTAGCTTTGTAGTCCTCAAATAAAAGAACATTGCTAGACCGTATATCTCGATGGACTATGGAAGGTTGAACCTTCTCATGAAGATATTCAAGACCTTTTGCAGCATCAATAGCAATTTTGACTCTTTGCATCCAGTCAAGAGCAGGTCCAGGTTGTGCACCTGCAACACCTTTTCTTCCTGTTGAAAAAAAACAAATTTAGAAAGGACTTCATGTTTTCATCCATGAATATATATTTTTTATCTCCAAATGCCGCATATTAGCTAAGTGGCTAGAGCATACCATGCAAAATATCATGTAGAGAGCCCATTGTAGCGAATTCATAAGCCAGTAGACGTTGATCTCCTTCGATACAATAACCAAGCATGTCCACAAAGTTTTCATGTTTTAATCTTGAAACAATGGACACCTATATCCAAAATAGGAAAAGGGACAGATAAAATTGTTCAACATTAAGCATAAACAATATACAAAACATTATCGCAAAATGGATAATTTGCAAAAACAATTTTATTGCAGTTAATAAGAGTGTAGAGTATAATATAATTAAGTTATTTGCAGTATCAGGGTCTGGGCAAACCACAAACCATACCTGTGCTAGAAATTCATTATCAGGCTCAGGATCTGCTGAAGTATCAAGCTTCTTTACAGCCACATGTTGTTCGTTTTCCAGAACAGCATAATATACTCTTCCATATGACCCCTCACCAACCAAAGCCTTGGACCCAAAATCATCTGTCTTTTCTTTCAATTCATCAAATGACAATGCAGGTACTTCAATGGAAGGTGGTTTTGCAGGATCACTGTTTGAATTTAAACCGTTTCCTGAAAGGCATATGTTGAATATGCTTATGATCTCAGCAGCAGAAGCATGGAATGCAGAGAGAAAAGGCACAGAACAGTTATAAGCATGCCATGTAAACCCATCTCGATATTGAATACCATAAAACAATGAATAAAGTAAGAAGCACCTAAATAGAAGGTAACTGAACCACCTAAAAGTTCAATCAGCATGACATTCTAACTAATCCTTGTCCTCATCTGTACCAAACCTGCTACCTGAAATGCCTTGCGTAAGCTCAAATTTACCTGGCTTTGCATTGACAATATTGTAGCTACATTTGTATTTTTCTCTATGTCTTTGACTATTAAGTCATTTGAATGAGAAGGACAAAAGTTCAATCTAAGTGTTAAATACTACTCCAGTCAATTCTACTTGGTTATCTCTCGATAGAAGGATGTATTGATCAATATCATGTGCGCTACTAATGCTTGCCTAATAAGCAACTAACAAAGTAGTAGCAAGCTTGTACTCAGTTCTCCTTTTGAAATGAAAATTTCAGGTGGGGTTGTGCCTCATCCATTGAGCTGTCCACGTAGCAGGCCTGAGAACCATTAATCTTTCTAGAAAAAAGAATGTGTACAGGTAGCTTGCTGACCCAGGCCTGAACTAGTATCATTTTAGACTTTCGAATTTGTACAACAATGTTTAAGTGCAGCTGTTTGATCAACAACATGGCGCATTTTTGTAATGAAACCGTCAGATTGCCGAACTTATATTGGTTACAACACGGTATATTCAGCTAACTTGAAATGTATCCAACATATCTTTAGCTAAAATATATGATAAAAAATTAGTTTCAAAATTTCCATCAAGCATGCCATAGGGGATAAAAATGGGACTTGGTCTAGCAAAGAATAGTTTTCTGTCAAAACCAAAAGCTTGTCTTCACATGTTATGCTCTGTGCCGTTCATCTAATACAAGTTTAATCTACCACACCAGGGGCCATATAATCCCACAATTACGTCATCTGTCTTTCATTAATACAAAGTACAGACTAAGATTTGTGCTCTAATCATCTGTACGTTGATAAAGTAAGTAAGTAACGCTATAAGAAATATATCATAAACAACAGACGTACCACTTGTTCTATCAGGACTGCTTGTAAGTCCATTTTCGTTTTCAAGATACGGTGTGTCAAAATGACTGCAGCAAAGCCACCGGCGCATAGTGACCTATTCAGCTCTGCTCTTGGTTCTTGTTTTCCTTCCTTCTCTGTTCCTTCATTTTAAATGAAAAAGGAAAAGCATATTTGATGTAAGCACCAATAAGTCTCAAGTTCCATGCAGCAGCCATTGCACCCAACATTTTAATTTTTTTTATCGAATATGCACGAGAGTGCATATCATTGCATTAAGAAAGGAGTAAGCAATATGCAAGTACAAAGAGTGGCCGAAACCAGGATAAGAATCGCTACATTGTTACAACAACTCCCAAGAACTTAGCAGGCAGTGGCCTACCCTCCCGACGCAATACTCCCTAAGTGTTTCGCCCCGGCCTGCACCCACAGTTCCGCCTGAGCCTTGATGACCTGCAGTAACTCGGCAACCGGAGATGCGGATTCCCTAAAACAGCGGGCGTTGCGTTCCTTCCACAGCTGCCAGGACACCAACGCGAAGAGTGAGTCAAGGCCCTTCCTCTGGCTGGTTTGTAGTCCGGCCCGCATTCGCATCCACCATGACCGCACGGTCGTTGAGGCTGGCGGTAGCGGGCGTCCCAAGGCACTACACATGAAGAACCAAACCTCCCTCGAGTACGGGCAGCATGTCAGGAGATGGTCAATAGTTTCAGACGCCTGATCGCACAGATAGCACTCCTCTCTTGCCACGAGCCCATGTCTAGCCCGTCGGTCGTTTGTCCAGTGGCGCCTTTTGAATGCTAGCCAAAGGAAGATCTTGACCTTCATGGGCGCCCAGGTCTTCCAGATCAGGGAGTGGCCGCGGAAATGAATGGCTCCGGTGTGCATCATGGTGTAGGCGGACTTGGCGGAGTAAGACCCATCGGGAGTCCATCGCCATATCGTCTGGTCTGGCCGGTCATGAAGCTGAACCAGGGTTGTGGCATTCCAAAGGTCGAGATACTCCGCTGCTGTTGTCGTGTTGAGCCCCCCCGAGAAGCTGCGCGTCCAGTTCCTGTCGGTGAGCCCTTGGAGGACGGACATTTGAGCCCTTGTCCTAGCTGGCACCATCAAGAATAGGTTCGGCGCAATGTCTCTCGGCGCCTCGCCATCAATCCAGCGGTCCTCCCAGAATAACGCCTTTCTCCCGTCCCTGACGATCGTGAAGGTGGAGGCACGGAAGAATACGTACACCTGCGGGTCGACCTTGATCGGTAGTTGGCTCCATGCACGCTGGCTGTCCGTTTTTTGAAGCCACAGCCATCGTGCCTGGAGAGCGTAACCTGCGAGTTTGAGGTCCACAATCCCCAGCCCGCCCAACTCCTTAGGCCTGCATGCAGTCTCCCAGGCGACCATGCATCGGCCACGCACCGATTCGTCCTTGCCGACCCAGAAGAATTTTCGGCATATTGCATCAATCTCCTTCCTTGCCCACGGTGGAAGGCTGTCAGCCATCATGGAGTAGATGGGCACCGCCCTGAGGACCGATTTGATCCACACGAGCCGACCACTTCGCGCCATGAGTGAACCGTGACATGGTGGCAACTTGCGCGCCACGGACTCCACCAGGGATTGGACTTTTTAATTTTCGGGGAAAGCTTCAACAAATACAATTGGCAACACTAAACTGGCAAGTGCCTACTAGCCATTCAGTTACAGTAGTCAAAAACCATAAAAAAACAAACAAACTGAGAAGAACAGATTACATATAGATGATTGCATGGTATGGAATTTCTGTGTTTATTTTTCATCGAAAAGAAATCAAGCTTGTCCAATTTGAAAAGAAACATATATTAGCTATTCTACCAGCCCACATTCTACTTCAACCAGAAAAGAAGATTTTGCATAGTCCAATTTGATGCTGGTCAGTCACAAACTCACAGCTCACAATAGATATTATAATCTTAACACAGATGAAATACTAGTACACGGCTTCCACGATATGATCAACCACCAGAGACCTCTTCAGAGTCGAAACAACAGCAGAAATCTGCAGAGAGCCACAACATATTGCCGGAAGGACATCTCTAGTGTGTACTATGAGATATCCAGAGAGACACTGAAAGCATTGAGCTCAAACTCAGACATTCGATTACACTAAAACCGAGCCGAATCACCTCCTTAATTTGAACCCACAAATAGCCCGGATTTAGTTTCCCAAAGTATCAAGCCAGGCAAAACCAACGTAAATGCAGGCGCCAGGCGGGAGCCTCTTTTCAGTTTCAGATCACAAACACAATCCGAGAGATGGAGCGAAACCCTCACCTGCTGCCGGGACCGGGAAGCACGTACGCGAGCAGTGGAGGCGGGCGGCCTCGGCCTGTTCGATTGGTTTCCGGGCTGGCGGCTCGCCACCTGAGGGGCAAGGGGCAAGGAGGAAGGACGGAGGGAGCAGAGCAGAGCAGAACAGAGCAGCGGAGGGCGGCGTCTGGCTGTGCTGTGACTGAGCTGGGGTCTGAGCTGTGGGGAGGCAAATCATTTGGCCATTTCAGCTGGGCGGCGGAGTCGCCTTTCCGCCTGTAGCCTGCCTGTCGGCCTCCGCCGGCACCGCTCGCCTCGCTCTTTCCAGCTCCGCCGCGCTTTTCTTATGCGTTTGGTGATCATCCCCTATTATTGCCGACTCACTGACTGACTGATTGATCTGCCCCCGTCACCTGCTCCCACGGATTTGGTCGCCGTCGAGTTTGACAGTTTGATTGAATGATTGGTCGCCGCCGGCATATAATAGTAAATAAACAAGCTTAAAAATTCGCTAAAAGCCATCTGCTTTGATCGCCAACTGAAACTGATTGTTTTTTAGGTGGCAAACAAGAAACAACTGTTCTTGGTCGACAGATTGTACAGAAGCGCAACGAGTCGCCGTCCGTCGCGCTCGTAAATTTCCGCCGCCGCCCGGGCCGGCACGTTCCAACGGACATATGGATGGAGTGGGCCCCGGCCCGGTGAGAATTTATCCACGGCCCATCAGCCCATGGGCCTACGCAGAATTCATCATCATCGCTTCAAGGCTTGCTCGCTCTCCATGTCCGAGAGGAACCGGGCGAACGTCGCCCGCGCCGCGCCTCCCTTCGCCGTCGCGGCCCGCGCCTCCTCCTTCCACGCCGCCGCGCGCGCCCTGAGCCCCTCCCCCTCCGCGGACTCCATCACGAGCCGCACCTTCGCCTCCACCTCGCCGGCGCCGACGAGGCCCGTCGCGCTCGCGACCTCCACCTCGATCCCGACGGCCATGCCATGCGCCGCCGTCACGAACACCTTGTTCATCCGCTGCTCCGCGTGCATCGGCCAGCACAGCATCGGGACGCCCGCCGCGACGGCCTCGAGGGTGGAGTTCCACCCGCAGTGCGTCACGAACGCGCCGGTGGATGGGTGCTGCAGAATGTCCGCCTGCGGAGCCCATGACCTCACGACGAGGCCACGGCCCTGGGTCCGCTGCAAGAACCCCTCCGGAAGGAACCCCTCACGGTCCTCGTCGTTGCCGGCCGGCGCGCGGATGACCCAGAGGAACCGGTGCCCGGATCTGTCCAATCCCACGGCGATCTCCCTGAGCTGCTCCGCCGAGTGCGCGGCTTTGCTCCCGAAGCAGAGGAAAACGACGCTGCGCTCCGGCCGCGCGTCCAGCCACGCCAGGCACTCGTGCGTCTCTGCGCCGCCGTCCTCTCCGTTGAGCAGCGGGCCGACGCAGTAGACCGGCGGCAGCGCTCGCCCGGGGACGCACCGGGGATCCCTGAGCGCCTTCACGGCCGGGCGCTCCAGCGACTCGAACGTGTTGACCAGGACGCCGCCGGTGGCCGTGCAGCGCGCCCAGACGTCCGCCATGGCCCTGCACCGCTCGTTGTCCGGGCGCTCCAGCAGGCTCCGGACCAGGTGCGACGCCGGCACCGGCGGCACGCCGAAGAACTGGAGCGGCGCGTCGCCGAGCTCCTTGAGCCCCGTTTTTCTGCCGGCGAGTAGCGCTGGGACCTGGATCAGCGCGGCCAGCGCCGACGCGCACGTGGCGACGAACGTGTACGCGGGGACGCCCAGCCGCGTTGCGACGTCGATGGCGTCCACGCAGAACGCGTCGAGGACGAGGCAGCGCACGGGGACGGGGGTCGTGCGGAGGAAGCGCTCCAGCGCGCCGTTGTACCGCCTCGGCAGCAGGAGCAGAGCGTTAGTGATCTTGCTGGCGGCGTCGGAGTCGGACGGAGGAACCGGAGGGAGGACGTGGACGGAGATGCACGGATAGGAGGCGGCCAGGCGCCGGGCGACGGCGCTGGTTGCAGTGGAACCGGACGGGTCGATGAGCACCATCGTGACGGGGTAGCCGTGGGTGATGAAGGCCTTGGCGAGCTCTGCCATGGGCGTGACGTGGCCGACCCCGCCCGCGCCGGGGTAGAGGACGACGGTCGCCGCCTTGGAGGATTTCGTCTCGTCCATGGCGAGAGGTGGATGGCAACGGCAAGTCAGACAAAGATCGGAGTGATGATGTGCAGTGCAGGTGGGGTGGAGATGGTGATGGAGCTTAGCTACCTCCTGACCTGTTGATTCCACTGCTTCGCTCCGACACCAATCGCCTCCCTGCTACTTGCAATCCAAGTATATCAACCTAAAATCTGTAGAAAAATCTTTCAGGGTCGGCGATTGCTGCAATCTGACGCTCCAATCTTGGACGAGCTCGACAAAGGGAGAAGCAAAAAGGGGTAAGAAACAAAGGAGGCCCCATCCATCTTTCCTTTACGGTAAACTGGTAAAGCTAGCTGCACCTGCACTCGTCTGAATATCGAGCACGATCGAGGAAGCAGCAGCTTGGCAGCTTGGCTCTCAGGGCTTCCCCAACGAAGGCTAACAAGTTTGTTGGCCTCAGCCAAAAGCAGTAGTAACAAAAAAAAAATTGGCCTCCCAAAACTCACAATGGAGACAACTTCTTTTCTCTGACGCAAGCAAACACCTTTACCTGTTTCCTGGCGTGAGTGACCAGGTTTATTTGCTGGGACCATCGGAGGTAGATGCTTCCCTAGCTGCAACGCGCGCTCCAAGAGATGCTCTAGCTTTTCGTCAGATGGAGCTATCACCTCCTCTGCAAGATACTACGCCATGCTGCGGGCACTGGCGGAGCTAGGAATTTACAGCTGGGTATGCTAAGTGTACAAAAATTTGATGCAAATATACAATCTATTGGATGAAAAGTTATAATGGCCATGACATTTATCAAATCCATCCATATTAACCAAAGTACAGGTTCGAAACATAAATATTACAAAACAGTCATGATTATTACAATATAACTCTACGATCCCCTTGTTGAAAGAGATTGATGATATCTTCATCTTTCATTTGACTGAAGAATTCCCTCTCATTAAATATAACCAAGCAATTGTTCAAATATTCATCACCCATTTTGTTCCTTTGCTTGTTCTTCATAAAATTCAGTGTGGAAAACACTCTTTCAACACTGGCAGTGGCTACGGGTAGAATTAACACCAACTTAAGAAGCTTGTAAACAACATAAAATTGTTCATCCTTTTGTGTGTCCACAAGCTTAACTGAAAGTTCACATAGGTTCTTCAAAATTTTAAACCTTTCATCTCTATGAACATAAGAATGGACGATGCGTTCATCCTTATATTTGCTGCGCTGCAATTAGATCGACGAATCGACGATGCGTTCCAGGGCGCAACAAAAGCAGATCGAGATGAGCGGATGTGCCACCGGCCGCCGGGAACCTGCTACACCGCAGCAGCAGATCGAGATGTGCCGCCGCCGCCGTCGCTAGTTCCAGTGCCCTTGGGACGGGACGGGAAGTAGCGATTCGTGACTTTCGCGATTCTGAATGAATGTCAAGTTGCCGACGGGAGGTGGCCGCTTGGGCCTAGTCAATTGTTGGCCTGCTCGGCTGCCACTCAGCTGCTTGTTTGTGGGCTTTTGTCTCTTGGTCCAATTAAACAATAGCATATACACGTATACTAGTATATGTATTAATTTTTTTTGCCAAAATCTTGGGTATTCCAATGAACATACACGTAGCTCCGCCAGTGGCTGCGGGACTACTACTCATGGTGATGTGGATTTGAAGAGCAGATGTGGAGGTTGAGGCAGTTTGTCCAGATAAGCGCCCTCAAAGCTGAACTGAACGGTGAATTCAAGTCATGCCTCGACGAGGGCTCGAAGCAGCCACGGGATGTAGGCAGACATCATAGGGACCTGCGCCCCCGCGCCCACTCCACGCCCCGCACGAGGAAACCCACGTGGGTTGACCCACGGCTGCGCCCCAGCAGCAGCGACAGCCACCGGCCGTGCCATGCAACACCCCGATTTATTCAACATCCAGATGAAACCTTTGCAACATACGTTTAAAACAGATGAAACATTTGGAACATACAGTTGAAACACCATTGCAATATGTGTAACATCCCAATCTACTTTTAAAAATCCAGATATAACACCTACAAGATACAAAAGAAGACAGATAAAACACTTGAGACATGCATCTGAAACACTTACAACATACATGTAAAAAAATAAATAAAACATTGGGGATAGACACTTGCAGCATACGTGTACAACCATGCAACATATGCAACATCCCGATCTACTTTTACAATATTTGCGTGAAACAACTGAAACACTTGAAACATGAGCTTGCAACATGTCTAAAAAAGCGTCCAGAAACACTTGAAATACAGCATCGCCATGCGGCCATGACCTACCTAGTAGGCAACTGCAATGGCGCAGGCTCGCTAGATGGTGCACGCCTGCACGCCCCCGCCATGCCCATAGTTGGTCGAGGGAGAGGAGACGCTGTAGGATCTGGGGAGGCTGCCACCGGGCGGGGTAGGGGAGGGTCAGCGGCTTGCTTGAGCCCGTCGATCAAGCACCAACGGCTTGCTTGAGCTCACCGGCCAGATCCAGAGGGATGCGGGGAGGGTCACGACCGCCATGGAGTGGGGGGAGGGGACGCCATGGAGGCCGTTGGACTTGAGGGAAGACGCGCGTGGAGGAGGGGTGTCGCTGGATCCATGGAGACAGAGGCTACGACGCACTTGAGGGGATGCCATGGCGCTTGCCTCAGTGATTTTTTTTGTGAAGAATGGAGACAGTGCGGGCGAGAGGCTAAGAGTATATGGGGCGTGGTGTGGGCAGGGTCCGTTAGAGAGCGGCGTGACTCGGGCGGGCTCCGTCTAGACGGGCGGACTATCGAATAGGGGCATTACCGAAAAAAAGAAATGAAACAATTTTAAGTTTGTCATACCAAATAAGTATCATTGGACTATCTTCTAAAAATTTGGTGAAACTTAAGAAAGTTTGACTTATCTCAAACCTAGAATTGCATTTTTTAGCATGGATAGAGTACCACACATCGTCCTAGGGACATGTGGCAATTTCCATGATAACCTCTATTCCTGGAGCTAGAGCTAGAGCTAGACCTTGACTACAAGATAAATAGATGCAGCTAGTAAATCTGACTCGGGATGGAGTTCGGTGTAGTGGAGACCAGAGAGTGAACCAGTCATAGCCAAACTTATTTTAGAGAAGAGCTTAAAAAAAGAGCTCCAAGGTGTTAGAAATATTCAGCATTTGACTAGTATTAGTGGTAGACCTCTTCCATGCGTGATCATGCATATGTGTTGTACTAAACATAGAGCATAGTCATAGACTAGATCCTGGTCTTTGGGCCTTTGTATGGTTGTAACAATTCATCTCTTGTAAGCCACGGTGGGGGCTCTTCCCACCTTCTATTTAACACGCAACTGTGAGCCTCAACAGGCATCACGTTACAACCATTCAACCATTCTTACATGGTAATCAGAGCCTAGGTGATCAATCCACAAAATCTTCAGCCAATTCGCAAGAATCTCCAATGGCCTCTTCCTCCATTCCCCCCATAGCCTTCTCCTTGATCGGTTGCCTGATTACGGAGAAACTTGCCAAGAACAATTACTCCACATGGAGCACCCACGTCCTATCTGCCATTCGCGGTGCGCGACGGGCACAGTTTCTCGACGCCAAGACTGCAGGGATGCCGACCAAGATGGTGGCAAAAGTTGTGGACAAGCCAGAAGAACTGATCCCCAATCCCGACTATGATGAATGGGTTGGTAAGGATCAGACAATCTTCAATTATCTCTACTCATCTGTGTCCAGGATGTGCAAGTGCAGGTGTCCCACTACACAACCTCCACCGAGATATGGAAGGTCATCCAGGACATGAACGCCGCTCAATCCCGCGGCAGGGTAATCAATACCCGCATGGCGCTAGCAAACGCGCAGAAGGGATTGTCCACTGTTGCTGAATTTTTCAGCAAGATGAAAGGCCTCGCCGACGACATGGCGGCGGCTAGGAAGAAACTTGATGATGAGAAGGTGGCCTCGTACATTCTCGCTGGGCTAGACACAAACTTTGATCCGGTTGTCTCGTCCATGGCGACGCGTGTGGAGCCTCTCACCCTCGGGGAACTCTACACGCATCTCGTCAGCTGGGAACAAAGGATGGATCTGCATCAACCCAGCAACTCAGGCTCCTCCGTGAACACCGCCACTCGAGGTGGTCGCGGAGGCTTCTAGCACGGCGGTGGAGGTGGCTTCCAGCGTGGAGGCGGCCGAAACCGTGGTCGCGGCAACCGTGACAACAACTGTGACAACCACGGCAACCGCGACAACAACGATCCCTGTAAACTCTACGGCCGTGAGGGACACAGCGCCTACCGGTGCTACAAGCGCTTTGAAACCTCCTTCAGGCCACCACCAGAGCGGCGCTCAGCCTTAGCTGCAACCACATTGAAAGGTCTTGATGGCTAGAGGGGGGGTGAATAGCCTTTTAAAAATTTCTACAAAGACAAGCTAAACAAGTTTATCAATACAACAAATAGCGAGATGCGAGTTTTGCTTAGCCTACGGGGTGTTTGCAAGCCACCTATCCAATACACAATACTAGTATAATGGCACTCAACCACACAAGTCAAACCGAGAAGGTAACTATAACTACAACTAGCAAGCTACACAAAAGAGCTACTCTAGCAAAGCTAACTAGCTAGCAAAGATAACTAAGAAAGTAATACGGAGTTGAGTTAGGAGAGTTTCACCGAGGGGCGAAGTATTGAGCCAACCAATATGATCAACAATGAATACCAAGACAACCGAACACCGAGATCAATCAATCACAATATGAAAGTGATGACACGAAGATTTATCCCGAGGTTCACGTGCTTGCCGGCACGCTAGTCCCCGTTGTGTCCCTCTTCACCACGTGGTTCGGTGGCTAATCGGTCTCACACCGAGCCTCTCAAAAGGCGCCACAAGAACCTACCAAATGGCAAAAGGTTGCAATGACACGAGCAATTTACTAATGTTGCCTTTGGCGCTTCGCCGAGGTAGGCACAAACCCCTCACAATCACCGGAGGTGGCCAAGAACAATCACCAACTCTTGCCAACGCCTCCAAGCTGCTCCAAGCCATCTAGGTGGCGGCAACCACCAAGAGAAATAAGAATCCCGCAGCAAATCAACCACCAAGTGCCAACTAGATGCAATCTCACAATGCAAATGCACTTGGATCACTCAATCTCACTTCGAATATGCAAAGAAGCAAGAGAGATGAGTGGGAGGGGAGTTGCTTAGCTTAAAGTGCTCATAAGTATGTCAAAAAATCAAGAAGAGAGAGCTTTGAGCCGGCCAACGAGTATTTATAGACGTACCCCTTCGAATATAGCCGTTACGCACTTAAAACAGCCGCAGTCGCGCTGACCGGACGCGCTGGTCGCGCGGACCGGACGCGCCGATCACACAACGGCTCTTTCGCGAACCACCGACCGGACGCGCTGCACGCAACGACCGGACGCGTGAAGTTCGACCGGACGCGCTGGTCCCGTGACAGACCGGACGCGCTGGTCAAGCCTGAGCAGCGCACAACGAAACAACGACCGGACGCGCTGGAGAACTGACCGGACGCCACAGTGCCAGCGTCCGATTGGAGTCCAGTAAGCTCCCTGATCGACCGGACGTGTCCGGTCGACTGTGACCGGACGCGCTGCGCGTTCGATCAAAAAGCTGAAACTCGCGTAGACGCTGAACACTGACCGGACGTGTCCGGTCAAACAGAGACCGCGTCCGGTCCAGCGTCCGGTCACCAATGTGACCTCCGTTCGCCTCCGTTTACCTCCGTTTGATTTCCGACTTCCGGCGTAGTGGAAAATAGGCGTTTCAATTCCTCGAAAATGCCTGAATCCCGCCTCGCAAACTCGGCGGAAGGGAGAGAGGACCCCAAACCCTCTCTACCGCTCAAACTCCACCGCCTTCGCAAACGTGCTAACATCACCAAGTGATCAACACCATGTGCATGTGTGTTAGCATTTTCATAATCATTTTTCGAGGCGTTATTAGTTCTATCCAAATGCATAGACATGAAATGCACACCTAGAGGCACTTAGGAGTTCAATAGCCGCGTCATTCCCCTCTTTATAGTACGGCTATCTATCCTATAATGTAACCACACCCACTAGGTGTCTTGGTTACTAAAACATAACCCTTAAGCATATACCTTTGCCTTGCTCACGTAGGGTTGCATCCAAATCCAAGTGTGGCCATCATGATCACCATGTCCATCTTGCCACCAACCTTGGAATGTACTAATCCTCATATGCTACATACAACTTAGGCATAGGATTAGTACTTAGGCATTGTTACTAATTACCAACACCAAACATAGGACTTTCACACATCCTATGGCATCGACACAAATTGGTACACCGACAACGGTGCTACCGATCACATCACAGGCGAGTTGGACAAACTCACTGTGAGGGACAAATATCATGGCAATGATCAAGTACACACAGCCAGCGATGCAGGTATGAGAATCAACCTAATGGGTCAAAGTATTGTTAAAACCCCAAAACGCAATCTTATCTTAAACAATTCCTGAGGCTAACAAAAATTTGGCCTCAGTTCATCGTCTTACATATGATAACAATGCCTTTATTGAATATCATCCAAATTATTTCTTGATCAAGGATCAGGTCACGAAGAACATACTACTTGGAGGAGAATGCAAGGGTGGATTGTATCCACTGAAGTTGCCATCGACATCCAGTTCATCTTCAACAAATAAAACCACACATGCTGCCATCAAGCCTTCATCATCTAAGTGGCACAACCGCCTTGGCCATCCATCCTCTACAGTAGTACATCAGGTCCTTAGCAAGAATCAAATTTCCTTTATTTTCAAGCCAAATAAATCTTCTGTTTGTGATGCTTGTCAAAAGGGCAAAAGCCACCGGTTGCCATATCCAAAATCAACAAGCATGTCAGCATCTTCTTTTGAACTTGTATTTTCGGATGTATGGGGACCAACTCCAACCTCTATTGGAAGAAACAATTATTATGTCAGTTTCATCAATAATTTTAGTAAATTTACGTGGATTTACTTGTTGAAACACAAATCTGAAGTCTTTCAAAAATTTCATGATTTCCAATCCATGGTAGAACGCCAATTTAACAAAAAAAATTCTTGCTATCCAAACCGATTGGGGAGGAGAATATCAGAAACTAAATACCTTCTTCCAACGTATAGGAATATCTCATCATATTTCTTGTCCTTATGCACATCAGCAAAATGGATCTGCTGAAAGAAAACATCGTCACATAGTAGAAGTTGGTTTGTCCTTGTAACATCCTATGTTTTGCATCATCTTAAAAATCACTAAAAATTTGAACTTTTTAAAACTTTACAACAACTTAGAACTTGATTAGCTTATCTTCCGCAAACCACTTTAAATAAAATGTTTTCCGAAAACCCTGCATCGGAATTCACCATATGCATTTAGTGTAGAACGTTTGAATTATTTGCTTGCGTGATTGTTTGATTGACTGAATGCTTGCTTGCTTGAATGCGTGTATGTTTGCTTTCTAGAATTTATATTGCGGCACCAAAATAACCCCCTTAATTTCCAATTGCATTCTCGAATTATTTCTTTATAGTAGTAGCAAATGTGTCATAAGTATAAACAATATTTAGTTACCTTCTCTGCTTAGTTATATTAGCCACCGCATCACTAGGTTACATGTTTAGTTGTTCTTCATAATATAAGTTTACATTTAGTCTTTATGCATAAGAAATCCTTGCCTTTAAATTCTATCATATAGAATATATATATAGAATATTTAGTTATGCATCATAGTTACATTCTTTAATACGTCATTTATTTATAAAGCATAATGCATACATATACATACATACTAGCGATTTCCTTTGCTTAAAGCACTTAGAATATACATAATATACGTACATCATATATATCTTAGTCTTCTAATTAATGAATAATACATACATATAGGTATACATACATGCTTTAGTTATACATATACATATGCACTATTAGTTACAAAATAGAAAAAGGAACATCTACTGTGTACGCCTCCCTCCCCTCCATCGGGCCCAGCCTGAAGTGCCTCTCGGCTTGGTCATGCCGAGCAGCACCAGAGCGCCGCACCCGCAGGGACACCGCATCCGCTCCGCGTGACCTCCGCGTGGACGCCACGGACGCCGTTCTCCTGTTTGCGCACGTGAAGCATGTCTGCCGAGATATTTCCGCGGACCGATCCTCCCAGCTGTCGCTTTCTTCTTCCCCAAGAGGTCAACGAACTCACTGTGCTCCGGTCACCTTGCCGCCTTGAGGTCCACCGGCGCACTGTGCCGAACCGCCTTACTCCGCCTATAAAAGGCTGCCGAGCTCGCCTATCTCGCCATCAGCGGAGCTGAGCTCGAGCACGCGAGGGGAAGGTCAACGAAGCTCGGAGTTCGGAGATGCCACGGCAAGGGCCTGCAGAGGGGCATGGAGCCCCTGCCCTCGTCGCGACGGAGCCGAACGCCGCTGCCGAAGCCCTCGTCGCCGCCGCTGGAGACGGGCTCGACTCGCCGGTGCCGAGCTCCACCGTCCGCACGCTGCCTTCGCCGGAGCTTGAAGCCGCGCGGGCGCCATGAGCTCGTCCGGAGTCAAGCACCACCGGGCGCCGTCGCGCTCGCCCCTGCTCTCCGGAGCCGAGACAGCCGCCGTCGTCTGTGCCCTTGCCTCGCCACAGTCCGCCGCCGAGCGCTCTGCTCTGCTCGACTTCTGCTTCACCCCCTCTATCTCCCCTGCTTTTGCTCTTCCACTCGCACGCACGCCAGAGCCGCTCCACCTCTCTCCTCTTCCTTCCCCTGTCCGCTGCCCCGGCGAAGTGGACGGAGGAAACCAGCGCCCTGCCCTGCCGCCGCCGGTGCACAGCACCTGCTGCTCTCCCACTCTCCCTTGGTCTCGCTCTCCTCCCCCTTTTCTCGCTCGGATGACTGCCCGGCATGAATGGAAAAGGGATGGGGATGGGAACGACCACGGCACAGGATGAGGATGATGGGTACCAGCCCTGTGACCGACCGAGTGGCCAATCACGTGAACTGTCCATCCCCTCTCTTCTTCTATAGACTCAGTTCACATAAAATAAAGGCAGGCAAGGCGTGAGTCCACCAGATCGGTGTTTGTGTCCAGGAGCACAGTGCCGGTCAGTTTGGACAGCTGGTGGACCCACGTGTCAGCCCAGAGAGAAATTAGGAGTACTACACGAAATCGTACACGGTGTACTAAAAAGTAAGTTTATAAATATAGAAAAATTCGTAGAAAAATTCTAGAATAAACTAGAACCAGTTTAGGTCATATTTATATAAATTGCACTCATTTCCATAATATAATAATTATAGGAACATTTTCCATGCTTACTTCAATACCGAATAGTCGGTAGATTTTAGAAATTCATATCTCGTTCGATTTAATTCCGAATTTCGTAATTCTTGCACCATAATTCCTCTAAAATAAAACCCTACATATTTAACACACTTAAACCTAATTTTTGGTGTCCATTTAAATTCTAGATTTGTTTGCCTTGATTTACTTTATTAGTAATTATGCTGTAGACGCATATATTAGATTAAACGCTCCGTAAATGATCACTTAAATATAACTACATGAATAAACATAACGTATACTTAGTGATACAATTGCATCCGTATAAATATAACCGTAGTAGTAATATAGAGGAACATAAGATATACCTGATAGAATTATAAAATACGCGTTAGAATTATAAAATGGACGCGCTAGGATTAGATATAACCAACATATATAAATATAGTACTAATATATAAATGCAATAGTAATATAACATATGCACGGTAGAATTAAAGTATCCGCACGCTAGTAATAATAATATACATATAATAATGAAATGAAATATGTGCTTTACTAATATAAAATATTCTCGGTAGTATTATAAAATATAACGTTACGCGATAGAATATGTATAAACCCAGAGATATAGTAGTGTACCGATAGTATCACCTACACACTATATATGGCTATGTCCGATACCCGGGAATACGTCCATGTATGGCTAACCCTAATCACCACCCTAACCGAATCCGTAGGAACCTCCTTGTGGGATGGAGTACCTCCATCCGAGTATTACTTTAGATTGACATAATAGTGATCACCATAGGAAATGATCCATTGCCCAACTAGGATCAACCCGTCTAGGAACGATTGCTGCCGTGCTGGTTTGACATGCCTTGATTGTTATTTTCTCGTTTGTGTGTCTTGCTTGTCAATGTTAGTTCGCGTAGGATCGGAGACGCAGAGATTACCCACTGGACCCCAGAAGCACCACCAACACGGGAACAATGAAGGAACGACAACCTTGGATATACTCGTCAGTGAGCAAAGGCAAGTCCTAATCCCCATCTATTCCCTACATTTCCATTCCTTTAATTACTCCCCTTCTACCACCTCTACATTTTGCTAGCCTCCACCATAAACCCACCATACCTAACCCTACCAACCACTAATCTTACTATATACTACTTAAAAACCTCTTTCATATATTGATATTGAATCATGATGAATTATGAGAATTGTTTATGATAATGTGATTTATGAACTTGAGGATAATAACTATGAAACTTAAGTTGGTAAAATTGGACTTAACCTCGACAGGGGGCGAGTGGGGGTAATTCATGTGGTATGGGTTACCTTGGCAGGATAGCCTGTGTGGGATCCTGCGGGAGATACTCGCCTCGGTCACATAAGGACCGGTTCATTGGCCATCTCGCCTAGCCAGAATTTCGTACAGCCACATGTCTATATGGGTAGACTTGATCTCACACCCCGTTAGATTGAAGTATGATTTTCACTAGGAGGCCGGAGTGGCAACGGACTAACAGGAGAGGACACGGCTGCTGTGTGATCTACCGTGGTCTGATCGGCATGGTTGCTTTGTGGTCTTCCATGTAAAATTTATTGTTGTGCCGTGTGCGAGCACCCTTTTATTATTTAATCTGGATGCTATGTGATCATCCACCGGATGCTGTGTGATCATCCAACCACTCGATATTCTAGGATGCTGTGTGATCATCCTGATGCTTGTGGGTTCCGGTCCCTGAGTAGTCCGTGGTGGAATTATATGGAAATCTAAGGTAGCGCCCTCTCGGGTATGAGGTCTCGTTAGGCCTGTCTAAGCCATGACGATGGTATCGACTACGCCTATCATGTGGGGAAATTTGTACACCTCTGCAGAGTTTCTTGAATCTATTCGAATAGCCACGTCCTTGGAATGGGCAACCGCTGGGATGAGGTCCCCAAATGATTAGACTACAATAACTGTGATACTCTGGTAAGATGTATTTATGAATTTGGTAATCTATATTCAACTCAGGAACTGGTGAGGATGGTAATACCCTGCCAGGGCCCAACCTATATTTATAACTACTTAACTCTATCACCTTTACCACTAACCACCTCTATATACAGCCTCAATCCACCTCTCCTCCACCCAAAGTTAGGGCTTGCTGAGTACGTATGTACTCACCCCTTCTCCACTATATGTTTTTAGGAATGAAGCTATAGGAGTATATCCGAGGATGAAGCTACCGAGGACTACGCAAGGATAGAACGACTGGAGCACACTCGAAGACGGAGCCGTATGACTACACGAAGAAGTTACCTTGGGACTACGACGACCGGGTTGTAGGAATACGCTTAAGGAATAAGTCTAGGGTTACGTCCGCACTCCAAGTTGCCTGCAGGAATGGAGCCACGTTGTTATAGGACCGCTGTCTTAGATCTCTGATATACAATGTAAGGCCAGTGGCCCAAGCTATGCAACCAAAACCATGTAATATAATTCTCTATTAGCAATAAAAGTATAGTTTTTGATATTAATCTTGTTCGAATTGTGCGTATCAGCTACTGATCCAGGGACTGATACATGATGCACAGTGGACCCTAAATTAGGGGCTCGACAGGGTGGTATCGGAGCTATACTTGGACTGTAGGATGAACCCTTAGCGTGGTCGTTAGTTAGGAATGCTTTTTCTAAAAACTATTTTTAAAAATCTTTGCTAATTACCCTTGACTCTTACCTTTCCTTCACCTTCTACATCAAAAACAACTTTTCTCTCTTCTCACCCCCTTCAAAATTACGAGTAGTATCGCTAGGGTAGATTAGGTCATACCTAGAATACAGGGTAGCTTGGAGATTAGGTCTTTCATAGGTCTAGAGTAACCTTCCACGGTAGAAAGGTGAAAGTAGAACGTACGCCGTTTATGCTTGTTACATCTTGATTGACCTTTGTTGTTTGTTACAACTGCCCCTTTTAGATCTCTCTCCCCACCTTGTGCTCTTCCTTCTCCCTCATTCTAGATGCACCTCTTGGAGATTATGCAAAGGAAGACAACTATCTAAGATATACTGAGAAGGCAGGAATTATTAGAAAAATAATTTTTGGAAGACAAGATAGAAATAAGGAATCAGCAGCAATCTGATTGCTACTTGTGACAGTACAACCAACACATTGTCTATCCAGTAACAACACCAAGTGCCCGTTCCTCGTCACACCAGAGCGACTGAAAAAAAACGCAGCAAGCAACAGGAGAAAACCGTAAATTCTGCACGCCACCACCATCCACGCCACCGCGCACTTTTCCTGCACGCCGGTGCCGTCCCCTCAGTGTCACGCCGCTGTCCCCCACTGCACGCCGCACCACCACCGCCCCACGACACCACTCATGCTGTCACCTCCATCACCGCCGAAAGCTGCTGCTGCTGTCCTCCACGACGCCGATTCCCTTGGCAACCGGTGCTGCTCAATGCCGCCGATAATGGCGTGCACCCGCTCTCCTAACCCTGCTGTCAACCATCTATAAAAGACGCCCCTGCTGCCCTTCAGAAGCAAGACACCCCACTCTCAACACTGATCACCCACCTAAATCTCCTATTCAAGTGCCAACTTGTTTCAAAAAAAAAGAAGAAGCCAGAAGTGTGTGCTACAAGCTGAAGAAAAATATCAAGAAGTACGTCGTCAGAAGCTGGAAGTTGAAGCCTTCAAGATGCGCTTAGAAGAAGATGAACTCGCTAAAGCCCTATTTGCTGTCCTGATTCCAACTCTGATAGCAATGACCATATTGTATATCCTTATGATGCGCCCGCTACCTTATGAGAAGCCTTGAGTTAATTATTGAAATTAGAAAAGTGGAATAAAAATCCTAGAGATCTTGTTGGTGCCAAAATGTATTTCTGAGATTTCTGAGCTCAAGTCATTGAAAAAGAAAAGAAGAAAAAAAGGGGTGCAGTCAATACCACCATCACCAGCAGACCCTAGCCACCTCATATTTTTGGGATTTACAGTAAGCCGCAAACCGACAAAGACCACTGCACAGTTGTCAAAACTACACCCCGTCACAGTGCACCACTGTGTAGTGGAACCCATTCCGACTCCACTTTCTTCCACCGCACACCTCAGGACCAGTCAAAGCGTCCCTTGCAAGCCTCACCACCGGCACCTTATAAAAGAAGGAACTCCTCTGCCCTCATCATCACCCACGCCCACTAAAGAATCCCACTGCCAGCTTTTCCCTAACTTGAGCAAAAGTAAAGCAACCACACCCTCAGCTTTCCACTCGCAGCCACCACAGTTGATTCCTCCCACACCCACAAATGGCCGAATGTGTTTGGGTCAGCAGCTACTGCCGCCACACCGAAGGATTCCCCAAGCTCCTGTATGCCACCATGCAGAGACTTGGAATACAAAAGCGTCCCGAGTATGAAGGCCGTGAGTATGAAGAACATGGCATCGAGCGCTGTGAAGTCACCATCTACGTCGCAAAGAGTGAAGACTTCCCCGACATAGCTGAAGCTTGGAGCATGACCGCAACCGGTTTTCGCTTCACCGACACCTACCAAGCCGTCGCCCGCAAAGCCTTGCGACACCTGTGCCAGCTCTACGAAGAGCCCATCACTCGTACACCCATGAGATTCTTCCCACCACTGGAGAAGAACCGCCCTGCCTGGATCGCCCGCATGGAAGCCCTGCAAGAGAAAGAAGACAACCCCACCATGAAGTTCATGACCGACTACCTGCTCTTTCTCGACGAGCAGTACGATAGGCAAGCCGCCAGACTGATGAATTGCATCCACCGTGCCCAAGTGGCCGTGATCTACGCCAGGAGCCTTCATGTAGAAGCACAAGCCCGAGTCGCCGCTGATAGGCAAGAGCCCGTGATTTTGGAAGGAATCCCCATCCGCCTGCCAGGAAGAAGAAGGACGGACCCTGCAGTACCCCCAGCACCACCACCATCGAGAGACTTCGACGCCGAGCCTCTCCTCCCGCTCACTCAACCACCGCCAAATGAAGAAGAACCTGCACCAAGCTCAGTGGAAGAGCCTCCAGCACGCCGGAATGAAGCCTCCCTGTCCGATGAAGTAGACTAATTCCTCCCACGGGATATGTACTCGTAGCCTAGTTGTGCATTTTCCTCCTGTTGTACTCGAAGCAGTCTGTGGTTGTTCGCGGTCCTATGATAATCATGCTATCTTCCAGTAAAATAATACGTTCACCCCTCATGATGACAAAAGGATAAACAAGGGTGCACCTAAATCATAACACCCTACGCGGAAGTGAGAAATAGACACAAAATGATCGGCTCGAAAATTTCCTCCTAAATAATCAAGATCTAATCTAGTATTAATCGAAAATAATAGAAGATTTAAGCCTAAATCTTCTAAGTGGGGTAGACCCGGAACTTATATTCAGGAATAGAAGAGTCACTAATCAAATGGGGGTGAAAACAAGATAAGCAAGCTACTGAAGATGGAAGCTTTTGGATGAGAAATGGAATCCTAAGATGAGAAATGGAATCCTAAGTTCACAGTTATTGTTGCTCAAAAAAAAAATCAAGACGCTGGCACCATAAATCCAGAGGATTTGAAGAAAATTAGACAATAGAGGTCTAAATCATCTAAGTGGGGTAGCTCCGCAACCCAAAAAGAAAAATAGTAAATAAATAAAGGTGGATGATGGTGTGTATATTTTGGAAAAACGCTAGAAGATCGAATCCTCTAAGTGGGGTAGCCGAAGACCTGGAAATTGGAATTACTTAGGGATTAGAAAGACAGAAGATTTGGGCTGAGTGACTACTAATATTACAAGAAAAGGGCACTAGGAAACATGAGCAAAGATGGATTTGATTCACTTAGCCTCAAGTGTTACCGCAAGCAATGTATGACAATGGTGACCTACTGAAAATGAGAATAGGATTTACGAAGACCCAAGAATTCACGGGAGATAGTCCAGCAAGAAAAAAAAAAGAGAAGGATCTAGGATCTTTCTCTCTCTAATTTCTTTTCTCTCTCTCTAGTTTCTTCTCTCTGACTAGTTTCTCCCTCTAGTCTACTTGAATCTCGGGGACGAGATTCTTCTAAGTGGGGTAGATCTGTAACATCCTATGTTTTGCATCATCTTAAAAATCACTAAAAATTTGAACTTTTTAAAACTTTACAACAACTTAGAACTTGATTAGCTTATCTTCCGCAAACCACTTTAAATAAAATGTTTTCCGAAAACCCTGCATCGGAATTCACCATATGCATTTAGTGTAGAACGTTTGAATTATTTGCTTGCGTGATTGTTTGATTGACTGAATGCTTGCTTGCTTGAATGCGTGTATGTTTGCTTTCTAGAATTTATATTGCGGCACCAAAATAACCCCCTTAATTTCCAATTGCATTCTCGAATTATTTCTTTATAGTAGTAGCAAATGTGTCATAAGTATAAACAATATTTAGTTACCTTCTCTGCTTAGTTATATTAGCCACCGCATCACTAGGTTACATGTTTAGTTGTTCTTCATAATATAAGTTTACATTTAGTCTTTATGCATAAGAAATCCTTGCCTTTAAATTCTATCATATAGAATATATATATAGAATATTTAGTTATGCATCATAGTTACATTCTTTAATACGTCATTTATTTATAAAGCATAATGCATACATATACATACATACTAGCGATTTCCTTTGCTTAAAGCACTTAGAATATACATAATATACGTACATCATATATATCTTAGTCTTCTAATTAATGAATAATACATACATATAGGTATACATACATGCTTTAGTTATACATATACATATGCACTATTAGTTACAAAATAGAAAAAGGAACATCTACTGTGTACGCCTCCCTCCCCTCCATCGGGCCCAGCCTGAAGTGCCTCTCGGCTTGGTCATGCCGAGCAGCACCAGAGCGCCGCACCCGCAGGGACACCGCATCCGCTCCGCGTGACCTCCGCGTGGACGCCACGGACGCCGTTCTCCTGTTTGCGCACGTGAAGCATGTCTGCCGAGATATTTCCGCGGACCGATCCTCCCAGCTGTCGCTTTCTTCTTCCCCAAGAGGTCAACGAACTCACTGTGCTCCGGTCACCTTGCCGCCTTGAGGTCCACCGGCGCACTGTGCCGAACCGCCTTACTCCGCCTATAAAAGGCTGCCGAGCTCGCCTATCTCGCCATCAGCGGAGCTGAGCTCGAGCACGCGAGGGGAAGGTCAACGAAGCTCGGAGTTCGGAGATGCCACGGCAAGGGCCTGCAGAGGGGCATGGAGCCCCTGCCCTCGTCGCGACGGAGCCGAACGCCGCTGCCGAAGCCCTCGTCGCCGCCGCTGGAGACGGGCTCGACTCGCCGGTGCCGAGCTCCACCGTCCGCACGCTGCCTTCGCCGGAGCTTGAAGCCGCGCGGGCGCCATGAGCTCGTCTGGAGTCAAGCACCACCGGGCGCCGTCGCGCTCGCCCCTGCTCTCCGGAGCCGAGACAGCCGCCGTCGTCTGTGCCCTTGCCTCGCCACAGTCCGCCGCCGAGCGCTCTGCTCTGCTCGACTTCTGCTTCACCCCCTCTATCTCCCCTGCTTTTGCTCTTCCACTCGCACGCACGCCAGAGCCGCTCCACCTCTCTCCTCTTCCTTCCCCTGTCCGCTGCCCCGGCGAAGTGGACGGAGGAAACCAGCGCCCTGCCCTGCCGCCGCCGGTGCACAGCACCTGCTGCTCTCCCACTCTCCCTTGGTCTCGCTCTCCTCCCCCTTTTCTCGCTCGGATGACTGCCCGGCATGAATGGAAAAGGGATGGGGATGGGAACGACCACGGCACAGGATGAGGATGATGGGTACCAGCCCTGTGACCGACCGAGTGGCCAATCACGTGAACTGTCCATCCCCTCTCTTCTTCTATAGACTCGGTTCACATAAAATAAAGGCAGGCAAGGCGTGAGTCCACCAGATCGGTGTTTGTGTCCAGGAGCACAGTGCCGGTCAGTTTGGACAGCTGCTGGACCCACGTGTCAGCCCAGGGAGAAATTAGGAGTACTACACGAAATCGTACACGGTGTACTAAAAAGTAAGTTTATAAATATAGAAAAATTCGTAGAAAAATTCTAGAATAAACTAGAACCAGTTTAGGTCATATTTATATAAATTGCACTCATTTCCATAATATAATAATTATAGGAACATTTTCCATGCTTACTTCAATACCGAATAGTCGGTAGATTTTAGAAATTCATATCTCGTTCGATTTAATTCCGAATTTCGTAATTCTTGCACCATAATTCCTCTAAAATAAAACCCTACATATTTAACACACTTAAACCTAATTTTTGGTGTCCATTTAAATTCTAGATTTGTTTGCCTTGATTTACTTTATTAGTAATTATGCTGTAGACGCATATATTAGATTAAACGCTCCGTAAATGATCACTTAAATATAACTACATGAATAAACATAACGTATACTTAGTGATACAATTGCATCCGTATAAATATAACCGTAGTAGTAATATAGAGGAACATAAGATATACCTGATAGAATTATAAAATACGCGTTAGAATTATAAAATGGACGCGCTAGGATTAGATATAACCAACATATATAAATATAGTACTAATATATAAATGCAATAGTAATATAACATATGCACGGTAGAATTAAAGTATCCGCACGCTAGTAATAATAATATACATATAATAATGAAATGAAATATGTGCTTTACTAATATAAAATATTCTCGGTAGTATTATAAAATATAACGTTACGCGATAGAATATGTATAAACCCAGAGATATAGTAGTGTACCGATAGTATCACCTACACACTATATATGGCTATGTCCGATACCCGGGAATACGTCCATGTATGGCTAACCCTAATCACCACCCTAACCGAATCCGTAGGAACCTCCTTGTGGGATGGAGTACCTCCATCCGAGTATTACTTTAGATTGACATAATAGTGATCACCATAGGAAATGATCCATCGCCCAACTAGGATCAACCCGTCTAGGAACGATTGCTGCCGTGCTGGTTTGACATGCCTTGATTGTTATTTTCTCGTTTGTGTGTCTTGCTTGTCAATGTTAGTTCGCGTAGGATCGGAGACGCAGAGATTACCCACTGGACCCCAGAAGCACCACCAACACGGGAACAATGAAGGAACGACAACCTTGGATATACTCGTCAGTGAGCAAAGGCAAGTCCTAATCCCCATCTATTCCCTACATTTCCATTCCTTTAATTACTCCCCTTCTACCACCTCTACATTTTGCTAGCCTCCACCATAAACCCACCATACCTAACCCTACCAACCACTAATCTTACTATATACTACTTAAAAACCTCTTTCATATATTGATATTGAATCATGATGAATTATGAGAATTGTTTATGATAATGTGATTTATGAACTTGAGGATAATAACTATGAAACTTAAGTTGGTAAAATTGGACTTAACCTCGACAGGGGGCGAGTGGGGGTAATTCATGTGGTATGGGTTACCTTGGCAGGATAGCCTGTGTGGGATCCTGCGGGAGATACTCGCCTCGGTCACATAAGGACCGGTTCATTGGCCATCTCGCCTAGCCAGAATTTCGTACAGCCACATGTCTATATGGGTAGACTTGATCTCACACCCCGTTAGATTGAAGTATGATTTTCACTAGGAGGCCGGAGTGGCAACGGACTAACAGGAGAGGACACGGCTGCTGTGTGATCTACCGTGGTCTGATCGGCATGGTTGCTTTGTGGTCTTCCATGTAAAATTTATTGTTGTGCCGTGTGCGAGCACCCTTTTATTATTTAATCTGGATGCTATGTGATCATCCACCGGATGCTGTGTGATCATCCAACCACTCGATATTCTAGGATGCTGTGTGATCATCCTGATGCTTGTGGGTTCCGGTCCCTGAGTAGTCCGTGGTGGAATTATATGGAAATCTAAGGTAGCGCCCTCTCGGGTATGAGGTCTCGTTAGGCCTGTCTAAGCCATGACGATGGTATCGACTACGCCTATCATGTGGGGAAATTTGTACACCTCTGCAGAGTTTCTTGAATCTATTCGAATAGCCACGTCCTTGGAATGGGCAACCGCTGGGATGAGGTCCCCAAATGATTAGACTACAATAACTGTGATACTCTGGTAAGATGTATTTATGAATTTGGTAATCTATATTCAACTCAGGAACTGGTGAGGATGGTAATACCCTGCCAGGGCCCAACCTATATTTATAACTACTTAACTCTATCACCTTTACCACTAACCACCTCTATATACAGCCTCAATCCACCTCTCCTCCACCCAAAGTTAGGGCTTGCTGAGTACGTATGTACTCACCCCTTCTCCACTATATGTTTTTAGGAATGAAGCTATAGGAGTATATCCGAGGATGAAGCTACCGAGGACTACGCAAGGATAGAACGACTGGAGCACACTCGAAGACGGAGCCGTATGACTACACGAAGAAGTTACCTTGGGACTACGACGACCGGGTTGTAGGAATACGCTTAAGGAATAAGTCTAGGGTTACGTCCGCACTCCAAGTTGCCTGCAGGAATGGAGCCACGTTGTTATAGGACCGCTGTCTTAGATCTCTGATATACAATGTAAGGCCAGTGGCCCAAGCTATGCAACCAAAACCATGTAATATAATTCTCTATTAGCAATAAAAGTATAGTTTTTGATATTAATCTTGTTCGAATTGTGCGTATCAGCTACTGATCCAGGGACTGATACATGATGCACAGTGGACCCTAAATTAGGGGCTCGACAGTCCTTACTTACACATGCCTCTATGTCGCTGAAATTTTGGAATGAGGCATTCCTTACTACCACATATTTAATCAATAGACTCCCTAGCAAAGTCATACAAGATCAAACCCCACTTGAACGTCTTCTCCAACAAAAACCAGATTATTTTACACTTAGAACTTTCGGTTGTGCATGTTGGCCTAACGTACGTCCATATAATACTCACAAACTACAATTTCGCTCAAAAGAATGTGTCTTCCTTGGATATAGCAATATGCACAAATGGTTCAAGTGTCTTGATATAGCTGAGGGTCACATCTACATATCAAGAGATGTTGTCTTTGATGAGGATGTCTATCATTTTGCCAAACTCCATCCAAATGCAGGAGCTCGATTGAGATCAGAAATACTTCTTCTTCCTACCTCACTTCGAAATCCTTTTTCCGCTTTTGGGGATAACAATAATGTTGATACTAATGGCAATGATTCTATGCACACTAATATGGCTGATGAGAATGCAAGATCTGTTGAAAACCAGGCGCAAAACGGTGAAAATTTCATCCAAAATGCTCAT
The DNA here is from genome assembly GCA_022457205.1 of Saccharum spontaneum. Taxonomy (NCBI): domain Eukaryota; kingdom Viridiplantae; phylum Streptophyta; class Magnoliopsida; order Poales; family Poaceae; genus Saccharum; species Saccharum spontaneum. The sequence goes on from CM039604.1 coordinate 49,564,271, forward strand.
CATTTCATGTCTCCCTCTGTCTTTCTGTTTTTGGCAACGACAGGCACAGATCTCGGAGGTGATCACCCTGCGCGCACGGCAGAACCTGTAGGTGGATCGGCATCGGATCAGCTGCACGCGTCCAGGTCATCTCAGTGCGCTGACGAATCGGGCGCTGCTGGCGCTCCTGACCAAGAACAGCGCGGGCAGCGCAAATCTGCCTCTGTACCCTGCCACCGAGATCTTCTACGGCTGCACCGCACGCTGTTGCTGAATCGAGGAGCAAGACGGGATCGTCTCCACCTCAGGGGGCTGGATCTTCTGCACCCACGGATCATGTAGCCCCTGCTCATCAACCTACCACCGCCTACAACATGGAATACGTAAACCAAAGGTATACACCGATGGCACAATTCGATATGGCCAGTTAGTTGTCTCATCTGAGGAACCACCAACATTGAAATATGCTTTAGCTGATAAAAATTGGAAACATGCCATGGACACTGAGTTTGATGCATTACATAAGAATAAAACCTGGAACCTAGTACCACCTCAAAAGAACAAGAATGTAATAGATTGCAAATGGGTGTATAAAATAAAAAGAAGATCAGATGGCACAATTGACAGATATAAGGCTCAGTTAGTGGCAAAAGGCTTCAAGCAAAGGTATGGCATTGATTATGAAGATACCTTCAATTCCGTTGTCAAGGCAGCTACAATTAGGCTTGTGCTATCTCTTGCCATGTCACAAAATTGGTGTTTAAGGCAATTAGATGTTACAAATGCTTTCCTACACGGTTATCTCAAAGAAGAAGTATATATGAAACAACCTCTAGGATATGAAGATAAAACCAAACCTCACTACTTGTGTAAACTTGATAAAGCCCTATATGGATTGAAACAAGCACCTCGGGCATGATACTCTCGGCTATGTAAGAAATTGCAGAGTCTTGGGTTTGTTCCTTCCAAAGCTGACACATCACTATTCTTTTACAAAAAGGGAAATTATGTGATCTTTATGCTTGTGTATGATGATGATATTATAGTGGCTAATTCTTCTCAGGAACCCGTGGATGCACTGCTTCGAGACCTAGAGAAGGATTTTGCAATCAAAGATCTTGGTGAGTTGCACTACTTCTTGGGTATTCAAGTTCAGAGGAAAAATGATGAATTGCTAATGACACAAGAACGGTATGCATCTAAAATTTTGCAAAGAGTCAATATGCAACTATGTAAACCTGTGAAGACACCATTATGTACAACTGAAAAACTGTCTATCATAAGTGGCACTAGGTTGGGAGTTGAAGACTCCACAAGGTATAGAAGCATTGTTGGTGCACTTCAATACCTTACACTCACACGACCAGACTTGTCATTCGCAGTCAACAAAGTGCGCCAGTTTCTTCACTCTCCAACCACAGTACACTGGGAGGCAGTTAAAAGAATTTTGAGATATGTCCACGGTACTATCAATTTAGGCATAAAAATCACAAAGTCTAACTCTAGCTAGTCAGTGCTTTCTCAGATGCAGATTGGGCTGGCTGTCCTGATAACAGAAGGTCCACAGGAGGATTTGCTGTGTTTCTCGGTGGCAACTTGATCTCTTGGTGTGCCAGGAAATAAGCTACGGTGTCACGTTCAAGTACAGAAGCTGAGTATAAGTCATTGGCTAATGCGATAGCTGAAGTTATGTGGGTACGTAAACTATTGGATGAACTAGGTATTCCACATCCTCGAGCTGCCTGTCTGTGGTGTGATAACATTGGTGCCACATACTTATCAGCAAATCCTGTATTTCATGCTCGAATAAAACACATCAAAATTGACTATCATTTTGTGCGAGAACAAGTTGCAGCAAAACTGCTAGATATCAGATTTATCAACACTACAGATCAACTGGCTGACGGTTTCACTAAGGCACTTCCAAAAAATTTGATTATTAAATTCAGGAACAATCTCAACTTGTCAGGACAATTGTGATTGACGGTGGGTGTTAGAAATATTCAGCATTTGACTAATATTAGTGGTAGACCTCTTCCATGCGTGATCATGCATATGTGTTGTACTAAACATAGAGCATAGTCATAGATTAGATCCTGGTCTTTGGGCCTTTGTATGGTTGTAACAATTCATCTCTTGTAAGCCATGGTGGGAGCTTTTCCCACCTTCTATTTAACACACAACCGTGAGCCTCAACAGGCATCACGTTACAACCATTCAACCATTCTTACACAAGGGTTAATTCCTGGTGGAAGCGTATATAAGCACCCGATCTATCTATTGGTTAACCTGCTAAATAGCTGCCATTTATTTAGTATTATAGTAATTAGTAAGTAAATGATTTTGTCGGCGGACGCACGTCCATCATGACTATGTGAATGAAGCATAATACATGTACAGTGTATGATTGCAACTAGGAACTGTACATGTTGCGCAAGAAAAGAAAAAGACCTCAAGATGCCTCTTTGATGGGTGAAAGATAATGAGCTTAGAGCAGTGTGGCTTTTGTGTGAGTGGAAGAAGACGGCTTTTGAGCATGACACATGCGACCGAGGGGAGAGACGTACGTAGTGCATTGCTTGTAAAACTTTTTTTGAGAATTGCTTGTAAAGCTTTTCTTTTTGAGTTCCCAGCAAAGAATAAAGCACAAGACACGTCGCTGTGGACGATCTCAGATTTGTGGCGGACGGGCGGTGCAGCGAGACTTTTTGGCCGTGGAAAGGCGTGTTTAAATTAAAATAAAGCAAAAATAATTTTCAGGGTCAAAGTCTCAAAATAAAGGAGCATCTTGCCACACGTTGCCAACCCAATCATGCAAGCAAGACTACGGCATCTGTTCGTTTTCACTCGAAAGCTAGATATATGTAGCCTTTGTCCCCAACCGGAAATTAAAGCCTAAAAGGTACGGTCAGTATGAACCAAGGTTGAATTATATGAAAAAGAATAGATAGAGAATGCTCCTCCTATGATGATTAATTTGACTTCGCTATTTAAGTTTTGACGGTTCGTTTTTTCAAGTTTATGTACTAGCAAACTATTACAAAACTAATAATTTTAGCCAACTAATTATTATTGAAATATTATTAGTGAAAGTACTAATATCAGTCGAAAACACGGTCATCTAAATGGTTTGGAATGTTGCATATAACTAAGTGTGTTTGGCTCCTATCCACAGCCTACCACAGCGGTGGCAAAGACCGATGTGGCGTTCGTCACAGAAAAATGGCTATATGCAAACATGTGGCGCACGACAATTAAGGTATATAGCGACCAAACAACATCTTCGTTTCTTATGGTGATTATATGCATGTGGCAGCGACAGTTAAGTACAATGAAGTCGTCTAAATGGTTTGAATGTTGCATATAATTAGGTTGTGTTTGGCTCTAACCAAAGCCTGCCACAGCAGCAGGTGAGGCGGTGGCAAGAAATCAATGTGACATTCGCCACAGACAATGCCTACATGCAAACGTGTGGTGTACCGCAATTAAGATAGCAACCAAACAATGTGTTCGTGGCGTATTATGAAACTAAACACACCCTTAGTGACTTAAAATCGACATTGCCTTCGTCACTATTCTCCTTATTCTTTTATGGCGAGACCACAAGTGGCAAAGAATCGAGACCACTGGTAGCAAAAGAATTCGGACCTATCTCTATCTAGTTTAAAGTTGAACAATTTTTAGATTTAATTTGCTAATCTTTAGTCTTAAAATAAACTTACGAAGTGGCCAGGACATTCTAATCAGTATGCGATGACTTCCGTGATGATTCACGCCGAGGTTTGTTCAGAAAATTAAATCAAACCTATCATCAGGTTGCCTAACAAAACAAAGTAATAATAAACCGTTTGCTAAATCTAACGGGAGTGTTTATAGTAGGGCAAAACGCGATGACAAGCGAGCCTATGAACGGGCGTCGCCGTCTCTGTCCCCGGGACCCTAATCGCCGAGCCTATCAAGTGTCGAACTCCATCCATCACCAACCCTCCGATTGGTCCAATAATGCGCCGAGCCAACCCCCCATCGCCATCGATATCCTCCTACCCCTCCTCTTGCCTTGCAAGCGACGGTAGCAGAGCAGAGCAGCGCAGCGCAACAAGGCCGCGCCCAATCCAATCTGCACTCCCAAAGGCCACAAGAGCACACAGCTAGCGCGCGCGCGCGCGGGCGGGCGGGCTCTGTCTGGCAATTAGTTAGCCTTGGCAGCTTCTTGGCTTCCTTCCCAGTCCGCCACTTCCCACCACCGCGCCGCGCGCGCAGCACGCTGACGGAGGGAACAAGGGCGCGCGCACGCCGCGTAGAGTGCCCTGCCTGCCAGTGCAAGGTGCCACAGCTGCGGGGAACACCTGCTGCCGATCGCCTGATCGATCTCCCGGCGCGAGGCGGCCGGGCGGTGCGTCGAGGAGCAGAGGACGCGTGGAGGACAGAGGTCAAAGGAAGGAGGGAGGGAGGGAGGAGAGGGCTAGTACTCAATGGCGCCGCCGGACGAGGGTACTGCAGCAGGCGGCGCGCGGTGGTGGGTGCGGCGGGAGACGCTGCTGGGCCTCGCGCTGGGGCAGTTCGTCTCGCTGCTCATCACCGCCACCGGCTTCGCCTCCTCCGAGCTCGCCCGCCGAGGTACGTGTGTATACCTCAGTTCTACACTACACTACACACGCCGCGTCGCCTTCCCTGCCTGCACGCCCGCCGGCCGCCGCCAGCCATCGCGCGCGCGCTGGATTGCTTCACCACCGCCGCCGCCCGCCGACCGCCGAGACGGCGAGTGCTCGGTACTGTTGCCTGTTGGGAATTATTGAGGGATCGCGCACGCACGCACGTTCCGTGACGAAATGAAATCGATCGAAATCTGCCGGAAAGATTTGCGCTTTTGACTCCTCTGGTGGTGCAGCGACGAAGTAGGGGAATCTGGATCCTCCGCCGTCGACTCGCGACGCTTTTGCTCCAGCTCGACACGGATTTTTTTTCCAACAGTATAAAATCTGTAACCTTTTTCGATTATAAACATCGTGCCTCCCTTTCCGCACTAGTTAATTCAGTGGTGCCTGAGGTCTTTGACTAATCACTTCACTGGGGAAAAGTTGGTTTTTTTTTTTGTTCTGTTTCAGTTGGTTTCAGCTCACTTTACACATTCTGTCTGATTTCTAAGAGGGTGTGTTTAATTGGCGAAAAGTGGGTGAAAAGTTACTATAGCACTTTTATTTGATAAATATTATCTAACCCTGAAGTAACTAGGCTTAAAAGATTCGTCTTGCAAAAACCAGACAAACTTAGCAATTAGTTATTTTTTACCTATATTTAATACTCTATATATGTGTCTAAATATTTAATGTAATGGGTGGAAGAGGAAATATTTTGTATTTGCATGGGAAGTGAACGGGACCTCAGTTGACTAACACTGCAACATATTTTCAGGGATCAACGCGCCGACATCGCAGTCACTCCTGAACTACATCCTCCTTGCTGTGGCCTACGGCGGCGTTCTCCTCTACCGGCGGCAGCCACTCACGGTATGCAATGCATCCTTCAAAGTTCCAACTGTTACGTCAGAGTGAGCTGTCATGTCAGAAAGTCGATACACGGAAAATGTCCAGCGACGTAAAGAACCTGTTGATTCCTGTTCTTGGCCATTTGGCATTTGCGGCTTCTCGAGCGCATGTCCATCCTTTGCCTTATTCCAATCTGACCTCCGGTCCTTTCTACACCGTTGAAGCTTGCTTGTATGTCACATGTGCATTTATATATCTTATCTTTTCGCTTCTCAATAGTTAGGGCCTATGATCACTGCCTGTTATCTTGGTGTAGGACACGAGCACAGCAGGACTGATGCTTATTCTGATTCTGCTTTTCTCTTAGAGGCTGTAACTATACTCCTCTTTTGAAAGAAACTGGCACAGCCTTGCGGCCCTTCTTTCGAAAATATTCTGATTCTGTTTTCAAATACAGCTTGGTTAGGCCAATTTTTTGGTTGGCAGCCGCAATGTTTATAGGTGGCATCATAATGCAGAATCTGTACCCTTTTCTGTGCAGATAAAATGGTACTACTACTTAATCCTTGGAATTATCGATGTGGAAGCTAATTATATCGGTATGTACTTAACACAAATTAAAGCATTATTTCAGTTTCTGTTGGTCCCATTAATGTTTTTGTTTGCTTGTGCAGTCGTGAAGTCATACCAGTACACATCTTTGACAAGCGTGATGCTGTTGGATTGCTGGTCAATCCCGTGCGTCATTGTTCTTACTTGGGTATTTCTGAAGACAAAGTATGGGTTGAGGAAGTTCCTTGGCGTCGGAGTTTGTGTGGTTGGCCTTATACTAGTTGTATTTTCAGACGTCCATGCCTCTGATCGAGCTAGTAAGAATATGCTTCTCATGGTGTTATATATGTGCCTATGTTACAGTCGCATATAAAAACAGCAAGATCCATAAAGTACTTTCATGGGCATAGGAAAATTGTTCTATTTTTTTAGCATTGCTGAACATGGCATGTTTCCTTTTTCCCTTACATGCTGACATGTTTTGCAGAAGGACCCAATCCATTGAAGGGTGATCTGTTTGTAATTCTTGGTTCAATGCTTTATGCTTGCAGTAATGTTACTGAGGTAACCAGCGACTTCCTTGGCATTATTTGCATGTTACACAACTATTCATATGATCAGTTGTTTCTCGTTGGTTGTAAGTGTACAAAGAGATTTAGCAATTCTTCTCACTGAAATTCAGGAGTTTGTTATCAAGAAAAGTAACAGAGTGGAGTTGATGGCAATGTTGGGACTTTTTGGAGCAATTGTCAGTGGCATACAAATGTATCCTTTGGAATTTACCCATTTTATTATTTTTTCAATCATATCCTATACTCTCTTCCTGTCCGAGGAAATTTCTTTATTATTGTTTCCTTGACATTGCAACAGTAGTATACTCGAGCGAAAAGAACTTCACTCGATTACATGGACAACTGGTGCTGTAAGTATCTCTCCCCATCCTTCTTGATTGCAAACATTCTGATTTCATTCCTTAAGCTCTGATCAATGCAAATTCTAGATTATTTTTCCTACTATTATTCAGACATGGCCATGGTCTTTTTCTGTTGTTTCAGGTGCTCCCTTTTGTTGGATTCGCGGTAGCAATGTTCCTGTTCTACTCCACTGTACCAATAATTTTAAAGGTACTGCAGGATTGCTGGAGCTTACTATCTTACTGATGATCCTGACTAATAGTATGTATTTTCAGTTTTTTTTCTGACGTTGCATTTGCATTCGCATTCCCTTGTCTGTTGCAGATATGTGGCGCAACAATGCTGAACCTCTCGCTTCTGACTTCAGACATGTGGGCTGTTCTGATCCGCATCTTCGCTTATCATGAGAAGGTTTGTCCACTGCACTGCATTCCTCTGCATATTCAGAATTCCTAGTTTCCTACTAGGAGAACTAGATACTAGTACCTTGCTAAGAAACATGCTCAAGTTGGAACTGAAGAAGACTCAGCTTGTTCGTTTCCAAGCCATACTAGAACTGACAAAAATGTACTCACCGAGCGTGTGTCTACACATGGCCAGGTCGACTGGATCTACTTCGTTGCTTTCGCTGCCACGGCGGGTGGCATCGTCTTGTACTCATACAAGTATGCCTCGTTTCACCATCATTTCAGCTATGGCTGCAACCTGGCACGCTTACACATATGGTTTTTACTACTACTGAGACTAAGAGGACTCTGGTTGCACGCAGGGGCTCCAATGAGGTGGAGACGGCACAGGTCGCCGGGGCCAGCGACGAGCATGGCAAGGACCGGGACGAGGAGGCTGGAACGCAGAACCCAGTGTGAAGCTCTGGTCCCAGCAATGGCTGCCTCGTCCCCACTCTCCAGCAAGGAGGTGCCATCGGCGCCAGACGCATCCAGGAGGCTAGTACTAGGTTAGGTTAGCTGTGATAGTTGTTGCATGGCTTGGAAGGCGAGCGCATATAGCACTAGGCTAATAGGAAGAGCTGGAGAGTTCAGGCTTGGACTGCTTGAGAGCGGCAATATTATCAGAGAATTTGATGAAGTGTAGCAGGACTTACTTGAGATTTGACGGAAATAGTATTATTTATGTAGAAGAAGAACAGTTGATAACACACCAACAGCGAACCGTCAGAAGATTAGGCTGATGCATTGCCAATTCTTCAAACATAACCAATTTGACCTTATATATAGTTCTCGAAAGTTAAGGACTCTATAGTTCTAAGTGTCAAGCATAGCCATGATGCAAGAAGGAAGAACATACTAGATAGTATTGGTCTTTGTTTACCCACGGCTTTAGTGCTTGCAGATGCATTTCTAATGTAACAAAGAAGATCTCGTCAGTTGAACCATACTCAGAACCACACAGATGCAACACACTCAACAATATTATCACCATCGTGTGAGACATCAATAAGCCTAGGACTTCAGGTTGTCTTCTCGAATTGCCAATCAAAATTAACATAATAGGAGACAACATTATCAGTCTTAACATTATTAGACGAGACATCAGATGTAAGAGCATTTCCAAGAGTACCCAAAACAGTATCCCAATCTAGGAATTTTGGCGAGATTGAAAAAAAAAATCATCTCCAACAACTCCCAAACCCATTCCAATCTTTTGGCACTTGGAAAAAATCACCCCTACGCGCGTAAAGTTAGACGCGCGTATCATCGCGCCAATCTAGAGTTGGAAGGACGTGGGGAAGAAGAAAAAAGTAGGACAGGGTTCCTGATGCAAATGTACAAGAAAAAAAAAGTATAAAGGTGGTTAGTGTGATTTAGAAATAGTTTAGGATTCTTGATGTAAAATTACCTTCTATCTTTTACGCGCGAGATTTTGAAAACTGTTAGAGCGGTAGCTTGTTTATGTCTCCCAATATATTTTGCAAAGGTTGGAAAACATGTTTTTAGGGAGTATTTTTTTAGATACTGTTGGAGACGCTCTAAGAGCAACCGAGCAAACATACTGCCAAGAGTGTACAAACTAACCACAAACAATCCGCGAAATACTTAGCAAAATCCCCAGTGGTGGTGTTCCAAGAGACGGTAACAAATCTAGGATTATGAGCGACCTTTATGTACTCAAGTGCCTACTAAGCAAATGCTTAGTACCATTGGTGGAATGAATAGACATCATCTTATATTAGTGATTGCAACATCCATCACTGGCACTCCGGTTCCTTAGTCGGTGCACCGTAGCCGTGTGATGTATGTTATATCGGTCAATAAACCTAAGGAAAAAAAATCAAGAAAGAGGATTTGAGGATAGATCTGTTTGTTGGAGTATAAGTGAATTGCCCACCTCTCGTCATCAGCTTAAGCTTTTGGGTTGAACTGTCCAAAAAAATAGAGGATATGAGTAACATGGCCAAAACAAGTTGCATGTGTCAGTGTTGATCCAACCAGGAGATTGAGAAAGGATTAGATCGAAGATTGATAAAGGATCGTGGATCTAGAGAAGGGCCGAGTCATGGAGAGGCGGCCAAGACAGAGTCAATGTGGCATTGATGCGAATTGGAAGGGAGTGGGGCTAGGGTTTAGGTAGGAGGTGGCAAGGACAAGGTTCAACAAGGATAGACTTGATGGGGGCGTTGACAAACCGAATTGGCCTCCGAAAGAAAGCTTTGAGGCGATGTTTAGATGCAAAATATTTTTGGAGTATTGGAAACTACTATGGTTTTCTAAAATACTTTGCTTTTCAAAAACTGCTGGGTGTTTAAATACAACAAATCTTATCATCTCTAAAGCCATGGTTTTGTTAAAATTAGTCTTTTTGGAATTAGTAGAAACTCTAGACACTACTTTTTTTCTAAACCACGGTTTTGTACCTCTTTAGATTATAAACCAAAGTTTTGAAATCTACGTCATTCAAACATGACATGAATCTCTAATTAGCCTGGGTGTTAAAAGGACCAATTAACTATTGCATGATGGGCTGGGTTAGCTCACTTATTACTCATCCTTTTTTCCTTTTCATTTGGCTCATCGTCTACTGCTCTAAGCTGCTGAAGTTTTCCTTAATTGTTACGGCAATGCTGCTTACAGGTCGTCCATCCGTCCGAACGGACTCTGTATAAGTCACCCGCTCGCTTTGAGCCTCGCTCGTGCTGCCCCCGCCCACGTCACCTGCTCGCTCAGAGCGCTCCTCGCCTTTGCTCCAAGACAGACCCCGCCCCTGCTCGCGCCGTGTGGTTCCACCTGCCTGCGCCACGTGCCCCCGCCCAGACTCGCGCCTCCTGTCGTGCCCGCGCTCCATCGGCCTGTCCCTGCCACAGCTGAGGTTTGTGCCACCGACGAGCTCCACACTGGTGACCTCCGCGTTGACAAGCCTCCATTTATCCAAGCAGCAAGCAGATGCTACGCTGAAAGCGCATGTTGCAATAGTATGTTTCTAGTGTTTCAAAGGTATGTTGTAAGTGTTGTATATCGATGTTGCAAAAGTAGATTGGGATGTTACACATGTTGTAATGGTTATACACGTATGTTTCAAATGTTTTCAAATATTTCATCTATTTCAAACAAACGTTGCAAGTGTTTTATCTGGATGTGACATATACATGCATATTGCAAGCATATGTTTCAAGTGTTCTCAGGTATTTCATACATATGTTTGCTAGTGTTTCATATATATGTTGTATAAGTTTGCGATTGTTTTTGTTTTTAGACGTTTTCGCAAGCATTTTAGACGCTTGTTTCAAGTGTTCCATTTTTCTTTTGTAAGTGACAACTGTTGCATCTGAATGTTTCAAAAATAGATCGGGTAATGCACATAAAATATGCGTGCAAAGTGGCCAGCAACGTGAACGACGTTTGGGACAGTGTGGGCAATATCCAGGACGACACAGGCCCACTACTATGGCGCTCCCTTGCTCTTCACTCATTTTCTCCCTCCGTGCAGCAGGGTCCAGACGTCCGTAAGTCCGTAATTATTAAGGCGTCACCTCGCCTCACGCCAGTCTCTTAAGCACAAGACAGTAATCAGTCACCACGCCTCACCTTACCACCTGGATAACCATGATACACCACCATGAAATTTGATCCGGAAGGCCGGAAACATGCATGAGCTTCAATATCAGAAATGAAGTGGGAATACACAAGTCACGTACGGCAGACCATTACAGGTTGTTCAAACAGCAGCCTCTTAACTGTAGCATGACCTGCATGCTAGCTAGACCAGATAGCAATTAGGCATAAAACAGATACAAGGCCCCAATATGTGGCTATCCAAACAAAAACATGAAACATGACCATACTTGAACCAAGAGTCCATGTGTCTATGGAAGCCATGATATTTAAAGGAAGGCGTCCTTCTCGAGCAACTTGAGAACCTCGTCCTGGTTGTTGAGCTTGGCAACGTCGATAGGTGTCTTCCCATCCAGGTTTTGGAGCGTTCTGCAGTACATTGGAGACAGTCAAAGCAACATCGATGATATCACCCTTGGGAAAGGAAAGAGATGATTTAACTTACACGGCAGCACCATGCTGCAAAAGAAGATCCACACACTCCTTCCTGCCATAGCCAGCGGCATAATGCAGTGGGGTGTTCTTATTCTTGTCCAAAGCGTCCACTGCAGCACCAGCCTCAAGAAGGATCTGGGCACACTTCAACTGAAATGGAGTTCACCAAATTCTTTAAAACTAGTATCAATAAAGATACAAACAGATGTAACAAATATGGAAACAAATGTACTCATTTCCCATTCCCCAAATAAATTTTACCACCTAACGCTCTAGGTTCTACTATACCTATGAAATCATAACAGCATAAGATCACTACTAGATTTAAATGTTCCAGCATCAATACAACCTTCGAAGGACTATAATGCCAATCCTAAAGACCACAAATTGCAATTACTCAACAGCAAGGTCCTGAAAACTACTCTGAATACCATAACAATTATCTCAAGGTTAGAAAGCGAACCATTAGCAACTCCTAGAAAGCTAATGGCCACCTGTGTATCAAAAAACAGCCCAGGCCGCCACCGGTCCAAGGAAGTGTTTTGTAGGCACCTAATATGAGGTAATCGGTATGTCTTGGCAGTCCCACCAAATTTAAAGCAATGCTAGGGGCTCCAAGGTGATACCTTCATTTTTTGTAAAATTATTAAGAAACCTCCTATGTTCAGTTAGATTTTATCATAGCTGAAAAGTGAAAAGTAAGTCTTTTAGACTCTAAACAAGCTAAATATTCAAGAGCTGGCTAGTTTCCGAACAGTAATTAGAAAACTGCCACAAGTTTTAAAAACACCAAAAGAATTAAGACCTCGTTTGGATGCAAAGCAATTTTGGAGTATCCGATAAATACTATGGTTCTGCAAAATATTTTGGTTTTCACAATCTGTTGGGTGTTTGGATACAACAACCTACATGTTCCTAAAACCATGGTTAATGGTTTTATCAAAACCGTGGTCTTTTTGAAGTTCTAGAAACTCCACTCATGACCTCTTTTTTTCTAAACCATGGTTTTGCGTCTTTGGCTCACAAAACCACAGTTTTCTAATACTATGTCATCCAGGCCCTAGAAGTTTCTGAAGACTTTAGGAAAACGGATATCCCATGTGCCTTGCAAATTAAATATAATTTTGTTCATAGCTTGCCTAGTCATGTGGTAGTATGATAAACAATGTTGAAGTGTTGGTATCATTGGACATTCATTAGTTCCACAAGTTCGAATTTACCACGTATTAACAAGGCTGAGGAGATCTGCATACCTCACCATACCCACATGCAAAATGTAAGGCCCTTCTTCCCTCAGAGTCTTCTTCATCCTTGTCTGCTCCACCGTCTAGTGCCTTCTTGAGACCCTATTGCATGAATTTTAGAAGGCGGCATCAGCATATCAAAATCAAAACCCAGTAGCAAGGTGGTAACTGTATTAACTGTGAAGACAGATAAATTGATGTTTCGAACAAAACATGCAATGTTGATGACTTATCAAGATTATTAATAAACCATACATCAATTTATGACCATGTGAACACTGAACATAATATTGCAGGTTCAAATATGAGTCCATGGCCATAAAGGCGATTTAAGAGCAAAAATCACGAATGACTGAATGACTGATAAGCAGAAAGATGCAGTGGTTGGTGGCTTGGTGCGCAAATCGCATATATTCGTCTAGTGAATTTCTGAGAATCAGAAAGTCGATGACTAGGGGTTAACTAGTCTGCCCTAATGTCTCAAGATAGCAATGTAAGCAAGTTCATCTTATCTTATTTGAAAACATCCACATGATTATAATAGCTACAAGAAACATCTAACCTAAAAACACCAACATGACAATGACAGCCACAAAATTCCTATGTTCCAGTGGCATCACTCAGATTAAATAGATATATGGCAAACACCAAAAGGTAGTAATGGACATTGATGAAGTAGATTTGTAGTGTCACCAGCACATATAATATAAAAATATATGCAAAGTCCAAAACAACTCAATACAAAAATTTAAAACCGAACATTCAAACCAATGTTCTCATTACCTCTTCATCACCAACGCTGGCAGTGTGATGGACGATGGATTCATCATCATCCCCACCTTCTTCCTCAGTTTCTTCAGTAGCAGAAGGTTCAGCAGAAGAACCTGCACCAAATGGGAAGCTAGCTCCCATTGCCTCGCCAATCTTTTGAAGAGTATCAGGGTCGTTCCAGTACCTAGAGGACAGGAAGGAATGTCACAAACAAACTCTATAAACAAAACATATCTGTAGTAGATATGACCTACTTCATCATTGCAGAAGGACCCCCATTCTCTAATTCGTCAAGAATTGACTTCATTGCTGGATCTTCCTTAATGCGAGACATACGCTCTTCCAGCTGCTCCTTATGTGATGGACTACTAAAGGTTTCCAGCATACTGGACATAGCAGGATCCTGAGCCAAATAACTGAGACTTAGGGCACTGATAGACAAATAAGGCAATGGAAACCAGCCGGGGTTTTTCCAATGGTACCTGCATAAGAGCATTCCCCAGGCGCTCTGCCATTGTCATAAACTGGGGGTTTTCCATGACCTTTTGCATTGTTTCCATGTATTGTTGAGGGTCCAATGGGGGCATGCCCTGTTCGCCTGTACTATGAGCACTTTTCTGTAGCTGCTCAGCCATCCGGTTGAATGCAGGATCCTTTGCAATTTGATCTGCCATCTCCTTAATAGATGGATCCTGCGCATAACAAGGGTAAACGTTGAAGCAATCTGCAAAGAGTCCATTAAATAAAAATAATGCAGATTCAGATAAAGCTAGAAGAATGCAAGCATGTAAAACTACAATAATGTATTGATACTAAGTGAACAACACCATCCTGTAAAAGTAATTAGGAAGATCAGTATGTACTACAGGATTTATATGGCCATAGAGGGGCATACGTTGAGCAAACTTTGCATAGAAGCAAAATCAAAAGGATTTGAAAAGCCTGCTGGAGGAACCCCTTGACGTTCGTCAGAAGATCCTTCGGATTTTGGAGCTTTCTTCTCATCTGCAAAAGAAAAGGATAAGAACAAAAACAGACATCATGTGGTAACAAACTATGACAGCAAAGCAAAATGAAACGGCCATTGAAAGAAACTGACAACAGTTTGGTGAGTTCATAAATATGCAATGCATAGTTGAGACAACATGGCTATCATTGAACTTATTTATTTTCAACTTAATAGAATGGAAGTCTAAACTACCTATATATAAAAAAGAAAAGGCAGACCAAATTACTGACACCCCCTAAAACGTAGAATCCCCCGCACAACCCTAACACATAAGGAATGTAATTAACAAATTGAGTTGAATAGGCCACTTATTTTTTCCTACTGTGACTCATCAGTGGGCAGCCAAATGAATTAGCAAATTCTCATCGAACAATTGCAACAAAAAAAAAAAAACTCTGTTGCTACAAAATTCGTATCACTGACATCCCTTGCGTGCAGAGGCGGACTTCACTAGGGCGTGAGGGTACTACTGATCCCCCGATTTTGCGCAGGTAAACTGCTATCAGCATCAGTAATTCAGCATAACAAGCACCCTAACACTAAGATCGAGCTCGCGCGGGGTCCGAATCGAGCCATGGACGAACGGATTGGATTAGCACTCTACCAGACACAGCAAATAAATCCACAACTGACTGGATGAACTGCAGCAGGTCGATCCACAGAGGAAGACGCGGACCCGATTCTCCGAGCACAGCGAAGATCGGAACAGAGTAGAACACGATCCAATCAAGCGAGCGAGCGCTCACCAGCAGATCCGGGCGGATCCCCACTCGACGCCATCCCGGTAGAGCGACGGGGGAGGGCGCCCGCTACTAGCAGGGGAGAATTCGAGGCGACTTAGCGCTTGCCCCGGTGGAAGCTGGTCCGGAAGGGCGTGCTCCGCCTCGGCGAACGGAGGATGGTTCGGCCTCGCCCCGCGGCGGCGCTGGTAGACGGTGGCGTGCGCGAGGGAGTAGGGTCGTAGGGACTAGGGGACGGACGAGACGAAGGCACGACACGAAGCGGTCGTCGGGATCGGGACTCGGGAGGTGAGCTGGCAGGTGTAGGTGGGCCGGGTCGGGGGCGAGTTTGAACGGGCCGAGGCACATTTGGCCTGTGGGCTGTTTGGCTAGATGGCCCATTTTGTCTTGCTCCCGTTCGTGTCGTCGCCTCGCCGCGGCTGCTTTTCACTCCCCTCCACCTCCACCTCCATCTCCACCTCCCGGAATCTGATGGCGCTCTCCCCGGTCGCTGGCTCGCCGCCGGAGGGCACCAGGGTCCAACGGCGGCTGGAGCGAGCCAGTCGCACGCGCCGCTCGATTTTAATCCGCGAGGAGGTGGTGGTTGCTCCCACTCGCGGCAGCAGTACCTCGACTCCATCGATTAAAATCTCACATCGTTCCACGAATTAGAAGGTTCGGTTTTCCCATAATGCACAGAGGATGTCCGATTTTATCCTTTATTGTTAGGGGGAATAAAACCGTTCTTGAGTTCTTGAACATCTTTTTACTTTTGTTCAGTATGGTTTTTTTTGGTACAGATGCACACAGCGGATGGAGGAAGAAACGGGAGCTGCAACATTTCAGGCTAATGCTCACAGATGACAATTAAGAAAGGTGGCATCCTCAGAGCGGCCGCAGATCGCTGGGTGTCCAGTTTCCTTACCCTCCCCGGGAGCTGGGTGGCTGCAACAAGCAAAGGTGTAAGGCAAATGTCTCATTTTCCTCCTGATTCCTTCTCCCACTGGACCAGCTCCTTTGCTGTAGTCCTTCGGATGACAGAGATGCATGGCGCTTTAGCTTTAGCTAGGTAATAACTTTGCTTAAACCCAGGAAAGCAGTGATTCTGTTCTATGTAATAACATGTTTCTGAGGAGTTGATTAGGATTTCGATATGAGTCTGAGATTTTAAAGGTTACTGCCTTGTGTCGAGAATGCATTACTTTAGCATCTGTCCTTTGAGTGTGCTACCAAGATAAGATAGAGGACGATGTCACTTTGTCCTCGTGTCACCTTGAGGCAGAAGATAGGAATGTTTCCTATGTAATTTGCAAAGCAAAGTATCTTCTTTTGCTTTCCTTGAGACGCATGAAAGCATCAGCAAGTGGGTATCTTTCCTATTTCTTCTGCATATTAGCTCAGATCATCAACCTCTTCTTTGCACATTGTGTTGCTACGTTTTCCTCAATCGCTTTAGCCCCATATACTGTTCAACAACAACATTGTGTGTGAGAGAAAAAAAGGGTGGTGATGGAAGCAACAGGGCTTAGCCTTGGCAAGTCTGTGCTGGATGGAGCTCTTGGCTATGCCGAATCCGCCGTTGCGGAGGAGGTTGCCTTGCAGCTTGGCATCCAGCAAGACCAAGCTTTCATCAGGGATGAGCTTGAGATGATGATGGCTTTCCTGATGGCAGCACATGAGGAGCGAGATGGGCACAAGGTGATCAAGACCTGGGTGAAACAGGTCCGCGACGTGGCCTATGATGCAGAGGACTCCCTCCAGGATTTTGCTGTTCGTCTGGTGAAGCCATCCTGGTGGCGCTTCTGGCGCATCCCTCTCATGCTGCTGGAACACCACCGTGTGGCCAACAAGATGAAGGAGCTTCGAACCAAGGTTGAGGATGTCAGCCAGAGGAATGTGCGCTACCGCCTCATCAAGGGCCCTGGCTCCAAGGCTATCACCTCCACTGGACAGTCCAACATGGCCAGCGAAACAATGTCTAGCACTGAGGAAGTGAGGAGGCAACACGAAAAAGCAAAGCTCGATCTCATTCAATTGATTAACATGAAGGATGAGAACCTTAGAGTGATCTCTGTGTGGGGGACAAGTGGTGTTCCTCAGGAGACATCCATCATAAAGATGGCCTATGATGATCTTGAGAGGAAGAAGAAGTTTGACTACTATGCATGGATCAGGATCATGCATCCTTTCAATCAAACAGAGTTTGTGAAGAATATCATCGAGCAATTCTATGTTAATATCCTAGACGAAGCAACAAAGACAAAGCAGAAATTAACTCCTGGGGCCCAAGATCTGTGGAGGATATGGATGATGAATGAAAATGATTTGGTTGATGAGTTCACGAAAGTTTTGAGTGAGAAGAGTTACCTGGTTGTGCTTGGTGACCTCTCCTCTATGGAAGAGTGGGATCAGATCAAAACATGCTTCCCAAATAATAAGAATGGGAGCCGATTCATAGTGTGCACAGAACAAATCAAAGTGGCAAGCTTATGTGTTGGGACAGAGATTGGGCCACCAGAGCACAAGAATTTGTCTATTGACCAAACTCTTTATGCTTTCTATGAGAAGGTAACATTCAAAGCTCTCAAATCAGATAGCTTAGTCTACTGTATGATTTTTTTAGTTCAACTTCCAGCTTACTAAATCCCAACTGATGTTATGTTAGAACCTACAATGAAACTTATTATGTACATTATCTATCGACTATCGTCCTACCTTCGTCTTACCTATCTCACCTAACTGTTGTATATCTATCACATGCTCCCTAACAAATTTTATAAAAAAGGACCAACAACTAGCCAAATTATGTGAGTTTTTAGTGTATCAAAGTTGCATCGATACATTACTATTCAAAGTGGCTTTAAGATAATATAACTAGAAGCATACCCCGCGCGTTGCCGCGGGAATTGCGGATTAGTGGATTGCGTGGTATGATGACGTGGACAACAAAATGCTTATGTGTCTTGCTAACGTGAACAGTACAATTGCATGCGCTAGTGGATCTTAATTGTATGTGATAATGCATTGCCTAGTTGGACAGCTTGCATGTTGAGATAAATAGCTAGTGGGGTTTTGCTTAGTGGATTTTAATTGTATGTGATAGTGCATTGACTAGTTGGATAGCTTGCATGTTGAGATAAATAGCTAGTGGGGTTTTGCTTTATAAGAGTATATGATAAGATTTTTGTAGCAATTGACAATATAATGTAAAACTAATAAGGATCAAAATCTACTTTGTAAGACTTTCTCATATCAAAATAGACCTTAAATTGATGGACTGAGTACCGTTGAAGAAGCAAAATTTTGTTCTCTACATAAAAGAATGTAACATTTTGAGGATTCGAGACACCATTGAACATTGCCCTATGAAATGCAGAGCAGCACCTAACCTGGATAGCTTGTGTTTAGGTTTCACAAGGTGGAGCAGATTCAATAGAGGAAGCCTCTAGTTCAAACACTACGGGGACTACTGATAGTAAAACCTCTATGGATGGAAAGAGACCGACTCGCATGGAAACGATGCGAGCTGCTTTTACGGAATCTCAGCTCATCGGGCGAGAGAAGGAAAAGTCAGAAATTGTCAGAAAGATTTTAGATAGACATAGCCAAGAGTTTAAGGTGATCTCTATCTACGGAATGGGTGGTCTTGGGAAAACAACTTTAGTCAAACATGTGTACCAAAGCCAAGAGCTCAATGCAATGTTTGAGAAGCGTGCCTGTGTCACAATCAAGCGTCCTTTCAATCCTAGTGGGCTCCTCAATAGCTTAGCTACACAACTGGGTGGTAAGGAAGGGGACAGTGACAAGTTGGCCGGTCTTTTAGACGGAAAGAGCTACTTGATTGTTCTTGATGATATATCATCCACCACAGAATGGGATGCTGTTGTAGAATGTTTCCCTACAATTGCTGCAATGAGCAGGATTATTGTAACCACAAGGGAAGAGAATATTGCTAAGCATTGTTCAAAGGAAGACAGAAACGTGTTCAAGCTGAAGCTTTTGGGAGACAAAGATGCGCATGACCTCTTCACAGGAAAGGTATGGTAGCGTATAATCCTGACCACTTTATTTGATTCGGAATTACTTTGTAGACATACAAAATGATTTATTTATTTATTTTGGGGGGTTGTGGGGGTGGGTCCCCTTAATAAAAATATCAAGTCTTTGATTTTTGGTATACTTTGATTAAACTTATTAAAATTGAAGCATAACAATAACCAACAGACCTAAATGGACTTGGGCCTTCCTATATTTACATGTGTGTCCATATGCATACAACCAATTTAAAGGCCCAATAGGGATGCATATATGTTAATCAGCTCCACCTACAAGCAATTAGATAAAGCATAGCCAATAAGATTTAGACTGCTAACTAGGACAGATCTACCAATAACCAAGTAAACATCCAAAAGTCCAATATATTGTTTGATATCAAGGAGCTGGTAGAATGACATAAAACTATAAGCACTAAGCAATCAAGAATATATCATAACCACAAATTGAGCAAGGTTGCTTACAGTGGAACCTGTCTACCTAGATTTGAGTGTTTGACTCAACACGAATTCTCACATTTTTGGATAATTATTATTCTTTCTATGCTAGGCGATGTGCTCTTGTACAACGATGTGTTAAAATCTTTGCATTCACAAAGAATACAATACCCTTGATTGCATTGTTCATTGAACAACACTAGATCCATCTCAAATAGAAAATAGAAGTATTAAAACAACAATAGATACGCTTATTTTGAGGAGTTTAGAAGAGCTACAAAACCTTCTGTATTTTGAGGACCTTCCAAAAATAGTATTAACAACAATAGATAAGCGAATTCTGGGACCCAAGATTATGTATTGTTCCAAAGATTAATTAAGAGTCTGGAATTTGAGGAGCCTAGAAGAGATATGAATTGAGTCGCCCTTCGGTCAAGTGTGTTGCAATCTTATATAGGCTGTTCTTCACCTCTATAGTAGAATGGCTAGATAATCTTGTATAGGCTTTTCTTTTCGTCTTTCCTTCTTTTTCGCGTTATTTGCAAACTCCTCTTTTGTTTCGCGAGAGGAAGACAAGGACATCAACCAAATAAAATGCATCAAGGATGGGACAGATCGACTTCTGATGAAGGATGAGGAGATCAAGGACAGATGGAGAGAGTACTTCGACAAGCTGTTTAATGGGGAGAATGAGGGTCCTACCCTCGAGTTGGACGACTCATTTGACGATACCAACAGATGCTTTGTGAGGAGAATTCAGGAGGCAGAGATCGGAGAGGCTTTGAAGAGGATGAAGGGAGGTAAAGCGATGGGCCCTGATGGTATCCCCATTGAGATGTGGAGATACCTAGGCGCCAGAGCGATAGTATGGTTAACTAAGCTTTTTAACTTTATTTTTCGGTCTAACAAGATGCCTGAAGAATGGAGGAGAAGTATATTAGTACCTATCTTCAAGAACAAGGGAGATGTTCAAAGTTGTACTAATTACCGTGGGATTAAGCTGATGAGCCATACGATGAAGCTCTGGGAGAGGGTTATCGAGCATCGCCTAAGGAGAGTGACACATGTGACCCAAAATCAGTTTGGGTTCATGCCTGGTAGGTCGACCATGGAGGCGATTTTCTTATTACGACAATTGATGGAGAGATATAGGGAGCAGAAGAAGGACTTGCACATGGTCTTTATTGACCTCGAGAAGGCATATGACAAAATACCGAGAAATATCATGTGGTGGGCCTTGGAAAAGCACAAAGTCCCGACTAAGTACGTTACCCTTGAAAGCATCTAGGCCCCAAGGTTTGGTTTCGGTAATTAATGACAACACTTTATTACCATGACTAACGTGTGTTTTGCAGAAACATTGGTAAGTTAGGTCATGGAGGTGATAACTGCTTTGAGCACTGTGGCTTCGTGTCCCTTGATGGAAATCGTTTCGGTTTTCAAAAGAGTGACGTCAAGATTAAGGACGGTTAGTTCCGGATGACGAAGTGTTGAGACACATTCGGAATAGTCGTTAGGATCTTCGTTTTTCTCTTTTGGCCGTACTATAAAGGGGGGCATGAATGGGTAGCTTGACCTAGGCGAGTCCTATGTTTAGGTGTGGTGCACACTTGTTAAACTTGGCGCTAGGCAACCCTAGATTAGCTCAAGGTTCAGTTAGAAGCAACTTGGTTGAAGTTGCGACGCGTTTCGACGTGTTTCGGGCTGTTTTCCAGGCACCGGACGCGGTCTTCGGGAACACCGGACGCGTCCGGTGTGTACTTAACCGCGCTAGGTTTCGGGCCTGATCACCGGACGCGGTCCTCGCGAGGACCGGACGCAGTGGTCAGCGACCGACACGTGTCATCGAGAGAGAACGCCCGTCGGACGCGATACTGGACTTGATCGGCGAGTCCGGTGCGAGTCCAGTAAGGTCCTGTGAGGACCGGACGCGTCCGGTCTTCAGGCATCGGACGCGGCCTCGCGTCCGGTGTCAGTCCAGTAAGCTTCCTTACACGTCGGACGCGTCCGGTGCTACCTGACCGGTGCGTCCGGTGGTTCGGTTTCAAAAACGGGTTTTGACCGTTACGGGGGACCGGCGCGTCCGGTGCGTAGCACCGGCGCGTCCGGTGACCCCGTGTCAGGAATAACGGTTCGTTTTCTTTGAGGGGTGTATAAATACAACCCCTCCACCTCTTTTAGAGGTCTCTTGCTCATTCAAACATCTGAGAAAACCCTTTAGAGTGCAAGGGAGTGCAAGAGCTCTAGTGAGGATAGAGATTTGAGAATCAAAGTTTGTGATTCCTCACTAGTGATTCGAGAGTAGCAAGTGTGCATCCACCTCCTCATTTAGGCTCGTCGTGGTCAAGTGAGAGTTCTAGCTTGTTACTCTTGGTGATCGCCATCACCTAGACGGCTTGGTGGTGATTGGGAGTTTGGTGATCATCCGGCGGAGCTTGTGGATGACCCAACTCAAGTTGTGAGCGGTTTTGGGTGATTCGCCGCGACGGAGTGTCGAAGAATCAACCCGTAGAGAGCACTTGATCCTTGCGCGGATCAAGGGGGAGCGACACCCTTGCGCGGGTGCTCCAACGAGGACTAGTGGGGAGTGGCGACTCTCCGATACCTCGGAAAAACATCGCCGTGTTCCTTGCCCCTTTACTTTCAAGCAATTACTTTCTCGTATTTACTTTCATTGCTTGTTTTACATTCCTAGAATTGCCATGCTAGACTAGGATTGGAAACTAGGGTGCAAAACTTTTTAACGGTAGACTCTCTAGGAACACAAGTAGGCACTAGGGGTGAATTCCGGCTTATAGGATTTAATTCTTGCAATTAATTTTTAGAAAAGCCCAATTCACCCCCCTCTTGGGCATCTTGATCCTTTCAATTGGTATCGGAGCCGTGTTGCTCCTAATTTAGGCTTTACCGCCTAGAGCAAGATGTCTAACGGGGAAGGACCACCTCCCACCTTTGAGGGGGATGATTTTCCATATTGGAAAATCCGGATGGAGGCGTATCTCGAAGCCATAGATGTTGGGTGTCTTAGAGCCGCAACCGAAGGGCTTCCCGCTATCAAGGATCCCGCAAACCCCACGGGTGACGAGGAGAAGTACGACCGGTGGAATGCAAAGGCCAAAAATGCACTCTACCGGGGCTTAGGCAAAGATATCTTCAATCGTGTGCGTAATGCAAAGAACGCTCATGATTTGTGGCAAAATCTTTGTGCTCTCCATGAGGGAACTAAGAGTGAGCGTGAGGAACGCTATCATATTGCTTTAAAGAAAATTAATTCTTTTGAGATGCTTCCCAAAGAAAGTGCTAATGAAATGTACACTCGCTTGAATGTTCTTGTAGAGGACCTCAATGCTCTAGGGCTCACTCAAATGAGTCAATCGGATGTTGCAAGGAGGATCTTGAGTGTTCTTCCGGTTGAGAAGTATGGTCACATTGTCACCGTGCTTCATCAAAGTGATCTCTCCGCCGCAACACCGACTCAAGTATTGGGGAAGATCAATGCTCATGAGATGTACATGCACATCACTCCGGAAGAGGGCTCATCATCTTCCAAGAAGAAAGACTTGGCCTTCAAAGCTAGCCATGACAAGAAGAAGAAGAAGGGCCAAGCCATGATCGTGCAAGAAAGCTCAAGTGAAAGTGATATCGATGATGAATCACTTGCACTCATGGTGAGGAAGACCACCAAGATGCTAAAGAAGCTTAACAAGAGTGGCATCAAGTTCGATGGCAAGAAAAAGAAATTCTTCACAAGTAGCAAGAGAAAGCCCATCTCGGAGATGGATTGCTACAATTGTGGTGAACTTGGCCACCTCGCTCATCAATGCCCTAGACCACCAAAAGACAAGTTCAAGAACAAGAACAAGGGCAAGAAAAATGATTCAAGTGATGAAGAAGATGAGAAGAGGAAGAACAAGCCATACAAGAAGAAGGATGGCAAGAAGAAGGAGTTCTACAAGAAGAAGAAGGGTGGAAAGGCTTATATTGTTGGTGATTGGCTCACCGACATTGAATCATCTTGTGGCTCCTCCGAAGATGAGAGCGATGATGAGAAAGAGAAGGTTGCCGCATTTGTGATGGGGCCATCATCTTCACCAACATCTTCACCACCACCTTCACCGCCTTCTTCACCATCATCGTCCACTACTCACCTATGCCTTATGGCCAAGGGTGAACGTAAGGTACAAAATCATGATAGTGATGATGATGATGATAGTGATAGTGATGATGAATTTGATGCACCTTCTTATGATGAACTTGTAAAATTGCTAAACAAATACACTAAAATCATAAGAAGGACAAGAAGTGAAAATGATGATCTTCAAAATGAAAATGAATCACTCTCATCTAAGCTTGAAAATGCTCAAAAGACTAGTGGTGAGCTTAGAGATCAAAATGAAATTATGTCTTCCACTCTCAAGGAGCTCAAAACTTCTAACAAAGAGCTTAAAGATCAACATGATAAACTTGAGAAGAAGCATGATGAGCTCATCACTAGACATAGCTCTCTAAAAGACAAGTACACCACATTAAAAATTGACTATGATAGTCTTGTGGTTGCTAATGAACTTGCTCTTGAAACACATGATGCTACTAACCATGTTGTTAAGTGTGATATAGCTACATCATGTGATGATTTGATCATTGAAAGCATTGAGCAAGGTTCTAGTAGCAAAGGCAAGAGTGTGGTTGAGTCATGCAACCATGATGATTATGCCAAGATCAAGTGTGAGAATGAGAAGCTTGCAAATGAGAACAAGAAGCTCAAAGGTTTGATCGCTCTTGAGAAGCAAACAACAAATGAGTCACTCATTGAAGAGAACAAGAAGCTCAAGCAAGAAAAAGAGCATCTCAAGACCGGCCTAAGCAAGTTCACAAGAGGCCAATATTTGCAAAGTGAGCTC
Organism: Saccharum spontaneum; assembly: GCA_022457205.1. NCBI lineage: Eukaryota > Viridiplantae > Streptophyta > Magnoliopsida > Poales > Poaceae > Saccharum > Saccharum spontaneum. The sequence continues at coordinate 49,588,838 of CM039604.1, forward strand.
CTCATGAACACCGTGATGAAGATGGATAGAAGTGGTATTGGGTACTTGGCAAATCAAGAGAAGAAAGCAAAAGCTCAACAACAAAGCAAATCAAAGCCCAAGCCAAAGAGATGTGTTGAGTGTGGTCAAGAAGGTCACTTTGCTCATGAATGCAAAACTCCACCACCACAACCCTTGCCCAAGCATGCTAGACCCTTTGCCTTCAATGCTCATTACATGCTAAGGAAAGATTCAAATGGAAAGATGAAAGTCATGTTTTTGGGTCCCCCAAACAAGAATAGACCAAAGAAAATATGGGTTGCCAAGTCACTAGTTGAGAAAGTCAAGGGCCCCTCTCAAGTTTGGGTCCCTAAACAAAAAGCTTGATCTCTTGTGTGTAGGTGAACTACAAGACCGGTGGATCTCATTGGGTTATTGATAGTGGTTGCACTCAACATATGACCGGTGATCCTCGTATGTTCACCTCAATTGAAGAGAATGGGATATGTCAAGAGAAGATCACATTTGGGGATAATTCAAAGAGCAAAGTCAAGGGTATAGGCAAGATTGCAATATCAAATGATCACTCACTCTCAAATGTGCTCTATGTTGCTTCATTGAGTTTCAACTTGTTATCCGTTGGGCAACTTTGTGACCTTGGCTTCCAATGCTTGTTCACACCAAATGAAGTTGAAGTTTCAAAGATAGATGACAAGCAAGTGATATTCAAAGGCTTTAGATACAACAATCTTTATCTTGTTGACTTCACCTCCGAAGATGCAAATTTGATGACATGTTTGTTCACCAAGACCTCACTTGGTTGGCTTTGGCATAGGAGGCTTGCACATGTTGGAATGAGCACTCTCAACAAGCTATTGAAGAAAGAACTAGTAAGAGGATTGAAGGATGTGAAGTTTGAAAAGGACAAACCTTGTAGTGCATGTCAAGCCAGCAAACAAGTTGCAAACACTCATCCTACCAAGGCTTTCATGTCAACCTCAAGAGTGCTAGAACTTCTACACATGGATTTGTTTGGGCCTACAACATACAAGAGTTTGGGTGGTAATCTCTATTGTCTTGTGATAGTGGATGACTACTCAAGATACACATGGACCTTCTTCCTTCATGACAAATCCGAAGTGGCAAGTTGCTTCAAGAAGTTTGCAAAGAGAGCTCAAAATGAATTTGAAGTCAAGATAAAGAAGATTAGAAGTGACAATGGCAAAGAGTTTGACAACACCAACATAGAAGCTTATTGTGATGAAATTGGAATCAAGCATGAAGTTTCTTCAACCTACACTCCTCAACAAAATGGTGTAGTTGAGAGAAAGAACCGGACCTTGATCACCCTTGCAAGAACAATGCTAGATGAGTACAACACTCCCGAGAAGTTTTGGGCCGAGGCAATCAACACCGCATGCTATGCTTCAAATCGCCTCTTCCTCCAAAAGTTTCTTGGCAAGACCCCCTATGAGTTGCTTAATGGGAAGAAGCCGGACGTCTCATTCTTCCGGGTGTTTGGTTGCAAATGTTACATCTACAAGAAGCGTCAACACCTAGGGAAGTTTCAAAGACGTTGTGATATTGGTTTTCTTGTTGGTTACTCATCAAAGTCCAAAGCATATAGAGTATTTAACCATACCACCGGGTTGGTTGAAGAAACATATGATGTGGAATTTGATGAATCTAACGGCTCCCAAGGAGCAATTGAGAATTGTGATGATGTAGGTGATGAACCATTGAGGGAAGCCATGAAGAACATGCCGGTGGGAGACATCAAGCCAAAAGATGATGAAGACGATGTGCAAATCATTGATCCACCATCTTCATCACGTGTGCCTCAAGATGATGACAAGAATGAGAGAGTTGAAAATGAAGATACTTATGTCTCTCATGAACAAGCCGAGGCACAAGCTCAAGATGTTGATGCTCCCCATCCACCCCCTCAAGTGGTTGATAGAAGAAACTCACCTTTACTTCAAGCTCATCCACAAGAACTCATCATAGGGAGTCCTACAAAGGGAGTAATGACTCGATCTCAAAAGCTAGCTTCTTTCGTTGAACATCACTCTTTTGTCTCTTGTGTTGAACCTAAGAATGTAGAAGAAGCTCTTCAAGATCCGGATTGGGTGAATGCCATGCATGAAGAATTGAACAACTTCACCCGTAACCAAGTTTGGACACTTGAAGAGCATCCCAAAGGTGCAAGAGTCATTGGGACCAAGTGGGTGTTCCGAAACAAGCAAGATGACCAAGGCATAGTAGTGAGGAACAAGGCAAGACTAGTTGCAAAGGGGTTCTCTCAAGTTGAAGACCTTGATTTTGGAGAGACCTTTGCACCCGTAGCAAGACTTGAAGCCATTCGTATCCTCCTTGCATATGCATCACATCATGATATGAAATTATATCAAATGGATGTGAAAAGTGCATTCTTAAATGGCTTTATTAATGAACTAGTCTTTGTCAATCAACCTCCCGGGTTTGAAGACCCTAGATATCCTAATCATGTTTATAGGTTGTCCAAGGCGCTATATGGGCTCAAGCAAGCCCCTAGAGCGTGGTATGAGCGCCTCCGGGACTTCCTCATTGAGAAGGGCTTCATCATCGGGAAGGTCGACACCACACTATTCACCAAGAAGCTTAATGGGGAGATCTTCATTTGTCAAGTATATGTTGATGATATCATCTTCGGGTCAACAAATGAAGATTATTGCAAGGAGTTTGGTGAATTGATGTCGAAGGAGTTCGAGATGTCAATGATTGGTGAGCTCACATTCTTCCTTGGTTTTCAAGTCAAGCAAATGAGAGAAGGAATTTTCATCTCTCAAGAAAAGTATACCAAGGATCTTCTCAAAAGATTCAAGATGGAAGAATGCAAGCCAATCAAGACCCCAATGCCATCAAATGGACATCTCGACCTAGATGAGGGAGGTAAACCGGTTGATCAAACTCTCTACCGTTCTATGATTGGTAGCTTGTTGTACCTTACCGCATCTAGGCCCGATATCATGTTTAGTGTGTGCATGTGTGCTCGCTTTCAAGCGTGCCCTAAAGAACCTCACTTAAGTGCCGTAAAAAGAATCCTAAGATATCTTAAGCACACCCCAAGTATTGGTTTATGGTATCCCAAAGGAGCTAGATTCCAACTAGTTGGCTATTCCGATTCGGATTATGCCGGTTGCAAAATTGATAGAAAAAGCACATCCGGAGGGTGCCATTTACTTGGGAGATCTTTAGTATCTTGGTCATCTAAAAAGCAAAATAGTGTGGCTTTGTCCACCGCCGAGGCGGAATACATTGCCGCGGGGGCTTGTTGTGCACAAATCCTATATATGAAACAAACCCTTCTAGACTATGGAGTTGTTCTTGAAAAGGTGCCACTTTTATGTGACAATGAAAGTGCCGTTAAAATTGCTAACAATCCGGTACAACACTCTCGCACCAAGCACATAGATATCCGCCATCACTTTCTAAGAGATCACGTTGCTAAAAATGACATATCACTAGAAGGTGTACGAAGTGAAAATCAATTAGCGGATATCTTCACTAAACCTTTGGACGAGGCTACCTTTTGTAGGCTAAGAAGTGAACTTAATGTGCTTGATTCAAGTAACTTTAAAAAATGAGCGCGTGTTGTCCCTTACATTGCATTGTATCATATGTCATGTCTACTTTATCGCAATGCATTTAGGGCTTGGCTAACCTTTGGAGGAGTGAAGAAGCCTAACCGTGGATCAAACTTGACAAGCAACCTAGCTTTACTTTCTTGTATTGCATTGCATATGCATGGTTGTTTGTTTGTCGTTCTTTTTCGGTTTAGCTTTGAGCAACCTCTGTGTTCGTCCATGAATAGAGAGAGCATTTGACGCTCCTTAAGGTCCGAAAACTCTATTGCATGGCCATACGTTGCTCCTCGGGTGTTTATTGCCTATTTTCGTAAAAACAATACTAGCCTAAGGCAAAATAATTTGAAAAATTTGAGGGTTTGAGTGAGGTCACTCATATCGGGTTCCAATTGGTGTTTATTTGTGTCTCTTTGAATTGGAACTTGATTGGGAGAAGTCGCGTCGAAGTTCGGAACGAAGAAAGGCGAAAAACCGTGACAGGACGCTGCACCGGACGCAGTGTTGCTTCACCACCGCGTCCGGTCCCGATGTCCACCTGCGCGTCCGGTTTTCCAGAAGTCAAAATCCAGATCTAGGCACCGGACGCTGCACCGGACGCGCCTCTGACCACCACCGCGTCCGGTCCCGGCTACCACCACCGCGTCCGGTGCTCCGCTATGAAATCCCGAGCACTCAGCCATCGGACTCTGACCGCGTCCGGTCTGTTCACACCGGACGCGTCCGGTGACTCCAGGAGCTTACTGGAGTGTCACCGGACGCTGCACCACCGCGTCCGGTGCTTCCGAATCGAGCGGATCTCGCCCTCATATAACCGTACCGTTTTTTCCTCTTTTTCTTCATCTGTTCGACGAATCCGCCGCCGCCTTGTCTCCGGTCGCCGACTCGCCGTGATCTCCCCCACCGCCGGAGCCGCACCGCCCTCTTCCTCCTCTCCAGCGGCTCCCGCGCCACCACCTCGCCCTCAGCTCTCCCGAGCTGCCAAGCCGCGCTGCATCCGCAACCAGCCCGCGCCCGCGCCACCACCGTGCGCCGCCGCCCAACGCCGCTTCTGCTCGCCGCCGGCGAAGCCCAGCCCACCGTGACTATCCTCCAGTGCCTCACCTACTCCCACGTGCGCCCGGGCCTCTCGATCTCTTCCTTCGGCCGAGTTCTCCACCTAGGGTTTAACCCTAAACCCTAGGCTAGGGTTCGTTAACCCTAACTTGAGGTAACGGCGAGTTTTCGATTCCGATTTTGACTCAATTCCTTTCATTCACTTGTTAGGGCTTGCCGTTGACCATATCAATTCCTTGTTATCTCGTTGGTCGTTTCAGTGCTCGATCGCCGATCTCGGGAGTTCTCGCGAACTAGATCACCTCGTCCTTTCACCGTCGTCTCGTCGATCCGAGGTAGCTTAGCGTCGTTCCTTTTCGTATCTCACATGCTTGCTATCTAGGGTTTCGCATCTTTAGATTTATATATGCTTATTGTATATCTCCCTATTCCATACGTGCAGCGAGTCAGTCGTGTGCCAGGTCTGATCTGTTTGCTAAATCCGAGGCCAAGCCTGCAGATACGGATTGAGGCCAAGCCTCTCGAGTGTCAGTTCATCATCTCACAGAGGCTTTCAGGCAGTCAGTCAGCATGGTGCGTTGCAAGAACGCCGGTGGTGCTCCAGGTGACGGGGACAACAGTCCTCCCCGCCGAGATGAGATTGCGCGTGGTAAGCGCATCAAGTATGCAGTCAAGAAGAAGAGGAGGACACTTTCAGATGCAGAGGTCGCTCAGGCAGTAGCAGACGCCGCAGAGCAGGCAGAGAGAGGTGGCAGACGCAGTGGATTACACATAGGCGAGCGTCGCTTTCATCTTGAAGGTCGACAGCTCGGCACTGAGGCTACTGAGGGCACCGAGACTACAGCACCGTCAGAGCAGATGTCAGTCGATCCTCCCTCAGAGCAGACACAGGCTACAGAGACTGCACCCGCTACTGAGGCTACCCAGACTGCTGAGGCTCCACAGGCCACTGAGGATACAGAGGAGCAGGCAGCTCAGTCTCCACCACGTCGCCGCTCCACACGTGCTCGTTCACAGGTGACACCCAGGGCAGAGGGCCCGCGTCGTGGAGCACGACCTCCTCCCAGGGTTAGAGGGTCACCACCCGTCGTGCACTTAGACCTGAGGGGTGCTTCTTCACGTCAGGTGAAGAACTTGAGATTTGTGGAGGTCAGCCGATGGTTTCCACCTGTCAGAGATCCCAGAGCTTCAGAGGGCTTCTATACCCCACTTCAGGAGGATTTCTACAGGGCCCTAGTCGACAGTGGCATAGCTTTCAGACCTCAGAGGGTATGTCGACTAGAGGCATTGGTTGATGTTGTGGGAGAGCAGCTACGTCCTTACCTGTCCTATCTGCCTGGCTTGTCAGATCTACTTGGACGGACAGGTGCTTACTGCGGCACATGGGTCAGGGAGTTCTATGCTTCTTTGTGGATTGATCCTGCCCATGAGTTTATTCACTTCGCATTCAGAGGCCGCGACCACAGACTCTACAGCTCCAGAGCCCGAGAGATCCTCAGACTACCTGCTTCTGACACGAGGATCCACCAGTTGTGCTATGGCCAGACTACACCTCCCAGACGCCCTCACGGCGGTTCAGTGCCACCCACCGACCTGGTCCGACCCTGCTTTCGCGAGCCTTTTGGCGAAGGGTCACGTCGTACACCTGCCAGCCTGACACCTCTAGCCCGAGTTCTGGATGCTATACTCAGACGCACTCTACTGCCCAGACTTGGCTACAGAGAGGGACTGACGAGGATGCAGCTTTGGGTTGTATACCACCTCCTTTCACAGCGACAGTTTGATATCTGGGATCTTATCCTGAGTGAGATGGAGGACACCATTGCTGAGGGCTTCAAGGGTAACCGTCAGCTTCCTTATGCCCACTGGATTTGCTTCATTATCAGATCTGCTATCCAGATGCCACCAGAGATCAGGGCAGAGATTGCCAACACTACTACAGCATTCCCTGACTATGACATCAGACAGCTTTGGGCTTCAGTTACCAGAGAGCAGGCTCCAGCACCAGGACAGCGTGAGCGCCCTGAGGTTCCTGAGACAGCAGCTGAGCAGGACGCTAGAGTTGACGAGCTTGCCGAGGCAGAGCTCGCAGACCTTGACACTCAGCCTGCTGAGATACCTGAGGATGTTACTTCTGACAGCACCGATGAGGACTACCAGCCCATCCCCAGGTACCGGTCTCCCCGGTCTCACGACCACGAGGCCGGTGGATCTGGCTCAGCCTCCCGCTCAGACCCAGCCATGGTGGCTATACTTGAGAGGTTGACCCAAGCTCAGGAGCAGCAGCAGCAGCAGATACAGCGCCAGGCTCAGGATACAGCTGCAGCACTAGCACAGATACAGGCTCGCCAGGACGAGTTTCAGAGACAGCAGCTAGAGATCCAGAGGCAGCAGGTTGAGATGCAGCGACAGAGTCAGCAGCAGTACATGGACCTTCTGCGGCATCTCATCACAGTTGGGGTTCCTCCGCCTGCATCTATCATGGCTCCGGCTTTGCATTCCAGCGGTCCTTCTAGTCAGACACAGCCGAGCATTCAGTTTACATCTCCACAGCAGCAGGTTCCCCAGTCGTTTCAGTCCCCGAGCTTCACACCTATCCATACGGGGTTCACACCGTCAGACCAGACTCGCCCGCATATCCTGACAGGCACACCTATCGGTGATTTCAGTGCCACTTACAGCGAGTTGACTGGTCAGCCGACACTCTCGCATACTACTACGTTTCACACTTCGTCAGGGTTGTCAGCTTCCGAGGCAGTCGTTCCACCAGTGACAGGGACCGGGACTACAGAGACCATCCCTTCTTCAGTTGCCTCGACGGATCCCCCAGCTACTGGCGCACTTCAGGCTCAGGTCACTCAGACCGATCCACTTGTTACCTCACAGTCAGTGCCTGTTCCTGCTCAGACCCAGACCGCTTCGCAGCCACGAGCTTCTTCAGAGGGTCAGCCAGATAGCTCAGACTCCGAGGATTCGCTTCACTTCGTGATTACACCGCGCACCTCGGCACCCGACACGACTCCGTCTGTCCCCCCGTCAGATTAGATTAGTTTTTGGCGCTTGATGCCAAAGGGGGAGAGAGAGAGTAGTTTCAGGGGGAGTTTGTCAGTGGGTTTTCGTTTTTCGTGTGCTACATTCATGCATATCATGTTTATTTTCAGCACTGCATTCGTGTGACATTGTCATCGAGTCGTAAAACTTTGAGTCTTAATGTTTTTTTCGTCACTGTGTTTAATATATGTCACCGTTTTAGCTATAGCTCTAAGGTTGTGCTTCCGTGCCTTACTCCGATTACTTATGAGCTATATCTTTATGTGTACTAACGCTTTGTGTCTTATCTTATGAAGTACACTCTTTTGGCTTGGAGCACATAAGCAATTCCTAACCCTTTATGCTTACTGTCTTTTGCTTATGTGAACCAAGCATGCTCGAAAACCTTCACTCTAATCCATTGAAACTCAGTGTTGTCATCAATCACCAAAAAGGGGGAGATTGAAAGCATCTAGGCCCCAAGGTTTGGTTTCGGTAATTAATGACAACACTTTATTACCATGACTAACGTGTGTTTTGCAGAAACATTGGTAAGTTAGGTCATGGAGGTGATAACTGCTTTGAGCACTGTGGCTTCGTGTCCCTTGATGGAAATCGTTTCGGTTTTCAAAAGAGTGACGTCAAGATTAAGGACGGTTAGTTCCGGATGACGAAGTGTTGAGACACATTCGGAATAGTCGTTAGGATCTTCGTTTTTCTCTTTTGGCCGTACTATAAAGGGGGGCATGAATGGGTAGCTTGACCTAGGCGAGTCCTATGTTTAGGTGTGGTGCACACTTGTTAAACTTGGCGCTAGGCAACCCTAGATTAGCTCAAGGTTCAGTTAGAAGCAACTTGGTTGAAGTTGCGACGCGTTTCGACGTGTTTCGGGCTGTTTTCCAGGCACCGGACGCGGTCTTCGGGAACACCGGACGCGTCCGGTGTGTACTTAACCGCGCTAGGTTTCGGGCCTGATCACCGGACGCGGTCCTCGCGAGGACCGGACGCAGTGGTCAGCGACCGACACGTGTCATCGAGAGAGAACGCCCGTCGGACGCGATACTGGACTTGATCGGCGAGTCCGGTGCGAGTCCAGTAAGGTCCTGTGAGGACCGGACGCGTCCGGTCTTCAGGCATCGGACGCGGCCTCGCGTCCGGTGTCAGTCCAGTAAGCTTCCTTGCACGTCGAACGCGTCCGGTGCTACCTGACCGGTGCGTCCGGTGGTTCGGTTTCAAAAACGGGTTTTGACCGTTACGGGGGACCGGCGCGTCCGGTGCGTAGCACCGGCGCGTCCGGTGACCCCGTGTCAGGAATAACGGTTCGTTTTCTTTGAGGGGTGTATAAATACAACCCCTCCACCTCTTTTAGAGGTCTCTTGCTCATTCAAACATCTGAGAAAACCCTTTAGAGTGCAAGGGAGTGCAAGAGCTCTAGTGAGGATAGAGATTTGAGAATCAAAGTTTGTGATTCCTCACTAGTGATTCGAGAGTAGCAAGTGTGCATCCACCTCCTCATTTAGGCTCGTCGTGGTCAAGTGAGAGTTCTAGCTTGTTACTCTTGGTGATCGCCATCACCTAGACGGCTTGGTGGTGATTGGGAGTTTGGTGATCATCCGGCGGAGCTTGTGGATGACCCAACTCAAGTTGTGAGCGGTTTTGGGTGATTCGCCGCGACGGAGTGTCGAAGAATCAACTCGTAGAGAGCACTTGATCCTTGCGCGGATCAAGGGGGAGCGACACCCTTGCGCGGGTGCTCCAACGAGGACTGGTGGGGAGTGGCGACTCTCCGATACCTCGGAAAAACATCGCCGTGTTCCTTGCCCCTTTACTTTCAAGCAATTACTTTCTCGTATTTACTTTCATTGCTTGTTTTACATTCCTAGAATTGCCATGCTAGACTAGGATTGGAAACTAGGGTGCAAAACTTTTTAACGGTAGACTCTCTAGGAACACAAGTAGGCACTAGGGGTGAATTCCGGCTTATAGGATTTAATTCTTGCAATTAATTTTTAGAAAAGCCCAATTCACCCCCCCTCTTGGGCATCTTGATCCTTTCAACCCTCATTAAGGATATGTACAGGGATGTGGTGACGTTTGTCCGAACATGTGATGTCGACACCAGTGACTTTCCAATTAAAATAGGACTGCATCAGGGGTCAGCTTTGAGCCCTTATTTATTTGCTTTGGTGATGGATGAGGTCACAAGGGACATGCAAGGTGGTATCCCTTGGTGTATGCTCTTTGCTGATGATGTGGTGCTAGTTGACGACAGTAGGGCATGGGTTAATAGGAAGTTAGAACTATGGAGGCATACGTTAGAGTCGAAAGGGTTCAGACTTAGTAGGACTAAGACCGAGTACATGAGGTGTGATTTCAGCGCGACTAGGCATGAGGAGGGAGACGTTAGCCTCGATGGGCAAGTGGTGGCCAAGAAGGATACTTTTCGGTATTTAGGGTCGATGCTACAAAAGGATGGAGACATTGATGAAGATGTTAGGCATAGAATTTCAGCCGGCTGGTTGAAATGGCGTTAAGCTTCTGACGTCCTATGTGACAAAAGGGTGCCTCAGAAGCTGAAAGGTAAGTTCTATAGGACGGCGATTCGTCCGGCGATGTTATACGGTGCTGAGTGTTGGCCTACAAAAAGGCGACATGTTCAGCAATTGAGTGTAGCAGAGATGCATATGTTGCGTTGGTGTTGTGGGCACACAAGGAGGGATAGAGTCCGGAATGACGATATTCAGGATAGGGTTGGGGTGGCACCAATTGAGGAGAAATTGATTCAACATCGGTTGAGATGGTTTGGACATGTCCAACGGAGGCCTCCTGAGGCGCCGGTGCGTAGTGGAGTTCTAAAGCGGGCCGATAATGTAAAGAGCGGTAGAGGTCGACCTAAACTAACTTGGGACGAGTCTGTTAAGAGAGATCTTAAGGAGTGGAATATCTCCAAGGATTTAGTTATGGATAGGAGCGCTTGGAGATTGGCAATCAACGTGCCTGAACCGTGACCTCTTTTTGTCTTGTGCCCTTTATGTCCCTTTATTGTCTCCCTATTTCTCGTCTCTTTTGGGTTTCATCTCTAGCCTACCCCAACTTGCTTGGGACAAAAGGCTATGTTGTTGTTGTTGTATACACCAATCAAAGTAGTGCCTAGGAAAGATACCTTTCGATATCTGGGATCGATGCTACAGAGGGATGGAGATATTGATGCGGACGTTAGCCAGAGAATCAAAGCTGGGTGGATGAAGTGGCGCCAAGCTTCTGGCATTCTCTGTGACAAGAGGGTACCACAAAAGCTAAAAGGCAAGTTTTATAGAACGACGATTAGACCCGCTATGCTGTATGGAGCAGAATGTTGGCCTACAAAGAAACGACATGTTCAACAGCTGAGTGTTGCAAAAATGCGTATGTTGCGCTGGATTTGTGGTCACACAAGAATGGACCGAGTGCGGAATGATATTCGTAATCGTCTAGGGGTAGCACCTATCGAAGAAAAGCTTGTCCAACATCGGTTTAGGTGGTTTAGCCATGTCCAAAGGAGATCTTCAGAGGCACCAATGCATTGTGGAGTTCTAAGCCAATATAATAATGTGAGGAGAGGCAGAGGAAGACCGAAGTTGACATGGGGGGAGGCAATAAATAGAAATTTGAGAGAATGGGATATACCTGATCTGTGTCTGAATAGGAGTACTTGGAAAACAGCTATCGACGTGCCTGAACCATAACTGAGGGTGCTTGTTGGGTTTTAACTCTAGCCTACCCCAACTTGCTTGGGACTGACAGGTTTGGTGGTTGTTGTTGTTGTTGGTTTTGTAGCATTGACGCCTGCATGGAGCAGAATCACCCGCTACCAAATAGTTCCTTCACATCTAACATGGCCCCACCATCCCATTCTCTCTCCTCTTCTTCAATCCTTTGGGGCACAGTGCTGCCCAACCTCTGAAATCATCCTATTTGTCCCACGCAGGCCTGCTTGATGCAGAAGGTCAAGTCTTGAAGCCGTTGGCTCAATTTCATAACTTCACATCAATCTTGGGCCATGTCTTCCTAGTTGATTATTAGGCGTGCAGCAAAGTCACCTCATTCACGTTGAGAGCAATTAGCCTCGGGATTGATTGATTGATTAAAGGGGTACAAGGGTACATTATATAGGCAAGGATCCCTAAGGGTTTATAGAAACACCCAATCAACGGTGATCCTTGCCTTATCAATCTATCTTAATCCCTAAGGTGCTTAACCGCACCGGCCCATAACAGCCCATTAGGGCGCCTATTGCTAACACTCCCCCACAGTCGAAACGTCAGCCACTTTGCACGTTTAGACTGGACCTAAACTCTGTGAACACTGAGGTAGGCAGTCCTTTGGTGAAGATATCAGTATACTGCGAGGAGGTAGGAACATGCAGAACTCGTAGATCACCAATGGCGACTCGCTCCCGGACGAAGTGAAGATCGATCTCAATGTGCTTGGTGCGCTGATGTTGCACCGGGTTAGAGGTCATGTAGACGACACTGATGTTGTCACAGTACACCAGTGTGGCACGCCGAAGAGGGGCATGTAGCTCCAAGAGAAGCTGACGTAGCCAGGTCGCCTCTGCAACTCCATTAGCCACTGCGCGATACTCGACTTCAGCACTTGATCTTGAAACTGTATTCTGGCGCTTGGAAGACCAGGAAACGAGATTGTCACTGAGGAACACTGCATAACCCGAGGTGGATCTGCGAGTGTCGGGACAACCAGCCCAATCAGCGTCGGTGTAGACAACAAGATCAGTCGAAGTAGTCGGTCGCAGCAGGAGACCGAGGTGGAGTGTGCCCTGAACATAGCGAAGAATCCGTTTCAGAGCAGCAAGGTGAGGCTCTCGAGGGTCATACATGTGGAGGCAGACCTGCTGAACAACGTATGCAATGTCTGGGCGAGTGAACGTCAAGTACTGAAGAGCTCCAGCAAGACTGCGAAAGTCTGTAGCATCAGACATAGGGGCCCCCTCAGCTGCAGCAACCTTAGAGTTGGTGTCAACTGGTGTAGAGCACGGCTTGCACTCGACCATCCCGGCGCGATCTAAGATATCCAGCATGTACTGTCGCTGTGAGAGTAGAAGTCCATCACCACGTCGCTGAACATGCATACCGAGGAAGTGATGTAGTTCACCAAGATCTTTCATGGCGAACTCCCGCTGAAGTGCTGAGATGATCCGTCGAAGAAAATCTGACGACGAGGCTGTGAGGACAATATCATCAACATAGAGCAACAGGTAGGCTGTGTCTGATCCGCGCTGATAGATGAAGAGTGAGGTGTCTGTCTTGGCTTCGACAAACCCAATAGACAGCAAGTAAGAGGCCATCCGACTGTACCAAGCACGATGAGCCTGCTTCAGGCCATAGAGCGACTTCTTCAAGAGGCAGACAAAATCTGGATGGGCTGGATCTTCGAACCCGAACGGCTGCTGGCAGTACACTGTCTCAGTCAGATTGCCATGAAGAAAGGCATTCTTCACATCCAGCTGGTGAATGGGCCAGTGGCGAGTGAGCGCTAAGGAAAGCACTGCGTGGACAGTAGTAGGCTTCACCACAGGGCTGAAGGTCTCATCAAAATCCACACCAGACTGCTGGGTAAAGCCACGAAGAACCCAACGTGCCTTGTACCGCTCGAGGGAGCCATCAGACTGAAGCTTGTGCTTGAAGATCCACTTCCCAGTGACAACATTGGCCCGAGGAGGACGGGGCACAAGATCCCAGGTGTGATTCTGTAGGAGAGCACTGTGTTCTTTCTCCATAGCTGCTCGCCAATTGGGGTTAGCAAGAGCGCTACGGAAGGTCTTCGGCACCGGAGAGAGAGGCGCGGCATGGTAGATAGTGGGCATCCTGTAGCTGCTCTTCGAACGGGTGCCCATGGAGTGCTGGTTGGCCACCGGAGGAACAGCAACCGCACCCTTGGGCAGCGGGGCTGCTGTTGCAGCAGGGGCGGCCGGTGCAGCAGCTGATGCGGTTGGTGCAGCAGCCAGGGCGGCCGGTGGCTCGCGCGACCGACGCGTGTAGACGTACGTGAAGTCGCGAGCCGGGCGGAGAGGTGGGAACCCTGGTGGTGGCCCGCGGGGCGCCTGCAGGGGTGCTGGGGAGCCTGCGGACAACGCAGGGGATGTCGAGCCGGCACGCAGCGCGTCGGGCAGCTCCAGGGCCGCGCATGGCGCGGAAGAGGGACTCCTGGTGGCGCGCGTGGCGCGGTGGGTGTCCCCGACACCCGCAGCGCAGGGAGATGTAGAGCGCGGGCGTTGGAGGATCCTCAGCATCCTCGGGAGGCTCCAGGGGCACCCCAGGCACGGCCTCACGGGGACCGGCAGGGGGCGGGTGGCGTCGGAGGTACTGGGAGGAGTTCCTGCAGGCAAACACTTGTGCGACGGTCCAATAGGAGCGGGCACAACATCAGTAGTGTCATCGACAAGAAACTCGAGGTCTGCTGGAGTACTAGGACCATGACGCTCAGCGAAAGGGAAGGCCGTCTCATCGAAGATGACGTGCCGCGAGATGATGACTATTGGATGATAGGTCAAGGCAGCGGTACCCTTTATGATGAGCTGAATAGCTTAGGAAGACGCACAGGACAGACCTAGGGGCAAGCTTGTGAATGGCAGTGGCGGACATGTTGGGATAGCATGTACAACTGAAGACTCGCAGATGATCATATGTGGGTGGCTTGCCAAACAAGGCAAGATGAGGTGTGGAGAACTCTAGAGTCTTGGTGGGCAATATGTTGAGGAGAACAATGGCCGTGGAGAGCCTCCACCCAGTAGGAGGGAGGCATGGACGCCTGAAAGAGCAGGGAGCGAACAATATTATTTATAGAGCGAATAATACGTTCAACTTTACCGTTTTGAGGCGAGGTGTAAGGGCAGGACATGCGAAGGTGGATGCCCTGGGTGAGGAAGAAGTGTCGGGTGCTGGAGTTGTCAAACTCTTTCCCGTTGTCGCACTGTACGGCTTTGACGCGGGCGCCAAATTGAGTGGAGGCGTGGGCGATGAATTGAGCAAGCGTGCTGAAAGTGTCAGATTTAAGTCGTAAAGGAAATGTCCACAAATAATGAGTGCAATCATCAAGAATGACCAAATAGTATTTATAACCAGAAATGCTGACAATTGGAGAGGTCCATAAATCACAATGAATAAGATCAAATTTGCTAGACGCACGAGAGGTGGACACATGAAAGGGCAGACGAACATGACGCCCTAGCTGACAAGCATGACATAAATCTGAACAATCCTGAATAGGGAATGAAACACTAGACGCGAGCTTTGACAAGGCCTCGTGACCAGGATGCCCAAGACGCCGATGCCACAGTGGAGAGGAGCCCTGAGCGGCAAAGGAGAGTGCTGGTGGAAGGCGAAGTGGGTACAATGGCCCGGAGCTATTACACCTGACGATCTTTTTCCGAGATGGAAGAACCTTCACAGAACAACTAGCGGGGTCAAACTCAACAGAGCAATTATTGTCAATAGTAAATTGGCGAACAAAGATAAGATTCTTAATAATTTGTGGCGACACAAGGACATTATTAAGATGTAAATTGGATGATAACTCTGTGGAGCCAGTGGCAGTGATAGGAATAAGAGAGCCATTACCGACAATAATAGATGAAGGGTTAGGGTACCGCGGGAGAAGAACATGTGAAAGAGAGGAGAGCTGAGATGTCATATGTGAAGTAGCACCTGAGTCGAAGTACCACTCGTTGGTCGAAGGAGGGGTCAGCGACGTCGTGCTGAAGGCGGCGGCGAGATCCGTCGGGTCCTAGGAAGGGAGGCCGGTCATAGGGTTGTAATACCCCGGAGTGACCCACTGCCCAGCGGGCTGCTGGTGAGCAACAAGCGCCTGCTGCTGCTGAGTGAGCAGGGCCTGCTGCTGGGCCTGGTGCTGCACCTGGAGGTGAGGGGGCACCGGGATGGGTGCCAGAGGTGGACGAGGACCTTCTGGCCACATCTGGATGGTGCCGGACCAGGGATTGTAGAAGCTGGGCCAAGGGCGCCCCCAGCCGGTTGCTGCTGCTGTGTGGTGCCGGCAGGGGGCCGGGAGCCCTGTCCTGAAGCGCTGTTGCTGCCTTGTCCTTTGCCGCTGCCACCGCGCTTGCTGCGGCGGCTGTTGGGAGCCTTGGAGCCCCCTCCAGTGCCTCCAGAGCCTGCAGAAGGTGGAGGTGCCGCGGTGGGAGTAGTGGAGGCGGCGAGTGCAGCTGCTGGAGCCTCCTTTCGATTCGCCATGGTGAGTTCCTCAAGGATGAGGTCCTCACGGGCCTCCAGAAACGTGGGGAAGGGCTTGGCTCGGCGAAGAAGCGTGCCGACGTGGGCGAAGCGCTCGTTGAGGCCGCGGATGACGTTGAGGACGAGGGTGCAGTCGGTGATGACCTCGCCGAGGGCCGTGAGATCATCGGCCATCTTCTTCAGCTTGCGGCAGTACTCGGTGATGGAGAGGTCGCCTTGGACGAAGTTGCGAAACCGCGTCTCCAGCTGAATGGAGCGAGCCTCCCGATTGCCGAGAAACTGCGACTCAACAGCGAGCCAGGCGTGCCGGGCTGTGGAGCCCTGGGCACGGATGATCTCGCCCAGGTCATCCGTGAGCGTGGCGACGATCCCTTGACGACACAGTCCATCCGAGCCCAATCAGGAGAAATCGGGACAGGAGGGTCTTCGCGGACATGGCCCTGGAGTGAAAACTTGCCGAGGATGAGCAGAAATTGATCGAACCAACGGTTGAAGTTACCGGAGTCGACATCGAGGATGGTGGTGACGTGGTTCCGGATGTTGCTGACGGCGACGGCCTGGGAGTGGAGTTGGAGCAGGGCCACGGCTTCGTGGTGAAGCATGGCCGCGCGGAGGTCGGTCGGCGTAGGAGCTCCTCCTGGCGGCGCATTGGATCCTCCCGAAGACTCGGGCGTGATGGCAGCATCGGCGGTTGCCCGCTCCATGGCGGCGCGCGCGAGGGCATCGCTGGCGCGTTGGGCCGCCTCGTCCCGCTCCTTGGCGGCGGCCGCGGCCTGCTGCTCGGCTTCGATGGCGTGAGCCAGGGCGACGTCGCGCGTGGCCTTGCGTTCGTGCTCCAGGCGCTGAGCGGTGGCGGCGGCCTCATTCGCCTGCTCCTGGGCGAGCCGCCGGGCAACGTCGTCGGCCTGGAAGGAGGTGGTTAAGCCGTTGTCGTCACCTCTGGGAGTAGGTGGAGAAGAGCCCATGGCGGCGCGGCACAGCAGGGGCTGGCGCGCGAGGGTGCGCGCGGCTGGGAGCTGGCGCGCGTGGGCTGGGAGGCGTGCGGCTAGGGGCCGGCGCGCGGAGGAAGTGGGCGGCGCGGCAATCAGCCGGCGCACGCGAGGAAGGTGCAGCGGAAGTCTAAACCTAAGCGTGATACCATGAGAGCAATTAGCCTCGGGATTGATTGATTGATAAAAGGGGTACAAGGGTACATTATATAGGCAAGGATCCCTAAGGGTTTATAGAAACACCCAATCAACGGTGATCCTTGCCTTATCAATCTATCTTAATCCCTAAGGTGCTTAACCGCACCGGCCCATAACAGCCCATTAGGGCGCCTATTGCTAACACACGTGATGACTTATGGTAGCTTTTTCCTATGTGCGCTCCTTCCTTTGAATTAGTTTGATGCCGCCTTGGTGCTGCGAAAACAATACGGCTAGTGTCCTTAGCCTAGCTAAACAATTAGCAAAATACTTTCCTGATTACGTACAGTTTGAGATCCCAACGGCGGCATCCCAAGCCTCCTGCACATCATGTCAAGCGCTAGCACATGCTATTCCTAAACGACCATCATGTTCTTTCCCGGAAATCTTCTGGTCTGGCCGTCCGAACTGAAGGCACGTGCTGGCCGGTGCCGGCCAACAGTACCGCATGGGCCACAAAGTTGTGTGTGGCCTGAATAGGCCCATTAGCCTCCTCAACGGCCGCACCACGGCACCCTTCTTCTCCGGCAGCTCTCTGCCTCCCTCGTCTCCATCTTCGTCAGCTCTCTCCCTCCCTCGTCTCCATCTCCGGCGGGCTTAGAACAGAAGGGGCTCACGGGAGGTCGGCCGGCTAGGTGGTGGGGACGGCAGGAGGGCGGTGTTAGGGTCCTGGCGGTGGTGGAGGCGGCCGGGCTAGGTCAGAGCAGGGGCGTCACGGCGGTGCTCGCTGGCAGCGGGAGTGTGGTGGGGTAGGGGAAGAAGGAGGCCACCGCGGGCACGGTAGGATCTCGCCAGAGCTCCACCGCCGCCGCCGAGACCCTACCACGCCACGGTAGGCGGGGACAAGGACGAGGAGGAGGAGGGGGGTGGGGCGAGGATGACCGCGAGCGCGAGGAAGGGCGCGGGGAAGAAAAACAGTAACCAAGCCAGCGCGTTGCATAACAGCCCCGTTCTTTCCTGCCGGTCTCTCCTTGATGCTTGCATTGATCAGCTAATAGATCAATAAAAAAACTTTAGCAGCCGAATTAGCTCGTTCACAAATTTAAACTGGCCAATGGAAAAAATGGAAATATTTCAGGCTTTCAGCTAGTACATAAATAAGCTATTGCTAAAGCCAAATTTACCAGCAAACCCGGCCAGCCAAATTATACTATCAACATAAAGCTTGCGTAACCTGGACTATCACCGGAGGCTATTAGTATCATGATCGTGGACAAAGGAAAGGGCCCCAGCATTCCCCGGGTGTGCTTCTTTGAGCCGAGCTGCAGCATCAAGGAGGACAAGGATTTTGGCGGGGTGTGTAGCATAGCATGATGTGACGGAGAAGAGCTGCCGATTTGCACCAGGAGGAACCCTAGCTATTTCGATGGGAGGAAAAGGATTTGGGCATCAAGATAGCTAGCACATAGATCTGGAGGTCCCAATTGCTGCACCTGGCTTTGGCCATCTACACCTCCTGTTCCTTAGATATCTTTCTTAATTATTTTGTCAATTTAAGACAGCCCTTGTAAAACTGCTTATCTATCCAAAGTTATAATACGTTTACATATATGTTATGATTCAGCATTCGTAAAATCTTAACTAATAATGGTCATGCTAGTTATTTATAGTTTTTGTCATGCAAAGTCGTGCAGCTACATGTTGCTACTCATAGGCTGCTTTTTTCCTCGTTGTACAAGGTTTTTTTGTGTTAAAGCTTCGTTTTTGTGTGATGTTGTTTATGGATCTATCATACACTTCATGGTGGCAACCATGCTTCGATGACATGGTAACACTGTAACCCATGGCTAAAATGTATATATTCTCACTAGGAAAATGGTTACAACATAAATGCCTTAAACTAAAAAAAAAGAAATAAATGATTGTAGTCATCTAAGGGTGTGACATGATATGTATCCATGTAGGACCATGGCTATATTCTAAAGGTGGAAAAGCATATTTTCTTTTCCAAAATGTCGTGGTTATTAACTTCAAGGGGAGGAAACCTATATTCCATCATAACAAGTTAAGGGATAAATTAGAAAGAGTAAGTTCTTGATTTTTTAGTGCTAAAATCTTAAATTTAAACAAATTCAGGTGTTTGGGACGGTTACATATTTGGATGAGCAATTCCCTGAGTTAGCTGACGAAGCAAAAATGATTCTGAAGAAGTGCAATGGACTTCCTCTTGCAATAGTGACTGTAGGTGGTTTCTTGGCAAAGCAACCAAAAACTTTCATGGAGTGGAGAAAATTGAATGAGCATATTAGTGCTGAGTTGGAGATGAATCTAGAGCTTCGAAGGATACCAAATGTCCTCATTAAAAGCTATGATGGCTTACCCTATCACCTCAAGTCTTGTTTCTTGTATTTGTCCATCTTCCCCGAAGACTACAATATTAGCCGGAGACGTTTGGTACGACGGTGGACCGCAGAGGGTTACACAAGTGATGTGCGTGGCAAGTCTCTGGAAGGAAAAGCTGATAGCCACTTCATGGAACTCATTGACAGGAGCATGATCCTGCCGTCTACCAAACGAACTGGTAGTAGGAAAGGAATTAACTCTTGTCAACTCCATGATCTCATGCGTGAAATAAGCATCTCAAAGTCAATGGATGGAAACCTTGTTTTTAGACTAGAGGCAGGTAGTAGCAGCTCAAATGCAGGGGCCAAGATTCGTCATGTTGCCATAAGTAGCAACTGGGGTGGTGATAAGAGTGGGTTTGAGAGTGTAGTAGACTGGTCTTGCATACGGTCACTAACAGTGTTTGCAAAGTGGAGGCCATTTTTCATCTCTGATAGGATGAGGTTGTTACGTGTGCTGGACTTGGAAGATACGCCAGGTTTAGTTGACCATCACCTTGAAAACATTGGGAGGCTTCTTCACCTGAAATATATTTCTCTAAGGGGATGTTATGAAATCTATCACCTGCCAGATTCATGGGGTAACCTTCGGCAATTACAAACACTAGATATGAAAGGCACATGCATATGCAAGCTGCCAAAAGCCATCGCCAAGCTTACAAAGCTGCAATATCTTTTCGTCAGGAATTTGGGTCCTTATTGTGTTAACTTGGATGAAAGACTACCAGATGATCTGGCAAAGCTTTGTGGGGCATGTTGTGCGCCTAAGCTTCTGAAGGATGTTGAGGATTTGGGTGGTGATCCAAATTGGCATGACGTGTGCACTTTCTGGTGCCACGTTGTGTTTCCTACTTTAGCATCAAGGAGACTAAATCCATATGGTGTTGTAGTGCCAAGAGGTGTTAGGAAGCTGAAAGAACTACGCACACTGGGTGTCGTGGACATCAGAGGCAGTGGAAAAGCTACCCTACGAGACATAAGAAAGCTCACCCAATTGCGCAAGTTAGCTGTGACAGGCATTAATCAGAAGAACTATGAAGAGCTCTGTTCCACTCTTGCAGAGCTTAGCCAACTTGAATCATTGTCAATGAAATCAATGGATGAGTCGGGTATACATGGTTGCTTGGATGGTGTGTCCTCACCTCCAAAAAACCTGCAGAGCCTCAAGCTGAAAGGCACACTGGGCAAATTGCCAGAATGGATCGGGGGACTCCAGAGTCTTGTGAAGTTGGAGCTAGTGAGGACCAAGCTGGCGGAGGTTGATGCTACCATGCAAGTCCTTGGAAAGCTACCAAACTTGGCCATCCTGCGCCTGCTGAGGTATTCATTCAATGTAGGAAAGCACTGTTTGAATTTCCATCGGGAGGCGTTCCTAAGTCTGATGGTCCTCCACCTGGATAGCGTATCTATGATTGATTCGGTGGAATTTGAAGAAGCAGGGGCAGCGCCTAGGCTTGAGCTGCTGGTGCTTGAATTTTCAATACACACAAGGTCCATCTCAGGGCTGTCACCTCTCCCGAGCCTCAAGGAAGTTGTGACCAAGGGTCCTTGCCATGTGGAACTAATGCGAAGCGTGCGGGATCAGATCTCCGGGAATCCAAATAATCCAGTTTTGAAGAGGGAGTGAGCTGCGTGCGTAGGGTGTACGCATGCACGCAGTCAACCGAATGAAGCCAGGTACTCCGATCCTTTGGGTTCGCTGCTCCCCTCCCTTTTGATCGAGTATACAAAAATTTGCGTGGGGTTGTTTTTCATTTTAATCCATGTGTGTCTGTAGGAGCGCCATTTACTGGTTGGTTCACTTCTCCCGGCGTACGACTGAACTGGATGAAGGAGCGAGGCCCGTTGGCTACGCTGCACCTGCACGACGTCGAAATGAGTCTCCACCCCAAACGATCAAACTGCCCTGCGTATATATGTATGTATACCGTTGTAGTACTTCGTTTCTGAAACACCAACGTATTAACATGCTGGTTGCTTGATGAGTTGGTTCTCAAGACGTATCTGCAAGTAATGTTGTAGCTCTCGTACATGTACATCATCACAATGCACCAATAATACAACAAGTGCACGTTGCAGGTCACACATACTCAACTAGAGTACTACTACTTATACTTAGGTGTCTTCTCTTGGAATATACGACCCCAAGCGCTCAGCCGGCAGTGGCAGCGGCACCTATCGGATCACCTACAGTACCTGCGGCCTTCTTGCAGAGCTTCATCGCATCCCTGAAGCTACCACTGGAGGAACCGCTGATCGCATCCTCCCCGCGCTATCGTGTATCGCGTCTTGACGACTCCGTGTTCGTCCCAAGGAGCAGTGACAGGTTAGCTGCCAAGTCCATCCACCGCGACCCCAACCTGGAGAAGCAGGCGAATCAAGTCCTTCTCAACAAGTGGAGACACGAGCCGGCGAACGGGTCGCAGACGCCGGATCCGGCCATTGCGGCAAAGTTCCATGAAACGTTTGCGGGACTGCTTTCTGCCTCCGAGCAGGCTGCCATGCGTGAGCTGTTTCCGATGGCTGGTGCATGCTTGGGCATGGTGCTGCCCGATATTGAGCATGCCTAGTGGGCAACGCTGACCCGTCATTTTGGTCGCACAATTAGTTTCTTAGTTAATCAAACCAGTGTGTTCCACTGTCCTGCGGTGTTTTTTTGGTTGTGTTCAACTCCATCACTGATGGCATCTCACTGTGATGTGATGTAGGGCGTGTATGCTTTTAAACTTCTTCTTAATGAAATACATGCTAAGCACGTTCTAGAAAAAATACGTTTAGGACGTATTTTTGGGTTGCTATATATGCTCCTTGGCGTACGTCCTGTTGCTCATCACTTCCTACTTGTCGAGCTAATACTACTGTATTATCGGTACGTACAACATCAGAGGACGGACATACATCACCTGAAGCCTGTAACCCTCGCTGATGACCTCATCACTGCAGTAGTCACTCGGTTCGTTTCACTGGTTTATTATGCTGAAAGTACTGTTCGCTGGTTTGTTGTGAGAGAAAAACACTCAGCGCCTCGGCCTCCAGTGCCCGCGCTACCTCAGGCCAGGCTGCTCTGCACTGCTTGTTGGTCAGTGATGGTGCTAGCTGTTCCCGTTGTGCCAGCCCAGGCAACTTGACGGACGCGGTGGGGGCTGAGGCTATCCGCACTCATGGACCTCTGTATTTATTTTTTATATGTCTTAGTCAGCAAGATTCTCTTCTCTATACTCAATTCTTCCGCATCTATCCATCCTCTATCTACTATGGGACTCACTTGTCATTTTATCTAAATATATCCATGTGTGATCTAGTTTTGAAGGATTTATTGAGACGAATTTAATGGTGCAATCAGACTTTAATTTGGAATTTTGGTTTATGAGTTATAGCATTTTTTAGTTAGTTGCAAAAAGTAGCAGCAGCGGGACCATATTGCATGCATTTTGTCTCCCTCTCGTCTCACACGAACAGCAGCAGCATCTCCGGTACCAGACGTCCGCCAAGAAGCTAGAAATAGCGCACCGAGAGCACTTCGCGGATGGTTTACCGTACGTGCTGCAGGCCGTTTTTACTCCATATATTCCTCTATATCCTTTACCGGATTGCTATACAGGTTCCACTGCGGATAGTCTCAAGCTGCGTGCATCTGTTATGGTACTATATACTACTACACCTGTCAGACTCGAGACCGCTATTTGGCGAACGTTCACTGCAGCCAAAGGGAGCGAAGACTCTCCGACAGCAGTTTACTATTTTAGGAAAAAAGTAATTAGCACCATTTTCCTTTTATGGATAGTGTGTGTGCGCGGCTCTTTCTCTTTTAGATTTTAGGCGGTCATTGCGCGCTTTTCTTTCTCTTTTCGCGCACAGCCACACAAGCGGCGGTAGTTTCACTTTCGTATTTTCTTTTTTTTTAAACCGCACACATAACTTAGAAAATTGAGTTACACAACATAACTTTCAGGATTAACTTAACAGGTCTAAGTTATACAACATCACTTTTTTCTTTTTGCGCAAAATTTACAATTTTAAAACAGCTATGAGAATAACATTCACTTTATGTTTCATCAGCATTTTTTTCTTTTCAAAAACTAAATCATTCGGGAACATGGAAATAGGGTTAAAAAAGGGTGGGGAGCAAAATAAAAGTAACTTTTATAACCTATAATACACAACAAATTCCATAATATGATGTACACTTGCAAACACCAGATAAATAATAACATTCATAACTTCTGCATCTGTGATAGTCTCAGCATCTCCGTAGCTATGTCATTGAGCATATTTGTGTCTTCAATTGGAACATCTGCAAAATATTTAATATTTAAAATAACAAATAAAAAAGTTCATAGCAAGGAAAAACATAAGTTAGCAGGAAAAGTAAGATGACTATATAATATAGACATGAAAACACAAGTATAAGATACATAACCTTCTACAGTAAATTAATCACATAAGTTAGGTACCATACATATGAAAGCACAAATTAGATATATAATTCTTTACACTAAAGTTAATCAAAAAAGTTATGTAGCATACACATGAAAACACAAGTTAGAAACTTGACTCTGTAGCATAAGTTAATCAACTAAGTTAAATAACATGCTCATAAAAACAAAAAAAATAAATAAATAACTCTGTTATTTAACATAACACAAAAAATAACTATATAGAACAAATGTATAGAGCAAATTAAAAAGCACAAATAATTGAAAAAATCTCATAAAAAAGGAAGAAACTATTTCAATAGCAATGAATGTAATGAGCTAAGTAAAAAAATCATACATATTATACCTTGTTGATGCGGAATTTGAAAGTTTTATACCCCGATGACAAGTTTGACAATGAGCAAAGATAAGAATTCCATCAAACACAAAAATCATAGGTACAAATATGAAATCTTACATGTTACTTAGCAATGTCCTAATCAAATGATCACAATTTTAAATAGAAATTGAGCAATTTACAAAATTTAGAGTATAATGACTAGTTTTAATACATTTAGCACAAAGTAATACCTCTTTAAAATAAAGGTGAGTCTGTCCGTCATAAGATTTAAGTAATTCAAGAACAAATACTCCACTGTCATTTCTACAAAAATATGAATAATGATTTTTTTGTTTGAAATGTTAATATTTTAAAGGTTGAACAAATGATATTCATTTTGCAAAAATCGGTGAAGAAGTCATAAGAAAAGTACTGGCTACTTGAATTGGACACACTAGCAAAAATAATACCCATTCTATAAACATTAACTTTTCTCAATACTGAATATGAACACTTGAACACTTTACGAAAGTTACTGACAATTACAATAGCATCTTCTTTGACAATATTAAAGTCCTTAAAAGGACAGATGACTTCAATTTTTTCTCTAAAATTTGCAATCACAACATACCAATATCTATTCTTGCAAGCTGGGACAAAAACCTTTAGATAAAAACAAACAAATTTTATGAATTCCAATATGGAATGAATATGACAAAATCCATTCATAAAACATAACATTTCTCCTTATTTTTAAACAGAAAAGGATATGTATATCACAAAGCCACACATACAGATAATACAAAATTAGTTTAATTAACAAAACTTATAAGGTCAGCATTGTCTAGACTGTATCCAATGCATCTTTATGAGAAGTGATGAGAAATGGCAATTGGAACAAGTTCGGCATCTTAAAATTGAACCTGCCAAATATGCATATAAGATTTAACAAAAATATATCAAAATCCATTATCACAATGCCTAATTAAGTATCCATTTGAAAACATTAAGTTAGACATATAAGTTGCTAACAAAACTTAAGCACATAATTTAGTAAAACCAAGTTCAATACATAAGTTAATAACTGCAAGTTATATACAAATATAATATAATAAACCAAACAACTTATGTGTTAAAAAAATTAGACATAAAAGTTAATAGCTACAAGTTATATGCAGAAAGGTAGAGATAAAATTTATGTGCATAAAGTTAGACATGAGTACAAAGGAACAACACAATAAGATTATGTGATCCATTTAAGCTTTAATCTCCCTGGGTAACCATGGTTGGTGTAATGGGAGCCAAGGTGAGAGTTTTGATCTGATTTTGGTTTATTAGAATTCACAATGCTACAACATGTTAAAAGCTGCAATTTGTTGACAATTTAAACGAGTAATGGAGGAAAATAGGATTGATCAAAATTAGACTCATGGCATAACTTGCCAAAGACATTAACTTATGCACATAACTTAGTCCCTAAAACTTATGTTAATAAGTTACACTACACAACTTATATTCCTAAGTTATACGGCACAAGATATGCAGAATATTATGTAGTGAACGTGTCCAAATTATGAACATGAGAAGTATATGTACGGAACTATAAAGTATGTGTTCTGGTATATTCTAGAAAAATGCAAAATACAATGGATATTACTTTGCCACATGAAAATAACTCCAAACAAAATACCATTGATTCAAAGATTGCTCGGAAGTAGGCAATTTACATAGCACAATGTCAAGTACATAAAGAGACTCTTGAGGAGCGTCTAGTTGCCTCCCAGCTAGAAACAAGGCCAAATGGTTACTGTGAGTGCATGCGGAGAAGGGTGTTTCGAGATCTTGTTAACATCATATACACTTGTCACCATTTGTACTTCACAGTTTGTTCTAAACCATATCACATAATTTTAAATACAATGATGCTAACTTGAGTTTAACAAATTGACTATTATCTCTAAAGGGCGCAACACACCATAGAACTAGTCGAATTCTAGATAGGCCAATCTTGCTTTTCCATGATGTACTCGCCATCAAATAACTAAATTATCACAGATAAAAATAGGTTATTACTACCTAGGCTAAGCATAACTACTTAACAGTTAGCACAGACAAACTGTGATGTAGCTCAGAACAATGTGGGCATAATATATGTTGTATATTGATATGTAAGCTAATGTCGTGAGACTCATGCATGTTCATCTGTGGGTAGAAGAAAATTCAGGATCCATGTAATCAAAATCGAGGTATGATTATGCTAGTGCTAAAGCGTGTGGATCATGTAATTAAAACTAAGGCACCATTATGCAAGTGCTAAATAGCGCATTTCACCTAGATCTAGAGATGAGAAGGAAAGGAGAAACGTGAACTCACTGCTCTTATGACACCGACGCTAGCACATCGTCAGCATAACATGACAACATTGCATCTTCACTCAGAAGATCTGGAAACTATTTAACATTTAATAAATAAAAATAAGAAACTTGACAACAAGAAACAAAAAATTAAGAACAAAAGTTACATAAGTCAATCTGTGCACATAAGCTAGTCTGTGTAACTTATGTATATAAGTTATGCTATACAACTTACTCTCCTAAGCTATACAACACAATTGCAAATGCTAAGTAAAAGCATTAACATGCTTATTCCTTATAATAGTCATAGAATGCACAATATGGACTGTGATAAACAACAAAATTTATTCTACAAGTTTGTCTAGAAAGGGAAAGTTTAGATTTCAAAGCAGTAGAGAAGTATTAGCCATTGAACATCTAAATGCAACTGTAGCTCAAATTTTTAAGATAATTTGCAATGTTGAATGGGAACAAGTACACGGGCTGAATCCACATAATAATAAACAACGGTAAACATAAAGGATGTAGAGAACGGAAGTTATCTGTCCAACCATGCCATGTAATAATACAATCAGAGTAGAGCTTTTGTTCATAATCATGGTATGGTACAAACAGACCAATCCAAATGTGTTTATGCACTCAGCAATATCACTGCAATAATTTTTGAACGAAAATATCACTGTAATAATACAATCAGAGTAGAGCTTTTGTTCATAATCATATTATGATACAGACAGACCAATCCAAATTAAAATGTGCTTACGAACTCAATATCACTACCCACTTGCCTAAAACCACCAAACATCGCCATGAACTTGCATCACATATTACCTTTATATCACACAGAATTAAAACAAGGTCTGGCTACAAGACGGATATATGTCAATTGTCCAAATAACTTTTTCTTTAAGAAAATAATTTGGCCAACTACATGCAAATCTGCCTATTAGCGTTTCATCGAAGGTAATATTCACTAATTCCCCTCTTCATCAGGGAAAAAATAAAATGGAAATTAGCACCACGCGATTGACTAATTCCATTCCCAATAACCACTTAAACATGTGGTAACCACACAAAATCCTACCGTGGTTTCAAGTCTCAACAATCACTCGCTTAGAAACCACCCGCACTTCACACCGAGTGCCCATCGCTAGATGAACATCCAATCAACAAACTAACAAAATTAACAAATTCACAACTCACATCGAGCATAGAAGATCAGATCAGAGCAAGCCCGACAGATAGCCTAGCAGTAGAGGAGGGAGGGAAAGTGAGGTCAGGAGAGGGCTCACTAGAAAGCACTTGAACTGATCCTCGAGGTCCTCGAGCACGACACGGATGGCGTGCAGGCTCTTGGCCTCCTCGTCCAGGGCCGCTAAGGCAGCGACCTCATCTCCGCCGCGTGCGCCGAGACCTAGACCCCCGCCCTTGATGTACGCGAGGCCGATGGCAATCTTGTCTCCGGAGGCGCGGCGGTGGACGGTGCGTAGGAAGTGGGCACAAGAGAGGGCGTGGATGGCATCGCTGACGTTGTCATGGAGGTCCTAGATGGTCTCCAGCATGGCCTCCGCCTCCTCGGGCCCCATCGGGAACCCTAGGCCCGAAGGTTCTAGAACATTCGGCCATAGAGGGCTTGTTTCGACTTCGAATCCAAACAAAAACTCAAGGTGAACAGAAAACACAAATCAAATTTAGCAGATCAGAGATCAGAGGAATAGGAGAAATGAGCTGCTCACCGCTGGGGAGGGAGAGGTCTTCGCTGTCTCCGTGGGCATAGCAGCGGTCGGAGCGGGCGCCAGGCCACCTCCAAATGCCTGTTGCCATACAAGTGGCCGAGATCCGCCATCTCCAGGAGCCCGTGGTTAGACGGGAGGCAGAGATCCATCATCTCCGATCACCGATGGTTGGACATGAGAACGAGATTCGTTGGCTCCGAGGGGCGAGGGCCGGCCTGGAGGGTGAGATCTGCTGCCTCTGGTCACCGGTGGTCGGGCATCAGGGCGAGATCGGTTGCCTGCTAGCGCCATTGGCTAGACAGGCGAGGGATCTGATGCCTCCTTCTGCCGGTGCCCAGACTGCATCGAGAGAGAATGCGAAGCGCGAGAAAAGGGAGACATGAAAGTCACCGGAAGGGAAAGGGGTACAGAGAAAAGTGAAGAGGTATAGAAAGAAGGTGGACCCCACAAGTAATTGCACGTAGTCGGGGATCGTTCGCTGGAATCAAATGGTGAACGCTCGCCCAAATGGAATTAGGTGTCAGACTCAAGAGTCAGAGGCAGCCGCTGAAGCATCGTGGAGCCAGACAGAAGACGAGCGGAACACTTTCGGGCCGAGTCCACAGCCAGTGGGGCAGTGGTCCACGAGCAAGGAGGAAACCCAAGCCCATCTACAAGTACGCTGGGCCCGGAATGGTATACATATGTTGGGTACTGTGTCAGAGAGCCCACTCACAACCAGAATATCCAATTTCTCGTAGTGACGTGAGATTTTGGTAGTGTTTTACCATTCAACATTTAGTATAAACTTTTTCTACCAAATGCCTCATACTGAGGATTTTCATATGCTATGACTGGTGCTAATGTTTTATTACTATTTGAAAACACACTAGGAGAACTCCACCATTTTGACAGTGACCGTTGTATAGTGGCGTGGTGGTTCCATGGTGGATCGTTCGTGTCACGTACATTTCCTCGTTTCTATGTGAGTTTTTTTAAAAAAAATTGGACGGACGCTTTGATCGATGCCGTTCAAATTTATATGTTTTATAGGACTTGGATCCATGCATGCCAGGCCAGTACACTATCATCTTTGGAGCTGACCTCTAGTTTTTAAGAACGAGAAGCATTTAGAGTATCACTAGCACGCATAACCTCCGTACCATCATGTCTGGAATTAGGGATGAATAATAACAAGCCATTGTACTTCTTTCTGACTTTTCTTAGATATTTACACAGTCTTATTTACCGTAGTCTTCTAGATTATTTGAGACAACTTCATACCGAGGCTAACTAGATGAGCCGAAATCAAAAGTGGTTTTTAGAATCAATTTTTTAAAAAAAAAAACAAAGAGAAAGAAATTCAATCGGATCAATTTTCACATGAAAATACCAAGTCACCTTAACGAGCTTTGGGTGTGTTTAGATCCATTGAAAAGTGCACTATGCAAAAAAAGATTTCCCGTCACATCAAACTTGCGATACATATATGGAGTACTAAATGTGGATAAAATCAAAAACTAATTGCACAGTTTGGTTGTACTTTACGAGACGAACGTTTTGAGCCTAATTAGTCAATGATTAGACAATTATTACTAAATACAAACGAAATGCTACAGTGTATTTTGGCTATCCAAATTTTGGATCTAAACACAGCCTTTGTCTAGCTAGCCCTATTTGGAATGCTCCATCATCAATGCCTCAGATGGCACGTGGTTATCACAACCAACATGACGTGCAATGCTGCAACACATGCGCCACACCTTCAAGCTGTATGCTGCCGTACGAGGAATGGAAAAAAGAAAAGATAGACGCACAGCTGCCCTAAAAAAAACCGGTAAACGCAGCTCGCGTGCGTTGTACTCGTAGTATGTATATGTACAGTTGTATTTCTTTTTTTTCAAACGCCAACGTAGTATATATAGGCTATAGCAGTAGTATTATGACCGAGTTGATTCGTCATGGTTCTCTGCAACTGCCTGCAAGTAGTGATGTTGTTGCAGCTCCCGCCTCCCGGTTGTGTCCCTTCCCTTCCTGTCATCATAACCTTCCACTCTCAAGCAAAGTTTGTACTGCGCTTCTGCAACTACAACCGCGGCCGCTCGTCGTGTCATGGCCTTGCGTCCTCAGCGAATTGCTCTGCTCCTCGCCAGTCGCCAAGGTGCCCTCCAACAAGTTGCATGCAGGGGGTGGGGCTATCCAGTAGCAGTAGGCAGGAGTACACGCTCAAACACAGCCCTGGACGTTTTGAACGCGAGGCCAATGTTTGTTTGCTTGGGTTCGTGTACCTAGTGATGTGGCCTAGGAGGAACCTTTGTACGATGTGGCCTAGGAGGAACCTTTGTACTTGTACCTAGTGATAATTTTGATGTGTATCAGCACCGGCTCTTTACAAACCTCAACAACAAATATAGCATGCTTATTACTCACCGTGCTTTCCAGATCTGAACAACATATATAATATGATTATTACTCACCGTGCTAACTAGATGTTCAAAATTTTCACTATAACTGCATACGCGCGTGAAGGCGCGCCCTTCACTAGTTTGATGACAAAACTAATTGGCACTGTATCCAGTGATCACCATCTGGTTCCCAACGGAGTACCCAAAATAAATTCAAAGGTGCTTTATTGAGAGTAGTGCCTGGCATTATAGTACTACTAAGGGTGTGTTTAGTTCGCAAAATTTTTTGGCTTTGACTATTGTAGCACTTTCGTTTGTATTTGTCAATTAGTGTTCAATCATGGTCTAATTAAGTTCAAAAGATTCGTTTCGTGGTTTCTTACCAAACTGTGTAATTAGTTTTTTTCGTCTACATTTAATGCTCCATGCATGCGTCCAAACATTTAATGTGATAGAGAATCTTAAAATTTTTTGGGAACTAAACATGGCCTAATTCTATAAAAATAGTGCGTGATATGCCTTCTATTGTACGGAGAGAGTACCACCTCTATTCCTAAGACAAAAGTTAACTCTTTTTTTTTACAACAACAAAAGTTAACTCTTTATTACTAATAGTATTGTATAAACACACATCAAGGTTCTCAAGAAGGTTTCTTAAGTTTATCTACAATTATCAGGAATAGTACCTACATTTTTGTATACAGATACGTTCATTATTCAAGTTTATTGTATGCTTACTTTGATGACAATTATCATAGATCATTAATATTATTACATTTTGTACTTAATGTATGAGAAGTCTCCGCTTATTTTGGCCGGAGGTAGGCATTTATCTGAAAAACGCTTTCTAGATAAGCTGTACTAATAGAGAAGTGACAATCAAAACAAAAGTTAATCTGATCCGGCTTCTATTTTTTAGTACGAATGACAGTGGCGAGATGAATCTTATATATATTTGATCAAAAATTAAGATTTTTGACTCCTCATAAAACGAGATTTATATTTTTTTGAATGGAGGGAATATTAAATATGGATCCATCTGCTGCTTTACAGTAATCTTACTCGTTATTTTGGAATAGAGGGAGTATAATGAGCTCATGGATGGTCCTGGTGTGATGTTCTTAAATATTCCTTCTGTCCTAAATTAAGTGCCACTGTAGTTTTAGTGCCGGCCGAACTTTTTAAGTTTGACTAGATTTATAAAAAAATATTAGTAACATTTGCATCTCCAATTAAGTTTATTATGAAAATAGATTCAATATCTATATAATATACTAATTGTGTACTATAATTATTAATATTTTTCTTATATATTTGGTTAAAATTAAAACATTTGACTCCTCAGGAAGCGCGAAAGTACACCCAAGGCACAAAAAATACATATCTCATACTTTTAGGAGTCAAACAAACTTAAGTTTGATCAAATCCACATAATACTAAGATTTATAATATCAAATAACTATCGTTAGATTAATCATATATTATATATTTTTACACTAATCATGTTTAGAGGTACAAATGTTCATATTATTTTATATAAATTTAGTTATACTTGAGAGTTGTTTGACTTCTAGAAGTGCGCGATGCGTTGCAATTCAACACATTTCAGAACTGCGGTATTTTATATGAGTAGCCTTCATCTGGTACTGAATAGATATTTATCGTACTAATATTCTAGAACAGTGCTATGCTAAAATACTAAATAGATATTTATCGTAATAGTATCCTTGAACACTACTATGCTAAAAAGTACTAAATAGATATTTATCATAGAAACATTCTAGAAAAGTGCAACTTTAAAACAAAATTTATTTTAAAATACTAATATTTATAGTAGTAAATAGATATAATTAGATTTGACAGTAGAGTACCCATATAAAGGTACTTTCCCTCATGGTATTAATAAATACTCTAAGCCCAAGTATTACACAATGACCGTTAGTGGACAAGTACCATGAGGGAAAGTACCTATATATTTGATCAGATTTTAGGCAATTATCAGAAATAGTACCTACATTTTTTTATACAGATACGTTTATTATTCAAGTTTATTGTATGCTTATTTTGATATAATTATCATAGATCATTAATATTAGTATATTTTGTACTTAATGTATGAGAACTGCGCTTATTTTGGACAGAGGTAGTTCAGTTTATCTAGAAACCGCTTTCTAGATAAACTGTACTAATAATAGAGAAGTGGCAATAAAAAAGTTGATTTGATACGGCTTCAGCTTTTTAGTACAAATGACAGCAGTAAGAATGAATCTTATATATATTTGGTCAAAAAATAAGATTTTTGACTCATCATAAAACGAGATTTATATTTTTTCTGGGATGGAGGGAATATTAATAATACCAAGATTTATAATATCAAATAACTATCATTAGATTAATCACATATTATATATTTTTATACTAATCATGTTTAGAGGTACAAATGTTCATATTATTTTATATAAATCTAGCTCTTGTTTGGTTCCCAAAATATTTTGCAAAATATTTCAGATTCCTGTCACATCGAATCTTTGGACACATGCATGAAACATTAAATATAGATAAAAAATAAAACTAATTACACAGTTTAGTTGTAAATCACGAGACGAATCTTTTAAGCCAAATTACGCCATGATCAGACAATAATTGCAAAATAACAACGAAAGTGCTATAGTAGCGCTACAGTTACATTTTGTAAAATATTTTGGGAACTAAACAAGGGCCTAGTTATACTTGAGAGTTGTTTGACTTCTAGAAGTGCACGATGTGTTGCAATTCAACACATTTCAGAACTGCGGTATTTTATATGACTAGTCTTTATTTGGTACTGAATAGATATTTATCATACTAATATTCTAGAAGAGTGCTATGCTAAAATACTAAATAGATATTTATCGTACTAATATCCTTGAACACTACTATGCTAAAAGTACTAAATAGATATTTATCATAGAAACATTCTAGAAAAGTGCAACTTTAAAACAAAATTTATTTTAAAATACTAATATTTATAGTAGTAAATAGATATAATTAGATTTTACAGTAGAGTACCTATATAAAGGTACTTTCCCTCATAGTATTAATAAATACTCTAAGCCCAAGTATTCCACGATGACCGTTAGCGTACGAGTACCATGAGGGAAAGTACTTATATATTTGATCAAATTTTAGGCAATTATCAGAAATAGTACCTACATTTTTTTATACAGATACATTTATTATTCAAGTTTATTGTATGCTTATTTTGATACAATTATCATAGATCATTAATATTAGTACATTTTGTACTTAATGTATGAGAAGTCCGTGCTTATTTTGGACAGAGGTAGGTCAATTTATTTGGAAACGGCTTTTCTAGATAAGTTGTACTAATAATAGAGAAGTGGCAATAAAAAAAGTTGATCTAATACAGCTTCAACTTTTTAGTACAAATGAGAGCAGTGAGAATGAATCTTATATATATTTGGTCAAAAATTAAGATTATTGACTCCTCATAAAACGAGATTTATATTTTTTTGGGATGAAGGGAATATTAAATATGGATCCATATGCTCTTACTCATTATTTTGGAATAGAGGGAGTACAATGAGCTCATAGATGGTACCGGTGTTGTTCTTAAATACTCCCTCTGTCCCAAAATAAGTGTCGCTGTAGTTTTCGTACCAGCCAAACTTTTTAAGTTCGACTAGATTTATAAAAAATATTAATAATATTTGCATCTCCAATTAAGTTTATTATGAAAATAGATTCAATACTACATTTTTGTATACAGGTACGTTTATTATTCAAATTTATTGTATGTTTATTTTGATGACAATTATCATAGATCATTAATATTAGTACATTTTGTACTTAATGTATGAGAAGTCTCCGCTTTCTAGATAAGCTGTACCAACAGAGAAGTGGTAAGTTCTGATATTTTTGTATGTGCTAACCATTTCATGGGTCAAGAAAAACATGTTTTTGAAATACCTTGACCTGCATGTGAATGATATGTTCGATAATATGGTCAGAAGATAGAATAATAACTAAGCATGATATGAATAAGATGATTAGGATAGTACTCTAAAAAAATAAAATTTCAATAAAGCAAGTAATGCAAAAACTCCGGAGATTTGTTAGGTGATACTAACGAGAATTTGACTAACTCCTGAGATTTGTTGTATAACAGCATATAGGTTGCCTAAGGAAAAAAACGAACAAAGGAATAATAAAATAATATATAAAGGCTACACAGCGAAAGTTGTAATGATAAAGAAAAAACGTAGATTCTGATTAATAAAAGAAGACAAATGAATAAACAGTGTATGTGATTATCCACAAATTAAAAAGTCTATACCTAACAAAAAGTGAACAGGAACACAGAAGAGAGGACAAACAAAAAGCTGCGACGTGGGGACGAGTGAAGACGACGCCTCCGGGTCGGGTGGGGGCCACTAAATGGGCCAAATACGTCAGGCAAATAGAGGGACATGTGGCTGTGAGGCAAACAAACAAGGCAAAATCATCAGGCAGATTCGACACCAGGCAGAGGAAGAGTTGACCCGGTGGTCCCCACGTCTGAAAAAGAGATGCATGCATGCAGGGTGTGCAGGAAAAAGCAGCCAATGAGAATTGAGGAGAGCGCGTTAAGCTGAGCGCGCGCGCATGTGAGCAGCATTGCCTTTCACGGTTCGTTTGCCATGCATCGTGCCCCAGCAAGTGATGCTGCATTGCAGCTCCCGTACTTCCTCCTCCTCTGTCACACAAGAAATGCACGTTGCAAGTCTCGCGATTACGACTACTTGTCTACTACACCACACCTGAGACTTGGTTCATCTTCTATTCAATGGGACTGCGAATATTGAGGTGTTTGTAGGAAGACGGAGCAGCCCGCACCTTGAGCACCCTCAGCGCGGTGTCCGTGACGACTCTGAAACGTTTGTACTGCTGCGATCATCAGCTCATCCTCTCCTGAATATATGTTTTAATTTTTTCTTCGAATTATTGGGTGTAAGTGCGCGTGATAAACCTTCTGATTCGGATCCTGAGTAACTACTTGACTGTGGTGCCTGACCACAGCTGTGCATTGCATCCTGACCTGGCTGCAAGCTAAAGCAGGGACGCCCTAGTGGTGACATACTGTTGACGTTGAAGATCGCTCCAAGCCAACACACTAGTAAGAGCCTTGGACGCCTAAAGAGGTTGCACATAACCTGCAACGCAGTAAGAACGCAGCGTAATTGGCTGAACCGATGTAGAGACCGATAAGGCCGATGTAGAGCTCGTCCTTGGCAAAAAAGGCTCCCGAACCAATCCTGGAAGAATCCGTTAGGGAGGAGCCCTCCTAGGACTAGCAAAACCACCTAGGATGCCAACAAATCTCATGGAGAAACTTGCTGGACAACAGGAGGGGTTGAGGAGAAGAAATTAGGGCAAAGGAATTGATATGTGTTGTGTTTTGTCGATTGGATAGATGAGAACTCAATCGCCTGTGATCCTCTTATATTTATAGAGGGGGGTGGTCTTGTCCCAATAGAAAACATCTCCAAGACGCATTCTCCAAGTTTTCCACGCCAAAAATATACCAAAAACCAATTTGGAAACCAACTTGGATCGGAATCCAGGACGAGTCGGCTAAGCCGACTTTTGCGGGCTCGCGCGGTCTGGCTGGCTGGCTAGAAGGGCAAGTCGGCTTAGCCGACTCTGGGTGTCAGCTAAGCTGACTGGGGGCGGCAAGCTAGCCAAGCTGACTAGGCAAGTCGGCTAAGCTGACTGGCTTGGCTCGCCTGTGGCTCGCCATCTTCTCCGCACGTTTCATTCGTTATTTTATCACGCCGCTTGACCTCCAGCATATCTAAGACATTTATAACTTGTTCATGGTGCCCGTGACTGCCTTAGAATATTTTTGGGTGTCAACATATGTCCACCTATTTTTAGATAAATGATGCATGAACCTGAAAACACTTAATCAAACAAAATATATCAAAACCAAACCGCGATGATACCCATCTCATTGGCTGTTCAGCAGCTAAGGGCGATGTATACATCAGCCATTTTTGTTCTAAGGGCAATATATGTATCGGCCATTGCTTGGAGAGCACTTAGACTTCTTGCTAAACACTTAGAAAATACTTTTTTAAGTATCTCCCGTTAAATGCTACTTTGAGACGTTCACCTTGCAATGTCTCTAGCAAATAAGAATTATTGTATATGACTTTGATCACTTTGTAAAAATTCTCCCAATTTAGTGACCACTTGCCAAACTGATTGCTCTTCGATCCAATAGGAAGTATGGTTTTTCACATTAAATCTCCTACTTGGAAGGATTTAATTTTGACTTTCTTATTGTATGCCTTGGCAACTCGAGTTTTATCGTTCTCTATCTTTTCGAGAGCTTTTAATCTCACATCAGTCACCTCATCAACATTATCTATCATCAAATCATGATACATAACAGCTAATAGATCATTTTGTTTAGCAAGCTTGTATGCATCCAAATTCACTTCGACGAGTAACACGACCTCTTGACTATATACCAACTCAAAAGGAGTAACTTTTGTAGCATCATGCCTTGAAATACGATGTGCCCATAGATTTTCAGACAAAACTTTATGCCACCTTCTTGGGTTCTCCTCAATCTTCTTGATAAGCTTGATCAAAGTATTATTACTAAATTCAGCTTGGTCATTAGTTTGAGCATAGTACGAAGATGATTTGAGCAACTTGATTTATACAATTCGGCAAATTCCCTCACTTATTTAGACACAACTAATGTCCCTTGATCTGTAGTTAATATTTGAGGGATGCCTAATCTATGAATAATATGCTCAGTGATGAACTCAATAACCTCATTGTGTGTCATATTCTTCAAAGGAACTGCCTTGGTCCACTTAGTAAAGTAATTCGTAGCAACCAACACGAATCGGTGTCCCTTGAAAGATGGGGGATGAATTTGGCCAATGAAGTTTAGCCCCCAACCACGAAAAGGCCATGACTTGATGATAGGATGAAACATAGCAGCAGGCACCAACTAAACGTTCCCAAATCTTTGACACTCTTTACAACCTTTATAGTATCGAAAACAATCGGCCATCATAGTAGGCCAATAGAAACTGGCTCTACATAATAACCACTTCATCTTCAGGGCCGATTGATGCGTACCACAAATGCCTTTATGGATTTCTCCCATAGCCACTCTTGCTTGATCAGATCCTAAACACTTCAGCACAAATTTGTGGCGGTCCTTCGGTAGAGCTTATCATTATGCAATACATACTTGAAAGCACTCCGTCGAACGCTCTTGTCAACTTTAGCACTTGGATCACGTAGATATACCAACAAAGGAGTCCTCCAATCATCTAAATCGGCCCCAACATCACTAAAAGTTTTGTCGGACCGATTTGAGAGCTTCTCAGACATATTGGTTGGGCTGGTCGGCTAAGCTGACTGGAGCAGTCAGCTTAGCCGACTAGGCTGCTGCAGGGGAAGAGTTGGCTTAGCCGACTGGTCTGTATCTGCACAAAAAAATTCCAAATCTTTATGCATCAGCTGTTTGAAAATTACGCCTACCGACGTCATAGCCAGATGCTTGTTGAGCTAACATGTTGGCCTTTTGATTTTTATGCCTTGGAACATGCTGAATTTAAAATTCGCTAAAAGAACCAATGATATCGAGGCAAGCATCAAGACAAGCTCTTAGTAATCCTTCTAAGCATTGAAATTCACCAGCAACTTGTTGTACCACCAGCAAGGAATCACCATAGGCCTCAACATGTTTTACCCCCATGGAATGCAATATAATCAATCCGAATAATAGAGCTTGATATTCGGTTTGATTATTAGTGCAATAGAAATCCAATCGGCTTGACATCTCAATTTTAGCACCACTAGGAGAAATAAGCACAATGCCAACACCTTGGCTATCTTTGCAAACCGATCCATCAAAATATAATTTTTAGGGAGTAAAAGTAAGGTAATTGATCTCATCATCCAAATCAATACCATGCTCAATAATAAAATCAGTAAGAACTTGACCTTTTAAAGTTTTCAATGGTTCAAAAGCCAAGTCATATTCTATTAGTGTGTATGCCCATTTGCCTATCCTTTCACGAAGAATTGGCCAATATAACATGTGCTTTATTACATCGGCCTGGCAAACAACAACACATGTACTAGACAAAAGATAATGTCTCATCTTAGCACAAGCAAAGTACAGTGATAAGCACAATTTCTCTATATGGGCATACCTTGTCTCGGGATCAAGAAGACGATGACCAAGATAAACGATCACATATTCTTTACCTTTGTCTTCTTGAGTTAAAACAGCCCCGATTATCTTTTCTTCGGCAGCAATATATAATTTGAAAGGAACTCCTCTTCTAGGTGCACGAAGAGCCGGTGGTGTTGACAAATAATCCTTTATCTTATTAAATGCAGCCTGTTGCTCTGCCCCCCAAGTGAATTCAAATTCATCCTTCAGCTTCAATATAGGGTTGAAAGGAATAATTTTTTCGGACAAGTTGGCAATAAATCTTCTCAAGTAGTTCACTTTTTTGAAGAACTTTTACAAGTCCTTCTTGTATGTAGGTGCCTAAACTCCCTTAATCTTCTTTATCCTCTTGGGATCAATCTCTATGTCTTTGTCATGAATTATGAAGCCTAAGAACTTTTTAGCCGATACTCCAAAAGCACATTTGAGTGGGTTCATCTTCAATCCATAGCGGTGCATTCTCTCAAAAGCAAGACGCAAATCGGCCAAATGAGATTTATGGACAACCGATTTAATTACAATATCATCAACATATACCTCCATAATCATCCCAATTAGATTTTAGAAAATCAAATTCATAACTCTTTGATAAGTAGCACCTGCATTCTTCAGCCCAAATATCATCACAACCCACTCAAAGAGACCAACGAACCCAGGACATATGAAGGCCGTCTTAGACATATCTTCTTCAGTCATAAAAATTGATTATAACTGGCATTACCATCAAGAAAGCTAATAACCCGATGTCCTGAAGCATCATTAATAAGCATATCAGTTATAGGCATAGGATATTCATCTTTCGGAGTAGCTCTATTTAGATCTCTGAAATCAATGCAAACTCTGATCTTTCTATAATCTTTCTTCTTAACAGGCATAATATTAGAGACTCACTCCACATATCTGCATGGCTGAATAAAACCCACTTACAAGAGCCGATTAATTTCTTCTTTAACTCTATCATAGATTGTAGAATGGAATCTACGGGTTATTGCTTATATGGCCTGAATCCATCCTTGATGGGGAGCCGATGCTCAACAAGCTCTTGGCTTAGCCCCAGCATCTCTATGTAGTTCCATACAAAACAATCAACATATTCCTTGAGAAGCACGATTAGCTCAACTTTGTAATCAACCTCTAAGTTTTGGTTTATAAACGTTAGCCGGGGCATAGAGCCATTTCCAATATCAACCTGCTCTAATGGGTTGGTCGTCGTGAAAACTTGGCCTAACTTATTGAGCTCATCAAAATCATTAATAGCCTCACAAACATCGATCTTATTAGCCCGATACTGTTCAACACGATGTTTTAACCATTCAACATTAGCATCCATTGATAAAAATGATTACATGATGATATTGAGCCAATTATCAATCGGCTTCAAAGATACAGGAACAAAACCTTGTCTAGTAACACTATAAACTCATAGCCAGAAAGGTCTCTACCAGATAAGCAACCAATAGCATCATGCCCCTAGGCATAGGAGCATCGATTGCAGCAATATCAGCTAATGAATCTAAATGCACAATCTCAATAGCATCTCCCACCCATTGAATGAGAAACTGGTGCAAGCTAGATAGCACACAACAATTGGCATGAATCCAATCACGCCCAAGTATCA
Source organism: Saccharum spontaneum (assembly GCA_022457205.1). Lineage (NCBI taxonomy): Eukaryota > Viridiplantae > Streptophyta > Magnoliopsida > Poales > Poaceae > Saccharum > Saccharum spontaneum. Next base: position 49,629,396 of record CM039604.1, read on the forward strand.
AGTTGTAGCTACCTTGCACATTTGCAACGAAGAATGCTGTAGCTAGGGTCTTGCTTCCAATAGTGAGATCCATGTTGGCAATTCCCCTGGCTAGGATGGGAGCACCTCCTACACCAGTAATCATCATGTTGGTCTTGACAACTCATCATCAGTGCCACCAAGCTTCTTGTAAAGCGAATATGGCATCACATTCATAATTGCCCCATTGTCCACCAACATGCTATGGATCGGCGTGCCATTGATATGGCCCTTCACATGTAGAGGCTTGAGGTGGTTGATAGGGCTTTCTGGTTTATTGAATGTAGTATCCTCAATTGGAAAGTTGAAGACTGTCGTGGCAGAGTCGTCCTCGATGATGTAGTAATCGGTGGACAAAACAACCACATTAACTTCTCTTTTCGGGGTGGCTTCATAATCAACCATCTCCTCATCGGGACCCTTAGGAACCTCCATGCTAACCAGAGCAGCAGCGGTGGAAGCAAAATCATTGGAGGACACCTCGGAGGCTGCCGGGATAGTGGGAGTCGGCTCAACTGACTTGGAAGTTGGCTTGGCTGACTCTAGGGCTTTTAGAGTAGCAAGGGCAGCAACAATTAGCTTAGCTGACTCCTTAGTTGACTTAGCCGACTCTAGCCCTCTAGAGTGGCAGCAGAGGGGGTAGTTGGCTTAGCCAACTCCTGAGTCGTCTTAGCCGACTGTGTAGCACGGTGAGTTAGCTCAGCTGACTCCTAAATCAACTCCAACGGTCTTGTTTTGATCTCCTAAAGGGTTTTCGATGTGCTCGGGGTATAGGACTTCACCCTCCATCTTGGCAAGCATCTCCCCCTTCTGTTGCCGATGCCGAGCGCGTTGCAACTTACACCGTTGAGTTTTATTCAACCCACGAGGACACCACATGGGTTGGCAATACTTGGAATCTCCTTCGGCGCGTTCCTTCTTCTCATCTCCAGCAACTTCTTTAGGAGCTTCATCTTGCTTAGATGCTAGAATTTCTTCAATTACAATCGACCCATCATGGTTAGTGATAGGAGCTTCCATGGAGCCGATTGTGATAACCGATTGAGGCCTAGCTCTTGGCGGAGGAACAATAGGAGCCTCAACCTTCTTAGGCACATATATTTGCTGCATTGGTGCCTTTCCTGAACCTTGTAGAGTCGGAGCCTTGGAAGGAATTGCCAGACCTTGATTTACACTGCTAGAGCTCGATTGACCATTGTTCAATCAGCTAAAAATGGAGTGTCTCGGAACTAGACCAGCAGGCTCTCCCAACCTTTGTTGACCTTGCATAAGTGCCGCCAGAGGATATGGCACCCAAACTCCATAGGGACCCCATTGTGGCATGACCGAAGGTGGAATCGGGGGTCCCCAACGAGATACACGAGGAGCAACTCTCTGAGAAGGAGCTGCTAGTTGCATCACTGCCATTTGCTTGATCTTATCATCTTCTCGCTTAGGTGGAGTAGATTTTCTTTTTTTAATGGCTGATTCTAGGAATCGGCCTCTTCTTGCTTATACTTAATCATGAGCCTGTCAAAAGTGCATGGTTGCCTCACAAGCTCCCCCAGGTTCTTCTTCTCATTAGTCTTCCAAGTACCAATCTCCGGCTTGCATGGAATAAATGTGCGCAAAACTTGGACATCGAAAGGACCGGAGCTGCTGGAACCAGGGGAGTCGGCTAAGCCAACTGGGGTAGTTGGCTCTGCCAACTTGGTTGAAGTGGGAGCTGAGTCGGCTAAGCCGACTCCCAAAGTTGGCTGAGCCGACTGGCTCTGCTGCTAGGTGGAGTCGGCTTGGCCAACTGCTCCAGTCGGCCTGGCCGGCCTCTGCTGCGCCGCTACCATTTCGTACCACCACTGTCTTCTTAAACTTGTTCTTGCCTTCATCATCCTTCTCAAGCACCACCTTGCGCCCTGAATTCGCTTCGACATTCGGTGCAATACGTGGTTCGCCGATAATCACATTCTTGTCTTGAGTTGTATCGCTTGCTCAGGATGAATCAGAACAGTGGGTGGCCCTGCTTCAATTGTATGCATTGGAAAAGGGATCTTATCAACTTGCATATTAGAAAGACTCAATCATCCCTCATTAAGGGCCGATTCGACCTGCCGACGAAAAACATTGCAATCATTAGTGGTATAAGAAAAAGAATTATGATATTTATAACAAGCTCTTTTCTTTAACTTGTTGGCTGAAGGCAACGTATAATTAATTATGATATAACCAAATTTCAACAATTCATCAAAGATCCGGTCATATTTAGAGAAATCAAAAGTAAACTCTCTTCACCCCGATTCTTATGAATCGGTTTGAGAGATGGACAAGTAACCATTTTATTTTATGCTGGCCATTTAACTTCAGCAGGGAAAACTTCTCTATTTTCATCGTAAGAACAATCAGAGTGATCATCAACAACATGTACATTATGATGATTGGACTTATATGCATCACGAGATTCTTTGAGGCTCTATTCAGCTGAAACGACCCTTTGCAACAATTGATTAGCATTTACAAATTCATGATGCTCAAGTTTATCCCTAATACTAGGACACAAGCCAGCAAAACATAAATAAGTTAAATCCCTTTCAGAAATCATCAAATGGAAACATCGGTTCTTAATTTCTCTAAATTGTTTGACAAAATCAAGAACAGACTCATCACAACCTTGACAAACCGATGCAAGATGAGACAATCTAGTTTCATGGATGTTGGTATAAAAACAATTATGGAAATTTTCTTCCAATTCAGCCCATGAACCAATAGAACAAGACGGTAATGCAGAAAACCATATGAAAGCTGTGCCAGTAAGAGACAATGGAAAATTATAAACTTTCATAAAATCATAAGCACTAGCTTCACCCAATTGTGTAAGAAACATGCTAATATGCTCCATGGTAGATTTACTATCATCACCACTAAACTATTAAAATCAGGTACCTTCCGCCCATTAGGTGCTTTCATGAAATCAAAGTGTGAAGGGTATGGCTTGCGGTAAGTAGTCTTACTAGGCTTGATTTGCATACCTAAACTTTCTTCAAGAAACCTAGACAATTCTTTCTTAAACCGATTCAAAGTGTCATTGAAATCGGTAGAAGGAGCAACAGGTGCAGCAAGTGTATCATCAAGTATAGGAACTTGCCTAGGGGACTTCGATAGATTGGGGCGAATGTTATGCCCCGCCGAAGCCCAGCTTGTGCTTGGCCTTTGATCGATTCGAGTGTTTCGAGCCAAATTTTGGCCATGGATAACCATTTGTGAAGATGAAGCACTACCGGCTAAACCGGCCCTATTGGTTTCAAGTGCCGAAGAGGCCGATTTGCCTTTGTTTGCTACTGCATATAAACTTTGATTATCATAAAAATTCAAAGGCATGCCAAATTCAGGTTGTTTGAAAGAAGAACCAACACCTGATGCATTGCCATCAGTTGTCTTCCCTTCCAACTTATCAAAACGAGCTATGATCATGTTTACAACAGTCAAAAGATTATTATCTATCACCTTTTTATGATCATTCATCATAGTAGCGTAATCGGTATGCGTAAGATAAGGATCAACTATATCATCGTACTTAGGTTTAGAAGTCCTTACCTCGGGTGCAGTGAGAGAAGATGATGTAGAAGTCACCAACTCACTGGAATCTGGCTCTTTGTATTGGGTGACCTTGTCCCGCCGATCTTTAGCGCAACTCTGAAGAAAAGCCTTCAGAATGGCATTGAACTTGGCCTCCACTTGTTGCTTTAGCTCCTCAAGAAGCTCGTTGATGTTTATGGGATGGTTGATGTTGGCTGCATGGGGGACTTGTGTCCTATCCCCCGTCTCACTAGCGTCTTCACTGTTGCTTCCCATGTCAATCTTGGATTTGTTCTTGGTTTGCTTCGGTTTCCCTAGTGGAGTCACCAAAAAGTATATTGACGTTGAAGATCGCTCCAAGCCAACACACCAGCAAGGGCCTTGAACGCCCAAAGAGGTTGCACACAACCTGCAACGCTGCAAGAACGTAGCGTAATTGGCCGAACAGATCTGGAGACCAATAGGGGCGATGTAGAGCTCATCCTTGGCAAAAAAGGCTCTTGAACCCTTCCGGAAGGATCCGTTGGGGAGGATCACATGGAGGATCTCCTAGGACTAGCAAGGCCACCTAGGATGTCAACAAATCTTGTGGAGAAACCTGCTGGACAACAGGAGGGGTTGAGGAGAAGAAATCAGGGCAAAGGAATTGATATGTGTTGTGTTTTGTCGATTGGATATAGATGGGAACTCAATTAGCTATGATCCTCTCATATTTATAGAGGGAGGTGGTCTTATCCCAGTAGAAAACATCTCCAAGATGTGTTTTCCAAGTTTCCCACGCCAAAAATATACCAAAAATCGATTTGGAAACCAACTTGGATCGGAATCCAGGACGAGTTGGCTTAGCCGACAGGGGGAGTCGGCTAAGGCGACTTTTGCGGGCTCGCGCAACCTGGCTGGCTAGCTGGAAGGACAAGTTGGCTTAGCCGACTCTAGGTGTCGGCTAAGCTGACTGGGGGTGGCAAGTTGGCCTTGCCGACTAGGCAAGTTGGCCAAGCCGACTAGCTTGGCTCGCCGGTGACTCGTCGTCTTCTCCATGCGTTTCGTTCGTTATTTTGTCGCACCGCTTGACCTCCAACATGTCTAAGACATTTATAACTTGTTCATGGTGCCCGTGACTACCTTAGGTCATTTTTGGGTGTCAACACATACGGACGTGGCAAATCAAGCAGAAGTGCAGTTCCTCATGGCTTTGTGTCCTCGGCTAGGATTGCCCCTGCAGCTTCTCTCCTTCGTGCCCTTTAAGCTTGGGCCGCGCCATGCTTGTACACGGCTACAACAGACACAATCACTACTACAAAAAACATTAACCGTGACCTTTTGAAAACCCCTCCAAGGCGGGCAGGAATTTCAACCGCCTTGGTCAATGCCTGGAATTAACCGAGGCGGTTGCTTTTTATTAACGAGGCGGTTACAAACAACCGCCTCGCAAAATCGATTTACGGAGGCGGTTAAAAAATAGCCGCCTCCTAAAATCTATTAACCGAGGCGGGCCTTCCAAAAATACCCCCATTTTTATGGCGGGCCACTTATAATAACCGCATCTGTTAATATTCCCGAGGCCCATCAAGCCCAGACGAGGCCCGATAACTCTTCGTAGTATATATATGGCAAACCCTAGCTCTCACTCCCTCCTACTCCCTCACTCGGTCGCAGAAACCACCGCGCCCCTCCGTGAAGTCGCGACTCGTGACCCCTCCCTCCCTCTCTCCATCTCGTTCTCTCTCCCACCAGCCACCGCAACCCCGACGCCCCTCCCCAGCGCCGGCGCATAGGGCCGCGCCCCTCCCTTTCTCCCATCGCCCGCACACAGGCCCCTCCGTTTCCCCTCACTCAAACCCTAGTGCCCCTTCTTCTGGTCTGGCTAGGTGGGCCGCGGCGATGGCGTGGGAGCGGCGCGCGGCGCGGTGAAGCATGGGCGAGGCGAGGCAGGCCGCGGGCGCGGTGGTTGGTCGAGGCTGCGGCAGGCGGCGCATCTGAGGCCGGCCGGCAAGGAGCTTCCCTCCCTCTTCGGTGTGGACGCAAGGAGCCTCCCTCCCTCTCCGGCGTGGACGCGAGGAGGACACGACGCTCCCCCGGCCAGATCCACGTCGACGGCGCTTCCCCGGCCAGATCCGCGGCGGTGCCCTCCTTCCTCGTCCAGATCTGGCGATGTGGCACGCGCGGACCCGGCGGTGCGCAGCAGCGGTGAGCGGTGGCCCGGCGGCGCTACCCCGGCGGCGGTAGCCACGAGGCCCAGGTCCAGGCTCGGTAGGGCTGTGGGCTTTTGCTTTTTTTTTGTTTTTTTTATTTTGATTAACCGAGGCGGGCATCAAACCGCCTCAGAAAAGGTCGCATTTACTGTGACCTTTGGTCCGAGGTGGTTGCGATGCCCGTCTCGGTTAATCACTTTTGCCCGCCTCAGTAAATATTTTATGTAGCAGTGAATGCTCATTTTTTCTGCGGCAGTAGTAGTAACGCACAATACATTCCAGAATGGCGATCGCCGATTGGACAGAGACATATATAGAGTAGTAGCATAGTACCACCGGGGAAAAGTTGTTTTTTTTAATAATTTGCTGAACGCTGTTGTACGGTACGTGGTGTCCAAACCTCTGTGAACATAGAAAATTGTCTGGAAAACAGCTGGGTCCAGGAAAGGTTCGTCTCACGCACTTGGCAATTACTAGCATCGATAAGATCCTCCACCACGCGTGCATACATAGCTCAAGCACCTATCTGTGCTACCAGAGCTCAGGAGATCGATTGGTTTGTTCATAACCTCCTACACACTTGCTGCGCCACGCAATCATCTCAATCCCCAAGGACTCTAAATCCCATTATTACATTACGTCGGAACCGCAGATTAGAGACGTGGGTAAATAATCACCAGAGATGCTAGAAAAAACGCGTCACCTAAATTACGTCTCTGATATGAGCACATCAGTGTTAAGACATCAGTGATGTGTAAAAACATGTCACTAATGTCACATCAGCGTTATTAACACATCAGCGACGTGTACTAAACAAATGTGTCTTTGATGACCCTTCGCTAGAGACGAGTATAGCCACGGAGGAGAGCATGCCGCCAAGAGGTGGTGGGTCGTGGAAGTGGAGGTATGTCCGTCGCCACACCTGAGGAGGCCATGGGTGGCGTAATGCCGACGCCCCATGCAATGGTCAACATCTTGCAGCCCCTCTAGATCAACAGAGAGAATGCTAGCCCTTCTAGATCTAGATTTGAGAGAGGAAAGGAGAGAAGAGGGTAGCGACAAAGAAGGAGGTTGCTATGGTGCCGACAGAAAAGGGGGCGATTGAAAGGTCTTGATGGCTAGAGGGAGGTGAATAGCCTTTTTAAAAAATTCTACAAAGACAAGCTAAACAAGTTTATCAATATAACAAATAGCGAGCAACGAGTTTTGCTTAGCCTACGGGGTGTTTTCAAGCCACCTAACCAATTCACAATTCTAGAAAATTTACACTCAATCACACAAGTTAAACCGCACAACTTAGCTACAACAAAAGCTAACTAGCTACACAAGCTAAGAGCTACACTAACAAGCTAGCAAGGTAACCAAGAAATTAATACAAGAGAGAGTTAAGAGGGTATCACCGAGGGGTAAAGTATTGAGCCAACCAATCAATATGATCAAGAGATGAATTTCACAATACACAACCACCGGGATCGATTAATCACAATAAGAAAGTGATGACACAAGATTTATCCCAAGGTTCACGTACTTGCCGGCACGCTAGTCCCCGTTGTGTCCCTCTTCACCACGTGATTCGGTGGCTAATCGGTCACATACCGAGCCTCTCAAAAGGCGCCACAAGAACTTACCAAATGGCAAAAGGTTGCAAATGACACGAGCAATCCACTAACGTTGCCTTTGGTGCTTCGCCGAGGTAGGCACAAACCCCTCACAATCACCGGAGGTGGCCAAAAACAATCACCAACTCTTGCCAACGTCTCCAAGCTGCTCTAAGCCGTCTAGGTGGCGGCAACCACCAAGAGAAACAAGAATCCCGCAGCAAATCAACCACCAAGTGCCAACTAGATGCAATCTCATAATGCAAATGCACTTGGATCACTCAATCTCACTTCGAATATGCAAAGAAGCAAGAGAGATGAGTAGAGGGGAGTTGCTTAGCTCAAAGTGCTCACAAGAATGTCAAAGAATGCAAGAGAGAGGGCTTTGAGCCGGCCAACGAGTATTTATAGACGTACCCTTTCGAATATAGCCGTTAGGAACTTGAAACAGCAGCAGTCGCGCTGACCGGACGCGCTGGTCGCGCGGACCAGACGCGCGAAGCTCGACCGGACGCACTGGTCCCATAACTGACCGGACGCGCTGTTCAAGCCTGAGCAGTGCTCCAACGGATCAGCGACCGGACGCGCTGGAGAACTGACCGGACGCCACAGTGCCAGCGTCCGGTTGGAGTCCAGTAAACACCCTCAACGACCGGACGCGTCCGGTCGACCGTGACCGGACGCGCCACAACGTCCGATCAGAAAACCGAGACACGCGCAAACGCTGAACACTGACCGGACGTGTCCGGTCCGTTTGCCTTTGTTTGATTCACCCTTTCACATAGGAGCTAGACTAAGTATGTGTGTCACTTTAGTACATGTTTTAGCTCGTGAAACAACATGTGACAATTCCTCCAAAGCTCGACATTGGTGTAAAGGAAAATAGGCATTTCAATTCCTCGAAAACGCCTGAATCCCGCCGAGCTTGCGAGGCGGGAGGGAGAGAGGACCCCAAACCCTCTCTACCGCTCAAACTTCAACGCCAACGCAAACATGCTAACACGACCAAGTGATCACGTCATGTGCGAGTGTGTTAGCATTTTCACAATCATTTTTCGAGGCGTTATTAGTTCTATTCAAATGCATATGATTATGAAATGCACACCTAGAGGCACTTAGGAGTTCAATAGCCGCGTCATTCCCCTCTTTATAGTACAACTATCTATCCTATAATGTAACCACACCTACTAGGTGTCTTGGTTACTAAAACACAATCCTTAAGCATATACCTTTGCCTTGATCACGTAGAGTTGCATCCAAATCCAAGTGTGGCCATCATGATCACCATGTCCATCTTGCCACCAACCTTGGAATGTACTAATCCTTATATGCTACATACAACTTAGGCATAGGATTAGTACTTAGGCACTGTCACTAATTACTAACACCAAACATAGAGCTTTCAACGGTGCATTGGAGGAAGAGGAGGAGAAGGAGGGAGAGGTAGTGGCGTAGCGCAGAGGTCAGGAGATCAATGAAATGGGAGATGCTGGGCGAGGAGGAGAGAGGGAGTGACAGGAGAGCGGAGATAGACGCGAAGGGTTTGACTTAAGTTCTATTGGATTCATTGATTTATTTTTTATCTATGAACCCTTCATTTATGATGCTTGTTTTATTGAGTCACGTCTCTGATAATATCTCCTAAATATCTCCTAACACAGACACGTCCCATTCATATATATCACATACATGTTTTCCTGAGCTGCATCTCTAATATGTATCCTCATAATAAAGGTTCTTCTAGCCAATACATTAGAGACGTGTTTATTTACTAGACACGCGTCTGTGGTCACACGAGTACACGACTCTTCGTTTTGTTTCTATGTTACTAATTAAAGTATCTCCTTTATACGGTTCTGAGAGAGCTCTCTGTAGCTGCTGAGAAGGTGCAGCACTGCATCTCTTGGTTTTCTCATCCCCTGGATATTTTCCATGGTCGTTAATTAGATCCACCAAAGAGTCGACAGATAATGCGAGAGTCCAAGCTCCAGCCTACAACGTGAATACAAATTCGTTGACCGACCATTTCCTTTCAGAGAACAAGCCAACGTACTTTAGCGCGCTCTTTCTTTTTCAGTACCACTAGATCCACAATTATTTGTGGCATTAGTTTCTTCACAAAAGATGATGATGATGATGATTATCTGGTTCTAAAAACAACGAAGCAACTTTCCAGGACGTACCTCCGATCCAGACAACAATGGCTTCGTCTTGAATGACATATACTCTCAGGATAAAGAAACCATCTATCACCTCACAGTCTCCACACATTGGTATTTGCTTATCTAAAGAAAAGTCATGAGGTGGTAATAACTCCGAACCTTCCAAGCAGGTCCATAATGCACAAACGTGAGTGACAAAATTGAAATTAGGCGACAACAGTGGGTGACAAACTGAAAGCGTGGACATCAATGGCCCCTTCAGTACTGACGAAGAAAATGCAGACCCAACGACAGAAGCCCTGTTGTTTCTTCTCCAGCAGCAAGACACGGACAAGAACGCAATAAAAAGACATCACCACCAACTGGCATGATGGTTCCTCTATCCCTTGCTTATTCTCATCAATGGATAAGATCACTCTGTCTCCTCCACGTATTCGATCCAGCAGCATTTCACACATCAATGATACAGTTCCCTTCTAATATAGGAATCGATTCATGTCGCCATTCTGTTGTTGCTTGCTACCACGCAGTGTCCTAGCCGGTTCTACTTCCATCTGATGTATTATTTGGCTGCACTCTTATCCATCTCATGGATTGGGGCGGATACTGAGTGCAGCGAAATAAATCACGGTGAATGTAAACTAGGGTCAGGACATGTTTTCACGCACTTGGCAATTAGCATTCAGAAAATTTCCTCATGACGTGTGCATATAGCTCAAGCACATATCTGTACAATTATTTGTGGCATTATTTTCATCGCAAAAGATGATTATTATCTGTGGTTCTAAAAACAACGAAGCTTTCCGGGTCCACCGATAGGGACAACAATGGCTTCGTCTTGAATGATACTCCCCGGATAAGAAACCATCTATCACCTCACACAGTTCACGCATTGGTATTTTTTAAAGATAATGGAACAAGGTTCCATCCTCTACTATCCGGGGATGGTACACAGCTTAGTGTTAACCACAAAACCAAGCTATAAGGCTCAAGTTCTCATGACTAGTTGAGAAAAAAAGGCAACAGAGTTTTAGCCCATCTAGGACGGGCGACCAACGACTAGAAAAGAACTAAAAGATATGCTTATGAGGTGACAATAATTCCAAACCCTAAACCCTAAACCCTAGACAAAGTGAAAGCATCCATGGACATGCATGGCCCCTTCCTTCATTTCTGTGGCTGTTTTTCACCAAGTTGCTTATGGAGGCTCTCAATTCTCAAAGGATACATAACACTTCCTTGTAACTAACAAAAACCCTTTAAATCCTAACTTGTTCCTTTGACTTAATATTGCATTTCTGGGTGAGTGTGAAGAAAAAGCATATTTCTTTCTTTTAGAGATCTTATTAATTATGGAGGCTCCTGAATTTTGAAGGTTGCACACCACACCAACTTACTCAAGGTAGGTATGTAGCCTCTACTTTTAATTGTTTACTTGATATTGAGACGAACATGATGGAGATCATCTTTAGTTTATTTTTTTCCTTTTGGAGGATATATTTTAAAAACAGTTGTTCAAGAGGCTCTCAAATTGTGAAGGTTGCACATCACCAATATTATTATTCTAATGTTGGGTATCTTGCCACTCACAATTGTGAATGTGGTGATTCTTAGTGAGCAATTTTTATTAAATTGAATGATAAATATTATTGCAGCCTATAAAATTCAGAAACTAATATACTTTCGTCTCCTGGTAGGGCGGCTTCCGAAAATCGCTCTACTCTAAAAACGTTTTTCATAAAGTCGTACTCTGATAAAATGAAATTAATGAATTTAGTTTATGAGGAAATGATTTTATTTACACATTTTTTCTTCTTAAAATTGTTTTATGGGTAAATGATATTTAGAAGTAGTTCCTCCTTTCCTTGCACCTTCTTGGGATCTTCTCTTGTCGATTCAAAACTAAAGATATATGGAAGTCAAAAAATCATGTAATTTACAAATTAGATTCAAATATTTAAGCATGATCCATTTTATTTGGATTTGGCATCATAGTTTTAAAGTTTTGAAATTAAAATTCTTTATGAAATGCTATATATATTTGACTTTTTGGTTAAATTGTTTGGCCAAAAAATGGCTTCCAAAAAACAAAAAAAAAATTACCTAAATTTATGGTTCGGAAAGTAGTTTTTTGTTATGTAATTGGCCAGCATATGCGCACCAGTAGCCAAGTGGAATCCAAAATTCCTTAACAAAGCATATGCTTTAAATTATATGCGAGATACTAAGTTAGATGACAAAGTTCCTTAACAAAGCACGTATGCTAGGAAATTAAGTGACAAAATATTATTTTCTGAACCATGAATTTAGATGATTTTCCTCATATTTTTTGGAAGCCATTGTGTGGCCAAACAACTTAAGAGCGACTCCAAGAGCCTTATCTAATATCTCTATATCCTTCCTTAGTGATAGGAACAGAGATTTTGGTAAAAAAATGCCCTCTAAGATCAACTCTAAGATCCTTTGTATATCCTCCCTTATCGATAGGAATAGAGATTTTTGGTGAAAAGTGCCCTCTAAGAGCAACTTCCAAAGCCTCTCTATATCTATAGAAATTTTGGTGAAAAAAATACCCTCTAATAACTTCTTTAATTAGATCTCTAAATATTATCATCCTCTATTCCAGATTTCTCAGTAGCTAAAGATGGAGAGCCGGATTGGTTCTTTAGAGTGCGCACAAGATATAGAAAAGCTATTGTAGGATAAACATATATAGAGACCAATTTTAATTTAACTGACTCTTCAAATGATGATTTATAGAGTGGGTTTAAGAAAAACTCTTGGAGATGCCCTAACATGTTAACTGCAGATATAGCATTTTTTCAAAAAGAATTTTTATATGAAAACTACAAAATAATGCCATACCTAAGAAAATGAATCTTGCTTGGTTTTAGCTTTTATTTAAAACACATTATCTTTTGGAGATCCCTAAGATCGTTCGTTTTAGACCAACAGAAGAAGATTCAGAAAAGGGAACATAGGTAACAGTAAATGTCCTTCCCAGCATCTCCTCCCAATCTTGATTTTTGAAAAGATTGAAAAATAAAAGCTGCTCTTCAAACAACTCCCAATCTTTCCGCACTTAAGAAATCGATCCATTCACGTGGAAATATTTCCGCGTATCGATCCGTCAATCTGGATGTGGAAGGACATGGAGAAGAATAACAAATAGGACAAAGTTCTCAATACGAATGTACAAGAGGAAGAAAGTATAGGGTGATTTGAAAATAGCCTAATATTCCATTGTTTTCTTTATTTTAGGAGCGAGACTTTAAAAACGGTTGGGGTTGGAGCAACCTAACTTTTTTATAGACACTTAAAAAACTTATTAATTTATAATTATTTTTTAGAAACTATTGGAGATGCTCCTAGAGAATGACTTCTAAGTATCGTTCACCATAAAACGATTTTAAGAAAAAACTTTATAAAAATAACTTTTTCCCGTGGAACAAAATCGGTAGAATGATTTTCAAAAGTCACTCTCTAACAGGGATGAAAATTTATTATTTTTGGAAATTTCTAGACATGAGATGTATTTCTACGAAAATATATTGAAAACAACAAAAAAAATCCTGATTTCCTTTCCAGCACCAAGGATAAGAACGGGAACACATCTAACTATTGGTGGTGGCCCGTGCCTTGTCAGCTTATAACCACCAAATACCAAATACTCCTACTCAAATATTCAGAGGCAGATCCCTCACAGTTCTGCAGTTCATGATTTTGTGGCCTCAGCTCCAGTTCTGCAGGCTGCGCAGCATTCATGATTCAACTCGCCATTTGAACACTCTGCCTCTCGCCTATGTACGTATCCCGGCCTGTCCACTTTTTACAAGGGAGGCTTTATTTCTTTCTTGTCGCCATTGCTATCACTCACTAACTGATTTCCACACAGAGAAAGGAAAGCCATGGAGGCAACAACGCTGAGCGTAGGCAAGTCAGTGCTGGACGGAGCGCTTGGCTATGCCAAATCCGCCCTTGCGGAGGAGGTGGCCTTGCAGCTCGGCGTCCAGCGTGATCACGCGTTCATCAGGGGCGAGCTTGAGATGATGCAGGCTTTCTTGAAGGCCGCGCATGACGAGCGCGACAATCATGAGGTGCTCATGACCTGGGTGAAGCAGGTTCGTGATGTGGCCTACAGGGCCGTGCCGGCAAAATCTGAGACCCTGTTCTAAACTCTAAAATGGGCCCTGCTTAGAAAGATAGAATCATGATAATATAAGAATGCATTACACTTTTCTAAGAAAAATGTATTATAGAGCAATGAGATAGATCAAGAATAGTACCTACATATGCTGCACATCCAGCACTGCAGATCTACACGAACTAACAAAACCTTTAGCATTCCATAAGTAACTAACCAAAGGAAATGATTCTAACGATAATTATACTGCTCTCCCCGATTCAAATTATAAGACGTTTTGACTTTTGAAGAGTGCATTGTTTCTATTATATATTTAGACACAGTGTATATCTAAGTGGGTAGAGAAACTATGTATTAAGAGAAAACAAAACGTCTTATAATTTGGAATGGAGGGATCGGAGTACAGTATACAAGACAGTTACCGCAAGAGATAATTCCAACGATAACATACTATTACTTGAGTACGAGACAGTTTGCCACAGAAGTCATCTCAAATTTTACATGCATCAGGTTATCAGCAGTTCAGCAGCACCACGGCAAATCAGCAGACTTGGGCTATTGAGTATTGGACCTGATCACTTGATCGGCTATTATTTTTGAGGCCCCTATGAATCTGAGGCCCTGTTCGATCGCACGGGTTGCACGCCCATGTGCACGGCCCTGGTGGCCTATGATGCGGAGGACTGCCTCCAAGAGTTTTCCATGTATCTCCATAAGCCTTCATCGTGGTGGCGTCTCCCTAGAACATTAAAAGTGAGACGCCGCATCGCAAAGCAGATGAAGGAGCTTAGAGCCAGAGTTGAGGACGTCAGCCAAAGGAACCTGCGCTATCAGCTCATAAAAAGTTCCGGCTCCAAGCTTCCTTCTTTTTATGAGCAGAGCCTAACATGACATCTGCAGCAATATTTGGCATTGATGATGCACGGCGTGCTGCGAAGCAGGAAAGCTCAAAAGTGGATCTCGTCCACCTCATCCAGCAGGAAGGCGAGGATCTTAGAGTGATTGCTATATGGGGAACAAGTGGCGATGTTGGGTTTGCAACCATCATAAATGAAGCCTACGAGAACCCAGACATCCAGAAGAAATTTCCACGCCGAGCGTGGGTAAGGGTCATGCATCCTTTCAACAAAAATGATTTCATCCAGAGCTTGGCGAACCAGTTCCAGTCAACTGAGCGAATTGGCGTTCCATTGGAGGCAGAGCAAACAAGAGAAGAGTTGGCCCAGGAGTTCACACGATATGTAAACCAGAAGAGTTACCTGATCGTGCTTAATGGCCTGTCCACCATTGAAGAATGGAAAGGGATTACAACATGTTTCCCAAACAACAAGAAAGGGAGCCGGATCATAGTGTGCACACCACAAGCTGAAGTTGCAAGTTTATGTGCTGGGCTGGATAGCCAAGTATTAGAGCTCAAGCAATTATCCATTGATCAGACTATTTATGCTTTCTATGAGAAGGTATCATTCATCCTTCAAAGTAATCTTGTTAGTGTTACCTTTGTCAGGACTTGTAGGTTAATATCTAAGCTAGTTAAGACAACAAAGTTGTTATATGTAGCAGTAGTATTTATGCCACTTTTTCATTTATAGAGGAATGTTCTTTCTTCATGAAGGTAGTATTCACGCTTTAGAAATATTCTAATTAGTTTACCTCCTTTGATTCTAGATTATTATAAGATCTAGTTAAGAGAAATTAAGGTTGTTACATTCAAAAGTATTCTGTACGCATTCTTTCACATGTCAAACAAAATGTATATATTGATTTTCATCATGTATGCTGTGCTATAAGAATCTTTCAAATAGGATTGCACTGGAACTCCTAGAGATGATGTTAATGATTCTTGCCAAAATGCCTATTTCGTAATTGGGCTAGATATTATTTTCCTATTTTTTATATTTTTTACCTAGTTTATCAGGTTTGTATATCTACGACAAATTGTATTATTTATATTCTTATTTACTATGAAAATGTTATGCAAACATTGGCATGAAAGAAATTGTGACAAATATCATTTACTTGTGTGCAGGGTTGTCATGATAGAACCAATTCACCAATGCCAATATTGTCTAGCTTAAATACAGCTACAACAAGTACCATTAACTCAATAGCGTCCAGCAATGAGATACTAGAGAATCAATCTAAATGTGGAAATGAGAGAATGGTAGTTACAAAGAGCCTTACTCGCATCAAGACTATGGCAAATGCTTTAGAGGAATCTCAGCTTATTGGTCGAAAGAAAGAAGTGGTTGACATGGTCAAACTGATTTCAAATGAACTTGGCCAGCAATTTTCGGTGATTTCTGTGTGGGGAATGGGTGGCATTGGGAAAACCACTCTAGTCAAAGATGTTTACCAAAATCAAAATCTTATTGGCATGTTTGAGAAGCGGGCTTTTATCACAATTATGCGCCCTTTCAATTTAATGGAGCTCTTGAAAAGCTTAATTGTGCAACTAAGTGCAGAATCTTTAGAGAAGAAGGGTGCAACAAACTTTTGGGGTGGCACAAGAAACAAATTAGCAATGATGGGAGATGATGCACTAAGAGAAAAGTTAGCGACACTTTTAATAAATAAGTGTTTGATTGTTCTTGATGATGTGTCATCTACAGCAGAGTGGGACATAATAATACGAAATTTTCCTAAAATGGAAAAAACAAGCCGGATCATAGTCACCACAAGGGAAGACAATATTGCAAAGCATTGTTCAGAGAAACAAGAAAATATATATATCCTCAAAATTTTGGAGTACAATAATGCATTTGACCTCTTCACCAGAAAGGTATTGGTTCATCCACTCCGTTTCCTTTAATTTGTTTGAATTATGAGCACATAGCACAACACTACTTATAGGTACCTTATGACATGTTTGGTTTGTTGCTGAGGGGAGCAAGGCTCACATCTAGGAACCAGGCTGCAAAGATGCCTGTTGTTCTTTTTGGTTATCTGCATGAAGCCGTACCATATGAAATAAAAATTGAAAACAAGAGATCTTATAATATTAACTTGTGTAACTCCACTCTAGTAGTCCCTATTTTAATTTTAATATCTTAATCTACTTTAAAATACTCTAGTATCACTTAATACATACTAATCATATGTTAATAGCATCATTAAGAAACTCTGCGTTGCATCATGTGAGCCAGGCTCACCAGAAACACAAATGAAATTTGTATCTGGGGAGCTAGGCTTTGAGGTGCCTTTTATATCTGGGGAGAGCCAGGTTCTGACTCTAATGTGAGCAACCAAACACGTCAAAGTTGCATCTAAGGAGCCTGGGCAAGAACCAGGCTAGCAAACAAGCTATTAGTAAATATGTACTTTGGAGTGAGATGTGACTATCCACTCCCATTGTTAGACACTGTTGCAACATTTTTTAACTATAGTATAGGCCCTTAGGCCTCAAATATGCCCCTGTTTTGGAGTATATAAATTTCCATATCATTTAGAATATCTATACAATAATTTATTACAAATCCACATGAAGAGAATTAATCAGAAAAATAAAGACCTAGCAAAGGTCGAAGCAAAGCATAGTGTCTCCATTCCATAAGAAAACTTGAGTGCCGACATAACCATCTAATCATTCCAACCACCATAGAAGTTGTAGTCAAGTTTAGCACATGCACCTAGGCCTAGGCATTCGGTTAATTCAGTGAAATTGGATCGGAACAAAATTTTGGTTTCAAAGTCGTGTTAACTGAATTTGTTGTAAAAAATAATAACAGACCAAAATCTATTTCTGTTAAATCGGTCGGGTTAATCGTCAACCATAATACATGTTGTACTTTGATAGGAGACAATGCAGCAACATAATCCTATTGGAAAGCACCTAACAAGAAATGGATCATGTAATAAAACAAAAGGAAAAGCAACAATTAATGCTTCTAACAAATAAAAGTCTCATAGAAATACATTCATTCAAATGGGCACAATTTTAGTGTTTAATATAATAACCATAAAGAATTTCAATTAAATCAGATAATGCCAGCTCAAAACCGAATAAACTGAATATCGCCAAAGTCTTCACCGAATAGATCATTAAAATTTCAGTTAACCGACTTTTTCGATCAAATCTGTTTGGTTTAGTTTGGTCGGTTAATTGGTTTCAGTGAATTTTTGCTCACCTCTACATGCACCTATACTATCCATGAACATACGTGTCATGTCATCACCCTTGGATTTTGATATGCAACAGTGTCCGCGCCAACAACACGGTAGTTCATGGCTTCAAGCATGGGCTGCACAGCTAGGCAGCCGGCCGGGCATCACGAGCCATGACATGGGTTGGCATGGGCTGATGCCCATAGCACGCATATAGCCATGTCTAGCAATAGTAACTTCCCAATAGCTTTGCCTCTGTCTGTTGGGACCCGGTGGGGACTGATGGTCGCTACCGCATGCACGAATGCACGATACGCTCAGGCGGCGGTGCTTGCCAAGCGAGGCCCACATGTGAAACAAAGTTCTAGCCAACTAGGGGTCATATTAGAATTAAGTAGAATGTGGTTTTAATTAGCTATTTTGTTCTGTACAAATGTTTTGCTAAAATAAAATTTAGATATGTAATGACTATTTGAGTAGAAAGAAATATACTATAAGTCAAATTACTATGTTTTTTCTAGCAAATATTTCGAGATCCATTCGGTGAGTGGAAAACTTATATGGTACTCCCTCCATCCCAAATTATAAGACGTTTGACTTTTTTTATCCCAAGTTTGACCATTCGTCTTATTTAAAAAATTTGTGCAAACATAGTCAAATTTAAGTCATTCTTGAGGAACTTTTATTAATACACCAAGCCACGATAAAAAAATTGATATTTTGCACAAATTTTTGAATAAGACGAGTGGTCAAACTTGGTGTCAAAAAAGTCAAACGTCTTATAATTTGGGATGGAGGGAGTAGAGATAAAAAAACTCTGAGTTTCTGAGAAAAACTCAATTAGTATGACTGTGGAAATACACGCGGGCATTCTATACATTAATTAATAATATACTAAAATGGATGGATGCAGTACAAAAACATTAAAGTGAGGATTATTCCAATTCCTTTATATATGATCAACCGTGGACTACAAAAGGAGTAAAAATTTGGTGCCAAGCTTCACGTAGAAGATGTACCCATCCCACCAAAAATAAACTACCAAATATTTGGGTTCTTAAAGAATTTATTGGATTTCAGGTATTTAAGGAGGCCATAGATTGGGATAAGCATCCTGAACTACTGGTACAAGCAAAATCGATCTTGAAGAAGTGCAATGGACTTCCCCTTGCAATAGTCACCATCGGCGGGTTCCTAAAGAACCAACCAAAAACAGCTTTTGAGTGGAAGAAACTAAATGAGAATATTAGTGCTGAGTTGGAGATCAACCCTGAGCTTGAAGACATCAGAACAATCCTCAGTAAAAGTTACGATGGTTTACCTTATCATCTTAAGTCTTGTTTTCTATATATGTCCATCTTTCCTGAAGACCACAAGGTCAGCCGAAGACGTTTGATTCAACGGTGGACTGCAGAAGGTTATTCAAGGGAGATTCATGAAAAGGCTGAGGACGAAATAGCTGATAGATACTTTATGGAACTAATAGGTAGGAGCATGATCCTACCATGTCAACAATCAGTGTACGGTATAAATTGGATTCACTCTTGCCAAGTCCATGATCTCATGCGGGAAATCAGCATCGCAAAGTCAACAGATGAATATCTTGTTTTCAGACTAGAAGAAGGTTGCAGGTTAAACATGCATGGGGCTGTACGCCACCTCACTATAAGCAGCAATTGGAAGGGAGACAAGGGAGAGTTTGAGGCAGCGGTGGACCTGTCCCGTATACGGTCATTAACGGTGTTTGGGAAGTGGAGGCCGTTTTTCATGTCTGCCAAGATGTGTTTGCTGCGAGTGCTAGACTTGGAAAACACGGAAGATCTATGTGATCATCATCTTAAGGAATTTGGGAAGCTTCTTCACCTAAAATACCTTTCTCTAAGGGGATGCTGGGGTATTACTCACCTTCCAGATTCACTGGGTAATCTGAAGCAACTGCAGACTCTGGATATTAAAGATACAAACATACTGAAGTTGCCAAATACCGTCATCAATCTGAGGAAGTTACGATATATTTATGCTGGGAGAGACAGATCTGTCGCTTATGAGGAATTAATAAGCGAATTGTATGAAGATTTTCATGTGCCAAAGCTATTGCAGAATAAGATATGTGTTTTGACTGCTTGTTCGGTGTTTTTTTGTGCCATCTGTTGCAAACCTCAGATTGTGGATGGAGCTGAAGACATACTAAATGGGCGAGATCCCTGCAATCAATTTTGCTACTGCATTTTGCCCTTTGTACTCAGGGAGCTAAGTGGATATGGTGTTGCATTGCCGAGAGGGTTAAGAAAGCTGAGAGCGCTGCACACACTAAGTACTGTTAACATCGCTGTGGGGAAGCACACCCTAAAGGATATAAAAAGCCTCACCCAGTTGTGTAGGTTAGGAGTGACGGGCATCAACAAGAAAAACTGCCAGGAGTTCTGTTCCACCCTTGATGATCTCAGCAACCTGGAATCATTGAAAGTTCATTCAGCGGGGGAGCCCGGTTTATGTGGCTGCTTGGATGGCGTGTCCTCGCCTCCAAAAAACCTCCAGAGACTCAAGCTGTCCGGGAGCCTGATCAAATTGCCGGAATGGATAGAGGGGCTCCACAGTCTTGTGAAGTTGAAACTTGAAAAGACCAAGCTATCAGAGTTCGATGGCACCATACGGGTCCTTGGCAAGCTACCCAATTTGGCCATCCTAGGTCTTCTGAACGACTCATTCGAGGGAGAAGATCTCCGTCTCACTTTCCATCAGGAGGCATTCTCTAGTCTGATGGTTCTGGTGTTGTTTTGCATACCTGGCCTCAGGTCGGTGGAGTTTGCAGAAGAAGCTACGCCAAAGCTTGAGCTGCTGCGTTTTGTTGCTTATCCCAGTGATGTGAGTGGCCGGATGTTTTCTGGGCTAGCATCGCTTCCTAGGCTCAAGGAATTCATGACGGACAACGATGACTACAACGAGGACTTCCTGAAGGACGTGCAGGAGCAGCTTGCCGGGAACCCGAACGCACCCGTTCTGAAGAGGCGATGAGCGCCTCTAAGGTTCTCCAGAGTCGTCAACTGATCGAGTCGAGGATACTGGGAGGTGGCGGTTGTGCGTTGTGCCGCCTCTGTGCCATCTGAACCCTTTCTTCATGTCATGTTGATTTGTGCAAAATAATTGCAATAGGCCATTGAAATGTTTAGTAACTTCAGTTGAGTGATTGCATTGCAAACTTGGCTCTCTATGTATTACAACGAATTATATGAGTCCCTTCTGTTAATGAGCATATTACCATTCTTTACTTTCGTTTTGTAGTATGCCCTTGCGGTACTTACTACTATACTACGGAATACAGTTTAAGCAGAATCTTTATTTCCGACAAAATTTGTCCAGCATGTCGTTCAGACAACAGAGTTGTCAAAAGAACCTTGGCCATCAGTCTCAGAGAAAAAGAGTAATTGACAGGTATCAGGTCATCCTAGCCTGGTACGGAGCTGGTGGAAAGAGATCATCAGATTGGCAACTAAACAGACACAGGATGGAACAGAGCAGTGACTGCTCATGACCATGCTGCTTGCTAGGGATTTGTTGATCTGGTCCATGCCGTCCACGGAACGGACTGATCTCCGCATGCTCTGTTGCATCTGTACTTACTACTTTTCTCATCGTCATCGTGGTTGAAATAATGAAATACCGGGACGGATGACAAACGTTTGTGCACAAGCAGGCGCAATGGCCCACGGCCATGGAGCACACGCGCCATCGTCGCAGTGCACTGGAAAGTCGAAACGTGAAGCAGGGGAGCTCGAATACTTTTGTTCTGTAGTTGGTGAGGGAAGCAGAGTATATCTGCGGGTGTAGTGGGTCGGTTCGGCAGAGAGTCCAGTCGAGACGGCCCAAATGCATGTCTCAGCGCCGCCGCAGCCGCAGGGCTCTGGATCAGGAGGCAGAACCGTCTCGCCTCGTTGTCCACGGGTCCTGTACTCTTGTCCTGTGTGCCGCTTGCCGTTTCGAAGCCGAGACACTGCCACACTGGAACAACATAGATGGCTTGGAATCGGTGGAATTTGAAGGAGCTACGCCCGCCTATGCTTGAGGTGCTGCTGTTTAAGAACAACGACTTCCTTATCTGGGCTATCATGTCTCCGGAGCATTGAGGAACTTGTGCTCGAGGGATATTAGAGGGGGGCTTCCTTGGATTCCTTGCGTGAGGAGCTTGCTAGGAATCCAAACAAACCTGTTCTGAAGAGGGGCTGAGGCTGAGCTGAGAAGCCTGAGATCGGATGGACGATGTTCATTTGCTACTCACCTGTTCGGCTGTTCCCCTTCCTCTCCTGCATGCGTTTTCTGAATGATTGCTTTGATGTGTGTGAAGTGCCTTGTGCTGCTTGCTATATCCCGGAAACAGGTCGATCGATTCTCAAACTTTGTACTGCTTGGCTGCGCGCCGTGGGTTCTACGATCGCTGCATGCACGCACGCACCTTGCGCCGCCACCTGTTCTCTTCCTCAATGGGACAAACCTGTGCAGACATATGGTTTCGTTCGGGTCCAGCTACATGAGACTGAGAGCATGGGAGCAGATCCTCATCATTTCCTCTCATTCTGCTTGCTAATTTAGTAAAATATAAGTTACTGGTCATAGTCACAAATGCCCCGTTGAGGTAATCTAACTTCATTTGACGTTTGTTTGCTGCAGTTGAGTGTTAGGAACGGTGCTCTCGAAGCTGGAAGGAAAATATCTACAGGAGGCGTGCGTGGAGGCCTTGCTGCATGTTAGCAACTCACTCAGATAGAAAAAGAACGAGAAAAAGCAGCAGCAAGCGGGCGAGGAACTGAGGACGAGTTCTTCATAGATTTGGGGAAAAGTTCATCAGTTCATCGATGTCTTACACAGCGCTCGGCGCTATCCTTTTAAGCCGCACGCAGGCGGACATCGGCAGTGAAGTTGCTTATGCGTCTTGGATGGACTGGACCCAAGATGGGCCGGACGTCTTCGGGTTGGCCTTCCTTACACAGCGTGGCCTAGATGCGGACGGCCCATCTGGCCTTCCCGCACCCGCGTCCTCTTCATCAGGAGCCGTGGCTTCTTCAGGCGTAACATTCTCCCCCCTTGACGGCCTGGTTGTCCCCAAACAGGCGCTCGAGGGAATGCTTGCTGCAGAGGAATGAGGTCCTCCCAATGCAAGTGGCCAAGGAATCTGGCAGGTTAGACCAACGAATCAAGCCTTGAGTTTTAGAGGAGTTACCGCAAGTAATGGTGCGACGCTGAATGATAGCGACAGGTACGTTCCACTGGACATCTTGTTCATGAGGCACTGCAGTAACTGATTGATGCTGTCCAACTAACTTCTTCAATGGGGAAACATGAAAGATAGGATGGACACTAGAAGTAGCAGGGAGAGCCAACTTGTAAGCAACTGCACCAACCTTGGCCACCACATGGAATGGACCAAAGAATTTGAAGGACAATTTGTTGTTTGGACGGACGGCCACAGAAGATTGGACATAGGGTTTTAACTTGAGGTAAACCCAGTCACCAACAGCAAACTGCCGCTCAGAGCGTTTAAGGTTGGCAGTCTTCACCATTCTTGCTTTAGCACAGAGTAAGTGTTGGTGGATTAGAGCATTCATCAATTGGCGATCTTCCAGCCAGGTTTGCAAATCCTTAGGGCCGAGACATCATCAACAGAAATACCAAAGTAAGAAGGAGCATACCCATACAATGCTTCGAACGGAGAGCGCCCCAAAGCCAAGTGGAAGCTGCCATTGTACCAGAATTCGCCTAGATGTAACCACTCACTCCACTTGCTGGGACATGCGTGCACATAGCAGCGTAAGAAGGTCTCTAGGCACTAATTGACCCTTTCCGTTTGTCCATTTGATTGCGGATGATAGGCTGTGCTCATTCGCAGTTCAACATGAGACAATTTGAAGAGTTCAGTCCAAAGTTTACCGGTGAAAATACGATCACGATCCGAGACAATAGCGGAGGACATTCCATGGAGTCGATAGATGTTCTGCATGAATAAAAAGGCCACGGATGCTGCTGTAAATGGGTGCCTCAGAGCCAAGAAGTGCACGTACTTGGTGAACACATCAACAATGACCAGAATGGTATTGCAGCGCCCTGATGGTGGCAGGCCTTTGATGAAATCTAGACTGATAACTGTCCAAGCCCTTTTAGGTACGGCCAGCGGCTGGAGCAGCCCCGGTAACTTGGAGCGATCTGGCTTAGCTTGCTGACAAATCCAGCAAGAGGCGACGAAGCTGCGCACAGAGGTATTCATGCCCTTCCAAGTGAACAACTGTTTAGCACGGCGCAGCGTGACTGGAATTCCAGAGTGTCCACCGACCGGGCTGGAATGGAGCGCTGCGAGAAGCTGCTGATGGAGTGCCGGCACATTGCCAACCCACAAGCGCCCTTTGTAGCGAAGCAGACCATCACGCAAGGAAAAGTGGAGCACGGCAGCTGGGTCCATAGCTAGCTTGGTGAGGAGCTCTTGGGCAGCTGGGTCTTATACGAATCCACCACAACCTGTGTCCATGCCGGCGTGGCAATAGAGATTGAATCACAGATTGCTCCAGGTTCAGGAAATCTTGACAGGGCGTCAGCCACCCGGTTGTCAGGTCCCTTGCGATACCTTATGGTGTATTGAAGACCGAGGAGTTTGGTGAAGACCTTCTGCTGCCAAGGTGTATGAAGGCATTGTTCAGACAGCTGGACAAGGCTCTTTTGGTCTGTGATAATATGAAATTCAGCCAGCTGAAGGTAACTACGCCATTGATCAACCGCCATAATGATTGCCATGTATTCCTTCTCGTACGCTAACAACCCTTGGGAACGCGGACCAAGCGCTTTGCTAAGAAAAGCGAGAGGATGGCCGGCTTGCATAAGAACGGCGCCAATACCCACCCCGTTGGCATCAATCTCAATAACAAAGGGTTGAGAAAAATTTGGTAGCGCCAAGACGGGAGCTGATGTCAGTGCTGTCTTGAGGGCCTCAAAGGCAGCCTGGTGCTCTGAAGTCCAGATAAATATAGTTTCCTTTTTGAGCAAATCTGTCAGTGGTTTGGATATCATGCCAAAATGTCTGACGAATATACGATAATATCCCGCAAGGCCGAGAAAACTGCGTAGCTCCTTGACTGATCTCGGAGATGGCCACTGAAGCATAGAAGAGATCTTGGCGGGATCTGTGGCCACGCCTTTCTCTGAAATGAGGTGACCCAGATACTTCAACTGCCGCTAACCGAATGTACATTTGGAGGGCTTGATTAACCACTGATCATGGCGCAACAGCTCAAAGACAGCCCGTAGGTGTGTGAGATGCTCCTCAAAAGTTCTGCTGTAGACCAAGATATCGTTGAAGAAAACCAAGGCACACCGCTGCAGCAACTGAGCCAATGTTGTATTCATAGCTTTTAGAAAAGTACCAGGTGCGCTGGAGAGGCCAAAAGCCATGACGCGGAACTCATAATGGCCTGTATGCGTTTGGAATGCAGTCTTTGGTTCTTCGCCGGGCTTGAGCAAAATTTGTTGGTAGCCGGCAGTAAGATCCAAGCTAGAAAACCAACTGGCCCCTTCAAGTTCATCAAGTAATTCTTCAATGATGGGTACTGGATACTTGGACTTGGCAGTAATTGCATTCAAATGACGAAAGTCAACGCAGAATCGATAGGATCCGTCCTTCTTAACCAGCAATACCAGAGAAGAGAATGGGCTGTCACTAGGTTGAATGATCCCTGAATCAAGCATGGACTGAACTTGGCACTCTATTTCATCCTTGATAGCCGGAGGATAGCGGTAAGGTCTGATAGATACCGGCGCAGAGCCAAGTAGCAGCAGTATGACATGGGCGCAATGGCGTCGAGGGGGCAGAGCTGTCGGAGGCTGAAAGATATCCTAAAATTCAGTGAGCAGATCAACCAAAGCCGGAGGCGTTCCATCGGACACAGTGGAATACTCTGCCTGGACCGCTGCCAACTGTACTAGAGAGCCCACTAGAAGAGATGCACCATCACCATGAATAACGGCCCAGTCAGAATGATAAGGAAACTGAATCCATTTCTCGAGCCAATGGATCTTCATGGGGCCATATTGCTCGAGCCAATCCATACCCAAGATTACGTCGAAGGCAGTGAGTGGAAAAACCTTCAAAGTAGAGGTGAACTGTAACCCCTGGACAGACCACACGGCTTCAGAGAGTTGTGAATCACAACGAATCTTCTCATCAGCCACGCGGACCCATACGACAAAAGAGCTGGACTGAGTCCCGGCAAGTGAGGCAGCAAGTGCTGAACTGACGAAAGAGTGCGAACTGCCAGAATCAAATAAAATCAGAACAGGCTTTCCTTGGAGCTCGCCTTGAAACTGGATGGTACGGGGAGCTTGAACGCCCTGAGTAGCAGCAATAGATATTGTAACACTGATGTTCAGCTTCATTGTCAGCAAAGTTGTCTTAATATTTTGGAACATCACTGTGGCAGAGCTCCCAAGTTTCCTGCAGCACGTGCAGTGGAATCTGTTTCGGGCAGCGATGGTCGCGAGACCATTTTTCGCCACAACAGAAACATAGACCACGGGCTCGTCTGTAGTTGTGCAGCGTGGCGAGCTTGTCCTCCACCCCACGCCCACGCTGTTCTTCAGGCACCAGTGGTGGCCCTGGGATCACCGGCTTGTCTTCAGGCACCAGTGGTGGCCCTGGGATCACCGGCTTGCAACCCAGGCGGCGTCGTCGGCTAGCGTCCGCATCATCAAAGCAGCATCGACCATGAGCACCTTGGCAGGCGTCATGGCCGCCGGTTGCACCTTGCGCTTGCGGCTGCACAATGAACAAGAACGTGAGAGCAAGAAGCGAGACAAACTTTTGTCGGAAAGATAATGCAAGACACTTACCCAGACATGGGGATCAAGGGCTTTGCCCCCGGCTTCCCCGAACTACCTGAGGGTTTCTGCGACGGCCCCTCCGTTGAGCCTCCGGTCGGCCTAGAACTCCTTGGAGCCTAGGCTGACGACACCTCTGAGGTCCTCTTCGCCGTCAAGGACATCTAGCCTCGGGTCCTCACACCTGACGATGGCGCCCCGGCCTCAAGCATCGACGTCACTGCTCCACCTGCCGACGAGGTGCGTGGCGACCAGGCATGCGTGCGCGGCGCTGCCGATGTCGTCGGAGGAACCCCTGGCTCGGCGGATCTCCTTTCTGAAGGCCCCTCATGGGCCCTCCCTTCCGCTCGCTCTTCCTACCCCTCGACGGGCGCCGAGGCCGCCCTCGACGCCTGGGAGGTCGACCCCCCACCGACGGGCCCCTGCAGGGACCGTACGTCAGGGAGGTGCGCAAGAAAAGTCACGGTATCATACCGTGACCTAGCGTCGTCCTCATCGCTGTCCCCATCCTCCTCCTCTGAGGCCATCTCAGAGGGGGACTCCTCTTCAGGGAGACCCTCGAGCCGTTGCTGGCGACGGTGTTTTAGCAACGCCTCGTGCTCGTGGATCTTCCTATTGCGCCGCGTCTTCGTGGCGTCTTTCTCCTTCTTCTTGTAGGCCACGGATAGACGTCTCACCTATCGAGTGGCGCGATCCTCCGGGACCGGTGGCGGTGAGTCCTTGACTGCAGACAGATCCTACACGGGAAGCTCGACGAGTTAGATCTACGAGACCTAGGAAAGAAGGGGAGCTCAACACTAGGAAGACAACACTTACCAGGGGCTCGAATCCCTGGTTGGGCCGCATCGGGACTTTGTCGATGTCCTCCTGATTGAAGCCACCGACCACCCACCGAGCATGCCGGACGACCTCGTCGAGGGGGAGGGTCTCGTGGGACATCCGACTCCCCTCCAACGAGACACCCCACTTCATCTCGTCCAACCGAAGTCGACGCTGCATTAGTGGGAGCACCCTTCGACGATGGAACACGGCGGCCACCATGCCCGCAGTCAGCCCGCGCAGACGCGGCTTCCTCAGCGCATTGAGGAGCGGCTACAGCTTCGGCTTGTCTTCCTCGACGACGCCGTACGACCAGTTCTCCTTCCGTGACATCAGGACCTAGCCAGAGAAGCTCGGCAGGTAGTCGTCGTCGTTGCGTAGGTAGAACCAGCCATCGTGCCACCCGCTGTTTGATGAGATGAGCTGGGCTGGGATGTAGAGATCGCCTCGGCCCGCCCGCACTTGGATAGTGTAGCTTCCGGCGTGCACCGCCCGCCGTACTCCCTTCTTGCCCACCTTCTTGGTGAAGTGCTCCGCCTTGAAGAGGTGGAGCCACAACTTCCAATGGGGCTCGATCCCCAAGTACCCTCGTAGATGGCCACGAAAATAGCGGCCTGCGAGATGGAGTTGGGGGCGAGATCATGGAGCTCCACCCCATAGTAATGCGGGATGGCCCGCATGAATCGGCTTGGCGGCATCCCGAGCCCCCTCTCGTAGAAAGCGATGAAGCTAACCACGTAGCCCGCCGGGGGGCGCCGGCTCCTGGTGGTTGGTCGGCGGCACCCTCCACTCCGACAGGTCTCGGCTGGTCCTCAGACGCAAAAGACCGTCGCGCACCAGCTCCTGCAGCCTCTTCTCCGTCACCGAGGAACAAATCCACGCCTCCGCAGGAAGGACCTGGCTCTTTCCTGCCATGGGCGCAGGGATTGGAATACAGTGGCGGCAAGGAAAGGAGGACGACAGCGGTAGAGAAAGGCTGATGGAGACAAAGGAAAGAAAATGCGATTGCAAAAGGCTAGGAAGGAACACTCAAAACCCTGGGGCTCCGTATTTATACCCCGACGAAAGGCCAATGGACGGATCCACCGAAGAGGCAAGTAACGTTTCCGCATTTAATGCTCTCACCTAACCGCTCCCTCGAAACCCGCATACACAGGCACGTGTCAGCCGTTCGTTTGCCAACCGCATGCCACGCTGCCCACTACTACACCGTTTTTGCTTTCCTCCTAAAAAGACGCACCCCAACGGGCGGGAAGAAAGGCTCATAGATGGACGCTTCCAGGCGAAGGAACCACAGGCTCTGAGCCCACTTCAAATCTCGAGGGTTCAAAAGCTGGCCCTCGACCGGGGTTCGACAGCTGCCCTCAAGCAACCCAAGTTAGGGATGACTGAGAGCAGACCCATACAAGGCCAGGGCTCGAGCCACTTTCTCAAGACGCCCTCAGTCATATTCGAGGCTAAAGGAGAGGTCGACGGTGTAATTCCCTCAGAGGGAGGCATCGAGCCCTCGGATCCTATCAAATGGAGCCGATATCCATACGACAACTCTTTGGCACTTTTGGAGAGCGCCTTCGCGGCCGCCAGCCGACCCCTATCGAACGGGGCACGGGCTCCCACTCGAATCTCCCGCTAACAGCTCACCGGGGATCATCGGAACTCACCCATCGAGGGTAGTACGGTGTTCCCCACCCCTCCTCCTTACCTAAACGATGCATGAGGGTCGTACGATAAGGATGGGCAAGTCCTTGATCGGCCTCACTCGCGCGAAGGCTCAGGGGCTCACCCGCAACCAACTAACCTCGACAAAAGAGGACCAAACGCACCTCGGGGCTCAGCAAAACAACATCCCTTGATATAACATACTAAAGCCCTCGAAGAAGTCACATACTCCTCCGAGGCCTCGGGGGCTACACCCTTCAGGTGCGCTTGCACGCACCCACCAGAAGAGCGATGACACTATGACTCCAGTTCATAACTCGCTGAGCCTCTACAAGAATGTCCACACTCACAAAAAGGCTCGGGGGCAACTGTCGGGTACCTAAGTTAGGGGTACCCAAAAACCACGATTAAAAGAATAAACCCCCGAGAAACCCGCACCCTAAAGACCCCCTAAAAAATCGAACCAAGGCTCCACCTACACTGACACGTCGAGCCAAGCCCGCATACGTAAGAAGACGGGGCACCCTCGACTGTGTTCTGACTCGCACGAGACTCGCTCGACGGGAAGCCTCGACACCAGAAAATCTCCGACTCGCACGACCCAGGGTCGAGACGGTCAACGCTCTCCCTCTCTCACTCACCTACTCACTGACAACAGCATTTAATGCAACCGCTCCCACCAACAAGGCTAAAGTGCCACCGGCATGGGAGCAGCATCCGTGTCTAATCTTACTTTTTATTGACCATCTCGGGATGGGCGGTGAAAAAGCTGCCACTCTTCACGCCACGTCAAGCACTGTTCTACCATCGACGCCCCCTCGACGCACGAGATGACAACCACCGCACTAGGGTTTTCTGGGGCTCAGCCTTATCTGTTCCTCGTCGACCCCCTCAGCTACGTCCCGACCCGGCCTCGACTGCAATCGGTCAACAAAGGAACGATGCCCGCACGTCGACTATAGGGGATCGCACGCTCGCCACAGGACCCAAGGTCTTTCACCGTCCCGTCACCGACGTCACCATGACATCCTAGGGATGGCCGGCATTTACAGACGCACGTCGCTACAGCAACCTCTACAACGCCACCGCTCCTTCACCTCCAAGGCACCGCCTTAGGGTTCTTTGGACACCTAGACCCTCCTCTTGAGTCTATAAAAGGGGAGGCCAAAGAACTCTCCAGGGGAGAGGGCCCAAAGATCAACATCTTAAGCAATTCTTCATCTCCCGGCCCAAAGATCAACATCTTAAGCAATTCTTCATCTCCCTCCTCTGAGACTTGGGACCAACATCCTCTCTCGCAGCTTGTAACCCCTACACAAGCACTTTGGTGCAAGCAAATACAATACTCTCCCCCTAGAAGTAGGGCCTTCTTTGCCCAAAACAAGATAAACCCCCGTGTATTCTCTTTGCATCACCATCCGGATTAGGGAGCACGCAGCACAAATTCACTCGTCGGCTTAGGGACCTCCCGGGTCCCAAACACCGACAAGAGGGTTACTCTAGTGAGGTATGTGGCAAGTCCTTGGAAGGTATAGCTGACAACAACTTCATGGAACTCATTGACAGGAGCGTGATCCTTCCAGTAAGGAAAACAATTCCTAGTCGAAAAGGAATGGACTCTTGTCAACTCCATGACCTCATGCGTGAAATAAGCATATCAAAGTCAATGGATGAAAATCTTGTTTTTAGACTAGAGAAAGGTAGCAACAGCTCAAATACATAGGCCAAGATTCGTCATATTGCCATAAGTAGCAATTGGGAGGGCGATAAGAGTGAGTTTGAGAGTGCAGTAGACCTGTCTCACATACGGTCATTAACTATATTAGGAAAGCGGAGGCCGTTTTTCATTTCTGGCAAGATGAGGTTGCTACGCGTGCTGGACCTAGAAGGTACGCCAGGTTTAGTTGACCATCACCTTGAGCACATTGGGAGGCTTATTCACCCGAAATATATTTCTCTATGGCCCTATGGGGATGTGATGACTCTAAGGGGGATGTGATGAAATCTATCACCGCCAGACTCATGGGGTAACCTTGGGCGACTACAGATACTAGATATGAAAGATACACGCATATGCAACAAGCTACCAAAATTCATCATCAAGTTTACAAAGTTGAGACACCTTTTGCCTAGTAATCAGCGACCTTCTTGTGTTGATTTGGATGAAAGAGTACCAGATGATTTAGAAAAGCTTTGTGGGGCATGTTGTGCGCCTAAGCTTCTAGAGGGTGTTGAGAGACTGAATGATGGTCCAAATTGTCATGCCGAGGTGTCCACTTTCTGGTGCCACATTTTGTTTCCATATGGTGTTGTAGTGCCAAGAGGTATTAGAAAGCTGAAAACTCTGCACACACTAGTAGAGGTGGGACTTGGGCCGTGCCATTTGAGGACGGGTCATGGCATGGTCTTTTGGCACGACCCGAAGTATGACACTGCACGAAATATTTTGGGCCGTGCCGGCACGACACGAACATGAGGGCCGTGCCGTGCCCAGAATCTCGGCACGGCGGGCTACATGGCCCGGCCCACATCTTGGGCCGTGCTTGGGCTGGCACGGTATGAAAATGGCACGTAGACACTTCTACAACTATATAATGCAATTTTCTAGCATTTACTATACTACCTCTTATCTAATTCTTGAATAAATTATGAAAACCATTAAACTTTCATTAAAATAGTACACACAAGATATATAGGGGCTGTTTGGTGTCGGCCACAGCCTGCTACCGCCGTGGAGCCCGTGCCACACTTTGTGGCGAGCGTTTTGGCCACCACACCCGTCACGGAACAGTGCACGTAGAAACTATGGTGGCGGCATCACGAGGCGAGCAACCAGGCAGCAGCCTTTTGTCTGTGGGTGCCTAACTTTAGCTGTGGCAAGCGGCGGTCGGGAAGCAAACACGCCCATATATATACACGAGTGAAAAAAAAGAAAACTAGCAAAGATATATATTTTGAGGGCCGTGCTTGTGCTGGCACGACCTGAAGGCGTGCCGGCATGTCACGGGCCATGCTTGGGCCGATAAAAAGATTCACCGTGCCATATCGGCATGGCCCGACGTGCCTCCCATGTCTAGCGGGCACGACCCGAAGCGGCACAAAGCACGAGAGGGCGACACGGCCCAAGTCCCACCTCTACACACTAGGTGTCGTGAACATTGCAGGCAGTGGAAAATCTATCCTACAGGACATAAGAAAGCTCACCCAATTGCGCAAGTTAGCTGTGACAGGCATTAATAAGGAGAACTATCAAGAGCTATGTTCCACTCTTGTAGAGCTTAGCTACCTGGAATCGTTGTCAGTCCAATCACGTGATGAGTTGGGTTTACAAGCCTGCTTTGATGGTGTGTCCTTGCCTCCGAAAAACATACAGAGCCTCAAGCTGAAAGGCCCCCTGGTCAAATTGCCAGAATGGATTGGGGGACTCCAGAGTCTTCTGAAGTTGGTGCTAGACTGGACCAAGCTAACGGGGATTGATGCTACCATGCAAGTCCTTGGAAAGCTACCAAACTTGGCCATCCTGAGCCTGCTGGGGTCTTCGTTCAATGTGCGAAAGCTCTGTTTGAATTTCCATCGGGAGGCGTTCCTAAGTCTGATGGTCCTCCACCTGGATAGCGTATACATGATTGATTCGGTGGAATTTGAAGAAGCAGGGGCAACACCTAAGCTTGAGCTGCTGGTGTTTGAATACACATTAGAGCGCACAAGCTCAATATCTGGACTGTCATTTCTCTCGAGCCTCAAGGAAGTTGTGATCAAGGGTGGTGCTTACCGTAAGAAAGTGATGGGAAGCGTGCGGGATCAGGTCTCCAGGAATCAAAATAGCCCCGTTTTGAAGGAGGAGTGGTGACACCTGCGTATGCATGCACTTCGTCAACCGATTGAAGCCCGTTGAATTTGCTGCTGCCCACCCTTTTGTGTATCATTCATTAATAACTACTTTTGAGTATTTGCTACAACTTGCATGGGGTTGTGTTCCGTTTTAATCCATTATCGACCATATATATGTAGGAGTAGCATCTGCTGCTGGTAGGTTCACTCCTCGCTCACGGCGTACGCATAAAAAGTCGAGTGGAACTGGATGAAGGAGCAGCGAGGCGGCACTACTACGACGTCAAAATGAGCGTCCACCCCAAATGATCAAACTGCCGCCATTCGTATGTATATGTACCGTTGAGTCGTCTGGAATGCTCTTGTGCAATAATGCTACACTACAATCCACGCATTGCATGCTCCGTAATTCTTTCTACTGCTTCATTGACTCCTAATGTACAACTACGAGCTGCACAGGTTGCATTCTTTTTGTGCGAGTAATTAGGCACGTATACTAGTACACACACGCTGTATTGGTGTGCCAAGCTAGCCGCCCCTGCCAGTGACTAGCGGTAGCGGAGGGAGATGATAAGCTGTTGAGCAAACAGAGCACAGCCTGACAGTGCCTCGGCCTCCAGTTCTGCTCTACTTGCTGGGCAGTGAGGGTGGTAGGTGTTCCCGTTCCGGTTGTGCCTGCCCAGGAACCTTGACGGACGGACGGAGGCGGCGGGGGCTCAAGCTGCGTGCATCTGTTCTGTTGTCGGTCAGACTCAGAGGCAACCGCTGAAGCATCGACGCATCGTGGAGCCAGAGAAGAGAACACGAGGGATACTCTGCGACAAATGTTCGGGCCGAGTCCAGACTCCAGAGCCAGTTGTCCACGACCAAGGAGGAAGCCCAAACCCATCTGCAAGTACGCTGGCCCAGTATGGTATACATATATGTTGGGCAAGTAACGTGTCAGAGAGCCCCTTGCTGTGCCTGTGTACTGTGTAGTGGCGTGGTGGGTTCGTGATGGATCGTTCGTCTCACGTGCATTTTCTCGTCGTATGTGAGGTTCTAGAAACAAAATTGGACGGACGCTTTGATCTACAACCGTTCAAATTTATTTGTTTTATAAGGCAGGGCTGCGTCTGGACGCAGCTCCGACGCCTCCCTCATGCTCGCATCAGATCCCGCGCCAGTGAATCGCGTCTGGCCGCCCACGACCAATCCCACGCCAATGACCGTGTCCGACCATCCGCGACTCGATCCACGTTCCGGTTGCGCCCCCGGTGTCAAGCCGCCGCACTCCTTCCCACGCCACGCCACGCTCCTCCCCCACCTTGCCCCCGTCCTCTGCCACGCTCTGTCTCGGCCGCGCCCCTTCTCCGGTCCTAACGTCTCATCTCTTCTGCGACATCCGTTCGGCCGTTACAACATATGCAATATATTATTGAAACATACTTGTATAGTCAGTGCAACACTAGATGAAACATGCTGAAACAGCTGAAACATTTGAAATATATATTTGCAAAATACGTCTAAAACAGATGAAACATACACTTGAAACATGCGTGTGTAGCTATTGCAACATATGCGACATGAAATCCTTTTGCGCACAAGATGAAACAAATGAAACATACAGATGAAACACATGAAACATACAGATGAAACACGTGAAACATACATCTGAAACAACTAAAATACTTGAAACATATACTTGCAACATACGTATATAGCCATTGCAACATATGCAACATACAGATGAAACATTTGCAAATAACTTCTGAAACACACCTGAAACAAAACATGGCACCGCCGGCAGTCATGGCCTACCGGGTAGGGAACTACGGTAGCCAGCAAGCAACGTTCGGGTGCAGTGGAGAGGGAGGATGGCATCAGGCAAGCGGCTGGGCGTGGTGACGAACACCATGCCGGAGCAGTTACCGTGGACCACGCCGCGTCGGCTCAAAGAACTCGAAGGCGAGTGGTGAGTGGCGGTGGGGAGACAGGAAAGCAGGCGGCAGTGCGGGCATGGCAGTGCGGTTGCGGTGGAGCAAGCCGCAGCGCTGTGGGTGCGGAGAGTTGGTTCGAAAATGGATAGAGAAACAACGGCAATTCGAGAAGAAGGTGAGAGCGGCGATTTTTATTTTTATTTCCGTGTGGATGGCAGTGTTGCCTGTTGGGTGGTTTGGACGCGCCCACCAAAGTGTGTTTGGACGAAACGGATGTCCTACCCACAGCATTATCGCATTATCGTTTATTATCACTTGATCCATGAATGCCAGGCTAGTGGTCTTCAAACGTACGTATGTTAGCCC
The DNA here is from genome assembly GCA_022457205.1 of Saccharum spontaneum. NCBI lineage: Eukaryota > Viridiplantae > Streptophyta > Magnoliopsida > Poales > Poaceae > Saccharum > Saccharum spontaneum. The sequence goes on from CM039604.1 coordinate 49,664,610, forward strand.
CTCGGTCTTGAAGCGGACCTCCAATTTTTAAGAACAGGTGACATCTAGATTATTACTACTAGCATACAGAACCATCATGTCTTATTTACCAGAGTCTTGTAAACTATTTGAGCCATAACTTCCTACTGAGCCTAACTAGATGAGCCCAAAACGAAAGTGGTGTTTAGAATCAACTCATTTTATTTTTTAAAAAGAGAAAGAAATTCAATCGGAGCAATTTTCAAATGAAACACCAAGTCACCTTAACGAGCTCTGATGGCACGTGGTTCGCACAACATGACGTGCAATGCCGCAATGTACCACACCTTCAAGCTGTACGCTGCCGTACGAGGAAACAGGAAAAGGAAAAAAAAAGAAAAGAAAAGATAGAGCAAAACCGACCTGGGTAAACCGTAAACACAGCTCCCGTGCGTTGTATTTCTTTTTTCAAACGCCAACATCGTATAGCAAAATAGTATTATGACTGATGAGTTGGTTCATCGTTCTCTGCAACTGTGCCTGCAAGTGATGTTGCAGCTCGCGTACGTCTCTCCTCTCCCCGTCATCATCATCACACGACATGCTTGCCCCAAGCCCAAGTCGATCGGTCTGTCTGGTTCTGCAGGTGATCCCCAAGTCCAATTCTTGAGCGCACATCGTTGCCATGTGAGCAGGTGAAGTATCATATTATTTGTCCCCTGCAACCACCATAGATGATGATGCGGCTGCACCTCAAGTAAAGGGGGACAGAACAGACATCCATTTCCACCCCTAACCCAAAGTTTTGCGGATTCTTCCGCAACCAACCTGTGCTAAAAATGGTTTAATTTCATCCGGCGATGAATCGCTAGGCATATGAGTAGTTTTTAGGGCTCGAGGACAAACTGGTGAGTCAGTCCTGCAGGCTTGATCAATCTTTAATTCTTGAGTGCACATCGTTGCTCTTTCTACGCAACAAGCAAGCAGGTGAAGTATACTACTCCTACTTGATATATTCATTTGCCGCCCGGTAGGCGCCAACCACCACATTTGACGATGTCATCGCATTTGGCTGCAGTTCACTCCGATCCATGAAGTAACTTGCTGGCATCAGAGTTGTTAACAGAATAATGAACTTAATTTAGGACGCCACCAAGTCAGGTCCGCCGGCAAAAATGAATCTTTATTTGTCTCTAGTTTCGTTTCCTAATTTCTAATTTCTGCTGAAGATGCGATGATGCCCCTTTATCACTTCTTCCTACCACCGTGCTTTATATATGCACCCACCAAAACGAGCTAATTACCTTGGACTACTACAGCCAGTCTATCTACTATTCGTCAATCTCATGAGTTGTTACTACAGCCAGTCTATCCCGTGCTGTCTCGGGGAAACAAAAATACAAAATGTACTACGCCGCTGTCATGACCCTCTGACAGAGCAAATTGTACTGTGCTCGGACGCGAACTGTTTCTTCGGAGCCAACACATCAGAGACACGTGTTTACTAGATGCGTCTGTGATCACACATCACAGACGCGTTCTATTTTCGAGTCACTAAACTGGAGGCCCGTCTGATTGTGCTCGCTTAAAACATCGCCACTGAAAATTCTTCAAAAAAAAAAACATCGCCACTGAAAGCAGCGATCGGGCGATGAGAAAATAATGTTCACAACACAAGTACGTACGTGCGTACGACCACGGCTGCATGCCCTTTCTGTAGATTAGGTTTTTATAAAGAGCTTTGTTACTGTGCTTGGAGGAACCACCAGCACTTTTACTCAGTGCCATTTACTCTAATTGATCCTGTTTTTTCGCACGAAATTGAGAGACACAATCTTTTGTAATGCCTCCCGGCCCGCATCAACGCCGCTTGCCTGCCTAGAGTCACCGTCGTCCACTTGTGCAGTTTGTCGTCGCCTGCCCGCGGGGCTGAGCTCGCCCGTGCGCCGCCGGAAGTGGCCAGGGGCTGCAGGGCTCCACTCGTGCACGTGCAGCCCATGGTGGCGTAGCTCGCCAGCGCCCGGCGGCGCCTGTCCATGGCGTGTAGCCAAGCTCATCTCTCCCATGCGCTCTTCCGTCCATGGCGCAGGCGATGAGGTTGCCAGCGCGTCATCGCCGTTGACCGATATGGAGCTCGCCTTGGCTGGGTTCTTGGTGAGATGAAGGCGGTGACGAGACTGGCAGAGCCGCTGCCGTCAACGCCGTGTTCATAGCAAACTAGGTGAATGCGGCCGACAGGGATGAGGATGGCCAGATGGGGCAGGGGAGTGCCGCCACCGCCGAAGTGAAAGCGATTTAATCTGTACAATTGTACCTTTTAACTTAATTAGGATCTAGTTCCTGACTCACTAAATTTTGGTTCTGGCCCACAAATTAAGTTCCTAGTAATTGGTTCCTCATAATTTTTAACCGTTAGATCTCCCAGAGTGAAGGGCTCTCATTATTTCCAAGCACAGTAAAATTTCACTTTTATAAATACTACTTGGATATTCAAGGGCAACAAAGCAGTTCTTCCATAAATGATTTACACAAGTTATGGCAAGAGATGAACCTGAATAGTTTCTCATAGTTTCAGTCCTTGGATGGCTGTAGCTGTTTTTGTTTATGTTTCTTTACTTTTGATTTCAATTTTCGGTTCAGACTTTCTCTGTCTTTGCTGTACAGTTTGTTACCTGCTTCCTACTGAATGAGAAGGCAGAGCCCCTGCCAATCTTGCCAAAAAAAATTTACACAAGTATAATCAACCTATTAAGTGGACTCTCTCCAAACGCATCTGCTTTTAGGTGATCTCTGTGGCCTTCGATTATAAACATTCAGGCATCTCGATCTTCATCTAATTAACTTGATGAAATCCATGGTGTTTTTCTCATTGATTTATTTAAACCCTAATATAAACCTTTAAACCAAGCCTAACTTAGCCCCTATTTGGATACCCTGTGATTATAACAATCAACTTATATATTCACTCAAAAAAAACAATCAACTTATATAATCAAGTTTTAATCCATGCAGGATATTGATTATATGATGGATTATTATAATCAAAATCTCTGATTACCATAACCTCATAATCCAGGTGAGATCAGATTTTAGAGGATTACTATGGATGTTGAAAGTCCAACTTATACCTAAAGGATAAGATAGAAATTTCTCACTACCATAATTAGTCACCATAATCTAGAACACAAACACTTTGATTATTATAATCCATAATCCTGATTATAATAATCATATCTATAATTTAGTGAATCTAGCTGTGATCTAAACAAGTCTTTAGTTTAGGACGCAAAAACAAGATGCCTTTTCGGGTACGCAGGTTTAATCAATCTTTATAGTATACTTCCCCCATCCCAAAATAAGTGTTATACATGAAAATATTAATAATAAACTTATTTGGAGATGTAAATGTTGCTAATATTTTCTATAAATCTAGTCAAACTTAAAAAAGTTTGACCGGCATAAAAATCATAGTGACATTTATTTTGGGACGGAGAAGGTAGAACACATCATGGTGGTAGAGGCCGGGCCAAAGTAATCTTTAGTTTTGTTTCCTTGAGCACACTGCACCAAGCAACTTGCTGTGTTCACCACACAGTTGTAGCATAATTTAGGAATTAGGATGCAGAAACAGGCTACATAGTCAGGTCTGCCGACTAAATAGTAAATCTTGACATGCATGCTCCGTCATGTACTCATCGTCGTGATCTATAGCGGCCGGGTGCATATGCAGGATGCATCGTGCGTGCGTCAACTTCTCCTTAGCAAAACAAAAGCTAAGGCATATATAGTCCACTGTCGAACTATCACTGTTGGTTGATTTAGGACCATGCTACAACCCATAGCAATAGGCTAACCGCAATGATACGTAGACTTTCACTATCGGTTCGTAGCTTTAATCGGCAGTGACACATAATGATATATCAAAATTCGAGAGTTGGGGTCCAGATGACATCGCCACCATGAAAATTTAGAGAATGCGTGGGAATTCCGCTACCAATGAGTCGCTGGCCTGTCGCTGTTCTGGGCATATATAGTTTAGGGCGCGCAGAAACAAACTACTAATCAGCCAAAGTCTGCCGGCTTCATCAATCTTAATATTTGAATGCACATCGTTTCTGCTCAAGCATCTCAATTATTTGCCCCAACCACCTTAGGTTTACATCACTCCACTCGGTCGTTCAGAGTTCAGCGAGTTTATTACAGCTCATTGCATAATTTATAATTTGGAATACGTGTAAACTTTGTCATGACTCATGACTACCAGCCAGTGTGTATATACAAGTCTTTTAAATGCCAACTTGCTCAGTCCTGCTCCTGCCACAGATGAGCTCCTCTTTATTAAGCCCATGGTTGCCTACTAACTACGCTGCATCGATGTGCAAGGCCGCTGACCCATGCATTTGCTTCTTCTCTTGTGATGACATCGCGTTGAATTGGCTGCTTGTGTGCAATGGAATAAACACAAGGCGAGTTTGGAAGTGATGAGATAAATTATTTACTATTGTGCACTGCTGCTAAGATTTTTCTTCTCCAAATCCGCGAACTTCCCCAACAACAGTGATGATCGCAGCCCTGCCTGCCACTACCAGTGAGGCAGTGACTAGTGGAGCAAGCAGAGCACAGCTTGACAGCGCCTCGGCCTCAATTGTGCGCGCTAGCTCATGTCAGTACTCGGGACTGCTCCTCGGCTTGTTGGTCAGTGATGGTGCTAGCTGTCCCGGTTGTTGGCTGCACTGCCCGGCGTCAGAATGTAATCCACCCCACTCCGGCCCAAATGATCAAACTGCCCTGCGTACCATCATGTCTGGAAAACGCTCCATCAGTGCCGGGATGGCACGCAGCTCGCACAACACAATGTGCAATGCTGCAATCCAAAGCGCGCTGTACCCTGCCGACCTGGTGGCCGGGCGGTGGCTGGCGGCCAACGGCTCCGAGCCTACGAGCGAGCAAATAGCGGCATAGCGCCGTGCAGAGTCCATGCCACCGGGATTCCTTTTGCCATGCTGACACTGACAGAGGGCTCACCGTCTAACCGGCTCGAAGCAGGGATCAAATTAAGGGTGCGTGCTTCCCTTGCGTCCTCAGCGAAATGCTCTGCTCCGTGCCTTGGTGCCCTTCAACAAGTTGCATGGGGCGGGCTATTACCCTCGATCGACGTTGTTTTCCGCGGCAGCAAACCTAGTCCTCTGATGCAGATGCTTGCCTTTAATCTAGTGATGCATGAATGCATGCATGATCACAGTGCTAAGTTCGGTTCACTATCGGTACGTAGAACACCAGATGACGCCTGTAACTCCATCAGAGGGTGTGGTCTGAAAACTGCAAGCAAGTGGCTCTGAATGGAAGAATTATATCTCTCTTCTCGCGAAAGGCAGAAGCTGCTACTACCATATTTGCTCCTCTACCGAAGATCTACTGCCCGTTGCGTTAACCACCCTTACATCAATTCGCTCGACCTCGACGTAGCGATGAAAACGGACGGGAAAACCCTATTTCTACTTCCGTTTCTATATTTTTTTTGGCGGAAACATGATCAGATTCAGAAAATGCTGGTTTAGAAACGGAGTCGGGATATTCTGATGCACGGAAACGAGCAAATATAGATGGAGAGCCGGAAAATTAAGTTAGAATAATATGATTAAATATTTATGAATATACATAAGCAAAGTCACAAATTAATATACACATACAAAGTTATTGGTCTAGTATTCACTAGCATGCCATGTGTCAACATGCATAATTGGTGATTAATAGGTTTATGAACATATTAATTTCTACACATCTCATTGAAAAGGATGGAAAAACCCATCTCCCGTTTCTGTAAATACGGAAACGGGACCCGCATATACGGAAACAAACAAACAAAAGTGGAAAACGGAACGGTCGGAATGGGAATTTTTCCGTCCGTTTTCAACGCTACCTCGACGTGCAGCTCAGTTGTTTCAGGAGCTGCTACTTGTCGACAGAAAATACCATAGTTGACACACACTTTTTGGTACATACGCGTGTTTTTTGGGCGGATTTTTACAATTTAATCTTTTTTAATAAATATTTTAATATTAACCGTCTCAGAAAATATTTTGCATCAGGTAGCCTTTTGGTCGCTCCAGTCCCACTGGCGTGACCAAATAACATAGTCACGCCACATGCGTTGGCGCGGCATGATTCGGCACATTCGAAGGTGTTTCCGACGTAGAAAAGCTTGTCATGCCACTCCCGCTGGCGTGATAGTATCTTGTCGCATCATCAGGAGTGGCGTAACAAGACTGAACTTTCGAAAAGTCATAACTCTTCAATACGACGTCGGATGAAGATGATTTTTATATAAAAATTGTAGATCTCGACGAGATCTACAACTTTCTAGTTTTGAGTTTTTTTTTCTTTTAACGACGCTAAGATGCTCAAAAAAATTATATAAAGTTTCAGCACCAAAATAATCGCGTATTAGCGCTTGTTGCATTAGAAAAATAAAATATTTTTTGTATGGGTTCAAATAAAGATACTATTTATATCAAAATTGTAGCTCTTCATAAGATCTACAACTTTGTAGCTTTGAGTTTTTATATTTGAGGTCGTTAAGATGCTCGAGAAAATAATATAAAGTACCATTAATATAAATTTGTAGATCTCAATGCTGAAACTTTATATTATTTTCTTGAGCATCTTAATGACCTCAGATGATGGAGAAAGCTGGAAATACTTCTCGCTAGCGCCGAGTTACTCGCTAATCGATTTGCGTCTCCCAAGACAATCCGGATCTGAAAAACCTGCACCCCCACCCCCTAACCCACACCAAAAAAAAAAAGGAAGAGTCTGAACTGTGAGATAGCCTGTCAAGGAATCAAGTCACATGGTTGGACGTCCAACAGCCCCCATGTGAACATGTGCGCAGCACAACACTTGCATCCACGAAAAACTTTAGAGTAGTGTAGTCTACCAGCTAGTAGTAATAGATTAGTTTGTTACGCCATGACCCAGGTATCATCTCTAAATCAAGTATCCGTGAGAAATAATATAGTTTCCTTGACCTTGCTGCTGGGTTGCTCAATTTATAAACATGGCTGGCTTTCTGGATCAGCACACTAAAGCATTTGAGCATTAGCATCCTCGGCTCCACCCACATAGCAGACTCAAAGTGAGGAGGGCCATGGAGGCAACAGCGCTGAGCGTGGGCAAGTCCGTGCTGAGTGGAGCGCTTGGCTACGCCAAATCCGCCGTCGCGGAGGAGGTGGCCTTGCAGCTCGGCATCCAGCGCGATCATGCATTCGTTAGGGATGAGCTCGAGATGATGCTGGCTTTCCTGATGGCCGCACATGATGAGCGTGATCAGCACAAGGTCGTCAAGACTTGGGTGAAGCAGGTCCGTGATGTCGCCTATGATGCTGAGGACTCCCTCGAGGACTTCGCCGTTCGTTTGGGGAAGCCATCTTGGTGGCGCATCTTTCGCACGTTGCTTGACCGGCGTCGTGTGGCCAAGCAGATGAAGGAACTCCGAGCCAAGGTTGAGGATGTCAGCCAGAGGAATGCGCGCTACCACCTCATCAAGGGATCTGACACCAAGCCTACCACCAGAACTGGTCAGTCCAGCATGATGACTGGTGAAACAATGTCAGGCCTGGAGGAAGCAAGGAGGGAGAAGGACAAAGCAAAAGTGGATCTCATTAGGCTAATCAATAGGATGGATGAGAACCTTCAAGTGATTGGTATCTGGGGACCAAGTTATGTTCTCCAGGAGACATCCATCATCAAACTAGCCTACGATGACCTAAAAAGAACGAAGAAGTTTGAATGTCATGCCTTGATTCAGATCATGCACCCCTTCAATCCAACTGAGTTTTTGAAAACCATCGCCAGGCAATTCTATGTCGATTCTCTTGAAGAAACAGCGAGGAGAACACAACAGGACTCTACTCCTGGAGCCCAAGATTTGCGAAGGATGGGGGTGATGACAGAAGGTGATTTGGTTGGTGCATTCAAGAAATATTTGAACAAGAAGAGGTACCTCATAGTGCTTACTGACCTATCCGATGTTGAGGAGTGGGACCAGATTAAGGCATTGTTTCCCATCAACAACAAAGGAAGCCGACTCATAGTATGTGCACAACAAGTTGAAGTTGCTAGCTTATGTGTTGGGCCAGAGATTATACTACTAGATCACAAACAATTGTCTTCTGACCAGGCACTTTATGCTTTCTACGACAAGGTAATATCCGAAGCCCTGAATCGTCTAGCTTAATCTACTATACAGTTTTCTAGTTCTATTTCTTAGCTTAAATTTAAATCCTTTTTGAAACTTGCAACGAGAAAACTCATATATATATATATATATATATATATATATATATATATATATATATATATATATATATAGGGAGAGTATACTCTATAGCTAACTACAAAATAAGTTATTTTGTAGCCACCTCTATTTACGATAATTTTATATACTAATTTACGATAATGTCAGTATATATTTACGATAGTTGAATTACTATAACATATGGGGATATTTACCATAATATTATAGTAAATCACATAGTAAGGAGTTACTATAATCTCGTAATTAGTATACCAATTATCGTAACTCCAAGTGGCTATACTAATTTACTATAGGGAGATTATATATATATATATATATATATATATATATATATATATATATATATATATAGGGAGATTATACTCTATAGCTAGCTACAAAATAAGTTATTTTGTAGCCACCTCTATTTACAATAGCTGGATTACTATAACACATGGGGATATTTACCATAATGTTATAGTAAATCACATAGTAAGGAGTTACTATAATCTTATAAATTAGCATACCAATTATCGTAACTCAAAGTGGCTACAGAATAAGTTATTTTGTAGCCAGCTGTAGGGTAATATATATATATATATATATATAGAATTATTACCCTATAGCTGGCTACAAAATAACTTATTCTGTAGCCACTTTGAGTTACGATAATTGTTATGCTAATTTACGAGATTCCAGTAACTCTTTACTATGTGATTTACTATAACATTATGGTAAATATCTCCATGTGTTATAGTAATTCAACTATTGTAAATATATACTGATATTGTTGTAAATTAGTATATAAAATTATCGTAAATAGAGGTGGCTACAAAATAACTTATTTTGTAGCTAGCTATAGAGTATACTCTCCCTATATATATATATATATATATATATATATATATATATATATATATATGTATGTATAATGTCAGAATATATTTACGATAGTTGAATTACTATAACACATGGGGATATTTACCGTAACGTTATAGTAAATCACATAGTAAGAAGTTACTATAATCTCGTAAATTAGCATAGCAATTATCGTAACTCAAAAGTGGCTACAGAATAAGTTATTTTGTAGCATTATGGTAAATGTCCCATGTGCTATAGTAATTTAACTATTGTAAATATATACTAACATTGTCGTAAATTAGTATATAAAATTATCGTAAATAGAGGTAGCTACAAAATAACTTATTCTGTAGCTAGCTATAGACTCTCCATATATATATATATATATATATATATATATATATATATATATATATATATATATATATATATATATATATATATATATATATATATATATATATATATATATATATATATATATATATATATATATATATATATATATACCTTCATATCTATATCATATTATATTACTAAATATTTTAGATCTATCACATACACTTACCATCAAATACAAAAAGCAGCACCTAACCTAGATCGCTTGTGTCTAGGGTTCACAAGGTGGAACAGATTCAATGGATCAAGGTTCTAGCTCAAACACTACAGACACTATTAATAGTAGTGAAAACTCTACAGAGGGAAAGAGATTGACTCGTATGGAGACAATGCTAACTGCTTTTAAGGAATCTCAGCTCATTGGTAGAGAGAACGAGAAGGAACAAATTATAAACATGATTTCAAATTGCCGTAGCCAAGAGTTTGAAGTGATCTCTATATATGGAATGGGTGGTCTCGGAAAGACAACTTTAGTCAAACACGTGTACCAAAGCCAAGATCTCAATGCAATGTTTGATAAGCGTGCCTGTGTCACAATCAAGCGTCCTTTCAATCCTAGGGTGCTCATTGGTAGCTTAGCTGCACAACTGCGCGATAAGCAAGAGGCTGCACAAATGGGTAATAAGCAAGAGGCCGATGGTGAAATATTGGCTGATTTTTTACAGGGAAAAAGATATTTGATCATTCTTGATGATATATCATCCACCACAGAATGGGATGCTGTAGTAAAATATTTTCCTACAACTATTACAACGAGCAGGATTATAGTAACCACTAGGGAAGAGAACATTTGCAGGCATTGTTCGAAGGAAGAGAGAAACATATACAAGCTCGAGCTTTTGGGAGACGAAGATGCACAAAAACTCTTCACAGAGAAAGTATGACATATAGCATATAATCGTGCAAACTTTATTTGTCATTGTAGGAAAACAAACTGATTTAATTGGGGAAGATAACATGATAACAATGGTGATTACTAGATATGTTCTCCCTAGGAAAAATGGTTAAGAAGAAAACCATCCCAAACTAAAAGACAAAATTGATTGTGCTTCTGCTTCTAGGACATATTATGGGGGTAAATTAAGCAAATAACACATGTAATCCTTTCTTTGTCAAGGACACCTTGTGCTTACCGTATTTAATTTCAGTATGGTGGTTGATTTGACAATAGGCATTAATGGTTGGTACACTGTACATATGATTAGGGCAGGTTGGAGTTAATTCATATAAAAAAACTCTTATAATTTGGATAAATGTTGAATATTCCAATACCTTATATTTGTATGACAAATGGAGGCTAAGTCAACAGACCATGGCTATATTCTAACCATGTGAAAAAAATGAATTTTCCTTAATTAGAATATCATTGTTATCTTTATGGGAGAAAAGTCTATATTCCATCATAAGCAATTAAAAAATAAATTAGAAAGTCCATTTTTCTAATTATTGTTTATGTGCTGAAATCTTAAATTAAAATTCAGGTGTTTGGGACCGTTACATATTTGGATGAGAAGTATCCTGAGTTAGTTGACGAAACAAAACTGATTTTGAAGAAGTGCAAAGGACTTCCTCTTGCAATAGTCACGATGGGTGGTTTCTTGGCGAAGCAACCAAAAACTCTTCTGGAGTGGAGAAAATTTAATGCTCATATTAGTGCTGATTTGGAGATGAATATGGAGCTTCAGAGGATACCAAATGTCCTCATTAAGAGTTATGAAGGCTTGCCTTCTCACCTCAAGTCTTGCTTCCTATATTTGTCAATCTTTCCTGAAGACTACAGTATTAGTCGGAGACGCTTGGTGCAACGGTGGATTGCAGAGGGTTACTCAAATGAGGTACGTGGCAAGTCCTTGGAAGAAATAGCTGATAGCTACTTCATGGAACTCATTGACAGGAGTGTGATCCTACCCGTTAGGAAACCAATTCCTAGTGGAAAAGGAATTGAGACTTGTCAACTCCATGATCTCATGCGTGAAATAAGCATCTCAAGGGCAATGGATGAAAATCTTGTTTTTAGACTAGAGGAAGGTAGCAGCAGCTCAAATAATACACAGGCCAAGATTCGTCATGTTGCCATAAGTAGCAATTGGGAGGGTGATAAGAGTGAGTTTGAGAGTGCAGTGAACTTGTCTCAAATACGGTCATTAACTGTATTTGGAAAGTGGAGGCAATTTTTCATATCTGAGAAGATGAAGTTTCTACGTGTGCTAGACTTGGAAGGCACGAGGGGTCTCCTTGACCATCACCTTGCGCACATTGCGAGGCTGCTTCACCTAAAATATATTTCTCTAAGGGGATGTGATGAAATCTTTTACTTGCCAGATTCATGGGGTAACCTTCGGCAATTGCAAACACTAGATATGAAAGGCACACGCATATGCAAGCTGCCAAAAGCCATCATCGAGCTTACAAAGCTTCATTATCTTTTCGCCGGGGATTGGAGTCCTTATTGTGTTAACTTAGATGAAAGACTACCAAGGAATCTTGCAAAGCTTTGTGGGGCATGTTTTGCGCCCAAGCTTTTGAAGGCTGTTGAGAATTTGGGTGGTGATCCAAATTGGCATGACGTGTGCACTTTCTGGTGCCACGTTGTGTTTCCTACTTTAGCATCAAGGAGACTATATCCATATGGTGTTGTAGTGCCAAGAGGTGTTAGGAAGCTGAAAGAACTACGCACACTGGGTGTCGTGGACATCAGAGGTAGTGGAAAAGCTATCCTACGGGACATAAGAAAGCTCACCCAATTGCGCAAGTTAGCTGTGACAGGCATTAATCAGAAGAACTATGAAGAGCTCTGTTCCACTCTTGCTGATCTTAGCCGTTTGGAATCATTGTCAATGGAATCAATTGAGGAGTCAAGTTTACGTGGCTACTTGGATGGCGTGTCCTCGACTCCAAAAAACCTCCAGAGCCTCAAGCTAGAAGGCACCCTGGTCAAATTGCCAGAATGGATGGGGGGACTCCAGAGTCTTGTGAAGTTGGTGCTATTGAGGACCAAGCTAACGGAGGGTGATGCCACCATGCAAGTCCTTGGAAAGCTACCAAACTTGGGCATCCTGCGCCTGCTGTGGCTTTCATTCAACGAGGATGAAGAGCTCCATCTGACTTTCCACCGGGAGGCATTCCCGAATCTGATGGTGCTGCACCTGGATGACAATAACCTTGGATCGGTGGAATTTGAAGAAGCATTGGCAACGCCTAGGCTTGAGCTGATGGTGCTTGACTATTCAACATACAACACAAGGTCGATCTCTGGGCTGTCATCTCTCCCGAGCCTCAAGGAAGTTGTGATCAAGGGTAATTGCAGTGAGGAACTAATGGGAAGCCTGCGGGATCAGATCTCCAGGAATCCAAATAATCCCGTTTTGAAGAGGGAGTGAGCTGCGTGCGCAGGCTGTACGCAGTCAACCGATTGAAGCCAGGTACGGTACTCCTTTAGGTTCGCTGCTCCCCTCGCCCCTTGTTTTCTTGCATTGATCGAGTACAAAACTTTGCGTGGGTTGTTTTTCATTTGAATCTGTGTATGTCTGCAGGAGCATCATTTACTGGGCGGTTCACTCTGCACGGCGTGCGACTGGAGCTGGATGAAGGAGCGAGCGATCGAGGCGCGTTGGCTGCGCTGCACCTGCACGACGTCGAAATGAGTCTCCACTCCACCCCAAACGATCAGAGTGCCCTGCGTGTATATGTACCGTCGTGTCTGAAATGTTCCTGGCCTGTCAGTGCTACTAGTACGTATGTAGTAGTATGCTAGTTGTCGCTTGAGTTTGTTCTCAAGCAACTGCAAGTAATGTCGCATCTAGCTCCCGTACATGTACATCATCACAATTCACGAATTCAAGTGCACGTTGCAGGTCACACAGCTACTCAGCTAGAGTACTACTTAGGTGTCTTCTCTTGGAACATTGGACGCGTTTAGGACGTATTTCTGGGTTGCTCTGCATGCTCCTTGGCGTACGTCCTGTTGCTCATCACTTGCTACTTGTCTAGCTAATACACTCCGTATTCTCTGTCTCTCTATCTAGTTCCTACTTCTTACGTACAATGCAATGCAACCTCAGTCGATGGAGTGGCTGACACCGATCCATGTGCTCATCACTTCCTCCTTACTGTAGTTTGCTACAACTACAACCGCGGCCGCTCATCGTCCAGTCATGATAGCTAGCCTTGCGTCTTAATTCGGGATTGCTCGACCGATCTACTAGCCGTTGCGTTGTTAACCCTTACATTAATTCGACCGATCTACTTCTTGTCGACAGAAAATACAGTAGGCGTGTTTTCTTTTCTGCTCGGTCGCGGTGCCGAGGCCCGCCCGAGAGGGGGACGAACAAGACTTTGTTGTTGCGTTCACCAACGCGATGGCCATTGCTGCCTTGTCTCCTCTGATCCTCTACGCTTTGCGCCTCTTCTTCCTTCCCGGCATGCAGTTTTGTCGTCTACATGCATCGATGCATCTTTCTCCGCATCTTTCACGTGATCGATCATGCATGACCATTAGAAACATCGTCGAGCCATCAAGCTGCTAGCTGTTCCCGTTCCCGTTTCGCGGTGGTGGCTCAAGCTGCGTGCATCTGTTGTCGGTCAGACTCAGGCAGCCGCTGAAGCATCGTGGAGCCAGAGAGAGAACACGAGGGAAACGCTGCGACAAATGTTTGGGGCCGAGTCCACCACAGCCAGCCAGTGTGGTCCACGACCAAGGAGGAAGCCCAAGCCCATCTGCAAGTACGCTGGGCCCAGAATGTGGTATACATACGCAGAGAGCCCACTGCTGTATTGGCGTGGTGGGTTCCGTGCGGAACCGTCGTCGCTGCCGACCAGTCGGACGGGTTTCTTTTTATCTTTTTCTTTTTTTCCTCTTTATTTTTTCTTTCCTTTCTACTATTTCTTTTTCTTTTTTGTCTTTCTCTTTTATTTTTTATTCTTGTCATATTTTATTCTTGTTTATTTTTCTTTCCTTTTATTCTTTTTATTTTTCTTTCTTTTCTTTTATTTCTTTTTTTCCTTTCCTTTCTTTTTTCATTTTTTCTTTTTTGTGATATTTTATTAATCTTTTTGTTCCTTTTTTCTATTTTCCTTTTTTTATTATATGCTTTCCTTTTCTTTTTTCTTTCCTTTCATTCATTTATTTTCCTTTTCTTTTTTCTATTTATAATTTTATGTTTCACTTTTCTTATTTGCGGACACACGTGATGTTCGTGTAGTATACATCTAATGTTCTATCATGTTTTTCTTATATCCACAAGTAGAAATGTGATGTTCTACAATGTATTTTGTGATATTCAGATATATTTTGTAATATTCAGTAGCATTTTTTCTTCTTTTTATTTAACTCTAATTAAGTACTTCACTAATTTTATTATTTTTATTTTACATTTTCATGATATTTGTGATGTTCTCGTAGTATACATATGATGTTATATGCTATATTAGTGATATTCGTATAGTGTTAATGTGATGTTCTACGACGTATTTCTAATGTTCGGTAGTATTTTTTCTTCTTTTTGTTTGACTATAATTAATTACTTTACGAATTTTATTTTTAATTTTTACATTTCGTGGTATACATGATGTTCACGTAGTATACATATGATATTCTATGCTATGATCTGCGATGTTCGTGTAGTGCTAATGTGATGTTCGACGATTATCTTTAAATACAGGTTCATTATGAGATAAATGCTCGTTAAAATTTTTTATCGAAATATATCTATGTGTGGTCTTGTTTTTTAGAGTTTATTAAAAGGAACATAATGGTGCAAGTGGATTTTAATTAATATACTTGGTTTAGGAGATATGGTTTTTTTACCTCAAAAAGTATGGAATATGTGCTAATGTTAGTAATTTTGGCTTTTAGTGCATGACTACTGCATGATCTGGTGTTTGGCCCCCCAAGAATACAATTGAATTGATGAAGAAGTGAGGGAGGAATTTTTTTAGGGGGAGAGGGGTCGGCGGGAGTGAGGCGGGAGTGACCACGCCATCTGGTCGGCACCTAGGGGCTCCCGGTTCGGTGGTGGATTGTTCGGTTGTGTTTGTTTCCCTCTCCTACACATCATATTACATCGGATGTTTGACACATGTATGGAGTATTAAATAAAGATTAATTATGAAACTAAATATACAGATTGAGACTAATTTGCGAGACAAATTTTTTAAGTCTAATTAGTCCATGATTTGACAATATGGTGCTACAGTAAACATGTGCTAATGACTGATTAATTAGGCTTAATAAATTTGTTTCACGGATTACTAAGTACTTCTATAATTTATTTTATTATTACTATCCGAATACTGGATGTGACACTTCTAAACTTTAGCCCACTGAAGTGAGGGTTTTTTTAAAAAATTGGACGCCCGCTTTGATCGATGCCACTCAAATTTATTTGTTTTATAGGAGTTGGATCCATGGAACTGACCTCTAGTTTTTATGAACGAGTAGCATCTAGAGTATCACTAGCACGCAGAACCTCCGTACCATCATGCCTGGAATTAGGGATGAACAATAACAAATCAATTGCACTTTTTTCGACTTTTCTTAGATAATATTAACGTAGTCTTATTTACCATAGTATTCTAAATTATTTAAGACATGACTTCATACCAAGCCTAACTAGAGATGAGCCAAAATCAAAAGTGGGTTTTAGAATCAACTCATTTTATTTTTTTAAAAAAGAGAAAGAAATTCAATCGGAGCAATTTTCAAATGAAACGCCAAGTCACCTGAACGAGCTTTAATTTGTCTAGCACTATTTTGGAATAATGCTCCAGCAATGCCCCGATGGCACGTGGTTCTCACAACAAACATGACGTGCAATGCTGCAGTACATGTGCCACACCTTCATGCTGTACGCTGCCGTTATTAGGAATGGAAGAAAAAAAAACGTAAAGATAGAGCAAATCCGACCTGGGTAAGCCGTAAACGCAGCTCGCGTGCGTTGTATTACTCCTAGTATGTATATGTATAGTTGTATTTCTTTTTTCAAACGCCAACGTAGTATAGCAGTAGTATTGTGAGTGAGTTGGTTCGTCATCGTTAATATTCACGCGTTCAGTATGTATTTAGAAGCGGAATTTACGTCCATCCTCAACTCGTGTGCTGGACGCATCCATTCCGTTCCGATCCCGTGAAACAACCCCTCTGCTCCCATGCCCCCGGGATGGACGCTACTCCCGCACGACAGCTCGCTGTCATCCCGCGCCCGTGCTCCCTCCCTCCCTCTCTCCCTCCACCGGAGACGAGGAAGACTGCAGCGGCTCCGACGAGGTAGGTTGGTTCTTCTCTAGGTTTGAACCCTTCTCCTCCTCTGGATCTGAGCGCTCCCTTTCCTCCTCTGGATCTGAACTCTTCTCCTCCTCCTGCTCTGATCTTAGGGACACGGCAGTGGCTAGGGTCCCAGTGATGTTTTTGCGATGTTGCAGCACTACTATTTGAAATGTTGCAGCACATAATTTTCGATGTTGTAGCACATAATTTTCGATGTTGCAGCACATAATTTTTCAATATTGCAGTACATATTTTTCGATGTTATAGTACATATTTTTTCGATGTTGCACTCATATTTTTGCGATGTTGCAGTACATGTTTTTCGATGTTGCAGTACATAATTTTGTTCGATGTTGCACTACATAATTTTGCAATGTTGCATTATTTTATATTCCGATGTTGCACTATATATTTTTGCGATGTTGCAGTACATGATTTTCGATGTTGCAGCACATAATTTGATCGTTGTTTCATATGCTTCACACCAATGTTGCAATAATATGTTTCAAATGTTTCAGCTCCTTCAAACTAATGTTACAGTAGTTGTCCCGTGTTGTTGCACATGTTCTATTTTGAGCTTTGTATGTTGTTCAGCCAGGGAGGGGCGAGCCAGGCAAACGGGGGTGCGTGGCTCGCCAGGTGCCTAGCGGACGGAGGTGCTGGGGCCGGTGGACGTGGGTGCTGCGGCCAGGGAGCGCTGGGGCGTGCTCGTCGCGCACGTGGGTGGACGCGGCGGCCTGCGGGGATGGCGGGGTGAAGGGCAGCGCGGCGGGATGGCAGCACGGCAGGAGGCGGGCTGCGCGCGAGCGTGGGACGGGCCGCCGTGACTGTAACATTACTACTACGTCGTGGATTGGACGGATCGGGATGGGACAATAGAACGGCTCAGAGGGGCGTTCGGACGCGCGTTGAAGCCGGGCGTCTGGGCGCTAGGTGCGTCGATTTAGAAGTACAGCACTTGAACATACGTAGAAACGGTGGAGCAGAGCCTACGATCTTATCCTGCTAGTACATAAGGAGGGTTTGAAACATGTTTATTTGCTCTACATTGTCGCTCTACGCCAGGAACGCTCCGGACTAATTTTAATTTCCTTTTATATTATCAGCCTCTGTAGTCTGTAACATGCAAAGCATGATTCAGTTTTATCTGAATTGTGTCTTTAATTATTTCCCTGACATCGACATAAACATGATTCAGTTTTATCAGATGCCAACCTTACGTACTTTGAATTGAAAAAGCAATGTTGATGATTACTAACTTTGTGCTGCCGTCGTCTCTGATACAAGTATCTAACATACAGTTACATACTTTGATCAGATTAAGCCGCACTCTGCAGACCTTAAGGCCCTGCTTGTTTGGAACACGGAGATCTTTTTAGAATCTATACTATGTACTATTTCCTGTGAAAATTTCTGCGTTGTAAACAAACAGGCTCTAAGCAGTAAGGTTGGTTGTTGCTGGAGCAATGAAATGACATGCTTGGCCGGAGCTAGCCCAAGTCGATCGGTATGCATTTTTGGTTCTGCAGGTGATCCCACAAGTCCAATTCTTGAGCGCATATCGTTGCCATGTGAGCAGGTGAAGTATCCTATTATTTGTCCCCTGCAACCACCGTAGATGATGATGCCATGGCATTTGGTTGCACCTGAAGTTAAGGGGGCCAGAACAGACATCCATTTCCATCCCTAACCCAAAGTTTTGCGGATTTTTCCGCAACCAACCTGCGCTTCAAATGTTTTAATTTCATCCGGCGATGAATCGTTAGGCTGTCACCGTTGTTGTTGACATAGTTTTTAGGGCTCAAGGACAAACTGATGAGTCAGTCCTGCAGGCTTGAAGCTTGATCAATCTTTAATTCTTGAGCGCACATCGTTTGCTATTGCTACGCAACAAGCAAGCAGGTGAAGTATATTTATTTGCCGCCCGGTAGGCTCCAACCACCACAGATGATGTCATCGCATTTGGCTGCAGTTCACTCCCTGAGGTAACTTCCTGGCCCCAGAGTTGTTAGCATAACAATTAACTTAATTTAGGATGCCGCCTAAATGAATCTTTATATATTACCTTTATCACTTCTTCGTACCGTGCTTTATATATGCACCCACCAAAACGAGCTAATTTTTTTGAGGGAACCATGACGAGCTAATTACCTTGGCGTATGTTGATATCAAATTAAATCTGAGATCACACAACAGCAAGGGCTAACATGTCTAAGATCGCACACAACCTAATGACATGGCGGAAACTCCAAAATCAGCAAGTACCGACCAGCCGGTCGGTTGAGCACCTGTTTTTTTTTTGCCTAAAAGACTCGAGTACGCCTCCTGGGAAGAACCGTCATGGAGATGCACGCCGAGATTGTACTAGGGTCGACAAAGCAACCGAGGAAGCTGCTAAATCTTACATGTTGGATTTCTTAATCGGCCGTGACCCTCTGATATATATAAAGGGGGCTAACCTTATCCCAATAGGAAACATGTCTAATATGTGTGTTTTGCAAGTTTTTCCACATCAAAACATGAGACACAACGTGTAAATTTGTTTTTATGAATTTTTGGATATATTTGTTTTAAAATATTTCTAGTTCGGTTTACCACTCTGAACTCTTTCGGCTTAGTCTAATTTACCTCCTCTCACATGATACCACATGAGTAAAACCACCGTCAAAACCGCCCAGTTGATTTTAAAAGCTGAGAGGAGTAAAAAGCTGGTTTTATTCTTTAGGAAGAAAAATCAGAGATAGCTAAGGGAGGTAAATTGAACTTTTTCATTACTCGTGTAAGTTTTTCAGAAGGGCTAGCGCTCGAACGTTTGGACGGCAGCTAGCGTGTGGGTGCCCACGCCGCACGCCTACACTGCTTCACGTGGGGGTCCGCGCCGCTCTGTGTCCCACGTCCGCATCGTGTCCCGCACCACTATGTGTCTCGCGCCCGCACCGTGTCCCGTGCCGCTATGTCTGCGCCTGCACGGTATCCCGCTCGTGCCCTCTCCACACTCACACACATGCAGGTGGGCCCGTGCCCTCTCCACACTCACGCACATGGAGGTGGGCCCAATGGCTGCAGTAGACGGTTCCTGCAGATGGATCCCACTGCAACATGTGCAACACTAGATCTACTTTTGCAACATCTAGAGAAAACATTTGCAGCTTGTGTCCGAAATAGTTGAAACACATGCAACATACGTCTGAACACTTACGAAAACACCGTAAAAAACTTGAAAACCACGTGTATAGCCATTGCAAACATTGCAAATATTCAGATAAAACCTCTTACAACATATACGTATGAAAAGATTTGAAACACTTGCATATATATGCAACATCTATATCTATTTTTACAACATCCAGATGAAACACTTGCAACATACGTCTGAATCAGATGAAACATTTAGAACCTACACTTGAAACATATGCGTATAGCCATTGCAACATGTGCAATATCACGATCTACTTTTGCAACATTGACGTGAAACACTTGCAACACACCTCTGAAACATCTGAAACACTTGAAACATACGTTTGTAACATGCGCTTTCTAGCGCAATATCACCTTGTTACTTGGACGAACGAAGGCTCATCGTTGCGGAGCTCGACGCCGGTGTGGAGGTCAGCGGCGACGCATGGAGCTCACCGGTGCCCCAGCGGACGCACTACGCTAGGCGAGCACATGCGCGAGGAGCAACTAGCGAGTACGCCGCCCTACTCGGCGAGCACCCCCTGCAGCACCACTGGCGAGCGGCTAGCAGCTGACAAGCACTCTCTGCTTGGCGAGCACGAGCACCACCTGCTACGCCAGCAGCTGGCGAGCACTCCCTAGCTGGCAAGCATGCGAGTTCGAGATGGGAAGGAGAGCCACAAGCTCCATGATGGAGAGATGGAGGAGAGAGAGGGGTGATGGAATCGGAAAGGATAAGTCTGGCCACCATATGGGAGTAGATATTTATGTGGTGGGAAAATACATAGATCACGTGAGGCCTTGTAGCGTCTGTTTGTGTGGGCACGGACGGGCGCATAGCATTTCCGTAAGCTTTTAGCCGACACTTCCTTAGACGAATGTGTCATTGTTTACACGGGCCCTCCTCGCCCGCAGTCCGGCTTCATGATGAAGCGATCGGTGGTTGGTCGCCGCAGGCTAACCCCCGCGGCTTTCGTCCATCGTCTTGGAATTGTCTGACGTCCGGCTCACAAATCACAATGGCTCTCCTCGCCGTCTTCCAGCTGGGCCCGGCGACCGTGGCCTCGTCGGCTCGTCCCCGCCAAGCCGGCCTGGCCGCCATCGCCGCCACGCATGGAGCGTGAGCTTTCTCCGCAACCAGCCACGGATCAGGTGAGCTCGATCACCCAGCCAGATTTCGTCTTCATCGTCTCATATTTTAATTTGTATACTCAAAATTTTTCTACCACTGGTGGGTGAGTTGTGGGCCGTCGCTGTTCTCGCCACAACCTACTCCTATATATTTTCCAATGACCGACGCACTCGACATTTCCATAGTTACTGAAATCCTTGGAATTGTCTGACCGGCACCCAATGATCCCGACGTCTCCAACCGCCATTGGCTCGGGCGCTCCAAACTACTGCATGTGGCGTCGTCCCGGGCAAGCCGGCCTGGTCGCCATCGCCGCCACGAAAGCAGCGAGAGCCATCTCCGCAACCAGCCACGGTAAGGTGACCTCACCGGCCGGCCAGATTCGTCTTCATCTTAGACTCTACTTAAAAATTTACCACCAACCGGTGGGTGAGTCACTGGGCCGTCGCCATTCTTGTCATATATAATTTGGGGCGCCACGGTCAAACTAATCAGCCAAGTGCATCTGCCTGCTTGATGATCAATGTTAATACTTGAGTGCACACCGTCCCCGCGGCACAAGCAACTCAATTGTTTGGCCCAACCTCCTCAGGTGACGCCATCTCATCTGTCTGCATGCACCTTGGGTTTAATATCTCAACTATTTCCCTGCACTGATCAATGCACCGGTTCACCAAATTTTCATTACAGCTCATATAGCATATAAAATTCAGATATATATATGTAATGACTTTTCTCTAGCAAAATGTTTATGGCACTTCAATCAGTGCTCTTGTGGCATCTATAACTATTCTTAATGAACTCCGTTACTACATTAATTTTCTCATGACTACCAACCGGTACGTACAAGTCTTCTAAGAAATGTCAACTTGCTCGGACCTGCCACTGATTAGCCTCTCTTTTAAGCCCATGCGTGCCTTCTAAATCAGCACCAAACCACGCATCCTCGCAGCATTTTGGAGAGGAGAGCCATGGAGGCGACGGCGTTGAGCGTGGGCAAGTCAGTGCTGGACGGAGCGCTTGGCTACGCCAAATCCGCCCTTGCGGAGGAGGTGGCCTTGCAGCTCGGCGTCCAGCGTGATCACGCGTTCATCAGGGGCGAGCTTGAGATGATGCAGGCTTTCTTGAAGGCCGCGCATGACGAGCGCGACAACCATGAGGTGCTCATGACCTGGGTGAAGCAGGTTCGTGATGTGGCCTATGATGCGGAGGACTGCCTCCAAGAGTTTTCCATCTATCTCCATAAGCCTTCATCGTGGTGGCATCTCCCTAGCACATTAAAAGTGAGACGCCGCATCGCCAAGCAGATGAAGGAGCTTAGAGCCAGAGTTGAGGACGTCAGCCAAAGGAACCTGCGCTATCAGCTCATAAAAAGTTCCGGCTCCAAGCTTCCTTCTTTTTATGAGTTGCCTAACATGACATCTGCAGCAATATTTGGCATTGATGATGCACGGCGTGCTGCGAAGCAGGAAAGCTCAAAAGTGGATGTGGATCTCGTCCACCTCATCCAGCAGGAAGGCGAGGATCTTAGAGTGATTGCTATATGGGGAACAAGTGGCGATGTTGGGTTTGCAACCATCATAAATGAAGCCTACGAGAACTCAGACATCCAGAAGAAATTTCCACGCCGAGCGTGGGTAAGGGTCATGCATCCTTTCAACAAAAATGATTTCATCCAGAGCTTGGCGAACCAGTTCCGGTCGACTGAGCGGATTGGCGTTCTATTGGAGGCAGAGAAAACAAGAGAAGAGTTGGCCCAGGAGTTCACACGATATGTAAACCAGAACAGTTACCTGATCGTGCTTAATGGCCTGTCCACCATTGAAGAATGGAAAGGGATTACAACATGTTTCCCAAACAACAAGAAAGGGAGCCGGATCATAGTGTGCACACCACAAGCTGAAGTTGCAAGTTTATGTGCTGGGCAGGATAGCCAAGTATTAGAGCTCAAGCAATTATCCATTGATCAGACTATTTATGCTTTCTATGAGAAGGTATCATTCATCCTTCAAAGTAATCTTGTTAGTGTTACCTTTGTCAGGACTTGTAGGTTAATATCTAAGCTAGTTAAGACAACAAAGTTGTTATATGTAGCAGTAGTATTTATGCCACTTTTTCATTTATAGAGGAATGTTCTTTCTTCATGAAGGTAGTATTCACGCTTTAGAAATATTCTAATTAGTTTACCTCTTTTGATTCTAGATTAGTATAAGATCTAGTTAAGAGAAATTAAGGTTGTTACATTCAAAAGTAATCTGTACGCATTTTTTCACATGTCAAACAAAATGTATATATATTGATTTTCATCATGTATGCTGTGCTATAAGAATCTTTCAAATAGGATTGCACAGGAACTCCTAGAGATGATGTTAATGATTCTTGCCTAAATGCCTATTTCATAATTGGTCTAGATATTATTTTCCTATTTTTTATATTTTTTTACCTTGTTTATCAGGTTTGTATATCTACGACAAATTGTATTATTTATATTCTTATTTACTATGAAAATGTTATGCAAACATTGGCATGAAAGAAATTGTGACAAATATCATTTACTTGTGTGCAGGGTTGTCATGATAGAACCAATTCACCAATGCCAATATTGTCTAGCTTAAATACAGCTACAACAAGTACCATTAACTCAATAGCGTCCAGCAATGAGATACTAGAGAATCAATCTAAATGTGGAAATGAGAGAATGGTAGTTACAAAGAGCCTTACTCGCATCAAGACTATGGCAAATGCTTTAGAGGAATCTCAGCTTATTGGTCGAAAGAAAGAAGTGGTTGACATGGTCAAACTGATTTCAAATGAACTTGGCCAGCAATTTTCGGTGATTTCTGTGTGGGGAATGGGTGGCATTGGGAAAACCACTCTAGTCAAAGATGTTTACCAAAACCAAAATCTTATTGGCATGTTTGAGAAGCGGGCTTTTATCACAATTATGCGCCCTTTCAATTTAAAGGAGCTCTTGAAAAGCTTAATTGTGCAACTAAGTGCAGAATCTTTAGAGAAGAAGGGTGCAACAAACTTTTGGGGTGGCACAAGAAACAATTTAGCAATGATGGGAGAGCAGACACTAAGAGAAAAGTTAGCGACACTTTTAATAAATACGTGTTTGATTGTTCTTGATGATGTGTCATCTACAGCAGAGTGGGACATAATAATACGGAATTTTCCTAAAATGAAAAAAACAAGCCGGATCATAGTCACCACAAGGGAAGACAATATTGCAAAGCATTGTTCAGAGAAACAAGAAAATATATATATCCTCAAAATTTTGGAGTACAATAATGCATTTGACCTCTTCACCAGAAAGGTATTGGTTCATCCACTCCGTGTTATGAACGATGTATAGAAATATGAAGTAAACGAAATCAATCACAGCGGAGACACACGATTTACGTGGAAAACCCCTTTAATGCGAAGGGGAAAAACCACGGGCACCAGCCGGCAACAATCTCACTATCTCAAGAGTTTGGGGTTACACGCATGTGGCGGCTTACAAGAGAATCAAGTCTCCACGAAACCCTAGCAAGGGCATATATACCGCTACGCTCCGGCCCAAGCCTCCGGCGACGGGCCTCCGCTTCGCTTCGTCAGAAGCCCGGCCTATATCCTGGAGTGAATTTGGAACAACTCCAACAAACTCCACCTTGAGACAAATTCATCTTGTATCATAAATCAACCCTTCATCCTGAACACAACAAAGATAGAAAACCACTGGTGCCAACAATAGTCTCTTGGACTATCCAATTAAACCAACTAAGCTTGAGCACAACTCAAACTTAGCAACAGGAACAGGCTTTGTCATCATATCAGCAGGATTATCATGAGTACTAATCTTGCATACCTTCAGCTTACCTTCTTCAATCACATCACGTACAAAATGATACTTGATATCTATGTGCTTAGTTCTCTCATGGAACATCTGATCTTTAGTGAGGTAAATTGCACTTTGACTGTCACAGTGCAAACTTATGCAAGATTCAACTCCACAGAGCTCAGCGTACAAACCTTTCAGCCAAATTAATTCTTTGCACGCTTTATAAATAGCCATATATTCTGCTTCAGTAGTAGACAAAGCAACAACAGACTGTAAAGTAGCCCTCCAACTCACAGCACAACTGCCAATAGTAAACACATAACCAGTAAGTGATCTTCGCCTGTCCAGATCAGCAGCATAATCAGAATCCACATAACCAATAAGACCCTTATCAGTTCTTCCAAACTTTAAACAGGAATCTGCTGTGCCTCTTAGGTACCTGAAAATCCACTGAACTGCCCTCCAATGTTCTTTGCCAGGATTAGACATATATCTACTAACAAGACTCATAGCATATGACAAATCTGGACGAGAGCAAACCATGGCATACATCAAAGACCCAACAGCACTAGAATAAGGAACCCTTGACATGTACTCAATCTCTGCATCTGTACTAGGACACTGAGCAGCTGACAACTTAAAGTGAGGTGCAATAGGGGTACTAACAGCCTTAGCATTTTGCATGTTGAAACGCTGAAGAATTTTCTTGATATAATTTTGTTGACTAAGAAATAGCAAACCAGATTTTCTGTCTCTACTAATTTCCATACCAAGAATTTTCTTAGCACTACCAAGATCTTTCATATCAAACTCACTACTCAACAGCTTCTTTAACTTAGTGATTTCAATCTTACTCTTGGCAGCAATCAGCATATCATCAACATATAACAGCAAATATATAGGTGATCCATTAACATGCTTGATGTAAACACAGCTATCATATTTAGATCTTTTAAAACTGTGTAACAACATAAATGAATCAAACCTCTTGTTCCACTGACGAGGGGACTGTTTCAAACCATACAAGGATCGCTTCAACTTGCACACATATTTTTCCTTGGCAGGCACTATGAACCCTTCCGGTTGGTCCATGTATATGTCCTCCTCAAGCTCTCCATGCAAAAACGCAGTCTTCACATCTAACTGCTCAAGCTCTCCGGCCCAAGCCTCCGGCGACGGGCCTCCGCTTCGCTTCGTCAGAAGCCCGGCCTATATCCTGGAGTGAATTTGGAACAACTCCAACACTCCGTTTCCTTTAATTTGTTTGCATTATGAGCACATAGCACAACACTACTTATAGGTACCTTATGACATGTTTGGTTTGTTGCTGAGGGGAGCAAGGCTCACATCTAGGAACCAGGCTGCAAAGATGCTTGTTGTTCTTTTTGGTTATCTGCATGAAGCCGTACCATATGAAATAAAAATTGAAAACAAGAGATCTTATAATATTTAACTTGTGTAACTCCACTCTAGCAGTCCCTATTTTAATTTTAATATCTTAATCTACTTTAAAATACTCTAGTATCACTTAATACACACTAATAATATGTTAATAGCATCATTAAGAAACTTTGTGTTGCATCATGTGAGCCAGGCTCACCAGAAATGCAAATGAAATTTGTATCTGGGGAGCCAGGCTTTTTGGTGGCTTTTATATTTGGGGAGAGCCAGGTTCTGACTCTAATGTGGGCAACCAAACACTTCAAAGTTGCATTTGAGGAGCCTGGGCAAGAATCTGGCAACCAAACAAGCTATTAGTAAATATGTACTTTGGAGTGAGATGCGACTATCCACTCCCATTGTTAGACATTGTCGCAACATTTTTTAACTATAGTATAGGCCCTTAGGCCTCAAATCTGCCCCTGTTTTGGAGTATATAAATTTCCATATCATTGAGAATATCTATACAATAATTTATTACAAATCCACATGAAGAGAGTTAATCAGAAAAATAAAGACCTAGCAAAGGTCGAAGCAAAGCATAGTGTCTCCATTCCATAAGAAAACTTGAGTGCCGACATAACCATCTAATCATTCCAACCACCATAGAAGTTGTAGTCAAGTTTAGCACATGCACCTAGGCCTAGGCATTCGGTTAATTTAGTGAAAATGGATCGGAACAAAATTTTGGTTTCAAAGTTGTGTTAACTGAATTTGTTGTTAAAAATAATAACAGACCAAAATCTGTTTCCTTTAAATCGGTCGGGTTAGTCGTTGACCGTAATACATGTTGTACTTTGATAGGAGATAATGCAACAACATAATCCTATTGGAAAGCACCTAGATCATGTAATAAAACAAAAGGAAAAGCAACAAATAATGCTTCTAACAAATAAAGTCTCATAGAAATACATTCATTCAAATGGGCACAATTTTAGTGTTTCATATAATAACCATAAAGAATTTCAATTAAGCCAGATAATGCCAGCTCAAAACCAAATAAACTGTCACCAAAGTCTTCACCCAATAGATCATTAAAATTTCAGTTAACCGACTTTTTCGATCAAATCTGTTTGGTTTAGTTTGGTCGGTTAATTGGTTTCAGTGAATTTTTGCTCACCTCTACATGCACCTATACTATACATGAACATACGTGTCATGTCATCACCCTTGAATTTTGATGTGAAACAGTGTCCGCGCCAACAACACGGTAGTTCATGGCTTCAAGCATGCCGGTAGCAGCATCGGCATTAGCTAGAGGCCTTGGCATCAGCTCATGCTGATCGATCCAGGCTGCACAGCTAGGCAGCCGGCCGGGCATCACGAGCTGATGCCCATAGCACGCATATAGCCATGTCTAGCAGTAGTAACTTCCCAATAGCTTTGCCTCTGTCTGTTGGGACCCGGTGGGGGCTGACGGTGCTTGCTACCGCATGCACGAATGCACGATACGCTCAGGCGGCGGTGCTTGCCAAGCGAGGCCCACATGTGAAACAAAGTTCTAGCCAACTAGGGATCATATTAGAACTAAGTAGAATGTGGTTTTAATTAGCTATTTTGTTCTGTACAAATGTTTTGCTAAAATAAAATTTAGATATGTAATGACTATTTGAGTAGAAAGAAATATACTATAAGTCAAATTACTATGTTTTTTCTAGCAAACATTTCGAGATCCATTCGGTGAGTGGAAAAGTTATATGGTAGAGATAAAAAAAACTGAGTTTCTGAGAAAAACTCAATTAGTATGACTGTGGAAATACACGCGGGCATTCTATATATTAATTAATAATATACTAAAATGGATGGATGCAGTAGAAAAACATTGAAGTGAGCATTATTCCAATTCCTTTATATATGATCAACCGTGGACAACAAAAGGAGTAAAAATTTGGTGCCAAGCTTCACGTAGAAGATGTACCCATCCCACCAAAAATAAACTACCAAATATTTGGGTTCTTAAAGAATTTATTGGATTTCAGGTATTTAAGGAGGCCATAGATTGGGATAAGCATCCTGAACTACTGGTACAAGCAAAATTGATCTTGAAGAAGTGCAATGGACTTCCCCTTGCAATAGTCACCATCGGCGGGTTCCTAAAGAACCAACCAAAAACAGCTTTTGAGTGGAAGAAACTAAATGAGAATATTAGTGCTGAGTTGGAGATTAACCCAGAGCTTGAAGACATCAGAACAATCCTCAGTAAGAGTTACGATGGTTTACCTTATCATCTGAAGTCTTGTTTTCTATATATGTCCATCTTTCCTGAAGACCACAAGGTCAGCCGAAGACGTTTGATTCAACGGTGGAGTGCAGAAGGTTATTCAAGGGAGATTCGTGAAAAAGCTGTGGACGAAATAGCTGATAGATACTTTATGGAGCTAATAAGTAGGAGCATGATCAGTGGCGGACCCAGCCGGAAATATGAGCTAGGGCGGATCATTATGCACAGATATAAAACTTCACCGATATACCGGTCTAACTATGTATTACATAGGCTTAATTCAGCCATTTTAATTCACCGATATACCGGTCTTCATAAAAATTATGTTCTAATATATAATTCAACAAACAAAAGGCACAAAACAAATTTGAACATGATTACCTTTCACATCAAGAACACGTAAGGAGAATATTTTTCCATAGTCTAGTCCAGATAATTTACCATACAACAAATGATCAATGGAGTTGCAGCTGCCGGCCTCCTAATTTGCAATGGATTCCTTTCAAAAAAAAATTGCAATGGATTAATGGCAGTACCTCATTTCTTATACCGCTTTCTGGCTCAATGGAGTTGGAGCTGCCAGGCTCCTCGCCGTGCTAGACACATCGCCCGCATCGCCGGCTCCAGCTTCATCTCTTCCCCCAATCGCTTCATCTCCTCCCCCATCCATCTGTTGCTAGCCTGCTGCCTGCCGCAGTGCCGCCCAATGGCTCGCTGCACAGGGCCGGCCGCCGCCGCTTGCTGGCCGCCGCCCACCGGCGTAGTCGCGTAGGGCGTTGGGGAGGCAGGGAGGAGGGAGCACGGCCTGCCGAGGCCTGGAGCGCCGCTGCCGCCACGAGTTGAAGCGCTGCCACCGTCCGCCGAGGCCGAGCGCCCGAGCTGGAATGCGCGTGCGCGGTGCGGTGCACCCCTGCCCCTTCGCCTAGCCCTAAGGGCCAAAATGGGCCAGAACCAGAAGTCCAGAAAATGGGCCTTGTTAGTTATTGGCCACATGGCCCAGTAGGCGCCCAGACATCTTCTATTTCTTCTTCAACCTCACGGCGGCGGGCGCTGCTCGCCTGCTTGACCTCGACAGACACAGAGACGCTGTCGCCGGCCGAAAAACTGAGGGGTAGTGGTGGTGCTCGCCGGAGAGGACCTAGGGCGGCCGCCCAAGCTCGCCCTATAGGTCGGTCCGCCTCTGAGCATGATCCTACCATGTCAAAAATCTATTTACAGTAGAAATGGAATTGACTCTTGCCAAATCCATGATCTCATGCGTGAAATCAGCATCACAAAGTCAACAGAGGAAAATCTTGTTTTAAGACTAGAAGAAGGTTGTAGCTTAAACATGCATGGCGCTGTACGCCACCTCACTATAAGTAGCAATTGGATGGGAGATAAAGGAGAGTTTGAGAGCATAGTGGACCTGTCTCGTATACGGTCACTGACGGTGTTTGGGAAGTGGAGGCCATTTTTCTTGTCTGCCAACATGTGTTTGCTGCGAGTGCTAGACTTGGAAAACACGGAAGGGCTATATGATCATCATCTTAAGGAAATTGGGAAGCTTCTTCACCTAAAATACCTTTCTCTAAGAGGGTGCATGGCTATTTTTCACCTTCCAGATTCATTGGGTAATCTGAAGCAACTGCAGACTCTGGATATTAAACATACAAACATACTGAAGTTGCCAAATACCATCATCAATCTGAGGAAGTTACGATATATTTATGCCTGGAGAAAAAATTCTGACACATATGAGAAACATATAAGTGAAAATTATGATGATTTGCCAGAGCTATTGCAGAACAAGATATGTGTTTTGACTCTTCTTTCGGTGGTTTTTTGTGTCTTTTGCTATGCACCTCAGATTGCGCATGAAGAAGAAATCATGATAAATAGGCGAGATGTGTGCACTTCATTTTGCTGCAACTTTTTTCCCTTTGTAGTCAGGGAGGTAAGTGGACGTGGTGTTGTATTGCCGAGGGGGTTAAGAAAGCTGAGAGCGCTGCACACACTGAGTTCTGTTAATCTCTCGGTGGGGAAGCACATCCTAAAGGATATCAAAAGCCTAACCCAGTTGCGCAGGTTAGGAGTGACAGGCATCAACAAGAAAAACTGTCAGAAGTTCAGTTCCACCCTTGATGATCTCAACAACCTGGAATCGCTGTCAGTACATTCAACAGTGGAGACGGGTTTATGTGGCTGCTTGGATGGTGTGTCCTCGCCTCCAAAAAGTCTCCAGAGCCTCAAACTGGCCTGCAGACTGGTCAAATTGCCGGGATGGATAGAGGGGCTCCAGAGTCTTGTGAAGTTGAAGCTTGAAATGACCAGGCTATCAGAGTTGGATACCACCATACAAGTCCTTGGCAAGCTGCCCAACCTGACCATCCTACGTCTTTTGGAGGAGTCATTCGAGGGTGAAAAACTCCGCCTCATCTTCCAACAAGAGGCGTTCCCGAATCTGATGGTCTTGCAGCTGGAAAATTTATATATCTTTGAATCGGTGGAATTTGAAGAAGCAGAGTCAACGCCTAAGCTTGAGCTATTGCTGCTTCATTATTCATTACTCGACACAAGCTCCATCTCAGGACTGTCATCTCTCTCGAGCCTCAAGGAAGTTGTGATCAAGGGTCCTTGCAGTGGCGAGCTGATGGGAAGCGTGCGGGATCAGGTCTTCAGGAATCCCAATAACCCTGTTTTGAAGAGGGAGTGAGCTGCGTACGTACGTACGGATTCGCTGCCCCCCTCCTTTTGTGTAAAATTTCTCTAATTATTACGACTTGCGTGTGGTGTGTTTTGTTTTAATCCATGTATAGCATCTACTGTTATTAGCTAGGTTGAATTCCGGCATAAACTATATACAAATAAAATCTGTGCACAGGATGAATTTGGGCATGCAGAAAAGGTGGACGAGATCTGTGTAGTCTCTTTGCTTCACGGCGTCAGAGTCCGCCCCCACCCAAAGGATGTGAGCTGCATAAGGTCAACTCCGCTGCCTGAGCCGTACGTGCTGAGGAGATAACTGAAAGAGCTCCTCCGTTGTCAACTGGAGGGCTTGCTTGCTGGTTGCTGCCTCCCGTTCCTCTTCTTTACTTAAATTTGTGTATCTGTATCCTAATGATTGAGTTAATTCTGTACTATCGATTTCCATTCGTACCACCCCTTTATTTGTGTATACCTTCATAAGCTAGTGTCAGTTTCCCGAGCAGTGGGTACGGTGGTGGCGCCTCTGTACCATCTCAACGTTTTGTTTCCTTTGTGTATCCATGTCGCATTTGTTCAGTTGAGTCACTCAGCTTTAGTGATTTTACTACAAAGGCCAGTGTTGTATCTGCTGTATGAACTACGAGAACTACATGGGTCCTTTCTTGTGTTAACCTACACCGCGTCGATGTTAAGAGCATCATATATCGTCATGGCTGCGTAGCATTTTGGTTTGCTTTGAGTTGAACGGAGAGTCGACCAACATCCGAAGTACAGTAACTTGAGATCCAAATGGGCCCTAAAATAAAACGAAACGACCCAGTCCGGTTCCGTGCTTTCCGGGCCACTTCGTGACGACCCTTCTTTTTTCGAAAACGCGCATTGGCACGTGTTGCACTAAGTGGAAGTTGGAAAGTTTACACGCTCCGGGACCGGTCACGGCGAGGCGCCGATCCACATCACGGAGTAGCACACAACATGAATCACCGCAAGCGGTGGGGTACAAAAGTTGTACTAACTAAGCACTAATTTTGCGACAATGTGAGCACCGTCGTGGCTAGTCGACTAGGGCTGTGAGCAGCGCCAGTTCGACCTCTTGCAGGGCGAGGGGAACATCAGCTCGCGCAACGCCTCACGAGTGGGGGAGTCGACCGGTTCCTTGAACGTCTCGTGGAAGAGCACGGCGATCCGGTCGTCAGTGGCATCAATGGGTGCGTCATTAGGCCTCCGTTCCCATTTGTTGACGAGGACGCGCTTTGCTTGCTTTTCCGGATTGGGATCGCGGAACGCTGATTTGGACGCTAGCCGATCACTGCGCCTAGGGACCAAGCTGGCCGGTTCACGGCGTGCGCCGCGGGAGCGCGGGGGGGTGCGCACCAGGGCCTCTGGCAATGGCAGCCGTAGGGAGTTGACGAAGAGCATCCCAGGGTCCACTTCAGGCGGCGGTGTAGGAACGGCGTCATCGCGGGCGTCATCGACGTCATCGGGGACGACGCTGTAGTCCGACACCTGAGACACCCGCAGCCTGGGGGGCGACGACAGGATCGGTGGGCTGAGGTTAGAGGAGATCGACGAGATGAAATCGTCAACAAACGAAGTGGCAGGCGCGGCAGCCACGTCAGCCACGGTCGCACAGGCAGGAGCGGCAGAGTCCGGTACCCGTGTGTGCGACACCGACATGTCAGTCGTGAGCGACGAGGGGAGGGCCACAAGCCTGTCACCTGACAATATCTCCGGGTCAACCTCCGCAGCATCCAAAGTGCGATGCACAGGGCTCACGGGTTCCGCGGGCAGGGGCGAGGCGCCCGCTTTGATGGCTCCAGCCGCCACGGTGACCTCAACCAACATGGGGTCGAAATCCCGACTCGGAACCTCCGAGCAACGGACCACTGCGAGCTCAGGTTCAGGGAGCACCACTTGCCCGCCTCCCTGCAAACAATCACGTGCAAAGGGGCCCCCGAGCCAAGCACGGACCCTGGCCGTGCCGACCGACACACGGAACCTCAAGGCAAGGTGTGCCTGGAGCTCCTCCGGCGTGACGGCTGGTTGGTCTCCACCAACAAGTGCGACAAGGACAACGGGAGGGTGGTCCGCCCCAGGCTCCACGATCCTCTGCATGATGAGGACCTCGACATTGGGCCGGCTATCAACGTCACCCAAAGAAGGTGATACCGGCGAGATGCTGTTGTGGTGCAGCTGTGGCGACGATGACGGTGCGGCACAATCCAGCGAGACCCGTGCCTTTGGGCTGGAGCGACGCGCCACCGAGGATGGAGGCTTGCACGGTGGCGAAGGGCCTCGCTTGAGCACTGGCGAACGGCCGCGCTTGCACGTCGCGGCCCGATGATCGGTACCGTGACAGTGGAGACAACGGGTCAGGGAGCGACATTGAGCGGCGACATGACCGCGCTCCAGGCAATTGAAGCAGCGACCCACCAACTCGAACGGTACTGGGCGCCGATGTTTGGGGGGCGAGCATCCCTGTCGGCGCCAGCGACGATGGCACACGACAACCTGGAACCCGTCGTCGTCGACGTTGGGTACCAGCGCCCCGTGCCGCGGGCCAAGTCGTTGGTGCACGGGGGCCCTTGCCGCCTGTTGAGGGCCAAGGCGACATCGCGTGGGCACCCGCGCGGCACTGTGACCGCCGGGCGCACGGGGCCTACGCCGACGATGCCGCTTCCTGGTGGCGGCCGCCGTGTGGGATTCATCCATAGCAACGGCATTCAGCGCAGCGTCCAGAGCCACCGCCGGCGGTGGAGGCGCGGCCACAAGGGCCCTGCGGGCAGCACTCAGGTACGACAAGCGCGTGGCGGAGACGAGGCCGTCATCGGAGCCGCTCGCGCAATCTTCTTCCCAACGCCGAAACTTGCTCCTGCCAGCCGACCGATGGGCGGGGTAGAAAGGTGGGGCATGTGGAGAAAGGGAGGACTTGCCGGAGCGTACTGCATCCTCCTCGTCCTCGCTCTCCAGGACGTCCTCGACGGTGACGAGCGTCTCATCCACGGTCCTTCCAACTGTGGCAAGCACAGGTAGGACAGCGGAGGATTTGGGCCCGACGGCGGCCTGCACGGCGACGGAGGCGCTCGGCAGGGGAGCTCGCAGCGTCACACCATCCCCAACAGCGGCGTCATGGACCGTCCAAGCTGTTGCGGCTGCGCCACGGACCGGCGAAGCTAGCAGGACGGTGGTGGATTTGGGCCTGGCGGCGGCTGGCAGCGACAGCGTCGCTGGTGCTGGGGGAGTCCGCAGCGTCACCCCAGCCCCAACAGCGGCGTCAAGGACCGGCGAAACTTCAGCATCACGGACCGGCAAAGCTCCTGCGTCATGGACTGGCGCTGCCCCACCACCCTCCGCGTCCGTCGCCGGGATCTCCACAGCCTGGGGCGGATTCACGACGAGCGACCCACCAGGCTGTAGATCAGGAATGGGGGAGCACGGATCTGTGGTAGGATTTGGGGGATTTGGATGGTGTTGGTGGATCGTGGCGAT
Organism: Saccharum spontaneum; assembly: GCA_022457205.1. Lineage (NCBI taxonomy): Eukaryota > Viridiplantae > Streptophyta > Magnoliopsida > Poales > Poaceae > Saccharum > Saccharum spontaneum. The sequence goes on from CM039604.1 coordinate 49,699,361, forward strand.
TTGGCTAGAAACGCCCGTGGGGGTGCTGAGTGGAGGGGGCGGGTCGGGGTCAGGCTCTTGCATTGGGTCCTCGTTCCTCCACCCGTGACGACCCTTCCAATTCCATCCCGACGACCTACGGCGGATGCCCCCACAAATGCGTCCCGTCGTCGCCACCCACCTATTCGCCGGCGTGTCTTGTGGCCTCGATACATCAGCTCACACTCATGGGCGGGGCGGCGACGGCAGCGCAGCTCAGCGCGCCCTTAATTTCCTATGGGGCATGCATGGGGCCGCTGGGCACCACGATCTCCGCCGCGCGGGCATATGCGCACCTTCCAAGGTTTATAATGTCATGGCCGCCAGTGGTGCAACTGCAGGCTGCAGCTGCAGCCCAAGGTTTCTAACTCTCGAGACCATTACATTATCCGATCCCAGTGACCCAGTCGGAGCCAGGTGAGCATAGCATAGCATAACATAGCTTATCCCATCCCATCTGGCTCGATCTGGCTCGTCGAGTTCTCCGTCGGTCCGTCCAGAACCGCGCGCGGAGGTGTGCATGCGTGAGCATGACCTTCGCAGCATTGTCCCGAGTCTGTTGGCCAGCAGATCAATTGGTGATTTTGGAAAGATCGCACAACGCGTTATTAGCTAGCTCATCACTTATCACTTTGTTTGCTTCTCTTCTTAACGCGTTGTTGTGGAATCCGCCTCATTTTGTTACGATCCTTAACCCCGCCCAAGCTTATAAATTCGTCTGCATACGCTCTGCAACATCATTTGTGCCCCCGCTCCCCACACCCCAAACCGGAAAGTTTCCTTGAGTAGCTAGAGAGGCTAGCTAGAGAGAGGAGCAATGGAGGCGACGGTGCTGAGTTTGGGGAAGTCGGTGCTGGATGCCACGCTCAGCTACACCAGATCCGCTGTCGCAGAGGAGGTCGCTCTGCAGCTTCGCATCCAGCATGACCATGATTTTGTCAGGGACGAGCTGCAGATGATGCAGTCTTTCCTGATGGCCGCCGACGAGGAGCCCGAGGATGACAACAGGGTGTCCAACACCTGGTACAAGCAAGTCGGCTACGTCGCCTACGACGTCGAGGACTGCCTCCACGATTTCTCAGTTCATCTGGACAGGGCCTCGTGCTGGCCCCTCGTAAGGAAGCTGCGTGAGCGGCGACGCATCGCCAACAGGATGAAGGAGCTGAGGGCAAAAGTGGAAGACGTGAGCAAGAGGAACATGCGTTACCAGCAATTCAGGGACCCTGCCTCCAGGCCTGCCTCCGCCGCCGAGCAGCGTAGCAGGACAGAGGCTGCGATATTCGGCATCAACGAAGCAAGGCACGCGAAAACAGATCTCGTGCACCTCATCAACAAGGGCAGTGAGAACCTTGGGGTGATCGCGGTCTGGGGAACAAGTGGCGACCTTGGGCAGACGTCCGTCATCAGAGCTGCCTACGATCACGCGGATGTTAAAAGCAAATTCCCATGCCGAGCATGGGTCAGGGTGACGGATCCTTTCAATCCCAGGGAATTCGTGCAGAGCTTGGTGAATCAGTTCACTTCGGATGTGGGAGTTCACGTTCTCTTGGAGACGGAGAAAGAGTTAACTACGGAGTTCAATCGTTATGTAGATGACAACCGTTACTTGATCGTGCTTAATAATCTGTCCACCATTGAGCAGTGGGATCGGATTGAAATATGCTTTCCAAACAAGATGAAAGGGAGCCGAATCATAGTCTCCACAACACAAGTCGAAGTTGCAAACTTATGTCCAGGTCAAGAAATCCAAGTTTCGGAGCTCAACCAAATATCCGCTCATCAGACTCTCTATGCATTCTATGACAAGGTAAAATTGTTCAACATCACTCATCAATTATGTATAAAATAAATAAACATACAGTAGCTTTTTGATTCGCACGTGTATTCCTATTGCTATATGTAGAATTTTCTATATGCCGAGTTCTCAATCCGCATGAATAGAACTTATTGACCTTCATTTGGAAGAATTATATATAGTAAAAAAAAGGGTGATATATGTCTCCACCTGTATCTAGATCTGAATAGGTCTCCTTGTAGAAATAAGGTTTTTTTTTTTTTTTGGGAAGCTGTATTGAAACTAAAGACAATTACATCGAGTTGATATAATTACCTTGACATCGTTTCCGACCTCTGCCAAAACGAAATACACATACAGCTCAAAAGTAATTAATCCTTACTCTTTAGGGTATATAACACTACCCATGTGCTTTGTGTAAAACACTAAGCAATATATCATCTTTAACACGATAGGCCAGGGGAGCACAGGTTTGTAAACATGAGGTCATATGAGCTGTGTGATTTCAACAACCAAGTAATTGGTACAAGGCACGGGCCACTATAAAAAGGACTCCATTTTTTTTTCTTAACAAGTAGTTGGAACATTCCCTCCAAACGCAGGCAACCTTTTTTCAAGATCAGAGAATATAGCCCGTTTTTCATTAAGCAGAGTGAATTACAAGTCAGCTATGAGAGAACCCTCATAATGCAGATTACAAACCACTAAGATAGTAGTGAGTAATCTAGAATAAACAAAGCAACAAAAGATACAGAAGAAAGAGCGACCGCCCTCAACACCAAGACCTAAGTGTGCCTGCTAAAAAACAACAATGCAAAGGTTTCCTATGCAAAAGACCGAGCTACGGTGGCAAAGCATCCACCCAGAGAACCAACATCCAGTAGCAATGGCGGCAAGCATCCGCCAACAAACCGAGCGACCACAGCGGCAAAGCATCCACCAATGAGCTGAGCGACCACGATGGCAAAGCATCCACCAAGAAGCGGGCCATCACACTCTCGTAGCGAAGAATCTACCAGAGAGGAGGCCAAAGAGCAGTTGGCGGCAAAGCATCCGCTAGGATTCCAAACGACCAAGCATCCGAAGCCACCCCTCCAACAAAGAACCGCAGAGGGGGGCAGCCTCAACACTCATAGCAGCAAAGCATCTGCTAACGAGGAGGCCAACGATAGTGACGGCAAAGCATCTGCCAAAGGGTAAAGAGATAGCGGCAAAGCATCTGCTAGTAGCGACGACAGTGAGGTCAAAAGCATTAGGACAAACCATTGCAGAGTAACATGAAGGCCCAACAGGCACAAATAGGAACTCCTCCAGCAACCGGTGGCCAGACGGGAAGCATGGATGTCGACAAAACCCGGGGAACAAGCGAAGAGCTCCGGCGATGGTAGTGGGCGACGGGCTGCATTAGTGACCCAACAGTGCCTTCAAGAAGGAAATTGACATCCACAGACGCCAACACGTTAATAGACTCACAATTAGGACTTTCGTCCCCAGCCTGCTCCGGACAAAGAAGCTTCGGCGACGCCTCCAAGATGGCAGATGACACACCGCCACCGGCCCAGGAAAACCCGGGTAAGGTTTTCACCCCGATTCTCGCTGCGGGCATAGGCCACACGTAGCCGCATCCACCACATCACAACATGGCATCTCCAGAGCCCACACTGTCGCCACTGGGAGCACGAGGCCAGTGGCAATGCCTGAACCTCCGGCAGCCGGAGCACGTCACAGGTAGATGGTTGCCGCTGCCATTGAGGATAGTTTGCGTACTCCTAGCGCCGCGACCTTCACCTCGTGGCACCCGCACAGGGTCGCGTCATCGAGGAGGGCGCCCCAGCTGCTGTGAGGCCCCTTTGGCACCGAGCCGCCATGGAGGATCTACCAACACACGCCCCAGACCTACGCGGCCAGGGCACGCCGCCGGGGCCACATGGGACAGCACGGGCCTCGGGCCGACGCCCCACGGGGACGGTCCGCGACGGCGCCAGGAGGGCCACCGTGCTCACTAGCGCCCCGACCAGAGCCCAAAGGACGCGGATCTGAGCTACCATGGACAGAGTGAGACTGCCTGCCACCGTCGTCGCACCAGCGCCTCAGGCGGCCGTCGAGCAGGCCCGCCCGCCGGATCCGCGGAGGAGGACGCTGGATCCGGCCCAAAGGACGCGGATCTGAGGCTCAGCATGCCGCCGGCCATTCATGCACCAAGGCTGAGGTTGGAGGAAGAGGGGAAGGGGAGGGAAGGGGTAGAGAGGAGGGGGAAAGTGCTACGGGTGGCCTTTTTGGGCGCCATAGCTGGCCGCCGCCGCCGCAAGCCAGGGAGCGGCGGCGGCGGCCGGGGAAGCACGCCGGCGGGGGAAGGCGGTGGTGGGGAGTCGCCCCCATGCACCCCACTACAATCAAATTCTATGAACCCAGAGTATATCCTGGCTATGGATCCCGTGGATAATGACTAAATAAATTATCTACGAAGAAGGAGAAGATATAAATTCTTTATTAAATACTATACAATCCCTTTCACCAAAAAAAAACTATACCAATCCTGCATAGCCATAGTAGCACGACGAACATGTCGTGGCCGCCCCGGCCCAAAAAAAAATACTATACCAATCCCTTTCAACTCTAAATTTAATTTCCCACAGCCAACTACCAAATAGATCCTAGGAATATAATGATCCATATCAAGCCAGCTGCTCCATGTGATCGTATGATCACTTAATACATATTGCAAACTTTTATATTCACAGCATTGGGTCGAGTTGCATTTGTTAAATGTGTCTTCCAATGTTGATCCACATTTTTTTTGACTATGCTTCCACCTGATTAAGGCTTGAATGTTTTTTAAAGCTTTTATAGGCTCATATACTTACTTTAATTAAAATTGTTTCATTCTGCTCAGGATTCGCAAGATGGAACGGAATTAACTGAGGCAGTGACTAGCTCAAACGTGGCCACAACTAGTGCTCACAACTCATTGTCCACTACTGAGCTATCAGAAAATAGTCCATCTGAAGGTGCCGATGGAAATAATGCAGCTAGAAATAACCTTACTCGCATATATTCTTTGGAGGAATCTCAGCTCATTGGCCGTGATAGAGAAAAATCTGATATAATGCAGCTAATTCTAAATCAATCAGGTCAAGATCAACTTCAAGTGATTTCAGTGTGGGGAATGGGTGGCCTTGGGAAAACCACTCTAGTGAAAGATTCATACCAAAGCCAAAGTCTTAGCAGCATGTTTGAGAAACGTGCTTGTGTCACAGTGATGCGTCCGTTCATTCTAGGTGAGTTTCTTAAGAACCTGGTTATGCAACTTGATGTGGAATCTTCTGAGAGGAGTGGGATTCATTTTGGGGGTAGCACAAGAAAATCACTAGCAATGTTGGAAGTTGAGGATTTGATTAAAGAACTGGCCAGGCTTTTAGAAAACAAGAGGTGCTTGATTGTTCTCGATGATTTGTCTTCTACTGTGGTGTGGGACTTGATAATTAAGAGCCTTCCTAGAATCAAAAATACAAGCAGAATCATAGTTACCACAAGGGAAGAGAATGTTGCAAGGCATTGCTCATCGAAACAAGAAAATGTATACAAGCTCAATGTTCTACAATACAAGGATGCACTTGACCTGTTCACAAAAAAGGTAATGATTCAATAGAGTAATCACGCTGGATTGTTCTAATTGAATTTAAACTATATTTTACTAGTAAAAAAATAAACTAAATCATACAAATTTCAGGTATTCAAGGAGACATCAGATTTGGATAGTCATCCTGAATTGATTCATGAGGCGAAAATGATCCTTAAGAAATGCAATGGACTTCCTCTTGCAATAGTTACCATAGGTGGCTTCTTGGCAAACCAACCAAAAACAGTTTTGGAGTGGAGAAAATTAAATAAGCATATTAGTGCTGAATTGGAGATGAACCCAGAGCTCGAGGTCATAAAATCAATCCTTACAAAAAGTTACGATGGTTTACCCTATCATCTCAAGTCTTGTTTCTTGTATCTATCCATATTTCCTGAAGACCACAAGGTTAGCAGGAGACGTTTGGTGCGACGTTGGATTGCAGAAGGTTACTCAAGGGAGATCCGTGACAAGTTTGCGGAGGAAGTAGCTGACAGCTATCTAATGGAACTAATAGATAGGAGCATGGTACTGCCATCTCAACAATCAGTTTACAGCAGAAAAGCAATTGACTCTTGTCATGTGCATGATCTCATGCGTGAAATCGGCATCTCAAAGTCGATGGAGGAAAATCTTGTTTATAGACTGGAGGGAGCAGGCTGTAGCTCGAAGTCCCAAGGCATAGTTCGCCACCTTGCCATAAGCAGTAATTGGAATGGAGATAAGAGTGAGTTTGAGAATTTGGTGGACCTATCTCGTGTACGGTCTGTAACAGTATTCGGAAAGGTTAGGCCCTTTTACTTTTCTAAAAAGATGAGGATGTTGCGAGTGTTGGACTTGGAAGGCACAGAAGGTCTAGTTGATCATCACCTTCGACAAATCGGGGAGTTGTATCACCTCAAGTACCTTTCTCTACGAGGATGTGGTAATATCTATTACCTGCCGGAATCATTTGGTAACTTGAGGCAGCTCCAAACACTAAATATTGCATTCACAAATGTAAGGAAGTTGCCAAAGACAATCACCAGACTTACGAAGCTGCAGTTCCTGCGTGCTGGGACTGTCGGAAATAATGAAGCTGCAGTAGGGGGTCGGCTATGCCTTTTGACCCTATTCTCAATGGCCTGTTGTGCGGCATGGTGTGCACCTCAGCTTTTGAAGAGGAGGCTCAAGTTTGATGGAGAGCCAAACAGGGACGACGTCTGCACCGTGTGCTGCTGCTCCCTGATCCCTCTCCTCGCGACACGTGAAAGCCTACGTGGTGTTCAGCTGCCAAATGGGGTTCGGAAACTGAGGGCCATGCAGACAATGGGCCTTGTGAACCTTGCACAGGGCAAGAAGGTTCTACGTGACATCGGGAGGCTCACACAGCTCCGCAAGTTAGCAGTGACAGGTATCAGCAGGAAGAACGCTGCAGAGTTATGTATTGCTATTGCCAGTCTTAGCAGCCTGGAATCGTTACTGCTACGGGCACACGGGAACATAGGTTTACTTGGCTGCTTACGTTTCATGCCCACAACTCCAAGAAACCTGCAGAGCCTCAAATTGTATGGCACGCTGGGTCCTGAGTTGCCGACATGGATCGCAGAGCTCAAGAGCCTCGTGAAATTAACTCTACGGAGCACTAGGATATTGAACGTTGATGCCACCATAGAAGCCCTTGGGAAGCTACCAAACCTGATCATCCTGCGACTCAGGCAGGAGTCGTTCATAGGTCACGAGCTCAGTTTCAGTTTCCGTGAGGATTTGTTCCCAAGTCTGACAGTGATGGAGTTTGATCGCCCACTGAGGCTCCAATCGGTGGAGTTCAACAGAGGAGCAATGCGTAAGCTTGAATATCTGAATTTTTGCGCGTGGTACAGCGAAACACGCGTTGGTCTGTTGTCGGGGCTCCCAAACCTCACAGGCCTCAAGCACTTTACCCTTAGTGGTAGTACCTACGACGACGACTTTGTGGAAGACTTGCGTGCACAGATTGCCAGGAACCCAAATGCACCCGTTTTCAAGAGGCAATGAGTGGAGGTGAAGGACACAGGACCGGAAAGGGGCCAATTGTAGCAGGCAACAGCAACACAGTCTCTTCTTGTTCCACGCCTCTGTGCCTCTGTGTGAGTGTCGAAACTTACTTGTGTAATGTAACTTTCATTTGTGCTGCTCATCATTCCTTTTAGATGATTGTGGTGGTCATGTGTGTGGAAATAATTGGGAATTGGCATGCGACAATTGTGTTTTCCACATCACCAAATGGAAGTAGCGTGGTTTGTTGATTAGCTCAGTAACTGTACTTTCTTCTTTTTGTATTTTCTTGAATTCCCTACCATGCGTGTATAGATCGGTGAATGGTGATTGCTGGCTTAGGGGCAGTAGATGATCTATCATCGGCATAACTGCTTGTTTTAGGGCCACTGTTTTTTTTCCCTGCAAGCAATGTTGTCCCTGTCAACTGTCATCATATAAACATAAAAAAGGGCACGTTATATGTCACATTAGTACCAGTGCAGCACAGCAGCAGTATCATTGTAATTTGCAGCCTCCAAGGCACTGATCACCAATACATACCTGCTTGCTTGATCTTCTACTTTATTGTAAAACTAAACTGTTGAGGCCATATTTAAGCGGACGAAACAGAGCAGACAGAATGAAAAAAGAGAGCAGTGACTGCTCATGACCGTGCTTGCTAGGAATTAGGGTGGGTTTAGTTGGGTGAAAAGTTTTTAGGAAAATGTCACATCAGATGTTCCGTGCGATGTCGGAAGGGGTTTTCGGATACTAATAAAAAAACTAATTACATAGCTTATCTGGAAACAGCGAGACAAATTTATTAAGCCTAATTAATCTGGCATTAGCACAATTTTTTACTGTAGCACTTTAGTGTCAAATTACTGACTCAAAACGTTCGTCTCGCGATTTCCAACTAAACTGTGCAATTAGTTTTTTTTCGTCTACATTTAATGCTCCATGCGTGTGCCGCGAGATTCGTTACTGTAGTTTTTCGTAAAAAGTTTTTGGATCTAAACAAGGCCTGTTCCCAACAACTTGCTCATCGTGGTTGGAAATTGAAATGTCGGGATGGACGATGAACGTACCGGCACAAAGCAGGGGAGCTTCATGTCCATGACGATGCTGGACGCGCCATCGTCAGAGTACACTCGAGAGCCGAAACGTGAAGCAGGGGAGCTCGAATGCTTTTGTGATAGTTGAGGATCAGAGTCAGAACCGCCTTGCCCCGTTGGCCACCGGTCCCTCGCTCCAGCAACACCCCCTGCCTCCTCCGTCCAAACAACGGCCTGTTAGCTTCCAAAATAGCAAGAGAAAATAGGGATTTGCTATTTTTCAGGTGCCTGAAAAATAACATTTATTCAGGCAGCGGTTGTAAGCCACGAGATGAAGATCTAACGGATCTAAATTCACACAAAAAAAAAACAAGATCAAAGGACTACATTGTGGCCTGAAGAAAAGAGAGATTTCAGGCACCTGGGTTTTAGGAAATGTGGAGAAAAAATACACAACTCGGAAAGATACATTGACATGATGTTTTTTTAATAGGTTCTGCTATCTGTCTATACTTGGGGTATGACTGCGACCGCTACTCTCTATGAACATCAGCGACACCTGTCCGATCGTTTCCCACAGCTTCGCTATCATCTAAACCAGCCACAAAGTCGTCTGATGACTAATCTTAGAATATTGGCTGGCCTCATATTTATGGTCCCATGGGTATAGAGTTTAATCCAAGCTTTACTCAGTCCCTAATTAACTAATTAGTGATGGCATGATATATGTCCACACCTAGCTCACGCACCTAACAATATATTTTTTATTTTTAATATTTTTATGTCAATTACAAAAAAAAATGTACTCTAACTGGTCTATCTCATTTGTAGCTCATCTTCCTTCTTCCAAATAATAAAAGCTAGCTTGAATGTAACTGAAAATGTGCCACAAGCAACACTTTCGAATTCTTAATATTTGCAACAATAGGTGAAAAACTGCTCAAATCTGTGTCTAGTGAAACATGTTTGATTTCAGCGAGCACACAAAAATATCCTAAGCGTTCCACTAGTCGCCACTGATATATTTAGAAACTTACATAAAAATCACCGACTAACCAATACCATGGCATTAAATTTCTATTTGATTCTAAAACATACTCGTAAATTAACGAACCCTGTTTGGAGTATTAACTTTGAAGAACACAAAATTAAACCTACCATGTAAATTATTTAACTTGGTCATTCATCGGTCCATTACGTGTTTGATTGGCTAAGCTTTTTATAAGCTGAAATAGCGGGAGGGACGCTGTCGGTGTTTGACCACCGATAGCCTGCCACAGGGGTATCTAGGACAGTTGTTCGGGTCTCGGCGTGTGCTAGAACTTGACGGTGAACGCAGAGACAGTCGATTTATACTGGTTCGGGCCCTCGATCGTAATCGAGTAACAACATTTAGGTCCAGTCGGCGTTAGCCTGTTGTGTTGGATTGATTGTGTTGTATCGTCTCTTCTTACAGGGATGCCTACGCCCTCTCTTTATATCGATAGAGAAGGTTGTTGTGCGGTTACAATACTAGTCGGATCCAAAGAAGGTGTCCTGAACTAGATACAGAAGTTACTTTCTATAGGAATCCGGCTAGTCTGGCCTATTCTACTCAGATTCGGTGTAGCAGACGCTGCACCTCTCCTTGCTCCAGTCCGTGGGCCAGGCCAGGGCCCACGACTCGTAGTCATATCGCTGGAGAACCCTGTGGGTCCCGCATCGACAAGCCCCCGAGCATTTTATGGTTGAACTCGAAGACCTCCTTATTTCTCCGGCTTTGCCTGATGAACCAAGCTTGTTCCGAGTTCTTTCGACGTGAAGCCTCGAAGTGGTCCTGTCTTGAAGAAATCTTTCGAGTGGCGTGCACTTTTTCGAAGAAAAAGCGCACTCACTAAGTGTAGCCCCTGAGCGTCTTGCCTGCAGCCCCCGAGCATCTTTCCGGGTTCATTCGACGTGAAGCCTTAAAGTGATCCTGTCTTGAAGAAGTCTTTCGAGTGACGTACGCTTTTTCAACGAAAAAGGCACTCACTGAGTGTAGCCCCCGAGCCTCTTGCTATTTGGAACAAAAAGTTGGAGGATCTTGAATTTTGATTGTTGAAAAAACTGAAAATCTCTTCTGAGGACATGTACCTTGCAGCCCCCGAGCATCTTTTCGGGTTCTTTTTTATCGTCAAGAACTCGGATAGAGGGTCTTTTATCGTCTTCTTAGGTAGCCAGTTTTATGTCCGAGGTTGGTGGTGGTTGGCGGTTGAATTGAATTCTTTGTAGTCACGAGGTGTACAGTGTTGGTATATTCTTTCGAATATGCTTATCCTTGAGTACTATTCCTTCACGCGCGTGTCCCCTTCTTATTGCTTTTTGTCTTTTCACTGAGACCTTTGTCAGGCTTATTCTGTTGGTGCTCCCAGTCTATGTGCACCGCTCTTTGGCCTACAAATACCCTCCTAGTATGCTGCTTTGATTCATCAAGTGTCTTGTTGTATAGTCTGAAGTTCCCGTAGTCATGAATATGATAGTTTGTGAAGTAGAGCAGCCCCCGGGCATGAGTTGTAATTCTTTCAAATCTTGTAGCAGATGGAAGAATTCTTGTGATCGAGATTAGAGGTAGACTAGTCTCACGGCGGCATTGTACTAGGTAGTACGTGCTGGCAGGTGAAAGAAGTCTTGTGATGTAGGATGCGTTCCCTCATCCAGCAATCCCGGGTGATCCTTCCACACCGCCTTGCGACTGTCCGGTGCAGATCAGCATCTGATCCAGGATCACATCGAGTTTGGGTAGACTGATGCCTGCGAGCCTCTCCTGGTTCGTGTTGTCCCGCTGTGCTGCTAATATCCGTCTTGGATGCACTGTGTCCTTCCTTTGAAGAAAACAGTGTATCCGAGTTGAGTGTCTTCTGCCATGTTGTAACTAGGAGCACGTAGTCGTTTCCAGAGCCGTGTTCTTCCTAGGCTCCTTGTTGCTACCTTGCTCGTCGTAGTACCGAGTTCATTGGGTCTTATAAGATATGTAATCTTGTATCTTTTGAAGTCATTTATACTAAAAAAATCTTTATTTCTTGGTTGTTGTCTCCTTTTTTGTTGTCTGAGTGCTTTTGAGTATCATTCAGATTGTTTCTGGAAAACTCGGGTTCTTCGGCAGCGTTCTGTAATGTCCTCTATGTATCTTGCGAATGGCAAGTTCATTCTGAGTTGTGCGAGTTGTAACAACTCGGCAACGGCGCAGTGTGAACGGATAAGTCTGAAATCTGCCCGTTGCACTGTATCGTTGTGAAAAGTTGCGTCATCTGTAGTTTCAGCCGTGTCAGTTATGGCAAGAAATAGACCATTGTGTTCCCATGCCGCGTTAAGCGGGCCTGGTGGGCCGTGTTTTTGCTGTTGTAAAAGGGCCTTTCTTCTTCTCCTCCTTTCTTACCCTGCCTTTGCCTTCTAGCATTCAACATTTGCAAAACCCTAATATCTAGAGCTCCACTGCTGCCGTCACCGCCGCCGACCGAGCTCCGCCACTGTTTGTTCTTAGTGGTTTGCTAGTGCATAGGCAAGAAGAAGTCATCGAGCAAGTCCAAGGAGGCATTGGTGGACGAGGAGGTGTCACTTTCTGTGATTGAGAATCAGGAGTTCGTCGCTATGAGGGCTGAAGAGAAGCTATGGCCGGCGCTGACCACGACGAAGGACTAGCTTCACAAGCTAGCTAATGACGGCCTGATCCAGGTCAAGGAGTTTGCCGATTGGAACATTCTAGGCCAGCACCGGGTCCCTACTCTAGGTCCTGGTGAGGTTGTCCTCTTTGTGTCCTTCGTCCGTGCTGGACTCTGCCTCCCTACTTCTGCTTTCCTCCATCGTTTTCTTGATTATTTCAACATTACTTTGAACCATCTCACTCCCAATGCCGTCCTCCATGTTTCTGTCTTTGTCCATCTTTGTGAAACTTTCCTTGGAATTCCTCCTTCCCTCTCTCTTTTTCGTTACTTCTTTCATCTGAAACCCCAGCCTCGCAGTGATGATACCTATGCTCTTGGTGGCTGTGGGATTCAGTTTCGCCAGGCTCACAAAATTCAATATTTTGATTATGACCTAGTTGATTCTGTGAGGGATTGGCGTGCCGACTGGTTTTATGCCGCCAATATGATCCCTCCTCTCCCTGCTCACTCCAACTCTGGTCCCGTAGTCAATGACCGCTGGGAAAAGAACCTTCTGACGAGCGACGAGCTTCAGGCGCTCAAGCCGCTTCTTGATAGGATACGGAGCTTGAGGCAGCAAGGCTTGATCGGCTTCGGGATTATCGCCAGCTTCTTGCGCCACAGAGTTCAACCTCTGAAGGAGCGGGAGCATTATGACTTCAAGTACTCTGGGGCGGAGGATCCCTTGCGTATGATCCCTGCCCTAGAGTTGACTGAAGAGGAGGTGCTCAAGCGCCTCTAGAAAATTTTGAAGAATGCGGTTGTCGTTACGCACACGGTTCGTGAGTATCAAGCTGATAATCCGCCCCCGGCTATAAGTTACCTCTATTATCGATTACTTTTCATTTTGCTTTGTTTTACTTGATATGTGTTCTTTCTGACTTTATTCCCTCTCCTAATCTTGTTGATTTGTTTGTTTGTAGGAATTGGGGCGTAATTTTGTTGATCCTATCCCCGCTGTGGACAACCCAACTGGGGCGGGGGCCGGAGCAAGTCTAGCTGTAGCGGCTCTGACTAGTAAGTCTCCAGTATTCACAGTCCTTCCTGTTGCTTCTTGCGATGAACTCGTCCAATATGTTGAATATGTGCCACGTCTAGTTCCTCGAGCTCCTCGTTCCACCAATAAGAGGGCACGGGCGGATGAAGCTTCTGCCAGCGCGTCTGCTACCAAGAAGCCATGTCCTCTGAGTACTCGTCTAGGTACTCAAGTCATAGGTATCATGCTCCTAGGTGAGCGTGTCAATGTTCCTTATTTTTCTTTGATTTTCCTATTTGTATCTTTACTAGGGTCCTCCTTTCTCTTCAGATGTCAGTGCGGTGGAGATTCTTGAGGATGAGAACGAGGATGATGATGCGGCTCTCGATACCCGTCGGTGAGTTGTTATAACGTTCCCCTCATGTTATCTTGTATTGGTCCGAGTTCTTCTAATTTTTCTCATCTTTGTTCCTTGTAGTAAACGGGGGTTGAGCTTGAGTTCTGTGGGGCCTGAGGCGCCAATCTTGCCAACCTTGAAGCAGGGTGGCGATGATATTTTTTCTACTGCCATGCCCCCGCCTAAGACATCTGTTCGGCTTGGGGGGTATCAGCCTGAAGAGAAGGATAGCTAGGTGAGTGAATTCTGGCTAGCTCATTCTTGTCCTTGTTCTTTGTCTTTCTTGTATATTTCCTTATTGGAGAGCTCTTTGTCATCTTGCAAGTTCTCACCCTCGCCTTCCCCTAACCCCCAGCTGACTTCTTCTCAGTCCGCTGGTGCTCCTCTGCGCACTGAGTACCAAGATTCGGAGCGTATGGCCAGTGAGGCGACTGTTGGGGAGGCGATGGCTCATGCTGATGAAGCCGTTGTGGATTCGCCCAATCCTGCGGTGACCGTGATTGTGGCGAAGAAATCTGCTTCAGAGGTGGCCGGGGTGCCTACCACGCAAGACACGGCTCTGGTCATGGTTTCAACACCTCTGTCGATTTCTTCTCCTGTCGGCTACGCATCGAGCAGCCAGCGCCTAGAAGATGATGTGGTGTTGGAGTTCGACACCACCCATCGTCTGTCCAAGCTAACCGCGGGTTGGGAGAACCTCTCAGCTGGAGCGGCTTCTTTTGGAGAGCAGCTTCAGGTAGGCATCTTCTTCTTTCTTGTTTTTAGCATTTTGGCTTCTTTTACTCTCTTTTCTCATTTCCTTACTTTTTCTGCGGGGGAAGTCTTTCTCTCGGGATCACTCTAGCTTTTTTGGCTCGGGTGAGACTGAGAAGAAGCTGTCCTTTGAATTGAGCCAGCTGAAGGCGTAGTTGGCCAGTAAGGAGGTGGGGCTAGATTTCGAGCACCAAGGGCGTCAAAACTCGGAGGGGGCTCTCCGCACGCAAGTCATTGAGGCGGAGCAGATGAGGGACGAAGCCATGGCCGCCTTGTAGGAGTCCTTTGGGAAATCTGAAGGTCTCAAGAAGGAGTGTGAAGGTATCCCGGGTTCTTATGCTTTGTTTCATTTTATCTCTTATTTCTCTGTTCTTCATTTGTCTTATTTTCTTTAATTGCCTTGATCAGCCCTCCGTAGAGATAAGCAAAAGCTCTTGGAAAATGTTGAAGAGATGAAAATATCAGCTCGCTCCAATCATAATAGGGCTGAAGAGGTAAAAGCTCGTGTTGAGGAAGAACTTGGCCGTGCCTAGCTAATTAGACTTGGTGTTGATCGAGATCTTGTGCTGGGAATGAAAACCATTGAAGATTTGTTCAAGAAGCTGGCGGTATCTAACCAACGGTTTGCCACTTTATGGAAATCTTTTAAGACCGTTGCGAAGCTTTTTTGGACTTCTGAAGATGATGGAAGAACCTGGGGCGACTTCAGCCCGCTGATTCCTGTGCACCTCCAGAGCTTCGTCAAGAATGGGGTCCAGACATGTGTCAAGAAGGTTTTAGCTCATATCCGTGTTCTTGCTCTGTCGGTCCCTCTAGAAAAACTTAGGGAGGAAGCCGATGATAATGATTATTTAGAGTCCATCCAGAAGGCTGAACCTAAAGTTGAAGATTTGGCCAACTTCATCGCCGAGAAGCTTGATATTCAGCTACCTTGCTCTGATGATGAAGCTGATAGTTAGACTTTGTAGCACCCAGGCGCCTCCCTCTTGTAAAGATATACTTTATATGGTGCCTTGTAAAGAAATTCTGTCTCTTTGATACATCTTTACTTTTTGCTTGAATTATTCGAGTGAATCTGTCCGAGTTATTTTTCCAGATCTTGGAATTTTCTTTAAATACATGCTAGATATAAGCCTTAATCGTTGTTGACGTATCCAGGTGCTTTAGAGTTATCCCCCTCCAATTGGCTATACTCTTGTTTTTATGAGTCTTGTCGAGCGTAGACGCCAGATCAGTCGGGTTATCATCTAAGCCTGAAAAGACTTAGGATAGGGCGAGTTCAAGCATCTTTTTAGCTCTTTTGCTCTCATCCGGGTTGAACAACTCTGGGATAGGGCGAGCGCTATCTGGCTCTCATCCAGGCTATGAAAACGACCCAAGGTAGGTTGAGTGTTGGCTTCTTAGCCTTCTTACTCTCATCCAAGCCTGAAAAGACTTGGGATAGGGCGAGCTCAAGCATCTTTTCAGCTCTTTTGCTCTCATCCGAGTTAAACAACTCCGAGATAGGGCGAGCGCTATCTGGCTCTCATCTAGGCAGTGAAAACAACCCAGGATAGGTCGAGTGTTGGCTTGTCAGCCTTCTTACTCTCATCCAAGCCTAAAAAGACTTGGAATAGGACGAGCTTAAGCATCTTTTCAGCTCTTTTACTCTCATCCGGGTTGATTAACTCCGGGATTATCCAAGTGTTTTGTCTTCTATCAAGTAACAAGAAGAACTCGGTTGAGCTGTGTAACATCCCGGTGTTACGCATGCATTTAGCATTGCAAATCATACGCATGATGCATCATTTGCATTCATAATCACATGTGAAGTAAAGTATAAGTTTGAGTTGAAACATGTGAAACATTACTTTGAAACGTGAATGTTGCATGTACTTGTTTGGTTTTATTTTTGCCTTGATTATGCTAGCTAGATCAATAAAACATGTTTGGCTATAATTGTAAATCATCTAGAATTATTTAGCACAATTTTTGGAGCAAAGTTTGTATTCAAACTTTTGACAAAATATGCTTTTGAAATTATTATTGAAAATGGTCAAAACTCCTCCCTATTTAGCTTTTACTTCCCAATTCAAAATCTATGCAAAATTTTTAGTTGGTCCCTAAAGAAAAGTTGTAGAGGATTAAATTCTAAGCAACTTTTATTTTTGGACCATTTTCAAAAGAAGTCATTTTCTTGCTCAAAATAGGATTTAAAATCTGATATTTGAAATCTATTCAAAATGGAAATTTAAAAATCCTTTTCTCACCTAACGGGCCGCCGCCCCATTTTTGGCCCGCCAGCCGAGTCGGCCCGGCCTGCGCCGCGCACCTGCCTTTGCTCCCGCGCACCCGCGCGCGCTCGCCCGACCGAGCGCAGAGGAAGGCCACCGCGTGGCCGTACGCCGTCGACGCCGCTCACTGCGTGGACGCCGGTGGCCCCTGCACGCTCGACCTCAAGGCACCGCGCCCACGCCCCTACCTCCATTCCCTTCCCCGCTCGCCCTCTCCCTTTTTCCCATTTGGAGTACCTGAGCGGGAGAACCGCTCGCCATCGTTCCTCCACCGCCAAGCGCCGCTGCTGCTTCACCCGCGCCCGATTCCCCGCGGCCCTAGCTCCGCCTCGACCTCCGCTTCCCCGTGCTCACGCTTGCGCCGTCTTGCTCGCAACGGTAAGGCTCAATCTAGCACTTCCGCGCGCACCGCCATGGCCGGAGTCGCCGAGCTCGTGCTCCGCCCGCCGGCACACTTGCTCCGCTCCTCCTCTATCCCCTTGAGTCACCTTCTCGTGTTCGCCATCTTCGCGTAGACCCCGTGCGCGCTCCGTAGTGCCCGGTCGTGGCCAGCAACGGCCGTCGGCCACTGGCAGCTGCTGCGCTGTCGTGACGCCTGGAACGCCGGCGTGGCGTGGCCGTCTTTCCCCCCGCTCTTCGCTAGGCCGGATCGGCTGTGGGCCGGAGCCCCAAGCCGAGCCGCCTCGCCTTCTCCCCGCTCGGTTGCTCAGGCCGAAAGCGGCCGCGGGCCAGTCCGTTCCCGTGGGCCGGCCCAGTAGTAATAAGGAAAAGTGTTTTCTGTTTTTCTTTTATTAATTGGGAAGAGAAATACTTTGGAAAATGTTTATGCACCCATTTTTGCTCCAAAAATAGTGAAATAAATTTTGTTGTGATCCTCATGACTAGATCTAGGGTTTAAAA
Source organism: Saccharum spontaneum (assembly GCA_022457205.1). NCBI lineage: Eukaryota > Viridiplantae > Streptophyta > Magnoliopsida > Poales > Poaceae > Saccharum > Saccharum spontaneum. The sequence goes on from CM039604.1 coordinate 49,716,804, forward strand.
ATATTGCATGTTGAATTTGTGACACTTTTCTGTGGAGTTTTATTTAATCATTGAAACTGTTGTTTTCTTGTGAAATGCATAATAAATCATAGAAAACTCAGAAAATATGATTCCAAGTTTGTTACTCTTATTGTGTAATGTACTTTCTAGGAAAAATGTATTTCATGCATGTCTATAGAAAAATTATGATGTGTAGTTCAAGTGCCTTTAATGACTGATTTTTGTTATTTTTGCTAGAGAGCAATATTTGTATAAAATATGCATATGATAATTTTTGTACAATGATTATTTACTATGAAGAACCCAGGAAAAATGCTAAATCTATTGTTTGACACTTTTCATAATGCAAAGTATTTTCATGCTCGTATTTAGGCCCTAGCTTGTTATTTTTGTGTTGGCTATTCTACTTATCCAAATGCCATGAAAATTTGATGGTAGCCTACTTAGAGTAGTACTGTGCTATGGTAATTTTATAAGATTTTTATATGCTATAAAAATAGATGTTGCTATTCAAACCTAGTGTTAATTAAGGTTTAATTAAATATTGCTTTATGCATGATTAAGAAATAGTGAAGCTTTGGTGTATCTTTGAACCATTTTAACCTGATGTGGTGACTTAATATGTTAGTATAATGGTTGTGGTATTGGTGTAGCAGTACTTATGTGTGGCTATATGGTAGTTAGTAGTACAAGAGAATGCAGTAGATGACATGTGATCATAGTACATGTTCTTGGATGATGTTGACTATCTCGTAGAAGAATTTTACTTCTACTCTACCCAATAAAGTTAATCATGTTCATATACCTTGCATGCAAGCATAATCATTAAGTGCATTTTCCTTCGATGCATCTTTTGCATAAGCACTTACGCGCATGCATTATACAGGATCGCAAGCAGAGAATCCGGTCGCAGTACCCGAGGAGCCAGAAGAGCAGCTCGAGGTGCAGCCGCAGGAGGTGCCCGAAGCAGACGAGGAGGACGTTGAGGAACTTCCAGAGTGCCCCGATCACCGCCCGAGTTCCTTTGAGAGAGGCAAGCCCCGGAGCATTTCTCTCTCGGTTTGGAAATATTTCATTAATGCTTTACTTAAATTGATGCATTACGTTTAGGAGTTGTTTGCAACCGTTGCTGCATTATACCTTATTTACCTTTGTTATACTATATCCTTGCTACCCTGGTATTCGTAGTCGAGTCAATGCTTAGCTGGCTTAGACCGGTAGAAGTCGGGTGATTTCCTGTCACCTGAGAGCCATAGGTGGTTACCTGGATCTGCTTGGATAATTATGTCATCATGGGATAACTAAGTGTTAATGTGAAGTTGAGACCGGACGGAAACTTACAGGGTTTTGGACTGTAGTGATTTTTGTCTGTGTCGATTAAGGACCGACCATTGTTGGGCCTCGGGTCATGTTGAACGCATACCTTACATTTAGCTGGCCGAATAACTTACCTTTCGACCGCGAAGCTAGGAGATTATTCGGGCCGAGTGGATTGCCCGCAGTGCACTGTACCAGAGCAGGTGTGGTAGGACATAGGGGCGCGATGATAAGGCCAAAGAGCAATCGGGTGGTCCCGGGGTACATGTGGTTCCTGGCAAATTCGAGATTTTACCTGGACAGTTGACTCGGTGACTAATATCTTACTTTAGCGGGTGAGTGAGGTTTATGTGAGGAATAAATTACCAGCTGGTTAATAATCGATTCGAATCGCCATCGTTAACTGGATAGTGAACACTTGACTTGAGTTACAACATCATAGTAATATTGATGGAACACTTGAATGGTTATTATGAGTATGACATTATGGAAGTTGATAATGATCATTGGTTATCATTAATGGCTTAATCACATGTTTGCTCTAGTACAGGTGCAAATGTAGCCGACAGGTTAATAATGATTAACTTGATATAATGCTTTTGGAAAAGATTCTTAAAATGTTAAAAATGTCTTTTGCAAACAAGTCAGCTACTCCACTATAAAGCCCTTCATAATCCTTGGTATCATTTTATTTTTGGTTATGTCGGGTAAGTCTAGCTGAGTACCTTCTCGTACTCAGGGTTTTATTCCCACTTGTTGTAGACGGGCAGATGTACTACGGCTACTGTATCAACTGCCTTTATCCTGCGATGGGTGATGCTTAGGACCATGGGCAATGGTCATTCCTTATGTCTCAACTAATGCTTTTGTTGGAGATGATCATCAGCTTGCACTTTATCTCAAACTCTGTGTGAGTGTGTGTGGATTTGAACAAATGGCTTTCGCTATTTTCTATTCGAACTTGGTTTGTAATAACTATGTTTGAACTCCGATGTATCTGTGATGTGAACTTTTATGTAATATGTGATGGTGACCGCTAAACTTATTACGATCTTGGCTGGTATGTGAGTTGGTTTGAAATCCTTCATGATTTTACGAACTACCGGGTTATACGGGCTTAAGTTTGTTAAATCGTCTGCTCTGGTGGGTGATTTTCTTACTTAATCTCGTATAATTGGTCGGTTCTGTTACAAGCTGCTCATCAGTAGTTAGCCTCTTCAAGGTTGGCTTTTCACTGGTTTCCTTGTATCTATTTGTATTGTTGCTCTTGCTGCCTTTGTTGGGTCTTGTTTGTACTGTTAGTCCATGTATTCTGTAACCCTCTGTTTGATCAATCGAAGAGTACTTTTTGCTATTTTGGCCTTGTGCTAATCTGTTTGTGCGGGTTCTCAAATTGACGGAAGAATCTGAAATCTGTCTGTTGTGTTGCTCCGTGTGAAAAGTTGTGTCACTGTCGCATTGGTTGTGTTGCACAGTTAATGGCGGGTACTGGAACGCCATATTGGTTTTGGTGAAGGGATTAACTCAGTCTTTAATTTGAGGAGAAAAATTTAACTCCTCCTTTATCTTGATGAGACTGTTGGACTGCTCGGTGAGGCGACTTGGTCCTATTTAACTAGCCCTTTCGCAATGGTTTTGACACTTTCATCTTTTTCATCTTGCCATTCTACCTTGCCATAGCCGAAATGGTGAAGAAGAAGTTTATCCAAAGGCGCTGCGTCCGTAAGGTGCCGCGTTCGTCGCTCGCTCACCCTTCAAGGGTGGCAGTTACGGCGGCACCGTGGAGCGGAGGGTCTTCATCATCATCATCTTCGTTACCGGCACCATTGCTTTTTGGTGTTCGTGAGGCTCCAATGGTGGAGAAGGCTCCGCTCGCCGGGATATCAACGCTGGTTCCATCTTTGCGGAAGGAGGAGGATCCAGCGGCTGCTCCTGCGACCAATTTCGTCTCCATCCCTCCTGTTGATGTCGCCTTGGTGGAGGTGGATTTGATCATCCTTAGCGGCGATAGCGAGGACGAAGTTGACTAGGAAGCGCTTGTCGCCGAGGATGAAGTCGACTAGGAAGCTCTTGCTGATGAAGATGTCGACGACGTCGAGTCTGTGGGTAGCTGGTCCCCATCGAGGATCTGACGGCGACTTGGATCTGAGCAGGGAGAGGATGGATCATATTGGCGGCATAAAACCAGTCGGCACGCCAATCCCTCACAGAATCAACCAGGTCATAATCAAAATATTGAATTTTGCGACCCTGGCGAAACTGAATCCCACAGCCACCAAGAGCATAGGTATCATCACTGCGAGGCTGGGGTTTCAGACGAAAGAAGTAGCGAAAAAGAGAGAGGGAAGGAGGAATTCCAAGGAAAGTTTCACAAAGATGGACAAAGACAGAAACATGGAGGACGGCATTGGGAGTGAGATGGTTCAAAGTAATGTTGAAATAATCAAGAAAACGATGGAGGAAAGTAGAAGCAGGGAGGCAGAGTCCAGCACGGACGAAGGACACAAAGAGGACAACCTCACCAAGACCTAGAGTAGGGACCCGGTGCTGGCCTGGAATCTTCCAATCAGCAAACTCCTTGTCCTAGATCAGGCCGTCATTGGCTAGCTCATGAAGCTAGTCCTCCATCGTGGTCAGCGCCGGCCACAGCTTCTCTGCAGCCCTCATAGCGATGAACTCCCGATTCTCAATCACAGAAAGCGACGCCTCCTCGTCCACCAATGCCTCCTTGGACTTGTTCGACGACTTCTTCTTGCCCATGCACTAGAAAACCACTAAGAACAAATGGTGGCGGAGCTCGGTCGGCAGTGGCGGAGCTCTGGATATTAGGGTTTTGCAAAGGCTAAATCCTAGAAGATAAAGGCAGGGTAAGAAAGGAGAAGAAGAAGAAGAAAGGCCCTTAAATAGATTTACAACAGTAAAAACACGGCCTACCAGGCCCGCTTAACGTGGCATGGGAATGCAACGGTCTGTTTCTTGCCATAACTGACATGACCGAAACAACGGACAACACAACTTTTCACAATGGTACAGTGCAACGGATAGATTTCAGACTTATCCGTTCACACTGCGCCGTTGCCGAGTTGTTTCAGCTCGCACAACTCAGAAAGAACTTGCCATTCGCAAGATACATAGAGAACATTACAGAACGCTGCCAAAGAAGCCGAGTTTTCCAGAAACAACCCAGATGATACTCAAAAGCACTCAAACAACAAAAAAGGAGACAACAACCAAGAAAGAAAGATTTTTTAGTACAAATGACTTCAAAAGATATAAGATTACAGATCTTACAAGACCCAACGAACTCGGTACTACGACGAGCAAGGTAGCAACAAGGAGCCCAGGAAGAACACGGCTCTAGAAACGACTACGTGCTCTTAGTTACAACATGGTAGAAGACACTCAACTCGGATACACTGTTTTCTTCAAAGGAAGGACACAGTGCATCCAAGACGGATATCAGCAACACAGCGGGACAACACGGACTAGGGGAGGCTCGCAGGCATCAGTCTACCCAAGCCCGATGTGATCCTGGATCAGATGCTGATCTTCACCGGATAGTCGCAAGGTGGTGTGAAAGGATCAACCCGGAACTGCTGGATGAGGGAACGTATCCCACGTCACAAGACTTCTTCCACCTGCTAGCATGTACTACTTGGTACAATGCCGCTGTGAGATTAGTCTACCTCTAATCTCGATCACAAGACTTCTTCCATCTGCTACAAGATTTACAAGAATTACAACTCGCGTCCGGAGGCTGCTCTACTTCATAAACTATCATATTCATGACTACGGGAACTTCAGACTATACAACAAGACACTTGATGAATCAAATCAGCACACCATGAGGGTATTTATAGGCCAAAGAGCGGTGCACATAGACTGGGAGCACCAACAGAACCACTTCAAGGCTTCACGTCGAAAGAACCCGGAAAGATACTTGGAGGTTGCAGGGTACATATCCTCAAAAGAGATTTTCAGTTTTTTCAACAATCAAAATTCAAGACCCTCCAACTTTTTGTTCCAAATAGCAAGAGGCTTGGGAGCTACACTCAGTGAGTGCAACGCACGTCACTCGAAAGACTTCTTCAAGACAGGACCACTTCAAGGATTCACGTCGAAAGAACCTGGAATAAATTTGGTTCATCAAGCAATGCCGGAGAAACAAGGAGGTCTTCGAGTTCAACCATGAAATACTCGGGGGCTTATCGATGCAGGACCCATAGGGTTCCCCAGCGATATGACTAGAAGTCGTGGGCCCTAGCCTGGCCCACGGACTGGAGCAAGGAGAGGTGCAGCATTCGCTACACCGAATCCGAGTAGAATATGCCAGACTAGACGGATTCCTATGGAAAGTAACTTCTATATCTAGTTCAGGACACCTTCTTTGGATCCGACTAGGATTGTAACCATACCACAGCCTTCTCTATCGATATAAAGAGAGGGTGTGGGCACCCCTGTAAGAAGAGACGATACAACACAATCAATCCAACGCAACAGGCTAACGCCGACTGGACGTAAAGGCTGTTACTCGATTACTATCGAGGGCCCGAACCAGTATAAATCGACTGTCTCTGCGTTGACCGTCGAGTTCTAGCACACGCCGAGGCCCGAACAACTGTCCCGGGTACCCCATGGCAGGCTAACGGTGGCCAAACACCGATAGGCTAAAGACAGAAGCCCTGTTGTTTCTTCTGCAGCATTTAGGACAAGAACGTAACACAACAAAGCAACTGGCATGGCCTTCCTTACCTGCTTATCCTCATCACTAATATATGAGTGGATGTCCCCATTTCTGCTGCTTGTTACCATACAGTGTACCGGTTCCACTTCCACCTGAACAAAACAAGGGCATACTTTCGAGAGGAATGGAGGCAACAGTACTGAGAGATTGGGTAAGTCCAATGTCCAAATCCGCCGTATATATGTTGTGTCCTTAGGCTGCGTTTAGTTCATGAAATATTTTGGCTTTGGCTACTGTAGCATTTTCGTTTGTATTTGTCAATTAGTGTCCAATCATGGGCTAATTAGGCTCAAAAGATTCTTCTCGTGGTTTTCTACCAAACTGTGTAATTAGTTTTTTTCGTCTACATTTAATACTCCATGCATGTGTCCAAACATTCGATGTGACGGGAAATCTTGAAAAATTTTGAAAACTAAACACTCCCTTGCAACTCGGTTGGGTCAGTACAGGATGATATGTCCTGCAGGAACAACGATCTTTGTGCTCTGCCATTAAAATATTTAAATCCATAGCAAATTTCAAAATATCTCAAAATTGGAGAATTTTTTTCAATATATCTATTTTTTCCATGTCCTATGTGAAGTAAGCTAAGTCACAGATTTGATTCATCACGAATAATATTCCAAGGATAAGAAATGATCTAGCACCTCCACACATTTGTTTGCTTATCCAGTGAACGTTGGTAGGTCATAATCGCTCTCTTCAATAATGTGAAAGCATGGCCATGGCCTCTTCAATACAGACGAAGAAAAAATGCAAGGCTAAGGACCGGAAGCCTGTGGATCCTTCTCCACCACTACAACTTGGACAAGAACGAGAACACGTCAAAGCAATTGATGGTGGTCCGTGCCTTATGGGCTTATCTTCATCCATAAAGATTTCTCTAGGATTCAACTCATAGTTATAGCTCAACTCCCTGCCAATTGAGTGGAGATCCTGTTAATTCTGTAAATTAAAGTCTCCCTCAGCTCTGCTGCTTGCTACTATATATAAGGTGTTCCAGTTCCACTTCCACGTCAAGAAAGTAAACAAGTGTATACATATAGCAAAGAAGCATGGAGGCGACACCACTAAGTGTGGGCAAGTCCGTACTTGACGGTGCACTTGGCTATGTCAAATCTGCTGTAGCAGAGGAGGTGGCATTGCAGCTCAGAATCCAGCGCGATCATGCTTTCATCAGAGATGAGCTCGAGATGATGCAATCTTTCCTGATGACTGCACATGAATAGAAAGACGATGTGCTCATGACTTGGATAAAGCAAGTTCGTGATGTGGCCTATGATTCGGAGGACTGCCTCCAAGAGTTCTCTATCCATCTCCAGAAGCCAACGGGGTGGCGTTTCCCTAGCACTCTACGCAAGAGGCACCACTTCGCCAAGCAGATGAAGGAGCTGAGAGCCAGAGGGGAGGACGTGAGCCAACGGAACCTACGCTAGCATCACAGCTGCGACAATATTCGGCATTGATGAAGCACGGCATAGGGCAAAGCATGACAAATTAAGAGTGGATCTTGTTCACCTGATCAACATGGAAGATAAGGACCTTAGAGTGATTGCAGTGTGGGGAACTAGTGGTGATCTTGGGTTGACATCCATCATTCATACAGCCTACGAGAATCCAGATATCAAAAAGAAGTTTTCATGCCGAGCATGGGTAAGGATCTTGCCTCAGTTCAATCCGAATGATTTCATCCAAAGCATAATGAAGCGGTTTCGATCAGCCATGTGGGTTCATGTTCTGTTGGAGACCGAGAAGACAGGGCAACAACTGGCTGAGTTCACTGGATACATAAACAAGAATAGTTACCTCATTGTGCTTAATGGTCTGTTCACCTTTGAAGAGTGGAATGTGATTAGAACATGTTTCCCAAACAATAAGAAAGGGAGCCGAATCATACGCCATGTTCCTTTGGCTTATAAGCCGTACTTTTTTCAGTCAACGAACATTGTTTTTCTCTCACAACAGATCAGCAAACAGTACTTTAAGCCATGACTTTTCAGCTAAACAAACAGGGCGTATAGTTTGTTGCCCGCAAGTTGAAGTTGCAAGCTTGTGTGCAGGGCAAGAAAGCCAAGTTGGAGCTGAAGCAGTTGTCTACTGATCAGACTATTTATGCTTTCTATGAGAAGGTACTGGCATACCGCTCTTCATTTAAAATCAACTAACTAGTGCTACCTCTTGTTATTCTTCTTCATTAATATATCTCTGGTAGTTACGAGGATCCAGGATGTTGTATCTAGTATTTGGTACTCCCTCTGTTCCTGAATAAATAGATTCATAGAGTTGTCTTAAGTTTTTTAAATTTTGACTGAATTTTTAGAAAAAAACGTTAATACTTATAGTATCAAATTAGCATCATTAGATTTACCATTGAATATATTTTTTATAAGGTGCTCATTTTATGTCATAGATGTTGTTACTCTTTTCTATAAAGCTAGTCAAAGTTTAAAAATTTTGACTGGCACAAACTCTAGGAATTGATTTATTCGGGGACGGAGAGAGTATACCACATCATTTGTTGGCGCATTTAAGAATGTATAAATTTTCATTAGTAGGAATGTTAAGGAAAAACTATATTGCCTTGCAACAATCTTGCGCATTATGGTTCTCATATTAATATCTCTGATTGTTAATGGGCTGGAAGCTAGCCTCCTGTATGTTATTATGACATTCTTACTTCATTAATCAAAATTTGTTTCTTTATATCACCCATACAATTCAGCTGTGTATCATCCACGGATGGTAGAGGCTGGAACTTTGTTCCATTATTATCTAAAAAAATATCACCCATAAAATAAAATGGTGTCTGTGATAAATTTTATGCCAGAGGCTTTCACTGGAAAATGTTTAAAGATTAAAGGTTAGACATTGACAGGTCTAAAATTGTGACTACTATTGTTTACTTGTTTGCAGGATTGCCAAGTTCGAATAAAATTACTAGTGCCAGCGTTTAGCTCAGATGAAGCCAGAAGGAATACCACCGAGATACAAGAAAACAAATCTAGAGGTGGCGATGAGAACAAGTTATTCACAAAGAGCCTTCCTCGCATCAAAACTATGGTGAGCGCTTTCGAGGAATCACAACTTATCGGTCGAGAGAAAGAAAAGGCTGACATCATCAAACTCATTTCAAATCCATCTAGTCAAGAACTCTCAGTAATCTCGGTGTGGGGAATGGGTGGTATTGGGAAAACCAGTCTAGTCAAAGATGTCTACGAAAGCCAGATACTCATTGGAACATTTGAGAAGCGTGCTTGTGTCACGGTGACACGCCCTTTCATATACAAGGAGTTCCTTAAGAGCTTAATTATGCAATTAAGTGAAGAATCTTTTGAAAAGAAGGGAGGACTGATAGATTTTGGTCATGGCACAAGAAACATTGTAGCAATGATGGGAGTTGAAGAACTAATTAAAGAGTTAGCTAGGCTTCTTGATGGGAAGAAGTGTTTCATTTTTCTTGATGATTTTTCATCCACAACAGAATGGGACAATATAATTGGAAGCTTTCGAGATTTGGATAGTTCGTGCAAGATTGTAGTCACTACAAGGGAAGAGGGTATTGCAAAATATTGTTCAGAGAAACAAGAAAACATATACAAGCTCAATGTTCTCGAATACAAGGATGCACTTGACCTCTTAACAAGAAAGGTACTGTTTACAATATTACAGCATGATGCGTTTGTCTTGGACTTTTGTTACAATATAAAGGCAACACTACTTAAGTGAAGTTTCATGATTGGATAGATAGAGTTATCTTAGAATAGGATTGCAATGTACAATAACCATCTTCAATGAGTAATTCTCATAAGACTAATAACCATATCATTGTCATTCAAATAAAATCAGTAAACTACATAAATCATCCATGTGTATTTAAATTTCAAAAAAACTTATTAAACACTACCAATTTTAGGTATTCAAAGAAAACAATAAGTATGGAGAAACAACATCATGAATTGATTGAAGAAGCACAACAGATCTTGAAGAAGTGCAATGGACTTCCCCTTGCAATAACTTCGGTGGCTTCTTGGCAAACCAACCAAAGGTAGCAGCAGAGTGGATGAAATTGAATGAGCATATTAGTGTTGAACTGGAAATGAACCCAGAGCTTGAGGCTATCAAAACAATTCTTGGTAGAAGCTATGATGGTCTACCCTATCATCTCAAGTCTTGTTTCTTGTATCTGTCCATCCTTCCCGAAGACCATATGGTTAGCAGGAGACGTTTGACACAACGCTGGACTGCAGAAGGTTACTCAAGGGATATTCATGGAAAATCTGCAGAGGAAATAGCTGGTACTTATTTCACACAATTAATTGACAGAAGCATGATCCTTCCCTCTCAACAATCAATTCGAAGTAGAAAAGGAATTGACTCTTGCCAAGTCCATGATCTCATGCGTGAAATCAGCATCTCAAAGTCAATGGAGGAAGGTCTTGTATTTAGACTAGAGGAAGGTTGCAGCTCAAACACCTGGGGCACAGTTTGCCAGCTTTCCATATACAGCAATTGGAGGGGAGATAAGGACGAGTTTGAGAGCTTAGTGGATCTATCCCATTTACGGTCACTAACAGTATTTGGGAAGTGGAGGCCATTTTTCATTTCTGATAAGATGAGGTTGTTACGTGTTCTGGATTTGGAAGGCACGGCAGGACTAGCTGACCACCACCTCATTCAAATTACAAAGGTCCTTTACCTAAAATACTTTTCTCTAAGACGGTGTGAAGGAATCTTTCACCTACCAGATTCAATTGGGAACCTGAGACAACTCCAAACACTAGATCTTGAAGGGACAAGCATATACAAGTTGCCAGAGACCATCACTAAGCTTAGGAAGCTACAGTATCTTCGTGCCACAAAGATGGAGGAGCATGATGCTGATATTTATGAAAAACATATAGAGGACATGCCAAAGCTACTTCAGAAGAGGGGGTGCCTTTTCACTTTGCTTTCATTGGTCTTTTGTGTGGCGTATTGCAAACCCCATTATTTAAGAGAAATGGGGGGTGATACTTTTTTTAGAAAAAGGAATTTTTATTCCGGCCTCTGTAAGAGGTTTGCACACAACCAATTCTTATTACAAGTTCAACCACTGGTTATAATTTTAAAAGCTGACAAGGAGCGAAACCAAGCAAGTGAGTGCCTATCTAAGCACTAATTCTTCTAAAAGACGACCAACCATGCTTGGCGAAGACCTCCATTGCTAAAGTCTCTAATGTGCGACAGGCCCACTTCAAAGGTGATCTACTGCACTCCTTTTGCAGGATGTTCCATAACGAGTCCAATAAGTTGCCCTGAAAATAACCTGCAAATAAAAGTATAATCTTTTTTTGTCAAAAGTCACATCATTTCTACATAGCCAAATAGACCATAAATTGCATTTGTTCCCACACAAATTAGAGAACACAAATGCTGGCCTGTTTATTGAAACCATACTCCAGATAAAGCATGTACATCTACAGGAGGTTGCAATCCAAATGCCATAGTAAAAACTCTCCAGACAAATCTCGTAACATGACAATCAAAAAAAATATGTTGGATGGTTTCCTTGTTGTCACAAAAACAACATCGATCATCTCCTTTCCAACGTTGTCTTAATATTTTGTCTTTGGTTAAAATTACCCCTTTTAGTAAGAACCAAATGAAAACCTTGATTTTAAGGGGTATTTTCAGCTTCCATATTGATTTGTTTAGAGGACAGGCAATTTGGTTCACAAGATGCTTATACATTGATTGTACGGTGAAAGATCCTAGTTTTGAAAGGATCCACTTAATGGAATCTCGTTGGTCATCAAGTTGCACAAATGCAATCCTCATAACTAACTCATTCCATTTTAGTCGATTTTCCCCAACTAATGCTCTTCTAAAAGAGATATTAAGGGGTGTAGAACTGAAAACACTAGCTACTGAAATGTGTTTCTTTCTACAATGTTGTAAAGAGATGGGTATTGTTCTTCAAGAGTGGAGTTTCCAAACCATCTATCCTCCCAGAATCTAATCTGTGTACCATTATGAAGGTTAAAAGTAGAAAGATGAAGGAAGCGATCTTTGACCTTCATAAGGCCTAACCAAAAATGTGAATCTCCTGGTTTCCACTTAACTTCACCAATGCTTTTATTTTTCAGGTACTTCTTCCTAAGAAGTTCTTACCAAACCTCATCTTCATTAATTAACTTATATAGTCATTTACTAAGTAAGCAAACATTCTGGGTTTCAAGATTGAAGATTCCTAGGCCGCCTTGATCCTTTGGTAAACAAAGGATTTCCCATTTTGTCAGCCTATATTTTTTTCTTATGGCAGTCGCCTTGCCAAAAAGAAGGCAAACCTATAGAAATCCAGTTTCTTAAGAGTGCCTTTAGGTACTTCAAAGAAAGACATCATAAACATAGCAAGGCTACTTAGAACCGAGCTAATTAAAACTAGTCATCCACCATAGGACAAAAGCTTTCCTTTCCAGCTACTCAATTTTTTTTGGAAATGGTCTTCAACTACCTTCCAATATTTATTATTGAGTTTTTTGTGATTCATTGGAATGCCCAAGTATCGGAAAGGGAAGAGACCAATTTCACACCCAATAGCAAAACAATTCACTTTTGTGAAAGTTAATTTTTAAACCTGATAATTGCTCAAAGGCACATAAAATGATTTTCATATTCTTTGCTTGGTCCAAGTCATGCTCCATGAATAGTAAAGTGTCATCAGCATATTGCAAAATCGAAAGGCCTCCATCTACCAAATGTGGGATCAAGCCTTGAATTTGACCATCCTCTTTTGCTCTAGTTATGAATATAGTTAACATATCAGGAACTAGATTAAAAAGAATAGGTGAAAGAGGGTCCTCTTGACGAAGACCTTTTTTGGTCTGGAAGTAACGTCCCATATCTTTGTTCACTTTCACTGCAACACTTCCCCCAAAAACAAATTGTTGGACCCATTGACACCACAAAGGTGAGAATCCTTTCAATCTTAGTGTTTGCTGAAGGAAGGACCATTTGACTTTATCATATGCCTTCTCGAAGTCCACTTAAAAATTACCCCATTAAGTTTCTTCCTATGCAATTCATGAATTGTTTCATGTAAGATTGTCACACCTTCTAGAATGTAACGCCCTGGAAGAAAAGCTGTCTGGGATGGTTGTATTACCTTCTGAACTAGCCTATTTACTCTATTTGTTGCTACTTTTGTAAAAACCTTGAAGCTTACATTTAGTAAGCAAATAGGTTTAAATTGCTGAATCTTGATTGCCTCTTAACATTTTGGTAACAATGTTATAATTCCAAAGATAAGAGAAAAAAGAGGGAGATCACCTTTGTGAAAGTCATAAAACATAACCATCAAATCAGCTTTTATGACTTCCCAGAAAACTTGGTAGAATTTGGTAGGAAAACCATCTGGGCCCGGAGCCTTATTGTGTTCCATATTGAAAATGGTTTCTTTTACCTTTGCTTCGGAAAACTCAGCAATAAGGATATTATTCTCTAGCTCAGAAACCTGAGGAGTGTCATCAACTCTATTCTCCAACATAGTAAAATTATTTTCCTCAGGGAGAGCCAAATAAATTTTGATAATAAGAGGTTATATGTTCTTTTAGCTCGGCCTCATCCTTTACAACCTTATTATTTCCTTCCAACTGGAAAATCCTAGTCTTCCTATGCTTACCATTAGCAATGATATGGAAGTACCGAGTGTTGTTATCTCCCTGTAAAAGATGTTTAGTTTTTGATCTTTGGAATCAGGCTATTTCTTCTTCTCTCAACAAATGAGAGATTCTATCTTTCAGGTAGCGAAGCAAATCGTGTTCATGTGGGGAAAGAAACAGAATGCTCAGCCTTTTGTCCAAAAAGTCAATCATAGATGTGATAGCCTTTTTTCCTTATTGTTTTTACCTTTAATGTGTTTGGCCCATCCCCTCAAGAATTGGCGTGTACACCTAATCTTGTATTGCCATCTTTGTAAAGAATTTGTGCCCCTATTCTCACTATTCTAAACATATGTCTCTAATGAGTCGGCACAATTCAAACCGGAAAGGCCGTTCATTACTTAAAAACAGGGGTCCCTGAATCTAGTAACAATGGGGTATGAACTAAGACTCTATGGGTGTGTTTGGTTGATTTCCTAGACAAGCCTGGCTAGCAAATCTAAGGCAGGCTAGCTCTAGCCAGCTTTAACTAATGCAAGCAACACATGTTTGGTTGCCTGTACTAGCTAAGCCTGGCTAGAAATCGGTGTTTGGTTGCCTGGTTTAGTTTGTATAGACTCACCTCTTCCTTCACCTGGTAAGTTTACCCATTTGAGTACTTTAGTCGAACAAGTTGTGGGCATGGTCGGCGAGCACCTCGGCGACCATGGCAGCAGGCCACCACACCGCCGTGAGCAGAGAGCTAGACAAGAAGGCCACGTCGGCGAGATGGAAGAGGACCAGAAGGCTCGAAGGCCGAGCTGTCTCATCCATGGCCGCACAGCTGAGCTCGATTTGGAGGCGGTGAGCTGGAGAAGAAGGTGGAGCTCGCGCTGGCATGCTCATGCTGCTTGTCTGCTCACGCTGGCGTGCTCATGTTCTCATCCTGCTCGTCTGCTAGCGCTGGAGCTTGCCGCCGCCGTTGCTCGTCTGCTGCTCGTGCTTGCCGGTGTGCTTGTGCTTCTCATCCATGCTCGCGTGAAGGCCACCCTGCTCGTGAAGGCCGGCATGCTCGTGCGTGCTCGCGTGAAGGTCGCGTGGAGGTCTTCAGGACTAGGCGGAGCAGGCTCGCCTGCTACTCATGCTTGCCGCCGCCGTTGGCGCTCGTGTGGAGGAGTGGCGTGGTGGAGCACCCTGGTTGCATCCATGGCGGAGGAGCTCCCATGGTGGCATGGTGGAGCTCCTAGGTTGCATCCATGCCTCCATGGTGGCGCGTTGTGCCTGTAACAGAACCAACCAATTATACAAAATTAAGTAAGAAAATCGCCCACCGAGGCAGACAATTTAACAAACTTAAGCCCGTATAACCCGGTAGTCCGTGAAACCACGAAGGATTTCAAACCAAGATCGTACAAGTTTAGCAGCCACAGTCACATATTACATAAAGTTCGCAAAGATAGTTGAATACATCGGAGTTTAGAACAGAAAGTTATTACAAAAAGTTCAAATTAAAGTAGCGGAAGCAAATAGTTTCGTAAGACAAACACACTCATTTAGTTCAGATACAGTGCCAATAGGTAGCCATCCTCAACAAAAGCATCAGACGAGAGATCCGGAGTGACCATTGCCCTTGGTCCTAATTGTCTCCCATCGCTGGATACAGGCAATTAATGCAATAGCCGTAGTACATTTGACCATCTGCAACAACAATGGGAACAACGCCCTGAGTACGAGAAGATACACAGGTAGACTTACCTGTCTTAAACCAAAATAAAGTGACACCAAGGATTATGCAAGGCTTTCTTTTAGTGAACTAGCTGACTCATTTGCGAAAGGCATAAGCTAGAATGGAGAAACTACTTTAAGTACTTTGCATCATCTTTATTAGGACCTATTCAACTAGGTAAGCACCTAGACTATAGCAATCACTTGATTAACCAATACATCCAGTTACCATTTGAATTTAGCATTTCCAATACCATCCAATAACCATCAATGTTCCATCACAATTACTACGATGCCGTAACTCGAGTCAAGTGCTCACTATCTAGGAGCGATGGTGATTCGAATCGATTCCTAACCAGCTGGTGATTTATTCCTCACACAAACCACACTCACCGATTAAGTGAGCTACAGGTCACCAAGGACACTTTCCAGGTAAACGTCGCGGGATAACAATCATGGACCGCACTACCCAGGGACCGCCCGACTGTAAGGGCGCACCTTGGGCTTACTCTTCGTGTCCCCGTACAACCCCCTTCGTCACCAGTCTGCCAATCCGAGTTTACCCCGGCTCGAAAAGTGCCACTAGCTTCGCGGTCGAAAGGTACTTTATTCGGCCAGCTAAATGTGAGGCATGCGTTCGATCCTAACCTAACACCGATCGCTACCGGTCTAAGCAAGGCTAAGCAATTATTCGATCCTAACCTAACAGGGTAACAGGTAACCGGGTGGACAAGGATAGTAATAAATGCAACAACGGTTCTACTCAACTCCTATAACTTAATGCAACAATATATAACTCATATAAAAAGAATTGCTTGCATAAAGTAGGGATTTTAGAATGCTCCGGGGCTTGCCTCTTTCAAACGTGCTAGGCTGATGATCTACGCACTCGGGCAAGTCCTCTCCTTGCTCCTCTTCCTCGGACACCTCCTGTGCCTGGGGTTCTTGCGGATCTGCCCTAGTCTGCTCTTCCGGCACTGCTACTTGCGACTCCTCCTGCGATCCTGTATGATACAATTGCGTAAGTAAACATGCAAACGATGCATCGGATGCTGTGGAATGCCATGCTTATGATGCCATGATATGCAGATGAGCACATTGAAACTTATTGAGTGGATTAGAGGCAAAAGCTTTTCTACAAGGTAATCCACATCATCCAAGCCTACTCATTAATCAAGCAAGTCATCTTTTTCATACCATAGCTAGCATATAATCCTAACATAAGTGCCACTACACTTTATCAACATCACTACACTAATTTATCAAGCAACACCAGCAAGGTGGTTGGGGTGCTTCAAAGATACATCAAACACTCCTTAATATTTCTAATTATTCATAAGAATGACATTTTATTTCCTATTTAAACTAGGGTTACAACAGCTGCAAACATTTCTGGTGCCTAGAAAAATCTATAAAAATTACAGTAGCCTAGTGTTACTCCAAATAGCATACCATAAAAATTACATTAGATTTGGATGAGTACCACAACCTACACAAAAATGACAAGCTCTAGCATGATATTGAGCATGAAAATACTTTGTACTATGAAATATATCAAACAACAGATTTAAGCACTTTTCAACAATCTACACAATAAATAATCACTACACAAAAATTATCATGGGCATGTTTTATTCATATTTTTCCATATATAAAAAATAACAAATCTAGGCAATAAATAGCACTTGAACTGTACATCAATAATTTTACACATAACATGCCTAGCATATATTTTTCCCAGAAACTACATCACAAAAAGAGAAACTAATGCAAGTGGAACCATAGTTTTCTGAGCTTTCTATGATTTACTATGCATTTCTAAAGAAAATAGCAATTACAAGGATTAAATAAATCTCCACAGAAAAGTATTTCAAACTTGACATGCAATATTTTTACATCATATATCTGGTCTTAAGAAGTCTACCAAAATTTGTTTCACAATTTTTGGAGCTATAAATCTTGAGATACAATTTTTGGAAGCTTTTTTCACAATTTCTCGAAATCATTTTCAGCAAATCCAAAAATCTACATGGCCCTAAACGCTACGCACACCCGAGGCCGGGCACCCAGGAATGCCTACTGCGGCTGACTAATGGGCCCAAAGCGCTGACCGGCCCCACCCGTCAGTGAGCCGGGCAGGGTCGGCCAACTCGCCGCCGGTGAGTCCTCTAATGACGGGGAGGGCACCACCGCGCTCCCCGCACCGAGGCGAAGCCAGGGGTGATGCGAATGTGGCCAGCCGAGCTCTGCACTGAGCTCGCCGGCGTTCATGGTGGGGTGGTGGCGCTGGCGTACGGTGGCCGGCTGGCTCAGGCTATGGGGGCGGCCGAGGAAGCGCGCGCGAGCACCGCGGGGTGGAAGCGATGCTGGTGACCGAGACCGAAGAGGGAGAGAGGGTGGAGGGAACTCCAGCCACGCGCGCCGACCAACGGCAGCCATGGCGGGCAGCGGAGGGGGAAAACGCCCGATAGGGCCTCACCGTGGCTCGACTCGAGGCGCGGGTGCGCGTCCAGCACAGAGGAGAAGATGGCGAAGATGGTGGCGAGATGAATCGGAGGGAGGCGCGGTCGTTGAGCGGGAATGGCGGCGCGGAGGTGGGAGGCGTCGGTGATGGCGCGTGGTGGTGGAGCTATGGCCGAGCGAGGGAGAGGAGGAGCGCGCGGGCGAGGAGGCGAGCAGGGGGCAAATGCGAGGGAGGCGGAGCAGTGAGCGACCAGGTGGGGGGCGAAGGCCGGCCGGAGGCGCCGCGGGCGAGCTCGCTGGCGCATGGCTGCCACGCGGCGTGCGCAGCCTGCCGCGGCCAGACGCGCGCGGGCACGGCGCGGGCGAAGACGGGCGTGCGCGTGGGCTGGGCTGGCTTGCCGAGCTGGGCCGGAAACAGGGCGCCGGCCCAGTAAGCCGAGAAATCCCTTTTCTTTTTTCAAATTTTATTTCCAGAAATTCTACATTGATTCAAATTCGAATTTTGAAGAAGAAAACGGCATTTTCAAAAGTTGACCCCAAAACAAAAGTTGTTCAAAATTTAATTCTCTACAACTTTGCTTTAGGGCACTTTTTTAAAATTTCAAACAGATTTTGAACTAAAGATTCAAAGTCTATTTTTCAATTAAAAATCCAATTTCTAGAATATTTTTAAAAGCAAAATTTGGGAAAATTTTGAATACAAAAGTTGCTCCAAAAATCATGCTAAATAATTCTAGATAATTTAAAATCATAGCCAAACAAGTTTTCACTAACCTAGCAAGCAAAGTTAGGGCAAAAGTACAATTAACAAGCATATGCAACATGCACGTTTCAAAATGATGTTCACATGTTTCAATTCAGTTTTAAACTTACATTGCATGTGATTATGAAATGCATTTGATGCTAATGCTCATGATTGGAGATGCTAATGCGATTCTTAACATCTAGGGTGTTACAGCCCTCCCCCCTTATAAGAATCTCGTCCTGAGATTTTGAGTTACAAACCATTTGTTATAAAAGTCTTTATAAGCATTTTGCAGATATTCTCCCGTTTCCCATGTCGCATCGCCATCATCATGATGACTCCACTGTATCTTATATGTTCTCACCACTTTATTCCGAGTGACTTGATCCTTAGTATCCAAAACCCAAAATGGTTGCTCACGGTATTCCAAATCTGACTTGATCCGAATGCCCTGAGGTTCTATTCTTTCTTCCGGAACACACAAACATTTCTTCAACTGTGATACATGGAAGACTGGAAAGATCGAACTCATTGCTTCTGGTAATTGTAACTTATAAGCTACGGGACCCTTCTTTTCTATTATTCTATATGGCTCTACAAACCTAGTGGCAAGCTTCTTCTTAATCCCAAACCGTTTCTTCTTTATTGGGGTAACTTTCAAGTAAACATAGTCACCAACTTAAAATTCTAGCGGTCTTCTTCTCTTATCTGCATAACTCTTCTGACGTGATTGTGCAGCTTTCATGTTTTGTTGAATAATACGGACCTTTTTCTCAGCCTCGTCAACAAAATCGATCCCATAAAACCTTCTCTCACCAGGTTTGACCCAATTTAACGGTGTCCTACATTTTCTGCCTATAGGGCTTCAAACGGAGCCATCTTGATACTCTCTTGATAACTGTTGTTGTAAGCAAACTCGGCCAAAGGTACCCATGACTCCCATGAGCCTCTGGACGATAACACACAAGCTCTAAGCATATCTTCAAGAACAGCATTAACTCGTTCCGTTTGTCCATCCGTTTGTGGGTGGTAAGCTATACTATGAACCAAACTAGTACCCAAACCTTTATGAAGATGCTCCCAAAAGTGAGCGGTAAACTGCGACCCTCGATCAGACACAATTGTCTTTGGTATACCATGCAATCTAACGATTTCTGCAATGTACTTCTCGGCATATTGAGGTGGTCAAAATGTCGTCTTGACGGGTAAGAAGTGAGCCAAATTGGTAAGGCGATCTACAATCACCCAAATCGAATTATTTCCCTTCGGTGTGGTGGGAAGACCCGTGATGAAATCCATACTTATATCATCCCATTTCCAATCTGGTACGGCCAAAGGTTGCAACAAACCTGCGGATCTCATGTGAAGAGCTTTCACCCTACAACAGGTGTCACATCGAGCAACATACGCCGCAATTTCCTTCTTCATCTTCGTCCACCAATAATGAGGTCTCAGTTCTTGATACATTTTGCTACTTCCAGGGTGGATAGATAGCTTAGAATGATAAGCTTCATCCATCAATTGGTTCTTGAGCTCTCGATCCTTGGGTACAATCAAGCGGTCCTTGAACCATAACACTCCTTGTTCATCCACTCTAAAGTACTTAGTAGGTTCTTTCTTCATTTTCTCCTTAATATGGAAGATTCCCTTGTCTGTTTTCTGACCTTCAATGATCTTACTCTCCAAAGTACAACTGATCTGAATATTGTGCAATACAGCGGGATGCAATAGATTAAACCTATCTTCGAACAAAGGTTGCACTGTAAGAGAATGTGACTTCCTACTTATGGCATCTGCTACTATATTTGCATTTCCTAGATGATAGTGCACATCCAGGTTATAATCCTTAATCAACTCCAACCATCTTTGTTCTCTGAGTACACTAGAATGTCATCAATGAACACAATTACGAACTTATCCAACTCCGGCATAAAGATTGAATTCATCAGATACATAAAGTATGCAGGAGCATTTGTCAATCCGAAAGACATGACAAGATACTCGTACAAACCGTATCTGGTAGAAAACGTGGTCTTGGGTAATTCTTGTGGCCTAATCTTGATCTGGTGGTACCCTGATCTCAAATCTATCTCAGAGAACACCTTGGCTTTAGACAATTGGTCAAACAAGATATCAATCCGAGGTAGAGGATACTTGTTTTTAATTGTCACGGCATTCAGTGGCCGGTAGTCCACGCACATCCGTAACGAGTTATCCTTCTTCTTCTTTACAAACAGTGCGGGACATCCCCATTCAGACGAACTGGGACGGATCAGGCCTTTGGTTAACAGATCTTGTAGTTGCTTCTTCAACTCGGCTAATTCATTTGGAGGCATCCTGTAAGGCCTTCTTGAGATCGGTGGTTTCCCTAGGATTAACTTAATAGCAAACTCAACATCTCTGTCCGGTGGCAGACCGGGCAACTCGTCCGGGAACACATCTGAAAACTCGCACACTACCGGTATCTTGGCTAAAAGAGTGGTCTGTACGGCACAAGTTGTACTGGCCAGATCTATCCTCCGAGGTAAGATTACTTGAAACTTGCCTTCTCCAATAGGTTCCGTGAGGGAAATACTTCTTCCTTCAACGTCGATTACTACTCCCATCTTATTCATCCAATTCATTCTCATAATTACATCCAGAACTAGCCCTGGCATGACTATTAAGTTAAGCGTATACTGTCTGCCAGCTATGTTCAGGGCTGCCCCCTGAATTATCTGATTAGTTAACATATCAGCCCCAACTGAACTGATCCGATAAGCACATTCCAATTCAACTATCTTTTGCTCATATCTTTTTGCAAATGCTTGACTTATAAATGAATGAGATGATCCAGAATCAAACAAAACTACTGCAGGATGGTTGTTGATAGAAAACATACCAGTTGTCATAGGTTCTCCCTCTGGGATGTCATCAACAGTGGTGTGGTGCACACGAGCTTGATACTGAGTTGGCTGCTTCTTGGGAAAAGGACAAAACTTCGCAAAGTGACCCGACTGATTGCAGTTAAAACACGGCCCTCGCACTGAAGTAACAGCTCCAGACGAACTGTCTTGTCCAGCTTTGGCTTGTGGTATCGCCATTTTGAAGGGTTTCTGGTTCCTCTGAGGTTGCGGGGCATTCTGGTTCTTCCTCTATGGTGGCCTAAACCTCGCACCAGGGGCAGAGGAATGATATGGAGGACGATTCGCCATCGGGGCCCTAGGCTGGGACGGTCCTGACTCAAAAGCCCTCTTGCGCATCTTGGATGCAGCATAAATATTGTTATTCATTTCCTGCTTCAAGCAGTCACTGACGAAGTCATTGAAACCTGTTCTTGTGTTGGTACCCACGTGCTTCATCATCTTGGGATTCAGACCCCTCTTGAAACTCGTGATCTTCTTGGCGTCAGTATTCACCATGTCAGAGGCATAGCGGTTTAGATTGTTGAATGCATGTAGATATTGTGTCACGGTCTTCGTGCCTTGATTTAGTGCTAGAAATTCTCCAAGCTTCATTTCTGTTAGACCAGGTGGAATGTATACTCCACGGAAAGCTTCAGTGAACTCCCTCCAAGTGATGAGGACATTGGTGGGAAAAGTGGTGCGGTGGTGCTTCCACCACATTCCTGCAGGGCCTTACAGTTGATGAGCGGCATACTCGGTCTTCAACACTTCCGTCATCCTTAGAACATGAAACTTGTCTTCCATTGTATTTATCCACTCTTCTGCATCCAACGGTTCGGCGGCTTCCTTGAAAATTGGTGGACGGGTGTCCATGAAATCCTTAAAACTGCTATACTGATTGACCTCATGTCCACCCTGGTTTAACCCACGGCGGGTATTATCTGCAATATTGCGCAAAGCGGCCTCCATATTCTGTTTCATGTTCTCCATATTGCGTTGACTTCCGAGGAACTGTGCGAAGAATTGCTCCACGGTGTACGATGGAGGAGGTGGTGGGGGGGATCATGGGTTTCATTTCCAGTGGCACTGCCACCTGCCTCAGCGGCGTCATACACCATATGACGAGTGTTTGGCATATGCATATTTCAGCAACAGTAATTATTAGGCGATGTTGTAGAAATTGCGAGTGAATGAAAAATTATGCCGTACTGAATTCACTGGAGAGAATAAATTCATACAAGAAAACAGAGGCACAATAAGTCATCCAAATTAACACAACATCACTAATTATATTACTTAAGCGCAACACATCGCGCCCATCACAACCAAATTGCCAGCATACATACACTGGACTTTTGACGTTCAGATATCGTCATAAACACATCCAAATTTTCCAACATTACACCAAGGTCTTAGTCATCCTACTCATTATTACATGCCAACCATGGTAACCATGCAAAGGTCATCGCAAAAGAACCCTAGTAGCTAGCGCAACAACTACTAGCCTACTCGTCATGGTCGCTGTCTAAGTCCGAGACGTCGCCATGGCCACCATCATCCTCATCATCATTTGCTGGTGCTTCGGGCTCCTCGGGATCCTCGTCCAGATCCATCTTGGCTGCTCCAGGAGGAACGTAGGGGTGGAGCTAGTTGTGTAGCTGATGAACCTCCTCATGTAGGTTGTCGTTGTATTCTTCTGCATCGGCCAACTACTGCTCTAGCTCAACCTGTCAAGCTCTCAGAACATCTTCTGCAGACCAGGTTTCATTCCTCTGGTGGAGCACAAGGATCAACATGCGCTCAGTGTTCCTGTTGGCGGTGGTCAGACGATCTATCTGCTCTCTCAGTGCACGGACGTCTCCTTCAAAGACTCCAGTCCTCTGAGTCGTCTGATCCCTCTGATGGGTCAACTGAGCCATTTCTGAATTGAGCCTCTCAATCTCGGCGTCGTGATCCCTCTGAAGCTGACGTCGGTCATCGTGGGCTTGGCCAAGAGCACCAGACACACGTCGCAGGCTACCTTCTACCCCATGAAAAGTCTTCATCACTGTGAACATGGCACTCATAGCTGGGTTGTCACTACTCTAAGCTTCAGCTGCACTGATCTCCAAAGGTCTTCATCTGGCCTGCTGCCATGAGTCAGTGGAGGGGTTGCCCCTCGGAAAGACTCCAACCATAGCGGCTGCCAACTCCTGAGGAAAATGATCCATGATGTCCCTCAGTATCCCAAAGGATGCCCTGTCAGCGGCTTCTTCAGCGGTCCTGCCAGTTGACTCAAAACGCCAACCGGTCCACTCAGAACCATCACCTCGGGGACGAACAACGGCTTCCACCGTAACCAAAAGACCTTCGCCCAACTGCTCATTTGCCCAGTAGTAGCGGGGCTCCATTCCATCAGGGTAGCCTACGTGACTGAGCACTCTCCATAAGAGCGTAGGCATCCCAAACTCTCCAAGAAAGGTGTGTCGCTGACGGGTTCATGGAGCAAGCTGGTGGCGGGGAGCTCTACTCCCAGTGGACTTGCGAGCTGTCTGCTTGGTGCGTGCCATCTGTAGTAAAATTTTATTACCCCAGTGAGAACAAATATTAAGTTGTCATTTTTATCAAAATGGAATAATCAACTTATAAGGGGAGAAACAATGTCATGAATGAAATGCACAAACATGATGCATGCACGTTTCATATGTCCTCACAAACTTAGAAAACAATAATTGCTAGCGGTATAGTTGGTGGCATACCACGATATCCCATACACATAACTAATACGTACTACACGATAGCGCTGTTACGTACCTATAGAAAATCACTTCAGCCCAAACCCTGACAGTATGAAAATTATGCACGAAAGCAGTAAAGTAAGCTACTCGCTCTACACACATCTCATATACGAGTATAACGGTAGCAACTACCCAAATCATCGTCCTATTGACGACATCGTCACTGCATGACGGAATTCCCCATACACAGGATACCTTCATATAACATGTGTAAACATGTAAATAATTCGGCATCACATATGCACTTCCCTATATCGGCAGTGTATCCGATCATGCTCTCACAACTCCCACTTACCAAGGCGTAGAGGCAAATGATTCAAACATTACCACTCAAGTGAATGGCACTCATACAATAGCACGCCGTATGAGCAACGAATTAGAAATATGATACAAAAACCCCTAAGTCAGTACTTAAATAAGCCACCTAGAGTCCTTAATTGGGCATAAAGGATATGACCACTGGCACACTATTAAGTTTCAAAACTCAAGTTTAAACACCATTTTGTTTTAAATACACATGTGAACAGTAATATGCTAAACCTTGCTCCGATGCCAGTTGTAACAGAACTGACCAATTATATGAAATTAAGTAAGAAAATCGCTCGCTGAGGCAGACAATTTAACAAACTTAAGCCCGTATAACCCGATAGTCCGTGAAACCACGAAGGATTTCAAACCAACCAACATACAAACCAAGATCGTACAAGTTTAGTAGCCACAGTCACATATTACATAAAGTTCGCAAAGACAGTTGAATACATTGGAGTTTAGAATAGAAAGTTATTACAAACCAAGTTCAAATTAAAGTAGCGGAAGCAAATAGTTTCGTAAGACACACACTCATTTAGTTCAGATACAGTGCCAGTAGGTAGCCATCCTCAACAAAAGCATCAGATGAGAGATCCGGAGTGACCATTGCCATTGGTCCTAGTTGTCGCCCATCGCTGGATACAGGTAGTTAATGCAATAGCCGTAGTACATTTGATCATCTACAACAACAATGGGAACAACGCCCTGAGTACGAGAAGGTACTCAGCTAGGCTTACCCATCTTAAACCAAAATAAAGTGACACCAAGGATTATGCAAGGCTTTCTTTTAGTGGACTAGCTGACTCATTTGTGAAAGGCATAAGCTAGAATGGAGAAACTACTTTAAGTACTTTGCATCATCTTTATTAGGACCTATTCAACTAGGTAAGTATCTAGACTATAGCAATTACTTGATTAACCAATACATTCAGTTACCATTTGAATTTAGCATTTCCAATACTATCCAATAACCATCAATGTTCCATCATAATTACTACGATGTCGTAACTCGAGTCAAGTGCTCACTATCCAGGAGCGATGGCGATTCGAATTGATTCCTAACCAGCTGATGATTTATTCCTCACACAAACCACACTCACCAATCAAGTGAGCTACAGGTCAC
This sequence comes from Saccharum spontaneum, assembly GCA_022457205.1. Taxonomy (NCBI): domain Eukaryota; kingdom Viridiplantae; phylum Streptophyta; class Magnoliopsida; order Poales; family Poaceae; genus Saccharum; species Saccharum spontaneum. Next base: position 49,742,511 of record CM039604.1, read on the forward strand.
CAAGGACACTTTCCAGGTAAACGTCGTGGGGTAACAATCATGGACCGCACTACCCAGGGACCACCTGACGGCCAGGGTGCGCCTTGGGCTTACTCTTCGCATCCCTGTACAACCCCCTTCGTCACCAGTCTACCAATCCGAGTTTACCCCGGCCCGAAAAGTGCCACTAGCTTCGTGGTCGAAAGTTACTTTATTCGGCCAGCTAAATGTGAGGCATGCGTTCAACATGACAAGAGGGACGAGCAATGATCGGTCCTTAATCGACACATACGGAAAACTAACCGCACCCCAGAACCCTGTCTGGTTGCTTCCAACTTTTCCGCCTGGTCTCCAATTATCCACCAACACATGGCTAATTCCAGGATATCACGCTTTTCATGACTAAATTCTTTCAGTAACCACCTATCAATATAGGTGACCGAAAATCACTGATCGCTATCGGTCTAAGCAAGGCTAAGCAATTATTTGATCCTAACCTAACAGGGTAACTGGTAACCGGGTGGACAAGGATAGTAATAAATGCAACAACGGTTCCACTCAACTCCTATAACTTAATGCAACAATATATAACTCATATAAAAAGAATTGCTTGCATAAAGTAGGGATTTTAGAATGCTCCGAGGCTTGCCTCTTTCAAACAAGCTAGGCTGGTGATCTACGCACTCGGGCAAGTCCTCTCCTTGCTCCTCTTCCTCGGGCACCTCCTGTGCCTGGGGTTCTTGCGGATCTGCTCCGGTCTGCTCTTCCGGCACTGCTACTTGCGACTCATCATGCGATCCTGTATGATGCAATTGCGTAAGTAAACATGCAAATGATGCATCGGATGCGGTGAAATGCCATGCTTATGATGACACGATATGCAGATGAGCACATTGAAACTTATCGAGTGGATTAGAGGCAAAAGTTTTTCTACAAGGTAATCCACATCATCCAAGACTACTCATTAATCAAGCAAGTCATCTTTTTCATACCATAGCTAGCATATAATCCTAACATAAGTGCCACTACACTTTATCAACACCACTACACTAATTTATCAAGCAACACCAGCAAGGTGGTTGGGGTGCTTCAAAGATACATCAAACACTCCTTAATATTTCTAATTATTCATAAGAATGACATTTTATTTCCTATTTAAACTAGGGTTACAACAGCGGCATGCATTTCTGGAGCCTAGAAAAATCTACAAAATTACAGTAGCCTAGTGTTACTCCAAATAGCACACCACAAAAATTTCATGAGATTTGGATGAGTACTACAACCTACACAAGAATGACAAGCTCTAGCGTGATATTGAGCATGAAAATACTTTGTACTATGAAATGTATCAAACAACAGATTTAAGCACTTTTCAACAATCTACACAGTAAATAATCACTACACAAAAATTATCATGGGCATGTTTTATTCATATTTTTCCCTATATCAAAAATAACAAATCTAGACAATAAATAGCACTTGAACTGTACATCAATAATTTTACACAGAACATGCCTAGCATATATTTTTCCCAGAAACTACATCACAAAATAAAATTAATGCAAGTGGAACCATATTTTTCTGAGCTTTCTATGATTTACTATGCATTTCTTAAGAAAACAGAAATTACAAGGATTAAATAAATCTCCACAGAAAAGTATTTCAAACTTGACATGCAATATTTTTACATCATAGATCTGGTCTTAATAAGTCTACCAAAATTTGTTTCATAATTTTTGGAGCTATAAATCTTGAGATACAATTTTTGGAACTTTTTTCACAATTTCTAGAAATCATTTTCAGCAAATCCGAAAATCTACATGGCCCTAAACGCTACGCACACCCGAGGCCGGGCACCCAGGAATGCCTACTGCGGCTGACTAATGGGCCCAAAGCGCTGACCGGCCCCACCCGTCAGTGAGCCGGGCAGGGGCGGCCGCTGACCGGCGGCCAACTCGCCGCCGGTGAGTCCTCCGGTGACGGGGAGGGCACCACCGCGCTCCCCGCACCGAGGCGAAGCCAGGGGTGATGCGAATGCGGCCAGCCGAGCTCGGCACTGAGCTCGCCGGCGTTCATGGCGGGGTGGCGGCGCTGGCGTACGGTGGCCGGTCGGCTCAGGCTATGGGGGCGGCCGAGGAAGCGCGCGCGAGCACCGCGGGGTGGAAGCGATGCTGGTGACCGAGACCGAAGAGGGAGAGAGGGTGGAGGGAACTCCGGCCACGCGTGCTGGCCAACGGTGGCCATGGCGGATAGCGGAGGGGGAAAACGCCCGATAGGGCCTCACCGTGGCTCGACTCGAGGTGCGGGTGCGCGTCCAGCACAGAGGAGAAGACGGCGAAGACGGTGGCGAGATGAATCGGAGGGAGGCGCGGTCGTTGAGAGAGAACGGCGGCGCGGAGGTGGGAGACGCCGGTGATGGCGCGCGGTGGCGGAGCTGTGGCCGAGCGAGGGAGAGGAGGAGCGCGCGGGCGAGGAGGCGAGCCGGGGGCAAATGCGAGGGAGGCGGAGCAGTGAACAACCAGGTGGGGGGTGAAGGCCGGCCAGAGGCACCGCGCGGCGAGCTCGCCGGCGCATGGCCACCACGCGGCGTGCACGGCCTGCCGCGGCCAGACGCGCGCGGGCGCAGCGCGGGCGTGCGCGCGGGCTGGGCTGGCTTGCCAAGCTGGGCCGGAAACGGGGCGCCGGCCCAGTAAGCCGAGAAATCCCTTTTCTTTTTCCAAATTTAATTTCCAGAAATTCTAAATTGATTCAAATTCGAATTTTGAAGAAGAAAAAGGCATTTTCAAAAGTTGACCCCAAAACAAAAGTTGTTCAAAATTTAATTCTCTACAACTTTGCTTTAGGGCACTTTTTTTAAATTTCAAACATATTTTGAACTAAAGATTCAAAGTCCATTTTTCAATTAAAAATCCAATTTCTAGAATATTTTTAAAAGCAAAATTTGGGGAAAATTTGAATACAAAAGTTGCTCTAAAAATCATGCTAAATAATTCTAGATGATTTAAAATCATAGCCAAACAAGTTTTCACTAACCTAGCGAGCAAAGTTAGGGCAAAAGTACAATTAACAAGCATATGCAACATGCACGTTTCAAAATGATGTTTCACATGTTTCAATTCAGTTTTAAACTTACATTGCATGTAATTATGAAATGCATTTGATGCTAATGCTCATGATTGGAGATGCTAATGCGATGCTTAACACCTAGGGTGTTACAGTGCCGTCCTCAACGGATCCGGCCATGGCCGCCAGATCTCGCACCCTCCCTGACAGGAGATCAGGGAGAGAGAAGGAGCAGGCGGATCTGGGAGAGAGAGGGAGCACGCGGCGGCTGTGGGAGGAGATGTGGCTGGCGGTCTCATGCGGTGCTTGGCGCAGCGGCTGTGGCGCTCTCATGGTGGCCGGCATTGGTGCTCACAGCGAGGGCAATGGAAGAGGAGGTGAGCGGACGCGGCAGCGGGGAACGAGATCGTCTGCAGTTGACAAATACAACTTGTCTCTGCAATTCTCATCCAAGCCATTGAAACTAGATCCAAGCGTGAGCTTCAGGAAACTAATTTAATAGGCCTCCAACCGGCTCATGTGAGCCCATCCCGCACTCCTTCCCCTCGCGACTCCAATCTCTGCTGACGTAATCACTCGTTCATTCCCCAGACCGCGCGGCTCCTCCATCGTCGCCAGGCACATCACGAAGCGCCCCGGTGCTCCCGTCCTCTTCTGACACCACACCGGATCGGGCGCTGCCGTCCTCGCCAGGCGCGGCGCACGCGCCGCTGGTGCCGGCCGTCGTTCCTCTGAAGCTGTTGCAGGCACAAGATCGGTACAGCAGCTCCATCCTCGCCAGGTGCGTCACCGGAGTGGCACGGCGCGGCGCTTTCGACCTCTCGTCACCAGATCGGTGCAGCACTCGACTGGCGGTGCCGTCCTGGACAGGGGCGCACGAGGTGTCGGCGCTCGTCTCCCCGCCACCGCGAACGAGCCTCATCGCCGACGAAGCTGTTGCGCCATCTGGTCTCGTGACACCGTTCCTCACCACGCCGGCGTTTACCTTCCTGCCACCGCGACGCTCAGCATAGTGGCCGCAGATGTTGCGCCTCATGGCCAGCCGCTCGTGGTGGTCAAGACTCAGGAAGATGTTTATTACTGTAAAATGTGCTTCAAAGTGTTTCTTACTGTAAAATGTGCTTCAAGGTGTATCTGTAAATCTTTCAGGTGCTACCATGCTGTAAATATTAGCAAAATGTAAATTGTCACTCAATAGGAATTGGCACTCGTTGTAAGATGACATTGGTTTATACATAAATGTTCTGGAATGCATTTGCCAATGCAATGCACAAAAGTTGTGCTTACTATATGTTTTTGTCATCGAGCCTGAAACAACATTGTCACAAAAGCTGCTAGCAAACTGCTGATGGTTGCTGACTATATGAACATGATGGCATTGCTATTGGTGAGCCATATATTCCATGGATGACCTGTACTACTAGAATTTATCAATAACACCATCTATCATTGATCCCTGTAAAATAAAAGAACAATCATTCAACATCATAGCCATGTATGGTTCAAATAAAAGGTTTAGTACTTTGAAATATTACCGTCAATAGTTGAGAGAAGGAATTAATGGCCATGTATTTTTCCAAAAATCCCTTCCTCAGGCAAAGATGACATTTGTACTGCTGTGCCATCATTGACAGTCACTTGTATAGTTTCTTGCTCCTTCGGATAAAAGAGAATCAAATAGCTAAATACAATTGAAACTTTTTGCAGTACATACAACTAGAGAGAATCTGATATGTTTTGTGTCGTCGCATGCCTTTGAACATTTTTCTTTTTTCTTATCACGGACCTTAGAACTTTTTTCTTTTTTCTTGTCACACACATTTGAACTTTTTTCTTTTGTGTTGCCTCCCTTTTTTGTAAACTTCTGCTTCTTGTCAAGCCAAGTTCTTTTACACTTCAAGGTTTTTGTTTCCATCTCCTTTTTCTTTAGGCTTGCTGAACTCATCAATTCAATGAGCAGAGTAACATCGGTGGGAGTGATAAGGATCCATAGGACTTGCAACACCATTGATTTCTTTTTCAACTTGCTTGCTGAGAATATCAAGTGTATTATTTACTAATAAGGTGCACTTTGGATGGCTGGCAGCTCCATGTGCTAAATGGAGAAATTTGCGAGTCATATCTTTGTAGCGAAACATATCATCTAATTTTGGATTTTCTATTATGTCTCGGCCTTGGTTAACCTGTACTGTTTCGCTGCGTGCTTTCCGTGTCCATCTCTTCAGTACATATTGTGAGGGAAGTATTTTGATATTCATCAAATAAAGGACTTTTAGAGCATGGCCATATAGTATTCCGATTCTATTGAATTGCCCACAGCTACATGTACTGGTTTGCTTTAAAGGATTACCAATAACCTTGTACTCCTTCTCGAAGGTAAAATTTTCATCAAGACTCCCAATGGTTACAAGATATTCATTTTCGCATTCTAATGTTGTGGTGCAAGCTACCATTGACCTCTTATACTCACCTTGAAAAGCTTCAAAAATAGGTGATGTGTATAGCTTGCTAGCTTGAATTAACATATGTGTCCTCATTTTGATTCTAGATAATTTTTTCCTTAATTCAAATTCAGATTGCAGTTCTTTCTTTCTTTTATATTCCACGACCCTTTCAAAATGCTTAAGAAATCGGATTATATCAAAATCAGATTTGAAATATCGCTTCAGGTCACTATTCAGACTCTTACTGAGTTGTGTACTTCTCATCCCTAATGTGAACACATCTTTCATATAACATTTAGCCCATTTTTCTCTTATCTTGTATATACTATCCAACCAAGTTTGCTTTTTTGCCTTTGACCTCATGATGTTAAATGCATCTTGAAATGTTGCTTCATCTTCATACTCATACGTACATGCACTAAAATCTGAGAGAATACTTGGTTCTTTATTGCTGTCTTCTGCTTCCTGATTGGGAGAAGCACCTGAGTCTTCATCATCTGGTTCAGCTAGATGCTTGATAGCATTCTGCATAATGTGAAAAGTGCACAGACCATGCCACGCTTCTAAAAATAGCCACTTAACTGCTTTTTCCATTGCATAATCTTGATCAGTATATATTGTTTTAGGTTGCTTGTCATTATGGGCTCTCAGGAAGGTCTAAAATAGCCACTTAAAAGATTCAAATGTCTCATCGTACATGAGAACTGTACCAAAAACCATTGTTTCCCTGAAATGATTGAAACCAACAAATACACTAAAAGGCCTGCTCTCCTTATTAGTACCAAAAGTAGTATCGAAACTGACAATATCACCAAAATATGCATAGTCAGTGAGCATTTTAGCATCAATCCAGAATATGCTTGCAATCTGTTCTTCTCGGTCCATCTGCAATGCATATTGAAACGATGGGTTCTCAGCAATTTTTTTTCCTAAAAATACATAAGCATGCTTCCTGCTTGACCATGTGCCATCTCCTGTTGCCGCTTGCCCCGTAAATAGTTCTTGTGGTCCTGAAGTGTATAACTGAGATTAACTGAACCTGATGTGAACTAGGGTTCCCGATTTTCCAAAAGGTTCTGATAACTCTCGATTTGGTAGAGTCACGACACAATTCAATCCGGCTTCCGAACAACTCGGCTCTGAATCCCGCAATCGCAGCACCACGACTCCTCTGGTTATCGACCGGCGTTGCACGGTCGACCTCGCCAAGAAGGCTAAGTCCTTGCCTGCGAATCGAGAACACACGCAAGAACACAAAGGAATGCAACCAAATTGCAGATGAATGATTAATCTCACAAAGTTGGGGTCTCACAAACCGACGACGGCGGCGAAACTGTTATCAACAGAATAATCTAAGCAAAACCGAACCCTAATGTAGGCGGCGACTACTTATTATATAGCCTAAGGGACATCCAAGGACCCCTATTCGTGTCCCTGGGGAGTGCCGACACGTTACAAGGCCCAAATGGCCCAAAAGACGGCGACACAGTGCCCTGACAGATTCTGGACGGTGACTTGTTTCGACGATTCCCGTTGATTCCGAACAGCTTTTGACGTGGGACCACTTGTGTTGGCTTCCTTATCAAATAATCTTTCCATCCATATATGGATCATCGAAAACGGAGTCCGGATGCGTCCTGGGTGACCAGTTCAAGGCAGACTGGTCCTAGATTCCGAGGTGGACTCGAACTTTATTTGGTTTGGTCCTCGATCTTTATCCGGGCGCCCTCGCTGGTCCTCCACGCCTCCAAGCCCTCCTCCATGTGTCTCCTGGACCTCTCATTCATACCTAAGCATAATATAATCATTAGGTAGCAATCTATTCTTAGAATCATATAAAGAGTTACTTAGGAACGAGCTCACATCTAAATTTAATTGACGCGCGCGAGCTCTAGTGATTGGACCTTGAATGTCCAGCAGTGGATCATTATGTGTATGTGAAGGAGTGATGTCCTCATCATCCTCCCCCTCTTGAATTGGAGTCGTCCTCGACACCAACTCATCTTCGTCTCCCAAGTATGGCTTCAAATCTGAAATGTTAAAAGTGGGACTAACCCCAAATTCGGGGGTAACTCAAGCTTATATGCATTATCATTAATCTTCTCAACAATTTTAAATGGACCATCAGCTCTAGGCATCAACTTAGACTTTCTCAAATCTAGAAATCTATCCTTTCTCAAGTGCAACCAAACCAAATCACCCGGTTCAAGCTTCACTTCTTGTCTACCTTTACTACCAGCAATTCTATACTTTTTAGTCATTTTTTCAATGTTGTGCTTAGTTGCTCTGATACCAATTGATGTGAACTAGGGTTCCCGATCTTCCGAAAGGTTCTGATAACTCTCGATTTGGTGGACTCACGATACAATTCGATCCGGCTTCCGAACAACTCGGCTCTGAATTCCGCAATCACAGCACCACGACTCCTCTGGTTATCAACCGGCGTTGCACGGTCGACCTCGCCAAGAAGGCTAAGTCCTTGCCTGCGAATCGAGAACACACACAAGAACACAAAGGAATGCAACCAAATTGCAGATGAATGATTAATCTCACAAAGTTGGGGTCTCACAAACCGACGACGGCGGCAAAACTGTTATCAATAGAATAATCTAAGCAAAACTCAACCCTAATGTAGGCGGCGACTACTTATTATATAGCCTAAGGGACGTCCAAGGACCCCTATTCGCGTCCCTGGGGAGTGCCGACACGTTACAAGGCCCAAATGGCCCAAAACACGGCGACACAGCGCCCTGACAGATTTTGGATGGTGACTTGTTTCGATGATTCCCGTTGATTCCGAATAGCTTTTGACGTAGGACCACTTGTGTTGGCTTCCTTATCAAATAAGCTTTCCATCCATATATGGATCATCGAAAACGGAGTCCGGATGCGTCCTGGGTGACCAGTTCAAGGCAGACTGGTCCTGGATTCCGAGGTGGACTCGAACTTGATTTGGTTTGGTCCTCCATCTTTATTCGGACGCCCTCGCTGGTCCTCCACGCCTCCAAGCCCTCCTCCATGTGTCTCCTAGACCTCTCCTTCATACCTAAGCACAATATAATCATTAGGTAGCAATCTATTCTCAGAATCATATAAAGAGTTACTTAGGAACAAGCTCACCTCTAAATTTAATTGACGCGCGCGAGCTCTAGTGATTGGACCTTGAATATCCAGCAGTGGATCATTGTGTGTATGTGAAGGAGTGATGTCCTCATCAGAACCCCCAACTTGGATGCAAACCAACTCATGAGCAACTTTGCGCCCAATTCCATCATCATCAGCGATCTCAATTTCAAAACCTTATAACTCTGAAATTTTTCTATGGGACACCATCAAGTGTGAGGTTTGTGGCAGCTGAAGTGTATGATTGTGTTCCAAAAACAGATCGGTCACTTTATAATTTTTCTTATTCTTGTCCGTTATAAGTCTCATGCGAACTTGACAGTTGGTCCTAGTTTTAGCTCTTGGATGTGTTCATCAAATTTTAGTAAAATAATTTCTCACAAGCATATCACTGAATAGCTCGTATGCATGAACAGAACTAACAAGACCTGATCAAATGTCGGGTTGGATTTGGCTCGATCGGACTAGAAAAAATGGTCGGGGGTCAAAATCTTTGGTTGGGTCAAAAACACACTGATATTTTTTTGTTAGGTTGAGCCATGGGGCTAAAATCATGACCCAAACCCAATCCGAGGCACTGGCGGGTCGGGTCAGGTCTTTTTTTTGGATTGGTCAGGTCAGGTGGCCCAGGAACAGGTCTACTTTCAACCCACAGGTTATTTTGCTAGTGATGTATCATGTATGTCTTAAAATTTTAAAACACTATATATCTACACTTATGCATAGATTTATTTCCTCTGCCCCTCTTTATGTAGCTTACTGTTGAGATTTCAGGATTCTTGTACGGTTAAACAATGAACATCTTTTTTGGAAAATATAAATATAAATTATTTAAACACATTTCCTAAATTCAGGACATGACTAAAACATACATTGCCACAGATGCAAATAAGTTTACCTAACCATTATTGCCTGTTTTTGTTTAGGGTACAACGGAGCTTGAGCCTTGCTCAATGATAGCTGCCACTGATAGGAGTAACTCCACTGATGAAAGGATTGTTACACGCACAGAGACGATGGAATATGAATCTCAGTTCATCAGGCGACAGAATGAGATACAAGATATTATCCACAAGCTAAATTCTAACAGCAATGGCCGAGAACATGAGGTGGTCACTATATGTGGAAAAGATGGCCTTGGGAAAACTAGTCTAGTCAAATCAATCTACCAAAACGAAGAGCTCAGGACCAGTTTTCAAAGACGAGCCTATGTGACGATCAAGCACCCTTTCAATCTTGAGGATATTCTTGATAGCTTAGTTAAGCAACTAGATGATAAGGAAGAAGTATTTGCAAGAAAAGAAAAAGATAAGGAAAGAGGTGGAGACAGAACAAAATTGAGAGTTAAACGGCAACGGTTGGATGACCTTTTAAACGAAGGGAAATACTTGATTGTCCTTGATGATTTATCATCCATTAAAGAATGGGACAGCATTAACCTCCCGAAGACAAATACAGAAGGCCGGATCATAGTCACTACAAGCACAGAGAACATTGCTAAACATAGTTCGAATAAGAAAGATGAAAACATATACAAACTTAAATGTTTGGACAAACGGGACGCTCTTGATCTCTTCAAGGAAACGGTACTGATAATATTTTCATTTCTGTTTGCTGTATGTCTTGAAACTTACATTTTATGCATGAAATCGATTTGCTTAAATTCCTGTGTGCTTGCATCTCAAGTGTGGAGAACAGCACACTTGCATATTCTGATTTGCGCACACTGTTATGATCAAGCCTCATTAAAGCAACGCTCATAATCTTCTTTCCGCTTGAGAATTATTAAGGTGCCTTCAACCACTCCTATTTTTAATATAGATTGTGTTAGGGAATATTATATTACTGATCTAATCGCAGAGAATTTGTATATCCTACACCAAATTAGGACATTTGATGTGCTAAAGAAGTTAAATTGATTAATACATTTCAGGTATTTCGGGGAATTAAAGATTGGGATGGGAAATTTCCTGATTCTGGCTTGTGTAAAGAGGCAGACTCTATCCTAACGAAGTGCAATGGGTTTCCCCTAGCAATACTCACCATTGGTGGAATCTTGGCAAAACAGCCAAAAACTCTCGTGGAGTGGAAAAAATTGAATGAGTATATTGCTGCTGAGCTGAAGACAAATCCAGAGCTTGATCCTATAAGAACTATCCTTGTGAAATGCTATGACTATTTACCCTATATGACATCAAGTCTTGTTTCTTATATCTGTCCATCTTTCCAGAAGACCACACTATTAGCCGTAGACGCTTGGTGCACCGGTGGACTGCAGAGGGTTACTCAAGTGGTGAGCACGGCAAGTCCGCTAAGGAAATTGCTGACGGCTACTTTTTGGAGCTCATTGACAGGAAAATGATCAAACCATTCGTGGAATCAATCGATACTACAAAGGGTGTTGACTCTTGCAAACTCAATAATCTCATCCATGAAATGAGTACCTTAAAGTCATCAGAGGAAAATCTTGTTTTCAGACTAGAGGAAGGTTGCTGCATGAACACCCAGGGCAAGATTCGTCACCTATCTGTAAGTGATAACTGGAACGGAGATCGCAGTGAGTTTGAGGACATAGTGCACCCCTCCAGTATTCGGTCATTGACAGTGTTTGGGAAATGGAGGCCATTTTTTATTTCTGAGAAGATGAGGAGGATGCTGAGAGTGTTGGACTTGGAAGGCACATCAGGTCTAAATGATCATCACCTTGAGCACATCGGGAAGCTTGTGCACCTAAAATACCTTTCTTTGAGAGGGTGCCGTGATATTTGCTACTTGCCAAATTCTTTGGGTAACATGCATCAACTAGAAACACTGGATGTCAAACATACACATATCATCAAGCTTCCAAAGACCATCACCAAGCTTAGGAAGCTACATTATCTTCGTGGCGGTGGAATTGGATTCTTGGGTGCTAACTCATATGAAGAGGCTGTAGAAGATATGCCAAAGCTACTACAGAGAAGGCTATGCCTTCTGAGTATCTGCTCAGTGGCATATTGTGTAGCATGTTGCGCGCCTCAGCTTATGAAGAATGTATGCAACGGCGACCCAAACAGGCGTGATGTGTGCACTGCATGCTGCTGCACTGTGTTCCCTTTCGTAGCAAGGCACCTAGACCTAAGTGGTGTTCTAGTGCCGAGTGGGTTTAACAAACTGACAGCACTGCACACACTGGGTACGGTGAACATCGGGCGTGGCAAGGCCACCCTACAAGACATAAGCAGGCTCACTCGGTTGCGCAAGCTCGGATTGGCTGGCATCAACATGGGTAACAGGAAAGAGCTTTGCTTGGCTCTTTCTGCTCTCAGCAATAATTTGGAGTCCTTGTCTGTGCGGTCAGTTGGGAACCCAGGTTTAGTTGGCTGCTTGGAGTTTGATGACATGTACTCACCTCCAGAAAACCTCAAGAGCCTCAAGTTGTATGGCAATCTGGTCAAATTACCAGCATGGATCGATGGGCTCAAGAATCTAGTGAAATTGACTCTAAAGAGGTCCATGATAGAGCACGCTAATGCCATGCAAATCCTAGGCAAGCTACCAAGCTTGAAAACTCTGCGACTGCTGGAGAATTCTTTCCAGGGTAAAGAGCTCCTTTTTGTTAAGGATGAGAAGGCATTCCCTAACTTGACACGACTGGTGCTGATTCTCCTCAGCAACCTTACGTCAGTCGAGTTTGAACAAGGAGCAACGCCAAATCTTAAGATGCTACAATGTTACGGTTTGCCCAGTAAAAGTAAGGTTTCTGGTCTGAAATATCTCCAAAGTCTCAAGGAATTCATGCTGGACGACGAAGCCATGTACGACAAGTCGTTCGTGGAAGGCCTGCGGAAACAACTTGCCGAAAACACGAGTAGGCCTATCTTGAAAAGGTACAGCTAATGCACTCCGGTGTTGGTAGGTAACTTCTTTGAGTGAATCATTTTTTTTTGTTTATACGTAGAGTCAATGATCAAGCGTATTATTCCTTCCTATACTAGTCCCACATTATATTTTTGTATCTTATCTTACTATCTAGATCTAGTAGTAATGGTTGATGTGTTTCATTACTATTATATACACTAGGGAATATGCATGTGAGTTGCAACGAAATTTACATCTTGTGTCATTTATTCTAATACGTTATGGAATTAGACTACAATCCGGCCATGCCTCACTCCAATATTACTCATTGGGCGCCAGCAATGTTCCCTATCTCGTGTCTGTTCTTGATAGTTGTCTGCTCTATTGTACAATTTTTCTATTGTTTATCAGTATCTTTCTCCAGATTAATTGTTTGATACTTGACTACCTTCTTTTTTACTTGTACTCATATGTGTTGATTTTTACTTGCATAACAGCACAAATATATGAATATTTGTTGGTGTTGTACAGTATCATATAATCCATGTACACACTGTTTACATTGTGTATATGGCTTCACTACCGTTTAGCTCTTATGGAAATGTTGTTTTCATCATGAGACATTCTGTGAGATCATGTGATGAAAAATTGGTCAGATATGAAATTGGCATTGCAAAGTGATTTGAATTATGGCATAATTTAATATGCATGTGCTGCTTATATATGCTTATGATAGCATGGTGATTTGGTATTGTTGCATGACATACTCGTGTGAGGTGTTGTGCGGATTGACTTGAGTCAAGTCGTGGACTTGGGCTCGGACGTGTGCACTTGTTTGTTCATGTGCAGGTGTTGCTTGAGGCGGAACGTGGTCGACGACGGACTGGAACTAGGTTCAGGGAGGAACTGAGGTTTCGGGACTAAGTTCAGGAAGGAACTGAGGTCCTATCGGTCATGGATGTCATATGGGACGTTCGGGCTAAGAGAACAATGTACGTGAAGGCGATCACTTCGTGAGACGTACACGGGAGATGTACGGGCTGCTGTGTGATGATGAGTGGCAACTATGGCACGTTGGCACAGGAGATGTGCATGCATACGTGAATAGCTGCGGCTGTGCGAGATGGTGCATCGTGGTGCCGGTAGACGTGCAGGTGGGCACATAGCTGGTTTGGACAGCCAGCCCAGATTGGATGCATGAGCCATGTACGGCTGTGACTTGGCCTGTTTGGGATTAAAACGAAGGGCCAAGCTGAGTGATACGGAGTGCATGAAGGAGGACATGCACGAGCATCTATTTGGAGTCGAGAAAGGATTTGGCCAAGTGCGGTTTGGATTACTAGGCATGCAAGGTTGGAGCTGGTCTTGGGTTCCTTTTACTGGACGTGTTGGCCGAGTAAAAGGAGATCAAGGCTGCACCGGCTTTGTAGCATTGGGACCGAGTTGCAAGGGCCAGGAGATCATGCAAAGCCAAGGAGTGCACGTCGCCGTGGAGACCAGGCACGAGCTGGCGTGAGTGGAGTCATCGGGAGCTATTTTTAGGAGCTCCGCTGTGATGATCATGCATGCGTGATGCGTGATTATCGTGGGACCTTGGCTGCCTGGTGGTGTTCACGTAAGGCTATGGTTGGTTTGACTTGGAGTTCGGTCAAGGGAGTGACTTGGCCAAATGGTTGTACGTGTTTTGAGGCTAGGATCAGCATGCTAGGATCAGCATGCCGTGTCTCTGTCCGGATATAAAAGGAGACCGAGGTGTGCATTATGTTGGGGGTGGAGAATAGTAGAAGCAGGCAAGTGCGACGCCAGAGAAAAGAGAGGCAGCGCAGGCTAGGTTTAGCCAGCGGTTGTTTTAGTGCTTCGGGATTTTATGTAGAATCCTTGTGTGGATGCTTGTAAGTTGCATCTTGTGAACACATTATCAGAGTAATGAAGTCCAGTTCTCTCATATCGATGTGTTGTTAATCTCGTTCTACAGATCAGCTTCTTGATTTACATGTCTAGCTTTTCGTTTTAGATTGATATCTTGTTTGCAAGTTTAGACATGTCTCGTGTTTGATCTGAACTGTCCCAAGGCATTGTGCTCGTAATCTGAAAAGTCTCATTGCATAAGTTTTAATATATTTTGCATAATCACAAAAATAAAGCTAGACCAATTCTCGTCACTATCAGACACAGTGACATTGTTTATTTTATATCTTGAGTTCTAGACCTCCGATTGAGATGATTCCAGTTGGGTTCATTCACAAATTTCATATAGTTTATTGTGTTAAATTTTGAGATCAATTGGAGCATATTTGGTGGTTGAGTTTATTTCTGTTAAAGGCACAATGTTCTGTCTAGAATTGAAAAATGAGGCTTAATTCGGTTTTGTGTTTAGGGTGAAGTTTTTAAATTTAATTTTGGCTTCCGCAATCATTCACCCCCTCTGATTGCCTATCCTAGAGTGAATTGATCCTACACATTCCATAGTCTGAAGGTGGTTGAGCTGAACAGCATTGATGGCCTCAAATCGTTGGATTTTGGAGGAGCAATAGTTAAGCTTGAGCTGCTGGATTTTTGTGGTAGTAGTGAGGAAAGCAGCACCGGATTATTTTCTAGGCTATCATTTATCCTGAGTCTTAAGGTGTTCAATCTGGAAGCAAAACTTACAATGATGACTTCATTGAGCACCTGCAGGTCTAACTTGCCAAGAATCCAAACGGACCCGTTTTGATAGTGAACTGGGACAGTGTTAGCATGTTAAAAGAATTTGGAGGGTTAGGTATCCCTAATTTGAGCAATAGTTAAGCTTGAACTGGGTTAGAAGATATAATTTAGATAGTCATAAGCTCTGGAAACAGCTTATTGATCACAAGTATGATACAAATAGGCCTAATATTTTTTGTAGCTCTACAGTTGGGGCTTCTAATTTCTTTAAGGGCTTCATGTGGGCTGCTAAAGCTGCACAGATGGGTTTTAGGTGGAAAATTGGTAATGGGGAAAAAGTTAAGTTTTGGGAAGACAATTGGTTAGGTAATTCAAGTTTGTCCATTCAGTACTGGGATATCTATATTCTAGTTAATGAGAAAACTCAATCAGTCTTCAATCTGTGGGATGGTACAAACCTCAAGTGTACCTTTAGGAGATGTGTTGATGATAGATTAATGAATCTCTGGTTAGAGGTGGTTCAACTGGCCTCAACTATTAGTTTTTCTGATGATGGCAATTTACTTCTGATGGTGTTTATTCTTCTCAATCTTTATATAGAGTTATTAATTTTAGAGGAATTATATGCCAGTGCATGTACCTGCTGTTTGGGGGCTGAAGGTCCCTTCTAGAGTTCAGTTTTTCCTATGGTTACTTTCCAAAAACAAAGTTCTTACTAGGGACAACCTGAGTATTAGAAGACATGTAGAAGACAAGTCTTGTCTTTTCTGTTGTGAACTAGAAACGGTTAATCACTTGTTCTTTGAATGTGTTATTGCCAAACAAATGTGGAGTCATCTTTCTGAGATTTTCGATAGACAGTTAGGAATAGATTTCTTTTCAATTGGCCAGTTGTGGATTAGTAATAGAAAATTCTTGGTGTGTAATATTTTCTGTGCTATTGCCCTGTGGGGGCTTTGGAAGCTAAGAAACAATTTATGTTTCCAGGTTTTGAAATGGAGGGATATGAATTACCTGCTGTTGAGAATAGCTACTATGCTTCAAGTGTGGACGCTCTTATGCCCCATGGAGCAGAGACATTCTTTTGCTACAAGCCTAAATATGCTGCTGTCGATGGCTACACGGCCAGCAAGGATTGGTGGCTGAATCTGGTGCCAGATGTGGATGAAGCACAACGCTGGGAAGAAGGAACCCCAAAAGAGCTGGAACCTTTCCTATCCAAAGATGTGGATGAAGCTTGGCGGTTGTAGAGTTGCTTTTTGGGTTGTTAACCCCTACGTGGGTGTTCTGAGTTGGTCTTAGTGATTCTGGAGTATTTTCCTTATGCTTGAGTGGTGACTCTGTGCTGTAAGCACATTTATGGTCCTTGTTAATGCAATGGCCGGTGCTCCACCCTTAAACAAGATCACAGATTTACAGCTTTCCTATTCCCCTTTTAGAGCAAGGTTAACAATTTTAGACGGCTAAAGGTTGTATCCCAGTGAGCTAACTCATATTATAGGTTGGCTGATAGTTTGGCTGCATTAAAAAATAATATTTAATGCTTATGTGTGCATATCATTTGCTATTGTACACATCTTTGTGGCTATCGATCTAACCGCACAACACAATTCATAATAATTAGATTAGATAACATGATCAGATTAGATGACATGATCAAGCATGCTATACCAGATACAGATAATAGATATGCTCGTCCATCCTATTTCATCAAACAACATAATGAGACCAACATGTGTGTTCTTTACAAAACTAAGCAATCCGCTGTGTGGGTGAGATTCGAGTCCCCTGCTCAACCAATAGTAGATGGTGAAATAGACGATGTAAGACAAGCGGTTCAAATTCAAATCCTCAATAAGGATAAGACAAAATCTAAGTCCTGTCATTGGTGGACATATCCATTCATACCATTTAACAGAGGGTACAGAAAATTAGGGCCTGTTTAGATGGTGAAAAATTTTGGGTAAATTTCTGTAGCACTTTTCGTTGTTATTTGGCAAAATTTATCCAATTATGGACTAACTAGGCTCAAAAGATTCGTTTCGACATTTACAGACAAACTATGCAATTAGTTATTTTTTTACCTACATTTAATACTCCATGCATGCGTCCAAAAATTCGATGTGACGGATACTGCGCAAACTTTTTTGGTCTCTTTGCCCAACGAAACAGGCCCTTAATCAAGAAAAACACAATTGAAGCAATTACTTTTTGGGCACGCTAGCACACACGGACTGTCTGACAAATAAATGGTCGCAGCCATCCACGATCTCAGCATACAATATTTTATTTCAGTTTCGGTCAAAGCAATGAAGAAATACTGTGCAACCATATCGGTCAAAAATGAAACACCAATTCACCATCACGTCAGTAATTGAAAATCTTCAGGGGTGAGACAGCCGCTAGCGAATTAGCAAACAAGCAAAATAGAAATCGTATGGCGCAGAGGCCACCATGGTCCACGGACACCCGATCTATATGGGGAAGGGAAGGCGAAGGCCAGCGGTACAACAAGATCTCCATAACAGACTTAGCCACCGTCGGAGAGACCACCAGAGGCGCACATGACCTTTTTCGAGGGACAGTTTTTGGCTTCGGGAGGTTAGGACCTGGGGCCTTGGGGGCGATTTTGTGGCTGGGCTTACAACGAGTTGATTTGGAGAGCATGAATGGATCTGGGGCACGCAGGCTCTTTCGCCCATGATTTGCCTCTACATAGGATTATTTAGGCCGACTAAACTTATTATACCTGCTGCTCTTACCATCTTACGTTGACTGAAAGAATTGATGTACATTTCATTTTCAATCTACATTCCTACTGCCCTCCAGTCTTTACATTCCTACTGCCCTACAGTCTTTTCTTTTGAATCGATACAAGGTAAAATAGCACACCAGGCCTGTATCATCTTATTGACACAGCAAGGATCACACTATGTGTGCTAACTCGCACGGGCCGTGCAACACGGTAGCCAACAGCGAGTGCGCAACTTATCCGGTTTCTAGAACCGACCTAGCCCTTTTCAGCAAGGAACACCGTGCCAGGAAGATCCGTCACGGATCCAGTGGTCATGAGCCGATGCTGCTGTTCGGCTGGGCAGACAGGCGGTCATGCAGTGAAACAGAATATTTGCCACTAACACCATCCTAAGCAAATCTAAAACTAGCATATTGGGAGACTAAAAAAGATTGAAAACAGAACCCAACAGACAGCAATCCACTGCAAGAGCAAAACGAGAACGGATGACTTCAACAGCAGTACATCAGTCCAATGGACCCAGGGCCAACTAAAGCAATGGGACTAATTTGACCACTACCAGCCTACAACATGAAGAGGGAGGGAACGAGAGGGCACAAGCTTGGAATCCATGGAGCAGCAAACACCTTCGATCAGCACATGGCGTCCAACACGATGGGCTAGAAAAACATGCCGAACCATCAATCAAGGTTTACCAGGCTACTGACCCTCGCCTGCATCACCCTTCGAGGCTTCTTTGCCCTCCTCAATGCCCTCCTCCTGCCACAGAGAAAATTTCATGATATTGCATCAGATTCGTGAGTATGGGTAATGTCATACAGACAGGCAAAGTTCAGCTGCTGAGGAGATACCGTGATGTCAGAGGTCCACAGGGTCAAGTTGTCCCTCAGGAGCTGCATAATCAAGGTGCTATCTTTGTAGGATTCCTCGCCAAGCGTGTCCAACTCAGAAATAGCCTCATCAAATGCCTGTAAAGAATAGTGATCAGGAATAAAACCCACATGCGCCCAACAAAACAGCTACACAAATTGTACACATCATGCATTCGTGTTGTCTAGAATATGATCAGTCTTCTCAATCAGCAACAAATACCATGCAATTCTTGTAGGTCAACATAACAACACAACAATAATACTAATAAGAAAGGTATGATAATAAATTACTACTGCTGCTGCTAGCAAGGTTTTCTGCTGCTACATAATTGGTTTGTGTGGCAAAAAGTGCCAAATGTTCATCACACCAAAGCATGAAGAAGCGAACAACGGAGAAGAAGAAGATGAGGCGACGAAGAAGAAGCAGATCCCGACGGAGAGGAAGGAGATCCGGTACACAGCACCACCACGCGCACCACCGGAACCGAGGAAGACGAAGGAAGAAGACGACCGCCTCCCGGAGTCCTAGCTAGGAACAAGGTGCGGCTCCTCATCCGACAAGATCCGGGCCGGGGGAACGGAGAGGAAGCCCGCCGGGGAAGAACGCTGCCTGGCCAAACACCACACCTCAACACACCGCCGGTCTCTCATGGGATTTGGTGGAGAAGCAATGGAGACGAAGGAGGGGAGCTCGCCGAGGGAGGGGGCGCTTATAAAAGTGGCGGATTTCACTGGTAGCAGAAGCGCGCGTGGAGGTTTCACACTTCCCGCACGAGCCCGCCGCCGCCACGAATCGCCCCGAAATCGCCCGAGAGGAGCCGCGCGTGGCCATGCCCTAGAAAAATGAAGGAGGGGGAGAGCGTTTCCCCGGAGCCAGGCTGAGGGGACCGAAATGCATCCGGGGAGCCGGACTGGGAGACGGCCCATGGACATCAAACACGCGCACTGCAGCTGGGGGCACAGCCAGGCCGACGGGCCAACGCTCCAAACACGCCCGAAACGACGCCCTAGGTGAGTGGTCCAGGCGGTGGCCGGTGGACTCTTATCCATTTCAGTTTTCGGCTCCTGTTGAAACTACTCAAAGATTTCGTTCTGTGGGTAGACGATTTCACCTAATTGTTCGTCGAGAAAATGATTTTGTAAAATCGTTCTACGAGTAGACGATTTCTCCTGACGTGTTGGCTTAATCAGCTAATCAGTTGACGGGTAGACAATTTCCCAAAATCGTTTTACGGCTGTACAAGAATTTTATATCTGATATATATATATATGATTAATCGATTTTTATATTTCGTTCTCTCAGCGGCCAACATTGTATTATTTTAGCTTTTATTTTTTTGATTGACATAAAAATGTATTAGAAATAATTAAAAAATCCCTAATGGTACTAACAGAGAGCGTGCATTTTGCTTTTTTTCTGAAAGATGTAGCTGCGGATCAATATCACAAGGTACCGTATATTTTGTAAACTTTAACCGTCATCAAGATTTTCTCATGACAGTGCTGCCAGGGATTTTTCTCATGATTCCCACAAGTTTTCTCATCTACTGTATTTCGGTGATCGTAGATTCATGAAAGAGGCAACAGATAATGCGAGCGCCGATTTCCTTTCAGGCCTCGGCCTCTAAGGTTATCTGTGGACTCTGGTATTATTTTCTTTACAGAGGGTGTGTTTAGTTCCCAAAATATTTTAGTTTTGGGTACTGTAGCTTTTGTTTTATTTAGCAATTACTGTTTAATCATGGACTAATTAGGCTTAAAAGATTCGTCTCGCGATTTCACGGTGAACTGTGCAATTAGTTTTTTTTGTTTCGTTTATATTTAATGTTCTATGTATGTGCCGCAAGATTCGATGTGATGTTTTGGAGTGAAATATTTTGGGAACTAAACACACCCAGAAGATGATTATCTGTGGTACTGAAACATCCAGGTCCTCTGAGATAAGAATGGATTCATCTTGGGCCTTGTTTAGATTGTGAGAAGTTAGAATTTTTCTAACTGTAGCACTTTCGTTTGTATTTGACAATTAGTGTCTAATCATAGACTAACTAGGCTCAAAAGATTCGTCTCGTGATTTATAACTAAACTGTGCAATTAGTTTTTTTATCTATATTTAATGGTTCATGCATGCGCGCAAAGATTGATGTGATGGAGTGAAAAAAATTTAAACTTTTTGGCTCAATCTAAACCAAGCCTTGAATGATTCTTCCCAGATAAGAAACAATCTGTCACCTCATAGTTCTCCATGCATTTATTTGCTTATCTATTGAAAATCGTGAGGTTACAATTCTGCACCTTCCTTGCAGGTCCATGCGCGACAGGCCGGGACAAAATGAGGCCACGACGACTGAGGGTGACAAAGTGAAAGCATGGACATATGGCCCCTTCAATACCGACGAAGAAAATGTAAGGCTAATGACAGAAGTCCTGTTGTTTCTTCTGCAGCATTTAGGACAAGAATGTGACACAACAAAGCAACTGGCATGACCTTCCTTACCTGCTTATCCTCACCATATACGAGTGGATGTCCTCATTTCTGCTGCTTGCTACCATGCAGTGTATCGGATCCACTTCCACCTGAAGAAGGTAAACAAGGGCATACTTTGGTGAGGAATGGGGGCAAAGAGATTGGATAAGTCCAAAGTCCAAATCCGCCATATATAGTGGACTGTTGTGTCCTTACAACTCGGTTGGGTCAGGGACGATATATCCTGCAGGAACAACGATGTTCAGCCATTAAAATTTCAAAATCCATAGAGGATTTCAAAATTGGAGACAACTTTTTTTTCAATCTCTATTTTTTCATGGCCTATGTGAAGCAAGTCACAGGTTTGTTTCATCCTGAATAATATTCCAAGGATAAGAAATGATCTAGCACCTCCACACATTTGTTTGCGTATCCAGTGAATGAAGCTATTCACACGGTTGGGGCTGACGTCTTCGATGACCACCTGGGGCCACTGCCCTCCTTGGATAGCGTGGCGCCGGCGGTTCCTACCTTGCTGCCCTCCGTGCAGAAGCAGTTGGAGGCGGAGATCTGTCTTCCGTTGCCTACGCCGCTCATCCGAGCAGGCCCTAGGCTTAGGCGTTCGCGGACGCCGGTGTCCGTCCATTCCCTCAGGCGAAGCACGCGTATCGCGGCCAAGCCACAAGCTGCTAATGCAACTGTGCAGGCGCAGAAGGTCCTTCTCAAGAAGCTAGGTGTCGAGGTCCAGGAAGATGAGCCCGATCTGGACATTGAGGAGAAGCTCAAGGTCGTGTTTCGAGGCGACATGTCGGAGAACAAGTAGCGGTGCTTGCAGATCTTCCTCAACGGCCGGTTTGACGTCACGGCCTTGGATCTGAACCTGGACGGCCTGGAGGCCGAGTGGGCCTGATTAGGAGTTCAGGACTCCTTCTGGTAGCATTAGCTTCAATCATGTAATCGTTCATGTTTGGGTTGTTGGGTGTAGGTTTGGTAACCAGGGTGTTACTAGGCCTGCAATGTTGTAACAAAACTCTTTCTGCTTAATAAAAAACGCGCCAAGGCGTGGTCTCAAAAAAAAATAATGTGAAAGCATGGCCATGGCCTCTTCAATACAGACAAAAAAAATGCAAGGCTAAGAACTGGAGACCTGTGGTTCCTTCTCCACCACTATAACTTGAACAAGAACAGGAACACATGGTGGTCCGTGCTTTATGGGCTTATCCTCATCCATAAAGATTTCTCAAGCATTCGACTCATAGTTGTAGCTCAATTCCCTACCAATTGAGTGGAGATCCTGTTTATTGTGTAAATTAATCCCTCAGCTCTGCTGGTTGCTATTATATATAAGGTGTCCCAGTTCCATTCCACTCCAAGAAAGTAAACAAGTGTATACATATAGCAAAGAAGCATGGAGACGACGACACTAAGTGTGGGCAAGTCCGTACTTGACGGTGCACTTGGCTACGCCAAATCTGCTGTAGCGGAGGAGGTGGCATTGCAGCTCGGCATCCAACGCGATCATGCTTTCATCAGAGATGAGCTCGAGATGATGCAATCTTTCTTGATGGCTGCACATGAAGAGAAAGACGATTTGCTTATGACTTGGATAAATCAAGTTCGTGATGTGGCCTATGATTCAGAGGACTGCCTCCAAGAGTTCTCTATCCATCTCCAGAAGCCAACGGGGTGGCGTTTCCCTAGCACTCTACGCAAGAGGCACAGCATCGCCAAGCAGATGAAGGAGCTGAGAGCCAGAGTGGAGGACGTGAGCCAACGGAACCTACGCTACCAGCTTATCAGGACTGCTGGCTCCAAGCCTGCAACAAATGGTAAGCAGTCTAGCATTACAGCTTCAACAATGTTCGGCATTGATGAAGCACGGCATAGGGCAAAGCATGGCAAATTAAGAGTGGATCTTGTCCACCTGATCAACATGGAAGATAAGGACCTTAGAGTGATTGCAGTGTGGGGAACTAGTGGTGATCTTGGGTTGACATCCATAGTTCATACAGCCTACGAGAATCCAGATATCAAAAAGAAGTTTTCATGCCAAGCATGGGTAAGGATCTTGCCTCAGTTCAATCCGAATGACTTCATCCAAAGCATAGTGAAGCAGTTTCGATCAGCCATGGGGGTTCATATTCTGTTGGAGACCGAGAAGACAGGGCAACAGTTGGCTGAGGAGTTCACTGGATACATAAACAAGAATAGTTACCTCATTGTGCTTAATGGTGTTTTCACCTTTGAAGAATGGAATCTGATTAGAACATGTTTCCCAAACAATAACAAAGGGAGCCGAATCATAGTTTGCTGCCCACATGTTGAAGTTGCAAGCTTGTGTGCAGGGCAAGAAAGCCAAGTATTGGAGCTGAAGCAGTTGTCTACTGACCAGACTATTTATGCTTTCTATGAGAAGGTACTGCTCTTCCTTCAAAATCATCTAACTAGTGCTACCTCTTGTTTTTTTTTTGAGGAAAAACCTCTTGTTATTTTTCTTGATTAATATCTCAGATAGTTATGAGGATCCAGGTTGTTGTACCTAATATTTGGTATACCACATCATTTGTTGTAACATTAAAGGATGTATAATTTTTCATTAATAGGAAAGTTAAGGAAAAGATATATTGCCTTGCAACAATCTTGCATTATAGTTCTCATCTAAATAACTCATTGTTGATTGGGCTGGAAGCTAGCCTCCTATATGTTACTATGCCATTCTTACTTCATTAATCAAAATTTGTTTCTTTAAATCACCCGTGAAATAAATGGTGTCTGTGATAAATTTTATGCTAGAGGCTTTCACTGGTAAATGTTTAAAGATTAAAGGTTAGACATTGATAGATTTAAAATTGTGACTACTATAGTTTACTTGTGTGCAGGATTGTCAAGATCGAATAAAATTACTAGTGCCAGCGTTTAGCTCAGATGAAGCCAGAAGGAATACCACTGAGATACAAGAAAATAATTCTAGAGGTGGCGATGAGAACAAGTTATTCACAAAGAGCCTTACTCGCATCAAAACTATGGTGAGCGCTTTCGAGGAATCACAACTTATCGGTCGAGAGAAAGAAAAGGCTGACATCATCAAACTCATTTCAAATCCATCTAGTCAAGAACTCTCAGTAATCTCGGTGTGGGGAATGGGTGGTATTGGGAAAACTAGTCTAGTCAAAGATGTCTACGAAAGCCAGATGCTCATTGGAATATTTGAGAAGCGTGCTTGTGTCACGGTGACACGTCCTTTCATCCACAAGGAGTTCCTTAAGAACTTAATTATGCAATTAAGTGAAGAATCTTTTGAAAAAAAGGGAGGCCTGATAGATTTTGGTCATGGCACAAGAAACATCTTAGCAACGATGGGAGTTCAAGAATTAATTAAAGAGTTAGCTAGGCTTCTTGATGGGAAGAAGTGTTTGATTTTTCTTGATGATTTTTCATCTACAACAGAATGGGACAATATAATTGGAAGCTTTCGAGATTTGGATAGTTCGTGCAAGATTGTAGTCACTACAAGGGAAGAGAGTATTGCAAAACATTGTTCAGAGAAACAAGAAAACATATACAAGCTCAATGTTCTCGAATACAAGGATGCACTTGACCTCTTAACAAGAAAGGTACTGTTTACAATATTACATATGCTGCGTTTGTCTTGGACTTTAGTTACAATATAAAGGCAACACTACTTAAGTGAAGTTTCATGATTGGATAGATAGAGTAATCTTAGAATAGGAATGCAGTGTACAATAACCATCTTCAATGACTAATTTTCATAAGACTAATAACTATATCATTGTCATTCATATAAAATTAGTAAACTACATAAATCATCCATGTGTATTTAAATTTCAAAAAACTTATTAAACACTACCAATTTTAGGTATTCAAGAAAACAATAAGTATGGAGAAGCAACATCCTGAATTGATTGAAGAAGCACAATTGATCTTGAAGAAGTGCAATGGACTTGCCCTTGCAATAGTCACCATTGGTGGCTTCTTGGCAAACCAACCAAAGGTAGCAGCAGAGTGGAGGAAATTGAATGAGCATATTAGTGCTGAACTGGAAATGAACCCAGAGCTTGAGGCTATCAAAACAATTCTTGGTAGAAGCTATGATGGTCTACCCTATCATCTCAAGTCTTGTTTCTTGTATTTGTCTATCTTTCCCGAAGACCAGATGGTTAGCAGGAGACGTTTGACACGACGTTGGACTGCAGAAGGTTACTCAAGGGATATTCGTGAAAAATCTGCAGAAGAAATAGCCGATACTTATTTCATACAATTAATAGACAGAAGCATGATCCTTCCCTCTCAACAATCAGCTCGAAGTAGAAAAGGAATTGATTCTTGCCAAGTCCATGATCTCATGCGTGAAATCAGCATCTCAAAGTCAATGGAGGAAGGTCTTGTATTTAGACTAGAGGAAGGTTGCAACTCAAACACGTGGGGCACAGTTCGCCACCTTTCCATATACAGCAATTGGAGGGGAGATAAGGACGAGTTTGAGAGCTTAGTGGATCTATCCCATTTGCGGTCACTAACGGTATTTGGGAAGTGGAGGCCATTTTTCATTTCTGATAAGATGAGGTTGTTACGTGTTCTGGATTTCGAAGGCACGTCAGGAATAGTTGATCACCACCTCACTCAAATTACAAAGCTCCTTTACCTGAAATACTTTTCCCTAAGAAGGTGTAAAAGAATCTTTCACCTACCAGATTCAATTGGAAACCTGAGGCAGCTCCAGACACTAGATCTTGAAGGGACAAACATATACAAACTGCCAAAGACCATCACCAAGCTTAGGAAGCTACAATATCTTCGTGCCTCAAACATAGCGGACTCTGATTCTAATATTTATGAATACATTACCGAAGACTTACCAAAGCTAGTGCGGAAGAGGGGATGCCTTTTGACTATGCTTTCAGTGGCATTTTGTGTGGCATATTGCAGACCCCAATGTTTAAGAGAAATGGATGATGATATGGATGCCAACTGTAACAGGCGTGATGTATGCACTCTGTTTTGCTGTGTTTGTATCCCACTTCTTGTCAAGGGTGCATTTTTTCATGGTGTTCAAATTCCAAGAGGGGTTGGGAAACTGAAAGCCCTGCACACGATGGGTGTTGTGAACTTCACACGAGGCAAGGAGGTCATAGATGAGATAAAAAAGCTGTCCCAGTTACGCAAATTAGCAGCTGCTGGCATCAGCATGGGAAACGGTCAAGAATTCTGCTCAGCAGTTGCTGAACTGAGCAATCTGGAATCATTGTCAGTGCAGTCAAGTGGGGAACCAGGTTTACAAGGTTGTTTAGATGGCTTGTTCTCACCTCCGAAGAAGCTGCAAAGCCTCAAGTTGTACGGTAATTTGGTCAAACTGCCAGAATGGATCAATGGCTTGCAGAACCTTGTGAAATTGACACTACGGAGCTCTAGTATATTGGAGCTTGATGACACCATTGAAGTCCTTGGCAAGCTACCAAACCTTGCTAGCCTGCGTCTGTGGGCAAAGTCATTCCAGGGCGAAGATATCTGTTTCAGTTTTCGTCAGAACACGTTCCGGAGTCTGACGGTGCTTGAGCTGAAAAGCATTGATGGCCTCAAAATGGTGGAGTTCAAAGAAGGCGCAATGCTTAAGCTTGAGCTGCTGGATTTTTGTGGTAGTGAGGAAAGCAACACCGGGTTGTTTTCTGGGCTACAATTTATCCGAAGCCTTAAGATATTTAATCTGGACAGCAAATCTTACAAGGATGATTTCATCGAACACCTTCAGGCCCAGCTTGCCGAGAATCCAAACGGACCCTTTTTGAGGAGGTACTGATCGGGGCACTGCAGGGTCAGTCGAATAAGGTCATTGCTTTGCTGCTTCCCTGTGTCTTAATCTGTGTGTGTGTGTGCTAATCCACATTCGTACTAATGCTCCTGTGTTTCATTTGGATCCCTACAGGTAATGGTCGTGCCAGTGCCTGTATCCTGTGTGCAGAATGCGCCATGTCTGTATCGTCTATTTTTCTTATGTGGAGATGTGTGCATGTGCCAAATTGAATAACTCGCGTCCTGTAATGCCAGATGCAATTAAACCGTGGTATATTCAGTTCAGCATTTGTAATATAGTGATTTTGGTGTGTATTGCGAATGGTATTAGTAATTCGTCTTAAACTATCTTCTATGTGAGCATCATGGTGACATAGGATATAGACAGTGCTAGCACCCTGGACGGCCACCAACAGCTACTCTCTGCTCCTGCTCCATACCGTGCACCCTGCCCACTTGGATTCCGCGATGCTCGGATGACTCGCCCACACACGGGACCATCCGTGCCCCTCTGTTTCCTGCACGAGCTCGAACTGCTGCGGCGAGATGGAGGAAAGAGAAGGGATGGGAGGGAGAGGAGAGGGGAGGGTGAGGAAGGCACGAGTTAGGAGCCGAAGCCCTGCGGCAGGCCACTGTCCGCCAGCCACCGGCGCCATTACAACATGTGCAACACCTTATCTACCTTTGAAACATCTAGATAAAACATTTGTAACATACGTCTGAAGACAAATGAAACACTTCAAACATGAGTCTGAAACACTTTAAAAAACCTAAAAACAATTGAAAAGTCATTGCAAAATATATGCAACATCCTGATAAAACCCCTACAACATATGCGTGAAACATATGCAACATCCAAATAAACACACTTGCAATGTACGTCTCAAAAAACAGATGAAACATTTAGAATAGACGCTTGCAACATACGTGTATAGTCATTGCGACATATGCAACATCCCGATCTTCTTTTGCAACATCCATATGAAACACTTGCAACGTACCTCTGAAACATCTGAAACACTTGAAAACATACGCTTGCAGCATGCACTTCTAGCAAACCCTAGCAGGCAGGTGGGTGGGTGAAGCACCACACAGCGGGATCCGGTGCTAGGTCACGGTAGAGAAGGAGGAGGGTGCCGCGATGCTGCGGAGGAAGTGGGGCCCAAGATGGAGATGGCAATGGAAAGCACTCGGGGCCCGCCGTGGGGCACTGGCCGGAGGAAGGAGGCATGGTGGGAGGAGGGCGCGGGGGAGGCGGAGAGTGCGACGTCAAGGAGCGGCTTGGAGAGGAGCGGGGACGGGACGTAGAGGAAGGCCGCCGGGAGTGTCGGCTCGGTTGTCAGTGCAGGCATCGTGGCTGCACACAACGAGGAGGGGTCAGTCTCGTGGAGTGGGCAACAACGAGGCAGAGTGGGAAACGTGGCAATAGCGGGGCGGAAGTGGGCGCGTGGTGTTCGGTCGAACGGACGCCCGGTCCTGAGCATTACCAATAGGATATACCCACATAGGATTGAACTGAATGCCTTCACTCTTTTGTTTGTCATTTTTTCCCCTGTGGTCAATTCAATTTTCGGCGGCACCTAGTACTTTGTTGCAAACCTTATTAGTTTACTGTTTAGAAATTTAGAGTTTATGGTTTAGGGTTTGCTCTGCTTCTTGTGTTGCAGGTGAAGCCCGTTGCAGCCGTGGCAACTGCTCAGCGTATGATCAAATTACAGGGCACCGGCAGGTGGGGTTCATCTTTGGCGTTGGATCACGCAGTTGCAGTTCACATTCACCATACTCTATACATGTGTTGCTTGGATTCATTGCAGCTTTTGCTATCAAGCAGAAGTATACACACCACACGCCAGGCGCGTCCCGGCAACATGTAAGGCCCTGTTCGAAACAATAAGTGGAGATCTAATATCTAGTGCCAAAAAAAATAATGACAAATATTAATATATTACTTATATTACAAAGTATAGAGTATAGACTAAGGATTATTCTTATTAAGAAAAGACAAGGATTATACTTGTTGTATAACCATCACTTGGAAAGCAATATTCTTATACCTGTTGCATTGGAAAACACTCATGTCGCTTTAAAAATTTTAGAATTTTGACCGAGCCTTTATTTTCTTGTGGAATAAAATCTTGAAAAAAATCAACTCCACATAAAGGTCATCAACATCAATATCAGATCATCCATCTCGTTTAGAGCAGCCCCAAGACGATGACGACAAGATTTCAAGTTCTTATTATCTAATGAACACAATGCATCAGAAGTAAATAGAAACCAAATATTTTCTAGTAACCTTGATACTGTTCAAATCTCCTAGTAATAGAGGAAAGCTTGATCAACAATTGGTATAAAGTAGTTAGATTCGAAAGAATAGGAAAATTAGAACGTTGCCAGCTCTTTTGTCTTCTGAACGTGGAATTGTGGATTCTCATATGCTACATGGCCTACAACAGGCCACGTTTATGGGCCAAAGAAGGGAGCTGTTGCTGATTTATCGATTAGAACAAAAACCACAATTACTATACATACTTAGGGTGCTTAATAAATCTTGGGGCCCATGATTTTGGGAGGCCCTGTTCCATCGCACAGCCTGCACAGGCTTAGGGATGCCCCTGCACACGCACTTGGACACCACCAGTCACCACAAAACCGGTTTCGCCCTAGCTCACACATTAGAACCAGGCAGCAGAAGTATACACAGCTTAATCCATGTTTTATGTGTTTAATGTTCACCTACTCTACTCCAGCGGCCAGCGATTGTAGATGCTGGGCAGTAGCACTGTACATCAAATGGCGCGATGGCGACGACGACGACAAGATCGAATTACAATGTGCAGGTTTTGTGACCACCACTGATGCTTGCTGTGGGCTGGGCAAGTATGGAGGCCTATTCTATTCATGTGTGTTCTTCCACGGATGGCGCGTTCCGACGAGGACGACGACTGCCGAGGACACAGCAGGCGTACGTCCACACCAATAATGTCATGTACGATGGTGGGTGATGCACATTCATTCACCTCGACATTGAAACACCAGATCAGTGGTCATGCTAACGGCTTGGGAGCTATGGAAGGAGAGAAACAATCGAGTTTTCAACAGGATCAGCAGGACTCTGGAGCAGGTTTTCCGAGTGATTCAGGAAGAGGCTAAGGGTTGGGTGCGGGCGGGAAATAAGGCCATGGAGGTGGCCCTTTCCACCTCAATGTTGTCGGACTCATTGGGATAAATATGGCTCTTAAGCTGTTTGGTTGCTACTTCTTTTATGTAAATTAGCGTGTAGAAGCTAGGGGTGGTGTGACTTCCTGTCGTTCTGGGAACGCTGCACAAATCTGGGCGCCACCGACGCCATGTAACTTGTACATACTGCTCCATTCTTATCGATAAAAGCCGGTAACAGATCTTTCGAGAAAAAAAAACACCACACCGGCCTCTCTGGTCTCTACTAGAGATGGTAACGGGTACCCGAAACCCGAGTATCCGATGGGTATTATCCGATAAATAGGCGGGTATGGGATGAATTTTCTACCCGTGGGTATGTTATTGGGCAAAATCCTATATCCATCGGGTATGGCGGGTACAGGTGCGGGTGTATACTACCCATACCCACATACCCGCGGGTAAGACATACCTACAAAAATAACTAGTCAACCTCAGTTATTTTAGCGCATATAAATCATGAATTTGGCTCATTGAGACATCCACTATATTTTTAGTAGATTGCCTTTGTTGTAATGGTGCTAATAATGTTTGTTAGCATGTTTGTAACTTGTTGGAAGCTTAGAATGATTTATTTTTGCATATGACTATTTGATATTTTTAGGTAATTTTCGGGTATGTTATCGGGTACGGGTTACCCGTCAGGTGAGAATTACCCGGCAGGTACGGGTATGGAACTATTTTTTTACCCACATGCGGGTACGGGTAACCCGACGGATAAAATTTTACGGGTGCAGATACGGGTATGAGTGGATACTACCCATCAGGTACGTACCCGTTGCCATCTTGAGTCTATACCTAGTGCTGTAGTACGTCGTCGCCATTAAGCTTTAACATTGCGCGCTCTGAGTGAGCTGGCTTGACCTTGACCCATGGCACCAGCACCCAGCAGGCCATCTGACTCTGACCGAGGCACACGCGCTCGGAGCCATGCAGTAGTGCAGTACCAACCTGCTACCCGACTGAGGCCTTTAGTTTGGCTGTGTTCACTTTCCATGCAAATCTAAAATATTTTCTCTTCCACCTATCACATCAAATATTTAGACATATGCATGGAGTATTAAATATAGTTAAAAAAATAACTAATTGCACAGTTTGTCTATAAATGTCGAGATGAATCTTTTGAGCCTAGTTACTTCATGGTTGGATAATATTTGTTAAATAATAACGAAATGTGCTACAGGAACTTTTCACCTACTTTTCACCAACTAAACACACCCTTTGACAAATTTGGTGCCGGTCAAATCACTGTGGAGCACTATAGTGCACTGTAGTATTTTGTTTGTATTTGATAAAAATTGTTCAAACATTGACTAATTAGGTTCAAAACGCTGGTCTCGTAAAGTACAACAAAACTGTGCAATTAGTTTTTGATTTTATCTACATTTAGTACTTCATACATGTGCCGGCATTTTGATGTGATGGGAATCTTCTTTTTACATAGTAAAATTTGGGGAGAAATTTGAGATCTAAACATGGCCTGATTGATACTATCGGCTTGCAGATTGCTACTCCTACAGGTTGGAGGACTCAACTCGCCATTAGGCTGTCCGCACCGCGCGCCTGGAAAGCCAACTGGACGGTAAATAAAGCAAACCACGCGCTGCACCGGGCAACGCTAAAGCATACGCTACAGTAGCGTTTGCTACAGTAACACGCCACCGGTAGAGTTTGTCTGTGCGCGCCTGTAAAACAGGAGGAACGGTAAAGAGAGAGAGGAGAGAGGAGGGAGGAGAGAGAAAGAGATAGAGGAGAGAGGATATAAAATGGTTGTTGATATAGAGTATGATATAGAGTAAATATGGGTGTGGGAGGAGTTGATATAGAGGTGAGAATCCTAGATGACTAGGACAGAATATTCCTTTAGAGATGTGTTTAGAGAGTGGTGCGGTGCGGATAGCCTTAGAGAAGCTCCAGCCTGGCTCCTGTTGTGGTGTATTTCCTCAGGCCTTGCTGCTACTGCTTAACCATTCCTGCCTACTAGGCTACTACTCATTTACACCCGCAGTCATCACACAAAGAAAGAAACCCAAGGTGACAGAGGAGAGCGATGGAGGCGGCGGCGGCGGGCATCGGCCAAGCGGTTCTGAACGGCGTGCTAAGCGGCGCCAAGGCCGCCATCACCGAGGACGCCGCACTGAGGCAGGCAGTGCAGCGTGATGTGGTTTTCCTGACGGACGAGCTGGCAGCGATGCGCTCCTACCTGAGGGACGCGGACGAGGAGCGGAACCGGCACAAGGTGACACGGAGCCGGGTGAGGCACGTCCGCGACCTTGCCTACGACGTCGACGACTGCCTCCGGGAGCACGCGGTTCACCTGGAGAAGCCTTCGGGGTGGCGCCTCGCTCGCACGGTGCTAGAGCGGCACCGTATCGCCGAGGAGATGAAGGGTCACAGAGCCAGGGCGGAGGACATGAACCACAGGAACTTGCGCTACCACCTTGCTGATGAAGACCTGCCCAGCGCCAACTCCGGCAAGCCTGCATCGATGTCGTCTGCTGCTGAGAATTCAAGAACTCTCGGCCGGAGCCGGACTGGCGTCCAGCAGCAAGTGGATCTGTTTCTTGAATCCGGGCGAATCGATCTCGTTCCGCTGATATGCAGAAACGACCTTGAGCTTCGGGTGATTGCAGTCTGGGGTGCAAGTGGTGATCCTAGGAAGACGTCTGTCGTCAGAAAGGCTTACGATGATCTGAAGAGAAAGGGTCCTGAGAGAGATGATGTCAACAGAGATGACGATGCTTTTGAATCCTGCGCCTGGATAAGGGTTGCACATCCTTTCAACCCATCTGAGTTCCTCCAGTGCATCGTGAGGCAATTCCACATGAATTCTCTTCAGCAAGAAGCAGGGAAGACAGAGCAAGCAACACTTGGGTCTCAGATTCTCAACAATATGAAGACGATGGATGAACATCGTCTGGTTGATGAGTTCAGTAAACATGTCAGTCAGAAGAGGTATCTGATTGTGCTTAATGAACTGTCTACTATTGAAGATTGGGATTCGATTAAACTCTGCTTCCCAAACAACAAGAAAGGGAGCCGGATCATAGTGTCGACAGACCAAGTTGAGGTTGCAAGTTTATGTGTAGGCCCAGAAAGGCTCGTAGTTGAGGAGCTCAAGCAATCATCAACTGATCAAGTCATCTGTGCTTTCTGCGAGAAGGTAATATCCAAAATCCGAACCTTCATTATTCATAGTACACTAAAATCAATTCAAAAGGCAGCATTTCTTACGTGTCAATCCGCAACACCTCTTCGAAAATGGTATTTTTCACACCTTCATACCTGAATAATATTTAGCCTGTGTTCGGTTTTGGGATAGGACTATAGGAGGGACATGACGGATCTATTCCAGTTTTTTTTAGACAAGGGTGGTTCCATCTCATACATTTGTTTGAGTGAACGAGGATGTCTCAGTTCTAGATTTTGTCGCGGGGCGACACACCGCCGCTGACAAAAGTCCCGCGTCAAGCAAGCCCCCCGGCCACAGCCGCAACTTGCCGGCGAGCGGTTGCGGTGGCCCGCAGTGGTGGTCAGCGGCCGGAACGGCCGGCAATGGCTCAGATCCGCGTTCTCTAAGGTCAGATCCGAGGGCTACCTACCAGGATCTATGTGCGTGGTGCATGTGCGGCGCAGTCCTCATCCGACTCCTCGGCCTTGTCATCAAGGCGGTTGTCCGGCAGCTCCTTGCACGTCGCGACAACCAGTGCCGGCGTCGGCACTAGTGGTGGCGGACTGGCGGTCGATCAATGGAGGGGAGCCGCAACAACCCGGATAGGTAGTCGTCGGGCGGCAGCCTTGAAGAGCGGAAGTGGTGGTAGTGGAGGCCAGAGCACTGGGGAGCCGGTGCGGTCGTGGTGAATGCCATAGCCGGAGCAGATATTGATCCTCGAGTCCATGCCAACGGAAGCTAGACTGTCTGGTTGACCACCCTAAGGTCTTGAGTTCGAACCTCCTCATAGACGAATTTCAGGCTTGAAGGTAAAAAAATCTCCCCGTCTGTCTCACGTCACAGTATAGATACGCGGTCGTCTCGTCTCATGGAGATGCGCTGCCGTTGTATATGGGTGGGGCCGGTGTTCGGTAATTTTCTCGATCGGCGTGAAAAGATCTTCTTAATGAAATACCCTATGGGACGTCGTCCCCCGCGGATCGAGTTTTATCCTTGAGTTCTTTCAACAGCGGCATGGTCAATCCGCCCAAGGATGAAACCGTCTGCATCCGCAAGCTGCTTGAGCGCTTCGAAGCCATCGGGGACGCCAGCATCTTCTACAGGTTTAAGAACCGCTGCTCTCACTCACGCCGCCGCCAACACCAGACGTAGGCCTCCTCCGCGGCCAACAGCTCTCTCACGGCTAGTGTCACCGTCGGCCTTCCTTCTGGTTCTCTACAATATCCCTTGGCCATGGGCGGGGCCGCTGCCAATATGAGCAGCAGGTGAGCTCATCCTCGTCGTAGGCAAGTTCAGCTTGTGGCGTCCTGCGTTTAGGGCTTGCTCTCCGAGCCGGTGACGATGATTGTAACACACCAGGCGCCACAGCAGCTCAGAATGTCACTAATATCCCTTCCCATATGCCAGAGCGTGAAAACTCGGCATCAAACACCCATCAACAATGTAAACGCGGAAGCAACAACGGATACTAAGTTATGATTGAAATAGGTTCCGACACAAACATTATTATTGTCCACAAATGGCCACCAAACTAGTTAATTCTAAGTCTACTACAACAAGACAGAAGTATCATTATTATCTCGAAATGTAGGTGACATAGTGAAGATGTGTCGCTACTCCCATCCCTTCAAGCAAGCATCCAAATCAAGCACCTAGAAAGATAAGAGATGTGAGAATAAATCTCAGCGAGCAAACTGCCTGAGCATGTCATTCAAACTATAGGTTCATTAGACATCGATTTAAATATAGCAGAATACATGTCATAAATAAATAAAGATTCATGATAAGAATATTTATCAATTAAAATTTCTATAAGTAAATAAAGGGCATTATATATAATAAATAAACCACCACCACCACAAATGAATAGAACAATACTCCTCATATAAATAAAAAACCCCTCATCTCCGCTTTATGGAAACATAAAACTTCAATTCCAATAATTCTCAAAAAGTGCAAATGTAATGCATATGCATGTCCATTGCCTTCATACACAACAAGGTATGAAGTTGCATCGTACCCCTCCTCGGGCAACATACGATGTTGTGCCGGTACGGTCGTGACCATAGGTCAACAACATAATCCACAAGGCATTCCGGAATAGTCATATAACTTTTCTCACCGACCTGGATCCAAAGCACTCCGGAATAGTTATAAGACTTTCTCACCGACCTAGCTCGATGCATATGCTCATGACGAGAATGCTCATGATGCAATGATATGATGCAACTCTGTCATATACAACCACAACCATAAAACATATCACTTACCTTCCGATGATAAACAAATTCTTACCACATATGTCATATACCTCCACAATAATAAAATATATCACTATAACTCATGATGATAAACAAATGACAAAAGATTCAACATGAAGATCATAAATAAGTTACTTTAAAGGGTAAGTGAATTCATAATTAGATATATTATCTTGATTTAGTTAATGTTATGACAATGTGTAGGTATATTAAATAACATGTCAAGCCGTAGCAAACCACTGTTACGTTTAATTTACTTGACTCAAAATGGCGATGCCATAACACGATCTAACAAAGACGCACCACCTGTTCAAACATCATCACCTTAGAAAATAAACTCATATAAACATTCACAAATGGCACATAAACCGCTTCTACGGCCTGAGCTAACGTTTCCCTCAAAACAGCGACCAAACAACCAACCAACAACAGCACCACTGCTTCACATTTTTACTGCAGACAAACCACTTGTTTAAAAAATATAAAACTTCTCAGAATATACAAAACAGCATTACCTACAACTTTTATGTTGTAACTTTTGGATTTAAAGGAACCTAAGATACCCAAAACAAGCCAACAATATAACTTAACTTTTCCGACAACAGAAAATTAGCAGCTGAATAAAACATGCATAATTGCAGATATATATATATATATATATATATATATATATATATATATATATATATATATATATATATATATATATATATATATATATATATATCCAAACTTTATGATCTTTGACATTCTGGAAAGACTATAAAATTATCTACAACTTTCATGTAGATATATCACAATATTATATGGACTCAAGATATCGTAAAACTGAATGCATCTAATACTATCCAGAATTCTGACGGCACCATAGCGCCATCAAACAATGATCATATCTCCTAAACCATAAGGGATATAAAGGTGATCTCTACAGCAAAAATAAATCTACTGAAGTCTAATATCATAATATAATTTTTCTAGGATTTTAGGCCACATAAAAGAAGCATTAAACAACATATAACCAACAACTGCATAATCTGAAAACACAGCAGGACTTAATTAAGAGATTAGAACCCTAACCCCATCAAATAATCGATCAAATTCGGTAAATGCTAACATGGATTCACTTCAAAAATAGTGGGGGCAAAGATAAATCTTACCCCAACAGCGAGAACGACAAAGGCATGCAACGGTTTCTCTCCCATTTCACCTTCTCCACCACGGCGATCCTCATCGCTAGACCTCGTGTCATCTTGATTTACTCCACCCAAAGCAACGCCATCAAGAACAGCGAAGGGAGGCACTAAATTGAGGGAAAGCCAAGAAGAGTAGAAGATGACCCACCGGTTTTGGAGGAGGAAGGCACACGCGTGAACAAGGATCAAGCCCTAACTCTCTCCCTCTCCTCTCCTCTCTTCTCCATCTTCTGGACTTCTCTTGTTTTTCTCCGATGCGTGACAGAGGCGGCGGCTCAATAGATGGAGGGAATTAGGTTTTGTGGGAAGAGAAGGGAAAAGTCACGGGACAAGGACCGTCGCTAGGTTTCTGTAGCGACGCTAAACCTCGTGGGTACTGTTCACGTGTACATTAAGGACTCCTATTTTTATCGTTGAATCTTGCAAAAACTATATCTTTGTGATCTGAAGTCCAAACAATGCGTATGAGTACTCAAACGGAATGTGTTTGATGAGCTTTACGCATCTATGGCCTCTGATCGTCCATACGAATTATTTAACTAAAAGTCAAATTTTGGTCAAACTTTAAAATATCCATCCGAGCTACGTATAAAAAAATATTTTTGCCACTCTTTAAAACTCATGTCATACATTTTACCATTTTACGCTTCTTGACATATAAAATGTATTTTGGGGTGTTACAATAACGTAAATGACATCATATCCCTCCCCGGAGGTGTCGTTGAAGATTTCGGTTCCTGCTATCGCGAAAGGCCTTCCGAGCTTGCTGCTATCCACTAGGCAAGTCTCGAGACGAAAGCCCTTCCAAGCCTGTTGCTACGGTTATCAATGGTGGTGTCTCTCAGCGTCACTTTCCTTCCTGAAGGCATCAATATACAAGCACATCTACATCCATGCGTGCTTAGGCGCATCCTTAAGCTCTCCTTGGTTGCTCTCCCACCATATCTTGTTATTGATCTGACTACCCTCCTACCCCTGGTTTTTGCACACACTCTTGCTGGTAGGTGCTCGCCCTCAATGGCTTGTTTTGTCGTCCTCTAGGTCACTTGAGTGTTTCGCCTCATCATATGGGTTGCGGAGACCTTGATCTCCTCCTTAATTTGGATCTCCTCATTCTCCTCCTGATGGTCCTCCCTCCTTTGAGGCTACTTACCCCAAAAGGGTGTTGGTGGGCTACTACTCATAGGCAATGCAAGTCATGATTGTCGCCTGTTTGTTCTGACTCCATGCCTTACAACTATCTGGTTGTCCTGTCGGATCCGACTCAATACCTAAAAGCTACTTGTGGATTAGAGTTCTTCGAAGTCTATCATTGGTGGTGGCCCAAGCCAAGAACGTAGTGCTTGCACTCGCTCTGGATAGTAGGCTGAGCCTGTAGCTGAACCATGATGATGTTTTGTTGGTGTTGTAATCCTCTTCTCTCCAACTTGTCGTGTACTTCTCTTACCTTCAAGGGTCGCTCTTATAATAGGTGCTTCACACCCTCTATTCTTGACCTCGCTGGTATCAGTGGAAATTATTCATGTGGGGACCATCGTCCCCCCGATGACCTTTCAAAAAAGAAGGAAGAATATAATCTCACCATCTTCCATCATCAGCTACACAATCATCAATGTGGTCTGGATCGGATGTCATCCTCTTCCACCTTCTTTCTCTCCCTTCCACACCTCCGGCCTCTATCCCCGCAACGTGCACTAGCACCTGTGGATCCGCCAAACCGCCCTCAGAACCTGCCCACCCTGTTCTGCTGCATTGCACGCCTACACACACACACACACACACACACACACACACACACACACACACACTTGCCATGACCATTTCTAATTATTCGGACATTGCATTTTCACTTGCCATGACCAAATGTCACCATTGTCATCAAACTTGATCACTTCTAATGTTGACATATTGAACCCAAAACAATAAATTAACTTATGCCTTTGATAATTAACAACCCTAATACCACCTGTGATAACATAGGCGCAGTGGAATACTCAAATTAGCAAAGTAATTTCAATGGTTAAGCAGATAGTACTCAACACAAATAAAAACAGGAAAGATAACTTCAATGGTTAAGCATAACCACCAACAAAAGCCTGCAACCTTTCCTATCATTATTCCTGATCTTCATTATGCCCTTGCATAAGGGCCTCCTCTGAGAGCTACGTAGGAGACACTCCGCACTTCTCAGCCCACTCGTGGAGGACACCAAGCGGGATTGGGTCGGCAGCTTCACTTGCATTCTTGGGTGGGTTGTCGAGGTCGATGATAGGCATCACCTTCCTCCTTCTCTTGGACGTTGGTTCCTTGATCTTGACAACTTGTACGCCATCAACTGCATCCGGGTTTAGGCGCGTGCTCCTTCGAACCCATGTATCCACTAATGGAGTTTTTGAACTAGGCTTACGAGAAATAGCAGTTGGGATGGATAGAGGCCCAACAATGGCCTGACGCTGAACAGCAAAAACTGCAATTGGGGAAGCAAGAGGCCCATCATCGGCCTGACTCTGAACAATAGCAGACGTCTCCCCCAACAGAAACACCCAAAGCCTGATGAGGATGGAGCCCACGACCGGTTGAACCGGGACGATGGCTCTCTGAATGTCTTCTTTCCATTCAACAATAGGCGGCTTCAATATGTCCACATTACCCCCTAAATTTACATTTGGTTCCATTTACTCCCTCCAACTATTTCAGTTGGTCTAGCTTACCCCTTAACATGATTTGTTTATTTTTGTTTTTCCACGTATTAGTTGAGTCTTAGTATCAACTTTTTGTGATATGATAGAGAACATCATAAGTTATGTTAGAAAAATATATCTTAACCTTTTGCCACTATTTTGATAGCTTAGGAAATTTAATAATAAATTATCACTAGAGATACAATATCGTATAAAATATAATGATGAAAAATTCATAGTGCATTTTTGTAACACAAAATACAAAGTCCTCTATCACCTCACAAAATTTGAAACTAAAATATAATTTGTACATAGAGAAACAAAAAAAATTAAGGTGTTAGTTGGACCAATTTAAATAGTTGAAGAGAATAAATTGAATCAAATATTAGTTTGGGGTTATTTGGACATAGGCTAAACTTGGAGAAAGTAATATGGACTTTTTTCTTTTAAAAAAATCATATACCAACTCTAAACTGCCGGCGCTTGTGCTTAGCGCCTCAGGGCATGTTTGGAGAGCTGCATGAAGGCAGCCAGGCTGACCCCGTGCAAGGCCCCTTGTTTGGTGGCATGCATGTATCATATAACGGAATTGTATATGGTGTGTTTTTAAACTAAGTAAATTGTGAATTAGAAACAAATATTTGTAGCAATTAATTATATTGACATTTATGTATAAAATATTTCAAAGCCTTTATTTCTTTTAAATTAGGAAACTAGTGGTACGCACATTAATCCACATTGTGGTTAAATAAACAATTAACAAATTCATAAAACATGTGAGAACATCTAATTCAAAATTTGTACATGGGAACATGTTTAAACTAACCAAATTATAAATAATAATTATGAACACATTTGTTAACACTAATCAAATTAGTGTTTATATTTATTTATGAAAGGTCTATGTTCACTTACGTTTGCTTTTAATTGGAAAGCTATTAAATAAATACTAATCAAATTATATTTAAATCAATAAATTTATAACTGGGTGACATGACAAACGATGGCACTACTACGTAAAGTGCAACATTACGAAACTAATGCAACAAGAACTACTCGAATTGGAGTTAAAACGATTAAACGGCGGGCATAATACGATTGATGGCAAACTTGTAATTAAGATCATCTTCTACCTTCACCCATCTTCTTCATCTTCACGTACGCAGGCATGGTTGGGGCTGCTGCTGCATCGTGCAGGAGGAAGGGGCAGGGGCTCGGCCGGGGCTGCTGGACGGCGCAGCGCACGGCGCGGCACGGGCCCATGCGCGGGGTCGCGTCAGACCATGCCCGTGGAGGTGCCGGCGGCACCCGCCTGTGCAGCACGCATGGCCGCAGGCGCAGCCTGAGCAGCGCAGGGGCGCGAGGCAGGGGGCTTCAGCCCGGGTGGCGGCTGTGTGGGGCGCGCCGGTGAGGACCAGGGGTGGCGGCTCCAGGCCCTAGTCGAGGAGGGGTGCGGCCATGGCCAGAGATGGCCTGAAACAAAGAAATCCACGGTGAAGCTCGACGAAAAAGCGGAAGAAGAGGTTGGGAAATGATTAAATGGGCACGAATTCGCGAAAAGGGTGGTACGACGGCGTAGAAGAGATCAAGACGAACCTTCTGCGGGTGCAGGAATTCGCCGGAACGTGACGAACTGACAAAAAAGCTCACCGAAGAGTTCATCGGAACCCTAGCTGTGGCGAACTTCGGTAAGAGATAGAGGGAGCTACCAGTGGTGGCTCGTGAAAGCAGTCGTACTTCTAGAATCAACGCGTCGAGGGCTACGCCGGCATATATATAGTTGTAGGGTTTGGGGAAAAACAAGAAAAACAAGAAAAACAAGATATTTATTATTTTCGGAATTAAATAATTTTGTGAATAGAATAATTTCAGAAAGATCTAGAATTGATGTTTAAGTCATGAAAAATACTCCGAAAGCTCCAAAAAGTTAGGGGAATTCTCTGAGACATTTTTGGAACATGAGGAACTCAAATAAAAGTATTTAGACCTCATGAAAAGATATATTAGAGAATCCAAAAATTAGATTATGTTCCCATGAAAGTGAGGAAA
The DNA here is from genome assembly GCA_022457205.1 of Saccharum spontaneum. NCBI lineage: Eukaryota > Viridiplantae > Streptophyta > Magnoliopsida > Poales > Poaceae > Saccharum > Saccharum spontaneum. The sequence goes on from CM039604.1 coordinate 49,784,083, forward strand.
AAGGTCCAGAGTAAGCCGGAAAAATTCCTGAAAAGCTTTAATGGATAGATTGATGGATGATGAACTTAAAGGAATGATGTGGAGGAGGAGAAAAGGGTCTTGGAATACTCCAAACAAAAAGATTAAGATCGAGAAAGTAGGAATTTGATTACAGAGAAAGACAAACAAACCGGAGAAAGATAAACAACTTACTAAATGCGCTTTCAAACTTTTCGCCAATACAACACATAGTCAAACAACAAGCAAACATCACATCAACTGAGCCCATCTAATTGTTTTTAGAAAAAAACACATTTTCTACGTCTAAACTTGTGGAAACTTAAACTAATGTTGGAAAATTTTATATCAATATTGAAATCATTTATTTTACTTAATGTTTTCTATGCACAACCCAAAATTAGAAATTTTGGCATGTGACACTGAATAATTTATTTCTTGCAACACATGTAAGTGTTGTAATAGACCAAATCTATATGTTACAACAAACCATAGAGGCCGTTCACCCATGGTTTTTACAAACACATATAAGCGTTGTCATAACTCATCATTATGCGTTGCAACTTTGCAACTGTTATTAGTATAGTTTACCAACGCATAAATAAGTGTTGCAACAGATCCTTGCAATGCCACTTTAGGCAACGCATATTAGATGCGTTGGTATAGACCTTACCAACGTATATATAGACTTTTAGCAATGCATATTTGCGTTGCAAAAGGGGGTGTCATTTTATAGTGCTAGGGCCATGATTGCCATCGAACTCTATTGTGCACATCCATTCACTACCATCAGCAAAAGATACAAGTTGTCGTTGATAAGTGAATGGATGGCCACACATAGGGTTCTATGGTAGTAATGAAAAACATGAAGAACCAATTAAACAAGGTAGCCTTATAGATTTCCCACAGCTACCACCAATCAAAAGAAACAAAACCAACATGTCATAAGTAAGAGACATAAGCTTTGGTCTGCAACAGCATCATCATCATTCATCTATGCTACTACCATTGTATGGCAGAGTTTCATGGCCAAAACAGGGCAAGAGCTACCACCAATCAAAAGAAACTACATGGAGGAACATAGCAACCTGCTCCTCAACTGTGCACCCAGCCTTTTCTGGTACAAGCCCCCTATTTCTAAATAGGTTACACAAAGCATAAAAAGGAGCTCTGGTTATCCTTAACATGGACAGACACTCTACATCTATGGAGTTATAAATGGCTTACAGGGTCTACTTCCTATGCTGCTCAGTATGACTCCTAAAATGATACAGCAGTGGGTCTGGTTTAGGCCTAGACCTCCTAAGCCTAGTGACAATATAATAAACATAACAACTACCAAGGCAGCATCTTGATTGGCCATCAACTCACGGTTTAGGGATGGATCCATCTACATGCATGAACATTCAAGACAAACACAGTTCAATTGACCTGGCTAGCCTCAACATGGATGTGTAATCATTCAACAACAAAAGTAGGCATGGCTGCATGATAGAACATGCCTCCCAGTGCAATGGACATCATCATTGACCATAATAACAGGGAAACAAACAGCATGAAACCATAATGAAGTAAGAACAGTAACAATAGTTCAAGGCAAACCCTAAATCTAACATCGCATAACAAAGCAACCGGCACCAAAAGCTTAGTTAAGCCGCAAAGACAAAACCTTGTACAAGTACAACGAAACCCGTCCAAATCAAAGAGTAGGTCCATTGGGGGTGGATTTCACCTCAGGGTGGTCGACGGAGCAAACGTGAAGCGAACAACGGAGAAGAAGAAGATGAGGCGACGAAGAAGAAGCAGATCCCGACGGAGAGGAAGCAGATCTGGTACACAGCACCACCACACGCACCACCGGAACCGAGGAAGACGAAGGAAGAAGATGACCGCCTCCCGGAGTCCTAGCTAGGAACAAGGTGCGGCTCCTCATCCGACAAGATCCGAGCCGGGGGAACAGAGAGGAAGCTCGCCGGGGAAGAACGCTGCCTCGCCGAACACCACACCTCAACACACCGCCGGTCTCTCATGGGATTTGGTGGAGAAGCAATGGAGACGAAGGAGGGGAGCTCGCCGAGGGAGGGGCGCTTATAAAAGTGGTGGATTTCACTGGTAGCAGAAGTGCGCGTGGAGGTTTCACACTTCCCGCGTGAGCCCGCCGCCGCCACGAATCGCCCCGAAATCGCCCGAGAGGAGCCGCGCGGGGCCATGCCCTAGAAAAATGAAGGGGGGGAGAGCGTTTCCCCGGAGCCAGGCTAAGGGGACCGAAATGCATCCGGGGAGCTGGACTGGGAGACGGCCCATGGACATCAAACACGCGCACTGCAGCTGGTGGCACAGCCAGGCCGACGGGCCAACGCTCCAAACGCGCTCAAAACGACGCCCTAGGTGAGTGGTCTAGGCGGTGGCCGGTGGACTCTTATCCATTTCAATTTTCGGCTCCTGTTGAAACTACTCAAAGATTTCGTTATGTGGGTAGACGATTTCACCTAATTGTTCTTCGAGAAAATGATTTTGTAAAATCGTTCTACGAGTAGACGATTTCTCCTGACGTGTCGGCTTAATCAGCTAATCAGTTGACGGGTAGACAATTTCCCAAAATCCTTTTACGGCTGTACAAGAATTACTAGGTAGCGTGCTCGTGCGTTGCTACGGGACAGCTAAACTTTTGTACTAAAAATATACGGATCGCACAATAAGATAACAATACTGTGAAATTAAAGACCGACGTTAAAGTGACATTAATCTAAAAAGCAATGTTCGTAAAATTAACACAGTCACGAAGCGCGGCGTCGCAGGCTCACAAACTCTACTGTATAGACCTTTCCGTGATGCGGCTAAAATAATATTTTATATCGGCGGGAAGAAATCATCATTGCAGCAAACACTATAATTACGACGAGCGGGAGGCGGGGATCGCAAACGATTCTCGCACCATTCGTTGTGTTAGTTTTGATGGGGAGGGACCGGCTGGTGGAGGGCGCCGCCGGTGGCGGCGGCCAGGGAGCGGGGTGTGAACGGGGAGGAGAGAGCAACCACAACACACTTGCACCAAAAAAGTGTCCATCTTTTATTCTTTTTAGTTGTATAGGAGAAAAGTAATCCCATGTTTGGTCTTACGGTGAGTACTGATAGGTTCAATGGGCCAACCGAGATAAAATAAACTTGTTTTAGTGAAACTACATATTAAAGGAACCATCTAACAAATACAAAGGTCATAGTCACATGGGAACTTACCAAAGCATTGTGCATATTTCCAGGAGATGCGGAGATGAAAATATGACTATGCATGCTGATATAATAGTCAAGAGCTGCTAGAACTGAAGCCTTCCATTCAATATTATGCAGTTTGTCTTCAGGGCTCCTCTTGTCCTCCATCTTTTGGAGACTTCAAAGGAAAAAAAACTGCAAAACTGAATTTGTTGGACAGGAAACAGTGGTAGGCAAAGACCTCAAACCCCAAAGTTGCAAAACTGAATTTGAATTTGTTGGACAGGAAACAGTGGTAGGCGAAGACCTCGAACAATAAAGTTGCAAAACTGAATTTGACGGGCAAAGAACAAGACTGGACATCACCTAATGATGAGTGGGTAGACAGTGGTGGTCTGCCTGGACTTGAAGAATTTGCCCAAAAATCTCCGAAATTTATAGACAAGCACGGATTAAATATGTTCAAGAAGCAGGCCAAACAATTGATTGCTCCAACGAAATCATGCACAAGCACCAGCTTGATTTATCTCTAATCTAAGCAGGAAAGCAATCCCGGTTCTGGGAGGATGGCCTTGCCGGCGTACGCTGCTGGCTCGCCACGTCGCAGGATGGCAAACATAAGTTGTTTCTATCAAATCTGAAGTACAGAGCTAATTATTCTTTGTCAAAGCTGTTTCATAAGTTCAGTGCTTTGCTAATACGACAAGACATTGCATGAAACTTTTTTTTGGCAATAGCCCCAAATGAGCACTATGTTGCTATTTTCACGGCAAAAAGTGGCATTCAGAGAGTACATGTACTTTCAAGGTCTCACCTCTGATTAAAAAAATCCAGCCTTCATTGCTCATACATTCTAGAGTTGCATATGACAAATTACCAGTTCTACAAGGCTGGAAAACATGTGTAGGCTCTCCGGGTGGTGAGAGAAGAAATCTACTCTTCTGTCTCCAGTTCTCCTGCAAATTAGTCTTTGGGTTTGGCTTTAAAGCATGGACCAGATCTCATCCCATCTCAGATGAAAAACATAGGCTCTATGTTGTTACCCACAAGATCAAAGTTACCCTGAAAAAGGCATGAAGAAAATCAGAAGGCAGTATCCCATGTCTCTTGGATATAAAAATGTCAATATAAGGCATTTGAGAAGAAAAAGGGGTTAATATAGTCCCATGAGATTTAGGAAACAAAAATTACAGTACAGTCAACTACATTGGAAGGGAATCCACATACTTGCCACAAGAAAATTACAACAGAGGATATAAGGGTTAAAGGTGACCAGAATGCTAAATAACAAAATCAAATTGCCAATACAAGTTTAGCACAATTTTGCAGAAAAAATCATTACCAGACAAGGGCTGACATAAGGCAAAAGTTTAACTTATAGGTAGTGCATTGTTAGTATATTAAAATAAAAAAACTATACATCACAGTAAAAATCAAGTAATATCAGTAAAATTAGTAAATTACTTGAGAATTAAAATTTTAGTACACTTGGATGTCACCGCAAACCGTCACGGGGCTGTTCACCCGGCTGAACGTTCGACTCTTCGATGAGGATCTCCTCTACCTGGACAACCAGTAAAGCAGACCGTAGTTACACACAGACACCACCAGCAGACAAAGTAATGGCAACCCTTTTCCCCCATCTACCTTCACCCACCAAGAACCCTAGCAGCACAGCCTGCAGCTGCAGCACACCGAACAGGCGTGTTACACCTAACTTGAAGAGTTATTGATGGTGCCAAGAGTTTTGGCCACAAACCCATCAAAGAAAAGGGGTAAAGATATCAGGTTGTTTATTGCTCAATTATTTATTTTATCATCACACCTATAAAGTTTGTGCCACGCTTGAGAATGAAAATTTAAGTCATCATATTAATTGGCATTCAGGTAGCAACACTCAGTGCACAGTTCATAAAAATATAAATCTAAAATTGATATATAGCCAAGTAATTGCAGTCCGACTCAATTCGTCTAAAAATTAAGGGGATCACAGCTGTTGAAAATTACCTGCAACTTCCTTGAATTTTTTTAACCACTATCAGTGGCAAATTTGTTCACATCCCATAGAACATGATAATGAGAGGTACTGCTTGTTCCTGACAAAGACTCTGAATCATGAGTCAGACAATTCCATCATATAGTGTATTAAACATAAATACAATTAGGTAGGAACACCATTAAAAAATCCCACTAACTTTGCCACCTGCAGTGCTCAAACATTCCAGATAAATGTTTGCAACTTTATGATAACAGCACAAGACGACCATCATTTGCAACTCTATGACAACAGCACAAGATACTATTCCTTCAAAATAAGAGGTGTACGTAGCAACTATAAGTTTAGATGGATGATCTGAATTTTGGTTCAAACATGGACCAGTAAACCCACTTACAGACAAATGGCACGAGAGTGACATTTCACATTCAAGGAACTACGAGCTACTATACTGAACTAATTAAAGTTCCGAACAATGATGCAGCCAAGTTGATGATGACTGAAACCTCCATGCTCCTGTTATACATACGTGCGCATGGCAATGATAGAGGTTGCTTGCAGTTGAACTGATGAAAACCAGATCCATTTTGCCAGTCACTTGCAGATAGACTCAAACTGACGAGCTGCTACTCTTATTTCATAATTGAGTGATTAAATAGTTATTGCTAATCCCAGCTATGAGGGAAATTGAAGAGTATTTCCAAAACTGCACCATAATTAGTTTTTACGAAACAAAATTATTTTATGTCATCAAGCACCCCACCATCATCAATATAACTTTTTAGATAATGGAAACACAGTCACGGATAGCTAACATTTTGTACTTTATCTTTCAAGGTCATATTGTACTACACAATAACTGTCACCCTAATATACCTGCAGAATCAATTCTACTGCAACAAAGTCTGGTTGAACCATGGTATTTGTGACTTCTAGTTTAAAGGGACTGTACCTTCTTCTTGGCAACTATTAATCAAAAGGAAAGATAAGGTGTTATCTGAGAAATACTGTCAACATATTGATTGCAAATCTCAGAACAAAAAGTGAGACAGATTACAACTGTCCACAGCAACTTTGTTCTATCAACACAGCACATCTGTGGAGACATACCTAGTTAACTACTATTTCCAGTTTCACATTTTGTTCATGCATTGCCCAAGTGAAACAGCAACAGAGTACTTGTCTAATCATACCACAATTTCATTCAAAATAGTTGAAGAAAAAATGCTTCTCTTACCATCGGGGTCCTCTGGGAGGCGCCTTTTGTCCCTGAGACATTCCATGAATCACCGGTGGCTAACTATGTGCGTCCCCAGCTTCCTCACGATGTTGTACTTCTTCCCCTTGATCCTCCAGCACACCAGGCCACCACCTTTGACTCTGAGCAACAGAATAATAATAATTGCATCCATACTAACTACATATTGCAGAATAATAATAATTGTTCTGACAACTGAAAACCAGTATATGCCTTGTCAGCAACATAATTTAGTTCTTCTTTGTCAGCAACTGATGCATAGGATAAAAAGAATACCTAGACAATTTCACAAGCAGTACATGAGGCAAACATGCAGGACAATTTCACAAACCCATAATATCATTTTCAACAGGCCTGGAGGCATCTGGGAGGAAGAACGGACCATCTCCCCCCTTCACTGGGCACGAGGCACTATTCAGAGTTTGAGATTTCAGAGGTCTTTGCATTGCTCCCTCGGTAATCCACCATTACACTTCAAGACCTCCATATGATCAATCCGCCTGTGCACTGCTGATCAATACACTATAAAGGCAAATACAACAAAATTTCAAGTACAGTAATATAATGTGACTGCTGGTGGAGAGAATTTAAATTAGCTATTTTTAATGCTCTTCTAAAACAGCAACAAAGATGGTCAAATGACCCAAGGATCATCTATATATCCTAGTACTGACATTGAAAACACTTGCAAGTAGTGAGCACCTGGCAAGAAAATAGAGTATATCCAGCCATCTTAATTTTTCATTGCTCAATGGATTCCTCCACGTGAAACTGGCAAGGGAAACATGGTTCAACCACTTCATCAGGGACACAAAAAAAAACAGAAGCAATTGATGTCAACATTCACATACCAGCAAAGGTATAACCTGATCAATATCAAGTATGAAACTAATGTCAATAATCACAAACCAGACCAGCCAGATTAAGCCTCAAGTATACACCTAATATTCTCTTGTACCCCAAGTATACACCTAAAAGTTGCAGAAAAGTGCACAACAAATAACAAGTGAACTTTATTAGTGCTGGCATGATAGGTATTTTTTCACACAATAAAGGTACTCTAATTTATACTACTATTGCTTGTGGCAAAAAATAACAAGTGAACTTGATTAGTAACCTGACATTAGAGGCAGAGCTTGACCAGATCCGGCCGGCCCCCGAGCGCCTGGCTGGAGGAGAGGGAGGAGGGGACCTGGTAGCCACCGGATCCGGACTTCGGCCCGCCGGATCTTCACCGCGCGTAGCTAGGGTGGGGGAGGAGGGCCGTCGTGGTCGCTGCTGTCGAAGGAGATCCCTGCCCGCGCGCACACCTAGCCAGATCTGCCTGCGTCGAGGCCGGATCCGGCCTCCCCATGCGCCGCCGACGCTGGATCCGCCTGCGCCGGCCGGATCTAGTGGAGGCGGTGGAGGAGCGCCGCCGCGCAGGGAGAGGGAGGAGGGAGAGCCACCCCAGCGCCGCCGTCGACGGGGAGGGAGGGGGGAGCTCGCGCCGCCAGTGCCGGTCCATGCCCCACACGCTGCCGCCGGTGGGGGTTGGCCCCCGCGCCATCAAGAGAAGGAGAGGGAAGCTCGAGTGGAGAGGAGGGGAGGCTCCCGAGCCGGCCCGCTGCACCGTCGACGGGGAAGGAAGGGAGGGGCCAGTTGCATATGGGAGAGGTAGGGGCGGCCGGTGCACTGAGGGAGAGAGGGAGATGGCGAAAATCACGTTCCAAAGGAAGCGGGGGTGCGACGGGCGAGGGTCGCAGGGCGGGCAGGCAGGCAGACGGACAAAATCAATTGTCGCACCAAAAGAATTGTCCACGCTTTGTTCTTTTTAGTTGTAGGAGATATATATATATTTCGTTCTCTCAGCGGCCAACATTGTATTATTTTCGCTTTTATTTTTGTAATTGACATAAAAATGTATTAGAAATAATTAAAAAATCCCTAATGGTACTAACAGAGAGCATGCATTTTGCTTTTTTTCTGAAAGATGTAGCTGCGGATCAATATCACAAGGTACCGTATATTTTGTAAACTTTAACCGTCATCAAGATTTTCTCATGACGGTGCTGCCAGGGATTTTTCTCATGATTCCCACAAGTTTTCTCATCTACTGTATTTCGGTGATCGTAGATTCATGAAAGAGGCAACAGATAATGCGAGCGCCGATTTCCTTTCAGGCCTCGGCCTCTAAGGTTATCTGTGGACTCTGGTATTATTTTCTTTACAGAGGGTGTGTTTAGTTCCCAAAAGATTCGTCTCGCGATTTCACGGTGAACTGTGCAATTAGTTTTTTGTTTCGTTTATATTTAATGCTCTATGCATGTGCCGCAAGATTCGATGTGATGTTTTAGAGTAAAATATTTTGGGAACTAAACACACCCAGAAGATGATTATCTGTGGTACTGAAACATCCAGGTCCTCTGAGATAAGGATGGATTCATCTTGGCCTTGTTTAGATTGTGAGAAGTTAGAATTTTTCTAACTGTAGCACTTTCGTTTGTATTTGACAATTAGTGTCTAATCATAGACTAACTAGGCTCAAAAGATTCGTCTCGTGATTTATAACTAAACTGTACAATTAGTTATTTTTTTATCTATATTTAATGCTTCATGCATGCGTGCAAAGATTGATGTGATGAAGAGAGTGAAAAAATTTGAACTTTTTGGCTCAATCTAAACAAGGCCTTGAATGATTCTTCCCAGATAAGAAACAATCTGTCACCTCATAGTTCTCCATGCATTTATTTGCTTATCTATTGAAAATCGTGAGGTTACAATTCTGCACCTTCCTTGCAGGTCCATGCGCGACAGGCCGGGACAAAATGAGGCCACGACGACTGAGGGTGACAAAGTGAAAGCATGGACATATGGCCCCTTCAATACCGACGAAGAAAATGTAAGGCTAATGACAGAAGTCCTGTTGTTTCTTCTGCAGCATTTAGGACAAGAATGTGACACAACAAAGCAACTGGCATGACCTTCCTTACCTGCTTATCCTCACCATATACGAGTGGATGTCCTCATTTCTGCTGCTTGCTACTCCCTCCGTCCGGTTGATTGTGCAATTATGGGAAACGTGCCATTCAAACTGTGTCAACTTTGACCAAATTTATAGCAAAAAGTATTAACATTTATATTTCGAAATAAATTTATTATGAAAATATATCTCATAACCAATCTAACGGTACTTATTTTGTCTCATAAGAGTTAGTATTTTTTTTATATAATTTTAATCAAAATTTGCGATGACTGATTTCTCGGGATACGAGAATTGCACGTTCATTGAGACGGAGGGAGTACCATGCAGTGTATCGGATCCACTTCCGCCTGAAGAAGGTAAACAAGGGCATACTTTGGTGAGGAATGGGGGCAAAGAGATTGGATAAGTCCAAAGTCCAAATCCGCCATATATAGTGGACTGTTGTGTCCTTACAACTCGGTTGGGTCAGGGACGATATATCCTGCAGGAACAACGATGTTCAGGCCATTAAAATTTCAAAATCCATAGCGGATTTCAAAATTGGAGACAACTTTTTTTTCAATCTCTATTTTTTCATGGCCTATGTGAAGCAAGTCACAGGTTTGTTTCATCCTGAATAATATTCCAAGGATAAGAAATGATCTAGCACCTCCACACATTTGTTTGCGTATCCAGTGAATGAAGCTATTCACGCGGTTGGGGCTGACGTCTTCGACGACCACCTGGGGCCGCTGCCCTCCTTGGATAGCGTGGCGCCGGCGGTTCCTACCTTGCCGCCCTCCGTGCAGAAGCAGTTGGAGGCGAAGATCTGTCTTCCGTTGCCTACGCCGCTCATCCGAGCAGGCCCTAGGCTTAGGTGTTCGCGGACGTCGGTGTCCGTCCATTCCCTCAGGCGAAGCACGCGTATCGCGGCCAAGCCACGAGCGGCTAATGCAACTGTGCAGGTGCAGAAGGTCCTTCTCAAGAAGTTGGGTGTCGAGGTCCAGGAAGATGAGCCTGATCCAGACATTGAGGAGAAGCTCAAGGTCGTGTTTCGAGGCGACATGTCGGAGAACAAGCAGCGGTGCTTGCAGATCTTCCTCAACGGCCGGTTTGACGTCACGGCCTTGGATATGAATCTGGACGGCCTGGAGGCCGAGTGGGCCTTATTAGGAGTTCAGGACTCCTTCTGGTAGCATTAGCTTCAATCATGTAATCGTTCATGTTTGGGTTGTTGGGTGTAGGTTTGGTAACCAGGGTGTTACTAGACTTGCAATGTTGTAACAAAACTCTTTCTGCTTAATAAAAAACGCGCCAAGGCGTGGTCTCAAAAAAAATAATGTGAAAGCATGGCCATGGCCTCTTCAATACAGACAAAAAAAAATGCAAGGCTAAGAACTGGAGACCTGTGGTTCCTTCTCCACCACTATAACTTGAACAAGAACAGGAACACATGGTGGTCCGTGCTTTATGGGCTTATCCTCATCCATAAAGATTTCTCAAGCATTCGACTCATAGTTGTAGCTCAACTCCCTGCCAATTGAGTGGAGATCCTGTTTATTGTGTAAATTAATCCCTCAGCTCTGCTGGTTGCTACTATATATAAGGTGTCCCAGTTCCATTCCACTCCAAGAAAGTAAACAAGTGTATACATATAGCAAAGAAGCATGGAGACGACGACACTAAGTGTGGGCAAGTCCGTACTTGACGGTGCACTTGGCTACGCCAAATCTGCTGTAGCGGAGGAGGTGGCATTGCAGCTCGGCATCCAACGCGATCATGCTTTCATCAGAGATGAGCTCGAGATGATGCAATCTTTCTTGATGGCTGCACATGAAGAGAAAGACGATGTGCTTATGACTTGGATAAATCAAGTTCGTGATGTGGCCTATGATTCAGAGGACTGCCTCCAAGAGTTCTCTATCCATCTCCAGAAGCCAACGGGGTGGCGTTTCCCTAGCACTCTACGCAAGAGGCACAGCATCGCCAAGCAGATGAAGGAGCTGAGAGCCAGAGTGGAGGACGTGAGCCAACGGAACCTACGCTACCAGCTTATCAGGACTGCTGGCTCCAAGCCTGCAACAAATGGTAAGCAGTCTAGCATTACAGCTTCAACAATGTTCGGCATTGATGAAGCACGGCATAGGGCAAAGCATGGAAAATTAAGAGTGGATCTTGTCCACCTGATCAACATGGAAGATAAGGACCTTAGAGTGATTGCAGTGTGGGGAACTAGTAGTGATCTTGGGTTGACATCCATAGTTCATACAGCCTACGAGAATCCAGATATCAAAAAGAAGTTTTCATGCCAAGCATGGGTAAGGATCTTGCCTCAGTTCAATCCGAATGACTTCATCCAAAGCATAGTGAAGCAGTTTCGATCAGCCATGGGGGTTCATATTCTGTTGGAGACCGAGAAGACAGGGCAACAGTTGGCTGAGGAGTTCACTGGATACATAAACAAGAATAGTTACCTCATTGTGCTTAATGGTGTTTTCACCTTTGAAGAGTGGAATCTGATTAGAACATGTTTCCCAAACAATAACAAAGGGAGCCGAATCATAGTTTGCTGCCCACATGTTGAAGTTGCAAGCTTGTGTGCAGGGCAAGAAAGCCAAGTATTGGAGCTGAAGCAGTTGTCTACTGACCAGACTATTTATGCTTTCTATGAGAAGGTACTGCTCTTCCTTCAAAATCATCTAACTAGTGCTACCTCTTGTTTTTTTTTTTGAGGAAAAACCTCTTGTTATTTTTCTTGATTAATATCTCAGATAGTTATGAGGATCCAGGTTGTTGTATCTAATATTTGGTATACCACATCATTTGTTGTAACATTAAAGGATGTATAATTTTTCATTAGTAGGAAAGGTAAAGAAAAGATATATTGCCTTGCAACAATCTTGTGCATTATAGTTCTCATCTAAATAACTCATTGTTAATTGGGCTGGAAGCTAGCCTCCTATATGTTACTATGTCATTCTTACTTCATTAATCAAAATTTGTTTCTTTAAATCACCCGTGAAATAAATGGTGTCTGTGATAAATTTTATGCTAGAGGCTTTCACTGGTAAATGTTTAAAGATTAAAGGTTAGACATTGACAGATTTAAAATTGTGACTACTATAGTTTACTTGTGTGCAGGATTGTCAAGATCGAATAAAATTACTAGTGCCAGTGTTTAGCTCAGATGAAGCCAGAAGGAATACCACTGAGATACAAGAAAATAATTCTAGAGGTGGCGATGAGAACAAGTTATTCACAAAGAGCCTTACTCGCATCAAAACTATGGTGAGCGCTTTCGAGGAATCACAACTTATCGGTCGAGAGAAAGAAAAGGCTGACATCATCAAACTCATTTCAAATCCATCTAGTCAAGAACTCTCAGTAATCTCGGTGTGGGGAATGGGTGGTATTGGGAAAACTAGTCTAGTCAAAGATGTCTACGAAAGCCAAATGCTCATTGGAATATTTGAGAAGCGTGCTTGTGTCACGGTGACACGTCCTTTCATCCACAAGGAGTTCCTTAAGAACTTAATTATGCAATTAAGTGAAGAATCTTTTGAAAAAAAGGGAGGCCTGATAGATTTTGGTCATGGCACAAGAAACATCTTAGCAACGATGGGAGTTCAAGAATTAATTAAAGAGTTAGCTAGGCTTCTTGATGGGAAGAAGTGTTTGATTTTTCTTGATGATTTTTCATCTACAACAGAATGGGACAATATAATTGGAAGCTTTCGAGATTTGGATAGTTCGTGCAAGATTGTAGTCACTACAAGGGAAGAGAGTATCGCAAAACATTGTTCAGAGAAACAAGAAAACATATACAAACTCAATGTTCTCGAATACAAGGATGCACTTGACCTCTTAACAAGAAAGGTACTGTTTACAATATTACATATGCTGCGTTTGTCTTGGACTTTTGTTACAATATAAAGGCAACACTACTTAAGTGAAGTTTCATGATTGGATAGATAGAGTAATCTTAGAATAGGAATGCAGTGTACAATAACCATCTTCAATGACTAATTTTCATAAGACTAATAACTATATCATTGTCATTCATATAAAATTAGTAAACTACATAAATCATCCATGTGTATTTAAATTTCAAAAAACTTATTAAACACTACCAATTTTAGGTATTCAAGAAAACAATAAGTATGGAGAAGCAACATCCTGAATTGATTGAAGAAGCACAACAGATCTTGAAGAAGTGCAATGGACTTGCCCTTGCAATAGTCACCATCGGTGGCTTCTTGGCAAACCAACCAAAGGTAGCAGCAGAGTGGAGGAAATTGAATGAGCATATTAGTGCTGAACTGGAAATGAACCCAGAGCTTGAGGCTATCAAAACAATTCTTGGTAGAAGCTATGATGGTCTACCCTATCATCTCAAGTCTTGTTTCTTGTATTTGTCTATCTTTCCCGAAGACCAGATGGTTAGCAGGAGACGTTTGACACGACGTTGGACTGCAGAAGGTTACTCAAGGGATATTCGTGAAAAATCTGCAGAAGAAATAGCCGATACTTATTTCATACAATTAATAGACAGAAGCATGATCCTTCCCTCTCAACAATCAGCTCGAAGTAGAAAAGGAATTGATTCTTGCCAAGTCCATGATCTCATGCGTGAAATCAGCATCTCAAAGTCAATGGAGGAAGGTCTTGTATTTAGACTAGAGGAAGGTTGCAACTCAAACACGTGGGGCACAGTTCGCCACCTTTCCATATACAGCAATTGGAGGGGAGATAAGGACGAGTTTGAGAGCTTAGTGGATCTATCCCATTTGCGGTCACTAACGGTATTTGGGAAGTGGAGGCCATTTTTCATTTCTGATAAGATGAGGTTGTTACGTGTTCTGGATTTCGAAGGCACGTCAGGAATAGTTGATCACCACCTCACTCAAATTACAAAGCTCCTTTACCTGAAATACTTTTCCCTAAGAAAGTGTAAAACAATCTTTCACCTACCAGATTCAATTGGAAACCTGAGGCAGCTCCAGACACTAGATCTTGAAGGGACAAGCATATACAAACTGCCAAAGACCATCACCAAGCTTAGGAAGCTACAATATCTTCGTGCCTCAAACATAGAGGACTCTGATTCTAATATTTATGAATACGTTACCGAAGACTTACCAAAGCTAGTGCGGAAGAGGGGATGCCTTTTGACTATGCTTTCAGTGGCATTTTGTGTGGCATATTGCAGACCCCAATGTTTAAGAGAAATGTATGATGATATGGATGCCAACTGTAACAGGCGTGATGTATGCACTCTGTTTTGCTGTGTTTGTATCCCACTTCTTGTCAAGGGTGCATTTTTTCAAGGTGTTCAAATTCCAAGAGGGGTTGGGAAACTGAAAGCCCTGCACACGATGGGTGTTGTGAACTTCACACGAGGCAAGGAGGTCATAGATGAGATAAAAAAGCTGTCCCAGTTACGCAAATTAGCAGCTGCTGGCATCAGCATGGAAAACGGTCAAGAATTCTGCTCAGCAGTTGCTGAACTCAGCAATCTGGAATCATTGTCAGTGCAGTCAAGTGGGGAACCAGGTTTACAAGGTTGTTTGGATGGCTTGTTCTCACCTCCGAAGAAGCTGCAAAGCCTCAAGTTGTACGGTAATTTGGTCAAACTGCCAGAATGGATCAATGGCTTGCAGAACCTTGTGAAATTGACACTACGGAGCTCTAGTATATTGGAGCTTGATGACACCATTGAAGTCCTTGGCAAGCTATCAAACCTTGCTAGCCTGCGTCTGTGGGCAAAGTCATTCCAGGGCGAAGATATCTGTTTCAGTTTTCGTCAGAACACGTTCCGGAGTCTGACGGTGCTTGAGCTGAAAAGCATTGATGGCCTCAAAATGGTGGAGTTCAAAGAAGGCACAATGCTTAAGCTTGAGCTGCTGGATTTTTGTGGTAGTGAGGAAAGCAACACCGGGTTGTTTTCTGGGCTACAATTTATCCGAAGCCTTAAGATATTTAATCTGGACAGCAAATCTTACAAGGATGATTTCATCGAACACCTTCAGGCCCAGCTTGCCGAGAATCCAAACGGACCCTTTTTGAGGAGGTACTGATCGGGGCACTGCAGGGTCAGTCGAATAAGGTCATTGCTTTGCTGCTTCCCTGTGTCTTAATCTGTGTGTGTGCTAATCTACATTCGTACTAATGCTCCTGTGTTTCATTTGAATCCCTACAGGTAATGGTCGTGCCAGTGCCTGTATCCTGTGTGCAGAATGCGCCATGTCTGTATCGTCTATTTTTCTTATGTGGAGATGTGTGCATGTGCCAAATTGAATAACTGGCGTCCTGTAATGCCAGATGCAATTAAACCGTGGTATATTCAGTTCAGCATTTGTAATACAGTGATTTTGGTGTGTATTGCGAATGGTATTAGTAATTCGTCTTAAACTATCTTCTATGTGAGCATATGGTGACATATAGGATATAGATAGTGCTAGCACCCGAACGTCTGGACGGCCACCAACAGCTACTCTCTGCTCCTGCACCATACCGTGCACCCTGCCCACTTGGATTCCGCGATGCTCGG
The DNA here is from genome assembly GCA_022457205.1 of Saccharum spontaneum. Lineage (NCBI taxonomy): Eukaryota > Viridiplantae > Streptophyta > Magnoliopsida > Poales > Poaceae > Saccharum > Saccharum spontaneum. The sequence goes on from CM039604.1 coordinate 49,800,038, forward strand.
ATGACTCGTGCACACACGGGACCATCCGCACCCCTCTGTTTCCTGCACGAGCTCGAACTGTTGCGGCGAGATGGAGGAAAGAGAAGGGATGGGAGGGAGAGGAGAGGAGAGGGTGAGGAAGGCACGAGTTAGGAGCCGAAGCCCTGCGGCAGGCCACTGTCCACTCGCCACCGGCGCCATTGCAACATGTGCAACACCTTATCTACCTTTGAAACATCTAGATAAAACATTTGTAACATACGTCTGAAGACAAATGAAACACTTCAAACATGAGTCTAAAACACTTTAAAAAATCTAAAAATAATTGAAAAGTCATTGCAAAACATATGCAACATCCTGATTGTCGGTACCAACAGTATAGGGGTACCCACATCATCGATAATAAAAAACAAAATGACTAAGCCACAGCAAAACGCAGCCCACCTCAAACCGCATACCAGGTCCGTCTCGTACGAGGCCGGCTCGACGGAGCGCCTCGATCGCGCTCCGGCTCCGACTCGTACGAGGCACCCTCGACGGAAACGCGTCGACCGCGCCCCGTCCCGCACGACAGACCACCTCGACCACACTCCGACTCACACGAGACTCGCTCGCCCGACGGAAAGACTCCGGCTCGCGTGACCCCGGGTCAGTGTGCTCGACCCCCTCACTTCACCTACCCCAGGACAAAAGTCAGAGCATTTAATGAGATTACCTACTACCACCAACCGGTATGGTCGCAACTAGGATCGACGTGGGAGCAATGCCGGTGTCAGCCCTCACTGTTTTACTGCCCATACCGTGATGGGAGGTGAAACCTGTCACTATGCACACCTTACCGTGCACTGTTCACCGTCGGTCACCCTCGAGGAAGGATACGACAGGGCCCGTATTCCGCAATCTCGGGGATTCGACCTTATCCGTCCAACCTTGACCCTACCTCGACCTAGCCTCGACGCTCAGCACGGATCAACAGGGAAGAAAGGACGGTATGGCCCGGCGCTCCGAGTCATTTCGTCGTCTCATCCTCTACGTCACCATGGTGTCCGGGGATGGCCAGCCATTCCCAGGGCACGTCGCTACGGTCACCTCAACAGGGATCGACAAAACATCACCTCAAGGCTCCCCGGCGTCCCGGCCTCCTCTTACCCTATAAAAGGGTAGGCCAGGGCTCTACAAAGGGACGGAAGACAACGAGCAAAAGGCCACACACAAGTCCCAGGCCAAGTGCCAAGCACTCCAATGCTCTTCAACAGAGATCAACATCTCAAGCAATCATCTCTGTATTGTTTTTTCTCTCTTTGAGACTTGGGTTCGTGGCCCTCTCGCTAGCTTGTAACCCCTACACAAGCACCTCGGTGCAAGGAAATACAAAACTCTCTTCCCCCGCTGGACGTAGGGCCTTCTTCAGCCCGAACCAGGATAAACCCCCGTGTGTTCTCCTTGCATCACCATCCAGGATAGGGACACGCAGCACTCACTCGTCAGTTTAGGACCCCCTCGGAACCGAACACCGACAGTTGGCGCGCCAGGTAGGATAACGCTGCGTGCCAACATCACTTTCCCGCCATTCTTTCCTGGATGGCTGACCCCGAGTGCCCTATCCCGTTGGCCACGGTGATTTGGTTTGGGAGTTTGGAGTTCATGTCGCTTGGCTATGGCTATGATATGGTCCTCCTCCCGCCCAGGCACCCGACCGACAAGGATTACGAGCCCTCCCAGCCTGGGGGAGCGCTCCGCCGGTACCGTCGCTCTCGGCAGGCGCGAGCCGCCCGACGACGAGCCCGGCGCAACCGCCGTCTTCACCTCACGGAGGGTGATGGGATTCCCCGATTCGGCGCCTCTCAGCCAGACGCCAACCCAGATTTCCTCGTTGAGGGTCTGGGTAGGATGAGCTTGGCTGAGGGTAAGATGTCGACGGAGAATTTCGCCGCTCCCCCGTCCGGTGAGACACCACCACTGCCCGGATCAACCATTCCGGCACGGGCAGCGACATCTCCATCGCTGTTCCCGTTTGGGCTAGACTCGGTTGCCCGGGTGTACGCTTCCTCCGTAAGCACTAGCATGAGTGCCTACGAGGAACTCCTCGGGCACCATCTACGCTCCACTTGGGACCTCGTTGTATCCACGCCAGCCTCTGATTATCTGGACTCTACGGAAACCCCAGAAACAGAGCCCCGTGTGACCGCTTCTCAGCGCCGCGATCACGAAGGCGGTTTGCAGCGGCCTCACATTCCCCCGTCATACTACTACTTTGGCGCTCCTGACTCCGACTCGGCTGACGACGCCTACGATCCGACCCGCGAATGCTTCAACATCGATGTTGAGAGCACGTCGGAATCGGAGGACGAAGAGCCAGTTGAAGGAAGGCATACGCCACCCCATGTCGAGCTCCCTGCCGAGCGGGACGAGGCTCAATTCCTTGCGGATCAAGGAATGCAGCTCGAGCAAATCCGCGAGTTGCAGGACAGGCTCGATGAGGAACGAGAAAACCTGCACCTGCTCCAACAAACCCTCGAGCATGAGCGCGCGGCACATGCACTTGGCGGAAGAGCTCGTGAGAGGGCTCGCGACGTCAACCGTCGCATCGACGAGGACCGGGTGGTCGACCCCCTGGTTTTCGCTCGAGCCAGCCAGAACGTCGTCACCGCCGCCATGCTCCTCCGCAACATGCCCGAGCCATCAAATCCTGACGCCCGTCGGGCTCGAGATGAAATCCGAGAACTCCTCGAGACCGCTGCCATGCAGCAGGCCGAGAGCTCTGCCTCGAGGCGACGCGAGCCCGCCTTGGAGCGGCTCGTTGAGCCCTCCCGACAGGAGAGAGAGGCCTCAGTTCATCCTGAGCCTGCCCGGTGAAACCGGGTAGCTCCTGCCTCTGAGCCCATTGCCGACGACCGCGAACCTCGAGACACCCGTGGCAACATCGTCGAGCGCCGTATGCGCAAGCACGGTGACGGCGTGGCTCGAGGCTACCACGTGCACAGGGGCAGACGCTATGATAGCTCGGAGGATCGTAGCCCTTCACCCGAGCCCCCGGGTCCTCGGGTCTTCAGTAAGGCTATCCGCGAGACAGTACTCCCGGCTCGGTTTCGCCCTCCCATGACTCTCACCAAGTACAACGGCGAAACCAAACCTGAACTTTGGCTCGCCGATTTCTGCTTGGCATGTCAGCTGGGCGGGGCCACCGACAATCGGGTCATCATCCGACAACTCCCCCTGTTCCTCTCCGACACCGCTCGAGCCTGGCTCGAGGATCTTCCACCTCGACAGATCCACGACTGGGACGATCTCGTGAGGGTGTTCGAGAGAAACTTCAAGGGGACCTACATTCGCCCCGGCAACTCATGGGACCTCCGGAGTTGCAAGCAGAAACCAGGTGAATCCCTCCGGGATTACATCCGGCGCTTCTCCAGGCAGCGTACCGAGCTCCCCAATGTCACCGACTCCGACGTAATTATGGCCTTCCTCTTCGGAACCACCTGCAAGGAAATGATCTGAGAGTTGGGCCGTAACACCCCACTCACTGCCAACGGATTGATGGACATCGTCACCAACTTTGCCGCTGGCGAGGAGGCAGTTGGTGCCATCTTTGGTGGTGACCGGGACAAAGGGAAACAAAAGGTCGACGATCCCACGGGCTCCACCCGAGGCTCCAAGAGAAACAACCGAAAGAAGAAGAAGAGCCAGCAAGGCAAGCTCGAGGCCCCAGCCGATGAGCTCGTCGCTGCTGCCGAACGCAAGAAACCTTGAGGCCCCCCGGAGGGGGCATCTTCGACAAAATGCTCAAAGAGCCGTGTCCCTACCACAAGGGACCCACTAATCATAACCTCGAAGATTGTCACATGCTCCGCAGGTACTTTGAGGGCGCAGGCGTTAAGAAGGACGACAAGAAGGAAGACCCCAAGGGTGACGACAAGGATGGGGGATTCCCCGAGATTCACGACTGCTTCATGATCTATGGAGGACCCTCGACCCGCCTCTCGGCGCGCCAGCGCAAACGAGAGCGACGTGAGGTTTTCTCCGTACAAACGGCGGTCCCCCGCTTCCTTGACTGGTCCATGATGGCCATCACTTTCGACCGTGATGATCATCCTGACTACGTCCCCAGTCCGGGAGTCTACCCGCTTGTTGTTGATCCCGTCATCACCAACACACGCCTCACAAAGGTACTCATGGACGGTGGAAGTAGCCTCAACATCATCTACGCCTAGACCCTCGACCTCTTGGGGGTCGAGAGAACGCGCCTCCAACCTAGCGTCGGGGGCTTCCACGGAGTCGTGCCAAGGAAACGGGCGGAACCCCTCGGACGGGTCGATCTGCCTGTTTGCTTTGGCACACCGTCCAACTTCAGAAAGGAGACGCTCACTTTTCAAAGTGGTCGGATTCTATGGAACGTACCACGCTATCCTCGGGCGCCCATGCTATGCCAAGTTCATGGCGGTCCTGAACTACACCTACCTCAAGCTCAAGATGCCAGGCCCAAACGGTGTCATCACTGTGGGGCCCTCATACGAGCACGCCTATGAGTACGACGTCGAGTGCGTCGAGCACGGTGAGGCTATTTTGGAATCGGCAACCTTGGCTGCAGACCTCGACGATCTCGCCAATGAGATTCCCGACCCAAAGCGCCATGCCGGAAGCTTCGAGCCCGCAGAAGACGTCAAGCTCGTGCCCCTCGACCCTGCCGATCCCAAGGGAAAGGCGCTGGGCATCAGCGCCACCCTCGATCCCAAATAGAAAGCCGTGCTCGTCGACTTTCGTGGAGTCCCTCGGATATGCCGGGCATACCCAGGGAAGTCACCGAGCACGCCTTGGAGATCCGGGCCGGATCCGAACCGGTGAAGCAACGCCTGCGCCGCTTCGACGAGGAGAAGCGCAGGGTCATCGGTGAGGAGATACACAAGCTGCTGGAGGCCGGATTCATCAAGGAGGTTCATCATCCTGAGTGGCTAGCTAATCCTGTATTAGTTAAGAAAAAGAGTGGGAAGTGAAGGATGTGTGTAGACTATACTAGTTTAAATAAAGCATGTCCAAAAGTTCCCTTTCCTTTGCCACGCATTGATCAAATCGTTGATTCCACTGCGGGATGTGAAACTCTCTCGTTCTTAGATGCATACTCCGGTTACCACCAGATTAAAATAAAAGAGTCCAACCAGCTCGCGACTTCATTCATTACCCCATTCGGCATGTACTGCTACGTTACGATGCCTTTCGGTCTCCGGAACGCAGGGGCTACGTACCAGCGATGCATGCAGCATGTTTTTGGGGAACACATCGGACCAACCGTCGAGGCCTACGTCGATGACATCGTTGTCAAAACCAAACAAGCCGACGATCTGGTAAACGACCTCGACGTTGCATTCAAATGCCTCCGGGCGAAAAACATCAAGCTCAATCCTGAGAAATGCGTCTTTGGCGTTCCTCGAGGTATGCTTTTAGGGTTCATCGTGTCTAAGCGTGGCATCGAGGCCAACCCAAAAAAAATCACTGCGATAACCAAGATGGGCCCCATCCGAGATCTGAAGGGCGTACAGAGGATCACGGGCTGCTTGGCGGCACTCAGCCATTTCATTTCACGCCTCGGTGAAAAAGCGCTCCCTCTGTACCGCCTCTTGAAGAAATCGGAGCACTTTTCGTGGACCCTCGAGACCGAAGAAGCTCTTGCAAAACTCAAGGCTACACTCTCTAATTCACCGATCCTCGTCCCTCCGACCCCAGGAGAGCCGCTCCTACTCTATGTCGTCGCGACAACACAGGTAGTCAGCGCGGTCTTGGTTGTTGAGAGGGCTGAGGAAGCACATACCTTGCTCATCCAGAGGCCGGTCTATTTCATTAGCAAGGTGCTCTCAGAAACCAAGGTACGATACCCACAAATCCAGAAGCTGCTATATGCCATCATCCTGACACGGCGCAAACTCCGTCACTACTTCAAGGGTCACCCGGTAACTATGGTTTCTTCTTTCCCCTTGGGAGAGATAGCCCAGAACCGGGAAGCCTCGGGTAGAATCACCAAGTGGGCAGTCGAGCTCATGGGCGAGACCCTATCTTATGTGCCGCGCAAAGCTATTAAATCACAGGTATTAGCGGACTTCCTGGCCGAGTGGACCGACACCCAACTCCCCCCTGCACAGCTCCAAGCTGAGCTCTGGACCATGTATTTCGACGGGTCGTTGATGAAAACAAGAGCAGGCGCGGGTTTGCTCTTCATCTCGCCCCTCGGGGTTCACATGAGCTACGTCATCCGGCTTCATTTTCCTGCATCAAATAACGTTGCCGAGTACGAGGCGCTCGTCACAGGGCTGACAATTGCCATCGAGCTCGGGGTCCGACACCTTGACGTTCGAGGCGACTCCCAGCTCGTGATCGATCAGGTCATGAAGAGCTCGAGCTGCCGTGACCCCAAGATGGAAGCCTACTGCCAAGAGGTGCGGCGCCTCGAGGACAAGTTTCACGGCCTCGAGCTCAACCACATCGCACGCAGGTATAATGAGGCCGCCGATGAACTAGCAAAAATCGCGTCCGGTCAAACTACGGTTCCACCAGACGTTTTTGCAAAAGATCTCCAGCAGCCATCCGTCGACCTTGGGCCAGCTGGAGGGGTCGACGGGACGTCACTCGACCCCCCACCTGAGGCAGAAGCCCCCTCGATCGGGGCTGAAGCCATGCAGGTGGAAGGCTCGACCCCACCATCTGACCTCGAGCCTGACTGGCGCGCTCCGTACCTCGACTATCTTATCCGAGGGGACCTCCCCTCGGATAAGACCGAGGCTCGACGGATCGCTCGTCGAACCTTTGTGATCTTTGGCGACAGTAGGGAGCTGTACCGCCGCAGCCCTACTGGCATCCTCCAATGTTGCATCACAAACGAGGAAGGCAGAGACCTGCTCGACGATCTACACTCGGGGGCTTGCGGTCACCACGCAGCGCCTCGAACCCTTGTCGAAAATGCTTTCCGACAAGGATTCTATTGGCCAACCGCGGTCTTCGACGCTGTCAAGCTAGTACGCTCCTATAAATGATGCCAGTACTATGCGAGACAGACCCATCTTCCAGCACATGCCCTACAAACCATTCTCATGACATGGCCATTTCCCGTTTGGGGGCTTGACCTTGTCGGGCCCTTGAAAAGGACAACCGGTGGCTTTACCCACTTGCTCGTTGCCAGCGACAAATTCTCCAAGTGGATCGAGGCCCGCCCTATCACCAGTATCAGGTCTGAACAAGTTGTGCTCTTCTTCACCAACATTATCCACCGCTTTGGGGTTCCCAACTGTATCATCACAGACAATGGCACCCAGCTCACCGGTAAAAAGTTTCTAGATTTCTGCGACAACCACCACATCCGTGTGCTCTGGTCAGCCTAGCTCATCCAAAAACAAACGGCCAAGTGGAACGTGCCAATGGCATGGTCCTACAAGGCCTAAAACCCAGAATCTTTGACAAGCTAAACAAACATGGGAAGAGATGGGCTGCCGAGCTCCCCTCGGTCCTATGGAGCTTAAGAACAACGCCAAGTTGAGCCACGGGGTTCACTCCGTTCTTCTTAGTCTATGGATCTGAGGCCATGCTCCCCACTGACATAGAATATGGGTCCCCAAGGCTAAAGGCCTACAACGAGAGAAATAACGACGCCGCAAGAGAGGACGCCCTCGACCAGCTCGAGGAAGCCCGAGATGTGGCCCTGTTACATTTTGCCAGGTACCAGCAGGGTCTCCGATGCTACCATGATAGACACGTCCGCAAGCGTGACCTCAACGTCGGCGACCTGGTGCTACGGTGGAACTAGAACACCAAGGGACGGCACAAGCTCACGCCACCATGGGAAGGACCGTACATCATCGCAGAAGTACTAAAGCCAGGCACCTACAAGCTATCCAATGAGAAGGGCGAAATCCTCACCAATGCTTGGAACATTGAACAGGTACGTCGGTTTTTCCCTTAAAAAGCCTCGAGGCTCTGTAATTTCTTTTCAATCTCGTCAATAAAGAATACAGCGATGTTTCAAACTTTCATTTTATAAACAATGAGGAAGGATCGACCCTGCACTCCTAGAATTGACCCTCCCTCGGGGGCTACAAGGGGGGGAACCCCCAGTCCCCGAAAAAAAAAACTTATACTCTTTTTCAAAGTTAAAGAACTACCTCTTAAGTCAACAATGTTGCGAGAGCGCCCTGAGGCTCAAAGGGGCTCTCGAGCCACGAGATCGCTTACGCCTCCGAGGCTACGGTACCTCCCCTCACCCCTCACGCCCAGGGGCACGACCGCACGTTAAGTAGACCTAATGGCGGTTCATAACTTTGAAAAGGAATACACCCCATGTCGCTTAAATCAGGTTCTTACACGATCTGCGAGGCCGCAAGAGCATCCTGAGGCTCGAGGGCAGTCGAACCGCAAGATCACTTACGCCTCCGAGGCTACAGTATCTCCACTCGCTCCCTTATGCCAAAGGACGCAACCGCGTGCTAAGTAAATCACGCGAGAACATGATTCAAGCGATAAAGGGAAGAAAAGCTCGAACAGAACTTAAATAACCAAACACCGGTTTATGTCTCGAGTTTTTAAGGCCTTCGAGGCCACCACGACCAAAATCCAAAGAAATACTAACTTATTACATGGGCCTTTGCGCCCAGATTTGGCTCATAGGCCCTCGTCGTCGGCAGGCGGAACCACCTCGGCTTCAAAAAGTGAGGCCAGACGGCTCCCAGGCTCCTCAGCAGCTCCAATCAGCTCCAGGCAAGCGTCCTCGTTCTCCTTGTCGGTCCGGTCCAGATCAGTGATGAAGCCTTCAGCGACAAGCTCCATGTCGAACACGAACCCAAACCGAACGACGGCCAGTGCCCTCTTCACGCCATGGTGGAGGCTGCCCCGTATCCTTTCCCGGACAAGGCAGCCCAGCGCCGCCATCCGGCGAACGAAGGAGTTCCCCGGGGCGTCCTCCCCGGTGTCGGCGTCGGGCTCGACCCCCAGGCCGTCACACACAGAGGTGATCGCGCCCTGGAGCAACTGGGTCCTCTGGGTCTCGGCCTCGAGAAAGCTCTGGAAGGAATTGGCCGACGCCTGAGCCACCCGCTGCTCCCTCTCTAGCTCTGAAACATAATAAACTAAGTTAATACTAACGCGGGGCCTCGACGCCGTGGCCATAACGCCCATACTTACCCTTGGTGTGGGTCTGCAAGCCCACGACCTTGTCACGGAGCCCCCCGCACGTCATCTCGAGCCCTTGGAGAGCGTCGTCCCTGTCACGAATGGTCGCCCTCAGCGCCTCGATCTCCTGGCGGGCGGTCTAAAGAGCCGCATCCTTCTCCTGAACGGCTCCGTTCAGCGCCATGATCTCGTCCTTCAGGGCGCCAAAGCGAGCGGTGACCTGCCCGATCTGGACATTGAGGGTGTCATGCTGACGGCTGACCAAGGAGACGTCCTCCTCGAGCTCCTTCACCCGTGCCGACAGGGGCTCAAGATCCCTGCGGGCCTGGGCTGCCTCCTCCCGGGCCTTGGTCGCGTCTTCACGGACCACGGCCTCGGTCGCCCAAGCCTGCATCGCCTCCTCCTTCACCGCCGCGTACGCAACGCGCATCTCAGCCATCTCGTCATTCCGATCGAAAAGCCGTTTTTGGGCCTCCTCGACCAGAGCCCGTTGCTGGGCAAGCGCCGCCCACACGCCGCTCTCATCCCGGATGAAGAGCGACTTGCGGCGGGAGTATTCCTTGAGCTCCTGATCATGGTTCGAAAAAACCAAAAAGATTGAGAACCGAGGGAAAAGGATAGCAAAAGAACCGCAAAAAGAGCTGATAAGTCAAACGTACCTCGGTGGCATCTCGCACACCTCGTGACAAGGTCTCCGTCGCCACGCGAAGCGCTCGCTCGAGGTGTCGACGGAGACCCTCGAGGTACTCCCAGCGGTGCACCTCGTCCCTGTCGTTCAGGGCGAAGATGGGATCGGCGTCAGGGTTCGCGGTGTCCCTGAACTCGAGGGACGGTCCCCCCCACCGCGGTATCTCCGCCTCCGCCCGCGCTAGAGCCAGCGCGGTGATGTCCGGCCACGAGGACGATGATCCGGCCGGGGCGTCTTCCGGCCCCGCGGAAGGGTCGGCCTCACCCACGGCTCCTGCCTCACCGACCGCCGCCGGGGCACCAGCCTGGTCCACGGCCTCACCCCCCTCGACTCCTACCACCTGCTTCCCCTTATCTAGGGGAGAGTCATCGAGGGTGAGGTCGACCATAACTGGCGCCAACTCTTCTGCAGGCGCTGGCCCCTCGACCGCCGGCACCTCAGGGGCCGGCCCCTCGACGGCCGGCACCTCTTCCTCGGGGGCCTTGGGCAGGGGCTCGACGACCCCACCCTCCACCGTAGCCGCCGGCTCCGCCGGCGGGTCTTGCTGCGGCTGTGGCTCTCCCGCTTGTGCCGCCTCCTGTCCCGCCACCGGCGGGACCTCCCCCATCACCACGTCCGCATCCGCCCGCTCCGCATCGCGGGCGGATGCCTCGGCCGCTGCGGCCTCAACGGCAGCCTCGACGGTCGATGACGACCTGGGCTCCGCCTCGCCTGTGCTGGGCGCCACCACCTCCGCCGATCCTGACCCCTGTGCGGCGGGGTCGGAACCGGCAACCACCGAGGCGCCTGCCTCCGCCTGGGCCACCGCCTGCTGCTGCCTCAGGCGCTCCTTCACAGCCTCAAGCCGCTAGACCCAGTCGGCATCCTGCGCCGCCGTCCGATTAATGACGACGGCGCTTGCCCGAAGCGACTTTGCGGGGGTCGGCCCCAGCAACTCTGCCTTCCGCTTAAACCTACAAAGCGAGAGGAAACATCGGTGAATGAATCCAGAGAAAGGCAAAAGAGCGAAACACAGACACTTACCCGGAAAGCGGCACCAAGGGCCTCGACCCCGGCCGGTCCAAACCTCCCGGTGCTGCCGGTGGTGGCCTCGTAGCCGGCCCATCGGCGGGCCGGCCACTCCTTGGGGCAGGTAGCCCGGTCGACCCCTCCTGCTGGGTCCGGGATAAGGTGGCCCCTCTCGTCGAGGGGCCCGCCTCCTTCTCCACCTCTTCCTCCACCACCTCGACCACCACGACCGATGAGGATGACCCCCCGATGGGCTTCAACAGGGGGCGAATGTCGGGGAGGTCCCCCAAGCCGGTCGCGGCTTCATACCGCGATAGGGCGTCATCGTCTTCGCCGTCGCTGTCGTCGTCATCCTCCACCGAGACCGTCTCGGAGGGAGACTCTGCGAGGGTAACCCCGTCGAGGGCCTACTCGCGCCGAAGTTTCTTCAGCGCCTCCTGCTCCTTGGCCTTGCGAAGCTGCCGCTTCTTGGCCGTCTCCTTGACCTGCTTCTTTTGGGACGCGTGCTGGCGTCGAGCCTCCCGGGCGGGCCGGTCCTCTGGGACTGGCGGCCGCGTCTCCCACAACGCCGACAGATCCTACGCATCGGCCTCGACTAAATCAGAGGATTCCAAAAATAAACGAAACAAACGAACGTGCCAGCCAAAAACACTTACCACGGGCTCGAACCCCTGGGTAGGTCGCATGGGGACTTTGTCGACCTCGTCCACTTTGAAATTCCCCACCATCCGGTGCACCCGCCGGAGGACCTCCTCGAGGGTGAGGGACTCATGTGACATCCGGCTCCCCTCCAGTGGCGCCTCCGGAGTCATCTGGTCGAGGCGGAGGCGACGCTGGCACAGCGGCATCACCCTACGCCGGTGAAACGCCGTGGCCACCGCCGCCGTCAAGCCCCGCAGACGGAGCTGCTGCAGCGCCGCCAGCAGCGGATTCAGGCACGGCTTCTCGGCCTCCGGGACTCCGTAGGTCCAGTTCTCCTCTCGGGCGGTCAGCACCCGGCCGGTGTACCTCGGCAACTAATTCTCATCATTGCGGAGGTAGAACCAGCCGTCGTGCCAACCGCTGTTCGAGGAGATGAGATGGGCCGGGATATACAGATCCGCCCGACCCGACCTCACCTGCAGAACGCAGCTCCCCGCTCAAACTGCGCACCGAAGCCCCTTCTCTCCCGCCTTCTTGGCGAAGAGCTCCGCCTTGAAAAGGTGGAGCCACAGATTCCACTGTGGCTCCACCCCTAGGTAGCCCTCACAGACCGCCGTAAAGATGGCGGCCTAAGCAACGGCGTTGGGGGTAAGGTGGTGCAGCTCCACTCGGTAGTAGTGGAGGAGCGCCCGCATAAAGGTGGTCGCCGGAACGCCGAACCCCTGCTCGTGGAAGCAAATGAAGCTGACCACGTAACCCTCGGGGGGGAGCCGGCTCCCGGTGGTCGGGTGACGGCGCGATCCACTCCGGCCGCGTCCGGCTTGTCCTCGACCGCAGTAGTCCATCCTCGACCAGCTCCTCCAACCTCCTCTCCGTCGCCGAGGAGGCGGCCCAGTCGTCGGCGGGGAGGATTTGGCTCTTTCCTGCCATTGGCGCTGCGGAGAGCTGGGTGGACGGAGAGGGTGCGACGGCGGCGGCGCTGGATGTGGGCGGAGAGCACAATGAGCAAAGGGTTGTCTAAGGCAAAGGATGCAAAAATGCAAAGGACCGATAGGGGAGGCAGACCCCTAGGCCTTGTTTTTATAGCCCTAGCGGAAGCCCAACGTGTATAGTCATTGCGACATATGCAACATCCCGATCTTCTTTTGCAACATCCATATGAAACGCTTGTAACATACCTCTGAAACATCTGAAACACTTGAAAACATACGCTTGCAGCATGCACTTCTAGCAAACCCTAGCAGGCAGGAGGGCGGGTGAAGCACCACACAGCGGGATCCGGTGCTAGGTCACAGTAGAGAAGGAGGATGGAGCCACGATGCTACGGAGGAAGTGGGGCCCAAGATGGAGATGGCAACGGAAAGCACTCGGGGCCCGCCGTGGGGCACTGGTCGGACGAAGGAGGCATGGTGGGAGGAGGACGCGGGGGAGGCGGAGAGTGCGACGTCAAGGAGCGGCTTGGAGAGGAGCGGGGACGGGACGTAGAGGAAGGCCGCCGGGAGTGTCGGCTCGGTTGTCAGTGCAGGCATCGTGGCTGCACACAACGAGGAGGGGTCAGTCTCGTGGAGTGGGCAACAACGAGGCAGAGTGGGAAACGTGGCAATAGCGGGGCGGAAGTGGGCGCGTGGTGTTCGGTCGAACGGACGCCCGGTCCTGAGCATTACCAATAGGATATACCCACATAGGATTGAACTGAATGCCATCACTCTTTTGTCTGTCATTTTTTTTCCCTGTGGTCAATTCAATTTTCGGCGGCACCTAGTATTTTGTTGCAAACCTTATTAGTTTACTGTTTAGATGTTTAGAGTTTATGGTTTAGGGTTTGCTATGTTTCTTGTCTTGCAGGTGAAGCCCGTTGCAGCGGTGGCAACTGCTCAGCGTATGATCAAATTACAGGGCACCGGCAGGTGGGGTTCATCTTTGGCGTTGGATCACGCAGTTGCAGTTCACATTCACCATACTCTATACATGTGTTGCTTGGATTCATTGCAGCTTTTGCTATCAAGCAGAAGTATAGACACCACACGCGCTTGGACACCACCAGTCACCACAAAACCGGTTTCGCCCTTGCTCACACGTTAGAACCAGGCAGCAGAAGCAGAAGTATACACAGCTTAATCCATGTTTTATGTTCACCTACTCTACTCCAGCGGCCAGCGATTGTAGATGCTGGGCAGTAGCACTGTACATCAAATGGCGCGATGGCGACGACGACGACGAGATCGAATTACAATGTGCAGGTTTTGTGACCACCACTGATGCTTGCTGTGGGCTGGGCAAGTATGGAGGCCTATTCTATTCATGTGTGTTCTTCCACGGATGGCGCGTTCCGACGAGGACGACGACTGCCCAGGACACAGCAGCCGTACGTCCACACCAATAATGCCATGTACGATGGTGGGTGATGCTAACGGCTTGGGAGCCATGGAAGGAGAGAAACAATCGAGTTTTCAACAGGATCAGCAGGACTCTGGAGCAGGTTTTCCGAGTGATTCAGGAAGAGGCTAAAGGTTGGGTGCGGGCGGGAAATAAGGCCATGGAGTTGGCCCTTTCCACCTCAATGTTGTCGGACTCATTGGGATAAATATGGCTCTTAAACTGTTTGGTTGCTACTTCTTTTATGCAAATTAGCGTGTAGAAGCTAGGGGTGGTGTGACTTCCTGTCGTTTTTTTTTCTCTCGTCTGGGTACAGTTGTAGTATCTGTTCATACACGTATACGCACACCACTCTACACACGCACACACCCTACACACACTATACGCGTACAAATAGCCCTACAACTATACTCAGAACTAACGACCGCGTCCTTGTAGAGATCACCGGAAAATTCCGTAGATGACGAGCACGTCATAGTCTCATTGTAGCTCCGCGCGGGTGAGAGGCTGCAGATTAAATGGGAACTACTGTTCCCGAAGGTGGGAAATAGTGGTTCGAACCCACGATCGGTGGCTCCACCACCTGGAGTCTTCACCGTCCGAGCTAGCGCTCGTTCCCCGACTTCCTGTCGTTCTGGGAACGCTGCACAAATCTGGGCGCCACTGGCGCCATGTAAATTGTACATGCTGCTTCATTCTTATCGATGAAAGCTGGTAACACATCTTTCGAGAAAAAAAAACACCACACCGGCCTCTCTGGTCTCTACCTAGTGCTGTAGTACGTCGTCGCCATTAAGGGCTTGTTTAGTTGGAGAAATTTTTTGGGTTCGGCTACTGTAGCACTTTTCGTTTTATTTGGCAATTTGTGTCCAATCATGGACTAATTAGGCTCAAAAGATTTGTCTCGTGATTTACAACTAAACTGTGTAATTAGTTTTTTCTTTCGTCTACCTTTAGTACTCCATGCATGTGCCGTAAGATTTGATGTGACAGGTACTGTAACACTTTTTAGGTTTTTTTTTTTTGAACTAAATAGGCTCTGAGCATTAACATTGCGCGCTCTGAGTGAGCTGGCTTGACCTTGACCCATGGCACCAGCACCCAGCAGGCCATGTGACTCTGACCGAGGCACACGCGCTCGGAGTCATGCAGTAGTGCAGTACCAACCTGCTACCCGACTGATTGATACTATCGGCTTGCAGATTGCTACTCCTACAGGTTGGAGGACTCAACTCGCCATTAGAGAAGCTCCAGCCTGGCTCCTGTTGTGATGTATTTCCTCAGGCCTTGCTGCTACTGCTTAACCATTCCCGCCTACTAGGCTACTACTCATTTACACTCGCAGTCATCACACAAAGAAAGGAACCCAAGGTGACAGAGGAGAGCGATGGAGGCGGCGGCGGCGGCGGGCATCGGCAAAGCGGTTCTGAACGGCGTGCTAAGCGGCGCCAAGGCCGCCATCACCGAGGACGCCGCTCTGAGGCAGGCTGTGCAGCGTGATGTGGTTTTCCTGACGGACGAGCTGGCAGCGATGCGCTCCTACCTGAGGGACGCGGACGAGGAGCGGAACCGGCACAAGGTGACACGGAGCCGGGTGAGGCACGTCCGCGACCTTGCCTACGACGTCGACGACTGCCTCCGGGAGCACGCGGTTCACCTGGAGAAGCCTTCGGGGTGGCGCCTCGCTCGCACGGTGCTAGAGCGGCACCGTATCGCCGAGGAGATGAAGGGTCTCAGAGCCAGGGCGGAGGACATGAACCACAGGAACTTGCGCTACCACCTTGCTGATGAAGACCTGCCCAGCGCCAACTCCGGCAAGCCTGCATCGATATCGTCTGCTGCTGAGAATTCAAGAACTCTCGGCCGGAGCCGGACTGGCGTCCAGCAGCAAGTGGATCTGTTTCTTGAATCCGGGCAAATCGATCTCGTTCCGCTGATATGCAGAAACGACCTTGAGCTTCGGGTGATTGCAGTCTGGGGGACAAGTGGTGATCCGAGGAAGACGGCTGTCATCAGAAAGGCTTACGATGATCTGAAGAGAAAGGATCCTGAGAGAGATGATGTCAACAGAGATGACGATGCTTTTGAATCCTGTGCCTGGATAAGAGTTGCGCATCCTTTCAACCCATCTGAGTTCCTCCAGTGCATCGTGAGGCAATTCTACATTAATTCTCTTCAGCAAGGAGCAGGGAAGACAGGAGAGGAGCAAGGAACACTTGGGTCACAGGTTGTAAACAAGATGGAAACGATGGGTCAACATCATCGTCTGGATGAAGAGTTCCGTAAACATGTCAGTCAAAAGAGGTATCTGATTGTTCTTAATGAACTGTCTACCATTGAAGATTGGGATTGGATTAAACTCTACTTCCCAAACAACAAGAAAGGGAGCCGGATCATAGTGTCGACAGAGCAAGTTGAAGTTGCAGGTCTATGTGCAGGTCCAGAAAGGCTCGTAGTAGAGCTCAAGCAATCATCAACTGATCAAGTCATCTGTGCTTTCTGTGAGCAGGTAATATCCAAAATCCTAGAACCTTTATTATTCCCATATAGTACATTAAAATCGATTCAAAAGGAGCATTTCGTACGCCTTAATCCGCAACACCTCTTCAAAAATCGTATTTTTCACACATTCAGACCTGAATAATACATTAATACTTATGTTGTGTTTGGTTTTGGCTAGAAGGGACATGACGCATCCATTCTAGTTTTTTAAGATGGGGATGGTTCTATCTCTGGGTTTGGTCGAGGAAATCCTCTGTTCTGGGTTTGATGGGAGAAATATGTAAAGGGATGGGTCCATCTACGAAACACTCAGATTTTTGTTCTTCACGTCTTCCTCCTCCCGACGTTCCGCTACCGCCCACCGCCCCGCCGCGGCGCAATAGGTTCTCGCCAGAGCTCCGCAGGCACTACCCCGAGCCCCTTCACCGCCTAGCCGACCTACCGTCCCCACCGCTGGAACCCTAACTACCACCCTCCCGCCGTCCCCACCGCCTAGATGACCTGTCTCCCCCAAGCCTCTTTTAAGCCGCCGGAGTTGGGGAAGAAGAGGGGGAGAGGCCAGAGATGGAGAAGAATGAGAGGGAGAGAAATCGAGTGTTGAGAGGTAGAGGAACACTCGAGTTTGTTGTAGCTTTATCGATAATATAATCACCATTTTCAACTAGATAGACAACCGTCAGTGGGGTCTGGAGATGTCAACCTCTTTCGATCCACTTTCTTCTCCCTCTTCCACACCTCCGGCATCTATCCCTGCACCGTCCGGCATTCGTTGCCGCCCCAGGATCCACCCACCTCGTTCGCTGCCACCCCCAAAGGCCCGGACTTGACCACCCTGTTCCCCTTCGACCTCGGCCCCACTCGCTGCTGCACACAGCACCGCCAGGCATGGTCCCTTGCGTCCAGGCTCGCCCGTCCGTCCACCGAGTGGAGCTGGCACACCCATGCGCCAAGGCCAATGCCGAGGCTGCCTGCCTGCATCAGATCAGAACATGGGGCTGAGGCCGAGTCCACCCGTCCACTTGTTGTTGAGGCTGTCCAGCTACGTTGCCTGTCCATGCTGTCGGCGAGGCCGCCACCACACCCTGCATGTCCACACCATCGCCAAGCAACAGACCATATAGGCAACGTAGGGTATTACGCTATTCAGCAGCATGAACCTGTCTAAATCGTTCTCTTGCGTTTAACCATCAAGTTCAGTTTATGCCGAAGCCCACAAATTCTTGCTCTAAGTAACCCCGTAGCAAGATTGCTGATCATCAAACACCGATAGATAATAGAGGGGGTGGTGGAATCATCAAATTTTAGTAAAATAATTTCTCACAAGCATATCACTGAATAGCTCGTATGCATGAACAGAACTAACAAGACCTGATCAAATGTCGGGTTGGATTTGGCTCGATCGGACTAGAAAAAATGGTCAGGGGTCAAAATCTTTGGTTGGGTCAAAAACACACTGATATTTTTTTGTTAGGTTGAGCCATGGGGCTAAAATCATGACCCAAACCCAATCCGAGGCACTGGCGGGTCAGGTCAGGTCTTTTTTTTGGATTGGTTAGGTCAGGTGGCCCAGGAACAGGTCTACTTTCAACCCACAGGTTATTTTGCTAGCGATGTATCATGTATGTCTTAAAATTTTAAAACACTATATATCTACACTTATGCATAGATTTATTTCCTCTGCCCCTCTTTATGTAGCTTACTGTTGAGATTTCAGGATTCTTGTACGGTTAAACAATGAACATCTTTTTTGGAAAATATAAATATAAATTATTTAAACACATTTCCTAAATTCAGGACATGACTAAAACATACATTGCCACAGATGCAAATAAGTTTACCTAACCATTATTGCCTGTTTTTGTTTAGGGTACAACGGAGCTTGAGCCTTGCTCAATGATAGCTGCCACTGATAGGAGTAACTCCACTGATGAAAGGATTGTTACACGCACAGAGACGATGGAATATGAATCTCAGTTCATCAGGCGACAGAATGAGATACAAGATATTATCCACAAGCTAAATTCTAACAGCAATGGCCGAGAACATGAGGTGGTCACTATATGTGGAAAAGATGGCCTTGGGAAAACTAGTCTAGTCAAATCAATCTACCAAAACGAAGAGCTCAGGACCAGTTTTCAAAGACGAGCCTATGTGACGATCAAGCACCCTTTCAATCTTGAGGATATTCTTGATAGCTTAGTTAAGCAACTAGATGATAAGGAAGAAGTATTTGCAAGAAAAGAAAAAGATAAGGAAAGAGGTGGAGACAGAACAAAATTGAGAGTTAAACGGCAACGGTTGGGTGACCTTTTAAACGAAGGGAAATACTTGATTGTCCTTGATGATTTATCATCCATTAAAGAATGGGACAGCATTAACCTCCCGAAGACAAATACAGAAGGCCGGATCATAGTCACTACAAGCACAGAGAACATTGCTAAACATAGTTCGAATAAGAAAGATGAAAACATATACAAACTTAAATGTTTGGACAAACGGGACGCTCTTGATCTCTTCAAGGAAACGGTACTGATTTGCTGTATGTCTTGAAACTTACATTTTATGCATGAAATCGATTTGCTTAAATTCCTGTGTGCTTGCACCTCAAGTGTGGAGAACAGCACACTTGCATATTCTGATTTGCGCACACTGTTATGATCAAGCCTCATTAAAGCAATACTCATAAGCTTCTTTCCGCTTGAGAATTATTAAGGCATGCCTTCAACCACTCCTGTTTTTAATATAGATTGTGTTAGGGAATATTATATTACTGATCTAATCGCAGAGAATTTGTATATCCTACACCAAATTAGGACATTTGATGTGCTAAAGAAGTTAAATTGATTAATACATTTCAGGTATTTCGGGGAATTAAAGATTGGGATGGGAAATTTCCTGATTCTGGCTTGTGTAAAGAGGCAGACTCTATCCTAACGAAGTGCAATGGGTTTCCCCTAGCTATACTCACCATTGGTGGAATCTTGGCAAAACAGCCAAAAACTCTCGTGGAGTGGAAAAAATTGAATGAGTATATTGCTGCTGAGCTGAAGACAAATCCAGAGCTTGATCCTATAAGAACTATCCTTGTGAAATGCTATGACTATTTACCCTATGACATCAAGTCTTGTTTCTTATATCTGTCCATCTTTCCAAAAGACCACACTATTAGCCGTAGACGCTTGGTGCACCGGTGGACCGCAGAGGGTTACTCAAGTGGTGAGCACGGCAAGTCCGCTAAGGAAATTGCTGACGGCTACTTTTTGGAGCTCATTGACAGGAAAATGATCAAACCATTCGTGGAATCAATCGATACTACAAAGGGTGTTGACTCTTGCAAACTCAATAATCTCATCCATGAAATAAGTACCTTAAAGTCATCAGAGGAAAATCTTGTTTTCAGACTAGAGGAAGGTTGCTGCATGAACACCCAGGGCAAGATTCGTCACCTATCTGTAAGTGATAACTGGAACGGAGATCGCAGTGAGTTTGAGGACATAGTGCACCCCTCCAGTATTCGGTCATTGACAGTGTTTGGGAAATGGAGGCCATTTTTTATTTCTGAGAAGATGAGGATGCTGAGAGTGTTGGACTTGGAAGGCACGTCAGGTCTAAATGATCATCACCTTGAGCACATCGGGAAGCTTGTGCACCTAAAATACCTTTCTTTGAGAGGGTGCCGTGATATTTGCTACTTGCCAAATTCTTTGGGTAACATGCATCAACTAGAGACACTGGATGTCAAACATACACATATCATCAAGCTTCCAAAGACCATCACCAAGCTTAGGAAGCTACATTATCTCCGTGCCGGGGGAATTGGATTCTTGGGTGCTAACTCATATGAAGAGGCTGTAGAAGATCTGCCAAAGCTACTACAGAGAAGGCTGTGCCTTCTGAGTATCTGCTCAGTGGCATATTGTGTAGCATGTTGCGCGCCTCAGCTTATGAAGAATGTATGCAACGGCGACCCAAACAGGCGTGATGTGTGCACTGCATGCTGCTGCACTGTGTTCCCTTTCGTAGCAAGGCACCTAGACCTAAGTGGTGTTCTAGTGCCGAGTGGGTTTAACAAACTGACAGCACTGCACACACTGGGTACGGTGAACATCGGGCGTGGCAAGGCCACCCTACAAGACATAAGCAGGCTCACTCGGTTACGCAAGCTCGGATTGGCTGGCATCAACATGGGTAACAGGAAAGAGTTTTGCTTGGCTCTTTCTGCTCTCAGCAATAATTTGGAGTCCTTGTCTGTGCGGTCAGTTGGGAACCCAGGTTTAGTTGGCTGCTTGGAGTTTGATGACATGTACTCACCTCCAGAAAACCTCAAGAGCCTCAAGTTGTATGGCAATCTGGTCGAATTACCAGCATGGATCGATGGGCTCAAGAATCTAGTGAAATTGACTCTAAAGAGGTCCATGATAGAGCACGCTAATGCCATGCAAATCCTTGGCAAGCTACCAAGCTTGAAAACTCTGCGACTGCTGGAGAATTCTTTCCAGGGTAAAGAGCTCCTTTTTGTTAAGGATGAGAAGGCATTCCCTAACTTGACACGACTGGTGCTGATTCTCCTCAGCAACCTTACGTCGGTCGAGTTTGAACAAGGAGCAACGCCAAATCTTAAGATGCTACAATGTTACGGTTTGCCCAGTAAAAGTAAGGTTTCTGGTCTGAAATATCTCCAAAGTCTCAAGGAATTCATGCTGGACGACGACGCCATGTACGACAAGTCGTTCGTGGAAGGCCTGCGGAAACAACTTGCCGAAAACACGAATAGGCCTATCTTGAAAAGGTACAGCTAATGCATTCCGGTGTTGGTAGGTAACTTCTTTGAGTGAATCATTTTTTTGTTTATATGTAGAGTCAATGATCAAGCGTATTGTTCCTTCCTATACTAGTCCCACATTATATTTTTGTATCTTATCTTACTATCTAGATCTAGTAGTAATGGTTGATGTGTTTCATTACTATTATATACACTAGGGAATATGCATGTGAGTTGCAACGAAATTTACATCTTGTGTCATTTATTCTAATACGTTATGGAATTAGACTACAATCCGGCCATGCGTCACTCCAATATTACTCATTGGGCGCCAGCAATGTTCCCTATCTCGTGTCTGTTCTTGATAGTTGTCTGCTCTATTGTACAATTTTTCTATTGTTTATCAGTATCTTTCTCCAGATTAATTGTTTGATACGACTATCTTCTTTTTTACTTGTACTCATATGTGTTGATTTTTACTTGCATAACAGCACAAATATATGAATATTTGTTGGTGTTGTACAGTATCATATAATCCATGTACACACTGTTTACATTGTGTATACGGCTTCACTACCGTTTAGCTCTTATGGAAATGTTGTTTTCATCATGAGACATTCCATAGTCTGAAGGTGGTTGAGCTGAACAGCATTGATGGCCTCAAATCGTTGGATTTTGGAGGAGCAATAGTTAAGCTTGAGCTGCTGGATTTTTGTGGTAGTAGTGAGGAAAGCAGCACCGGGTTATTTTCTAGGCTATCATTTATCCTGAGTCTTAAGGTGTTCAATCTGGAAGCAAAACTTACAATGATGACTTCATTGAGCACCTGCAGGTCTAACTTGCCAAGAATCCAAACGGACCCGTTTTGATAGTGAACTGGGACAGTGTTAGCATGTTAAAAGAATTTGGAGGGTTAGGTATCCCTAATTTGAGCAATAGTTAAGCTTGAACTGGGTTAGAAGATATAATTTAGATAGTCATAAGCTCTGGAAACAGCTTATTGATCACAAGTACGATACAAATAGGCCTAATATTTTTTTTAGCTCTACAGTTGGGGCTTCTAATTTCTTTAAGGGCTTCATGTGGGCTGCTAAAGCTGCACAGATGGGTTTTAGGTGGGAAATTGGTAATGGGGAAAAAGTCAAGTTTTGGGAGGACAATTGGTTAGGTAATTCAAGTTTGTACATTCAGTACTGGGATATCTACATTCTAGTTAATGAGAAAACTCAATCAGTCTTCAATCTGTGGGATGGTACAAACCTCAAGTGTACCTTTAGGAGACGTGTTGATGATAGATTAATGAATCTCTGGTTAGAGGTGGTTCAACTGGCCTCAACTATTAGTTTTTCTGATGATGGCAATTTACTTCTGATGGTGTTTATTCTTCTCAATCTTTATATAGAGTTATTAATTTTAGAGGAATTATATGCCAGTGCATGTACCTGCTGTTTGGGGGGTGAAGGTCCCTCCTAGAGTTCAGTTTTTCCTATGGTTACTTTCCAAAAACAAAGTTCTTACTAGGGACAACCTGAGTATTAGAAGACATGTAGAAGACAATTCTTGTCTTTTCTGTGTGAACCAGAAACGGTTAATCACTTGTTCTTTGAATGTGTTATTGCCAAACAAATGTGGAGTCATCTTTCTGAGATTTTCGATAGACAGTTAGGAATAGATTTCTTTTCAATTGGCCAGTTGTGGATTAGTAATAGAAAATTCTTGTTGTGTAATATTTTCTGTGCTATTGCCCTGTGGGGGCTTTGGAAGCTAAGAAACAATTTATGTTTCCAGGTTTTGAAATGGAGGGATATGAATTACCTGCTGTTGAGAATAGCTACTATGCTTCAAGGGTGGACGCTCTTATGCCCCATGGAGCAGAGACATTCTTTTGCTACAAGCCTAAATATGCTGCTGTCGATGGCTACACGGCCAGCAAGGATTGGTGGCTGAATCTGGTGCCAGATGAAGCTGATCGCCTGATGTTCCAGAGAGCACATCGCTGGGAAGAAGGAACCCCAAAAGAGCTGGAACCTTTCCTATCCAAATATGTGGATGAAGCTTGGCGGTTGTAGAGTTGCTTTTTGGGTTGTTAACCCCTACGTGGGTGTTCTGAGTTGGTCTTAGTGATTCTGGTGTATTTTCCTTATGCTTGAGTGGTGACTTTCTGTGCTGTAAGCACATTTATGGTCCTTGTTAATGCAATGGCCGGTGCTCCACCCTTAAACAAGATCACAGATTTACTGCTTTCCTATTCCCCTTTTAGAGCAAGGTTAACAATTTTAGACGGCTAAAGGATGTATCCCAGTTCCATGTCATATAGAGCTAACTCATATTATAGGTTGGCTGATAGTTTGGCTGCATTAAAAATTAATATTTGATGCTTACGTGTGCATATCATTTGCTATTGTACACATCTTTGTGGCCATCGATCTAACCGCACAACACAATTCATAATAATTTGATTAGATAACATGATCAGATTAGATGACATGATCAAGCATGCTACACCAGATACAGATAATAGATATGCTCGTCCATCCTATTTCATCAAACAACATAATGAGACCAACATGTGTGTTCTTTACAAAACTAAGCAATCCGCTGTGTGGGTGAGATTCGAGTCCCCTGCTCAACCAATAGTAGATGGTGAAATAGACGATGTAAGACAAGCGGTTCAAATTCAAATCCTCAATAAGGATAAGACAAAATCTAAGTCCTGTCATTGGTGGACATATCCATTCGTACCATTTAACAGAGGGTACAGCCGTGTTTAGTTCCCGGATTCAGCGTACCGAGTTGGAACAGTGACTACTAAATGCGCATTGTAGCATTTCGTTTGTATTTGGTAAAAATTATCCAAACTTTGACTAATTAGGCTCAAAATGTTCGTCTCGTAAAGTATAACAAAACTGTGTAATTAGTTTTTAATTTCATCTACATTTAGTACTCTATGCATGTGTCGACATTTTGATGTGATGGGAATCTTCTTTTTGCATAGTGTAATTTGGGAGTAGAATTTGGGAACTAAAAAGGGCCAAGAAAAACACAATTGAAGCAATTACTTTTTGGGCACGCTAGCACACACGGATTGTCTGACAAATAAATGGTCGCAGCCATCCACGATCTCAGCATACAATATTTTATTTCAGTTTCGGTCAAAGCAATGAAGAAATACTGTGCAACCATATCGGTCAAAAATGAAACACCAATTCACCATCACGTCAGTAATTGAAAATCTTCAGGGTTGAGACAGCCGCTAGCGAATTAGCAAAAAAGCAAAATAGAAATCGTATGGCGCAGAGGCCGCTATGGACTGTTGCGGTGATCGTTCGGGAACCAAACACCCGATCTATATGGGGAAGGGGCGCCGAAGGCCGGTGGTAACAAGATCTCCGTAACAGACTTAGGGCACTCCCAACATAACATAGGATATCATACAAAAAAAAATACTGCTTTTTAACCCATAGTTTCTATAAATAATAATTATTTTTTCTTTCTCCTCCCAACTCTATTTTCTTCCTCCAATGGAAGTGCGATACGAGCTCCCTAGAAACTGGTTGTTTCTCCCTAATGATGATTTCATGGTTTCTTGGTGCATTGGGTCAAGAGTAGACCTGATTTTTTCATAAAGAAACCATTTCTATGATTTTTGCTCTCTTTCTTCATTAATTACGTTGCCATGTCAACATTTTACCTACGTGACAAGTCATTTAATGAGGATAGAAACCATCATCAATGCACCATTGGCACCATTGGAACTGCCCTTAGCCACACCACCAGAGGCGCACATGACCTTTTAGTTGTTCGAGGGACAGTTTTTGCACCAAGGCTTCGGGAGGTTAGGACTTGGGGCCTTGGGGGCGATTTTGTGCCTGGGCTTGCAACGAGTTGATTTGGAGAGCATGAATGGATCTGGGGCACGCAGGCTCTTTCGCCCATGATTTGCCTCTACATAGGATTATTTAGCTAGCCTACTAAACTTATTATACCTGCTGCTCTTACCTTCTTACGTAGACTGAAAGAATTGATGTACATTTCATTTTCAATCTACATTCCTACTGCCCTCCAGTCTTTACATTCCTACTGCCCTACAGTCCTTTCTTTTGAATCGATACAAGGAAAATAGCACACCAGGCCTTATCATCTTATT
Organism: Saccharum spontaneum; assembly: GCA_022457205.1. Classification (NCBI taxonomy): domain Eukaryota; kingdom Viridiplantae; phylum Streptophyta; class Magnoliopsida; order Poales; family Poaceae; genus Saccharum; species Saccharum spontaneum. The sequence continues at coordinate 49,825,286 of CM039604.1, forward strand.
GACACAGCAAGGATCACACTGTGTGCTAACTCGCACGGGCCGTGCAACACGGTAGCCAACAGCGAGTGCGCAACTTATCCGGTTTCTAGAACCGACCTAGCCCTTTTCAGCAAGGAACACCGTGCCTGGAAGATCCGTCACGGATCCAGTGGTCATGAGCCGATGCTGCTGTTCGGCTGGGCAGACAAAGGCGGTCATGCAGTGAAACAGAATATTTGCCACTAGCCTACTGCTAACACCATCCTAAGCAAATCTAAAACTAGCATGTTGGGAAACTAAAAAGATGGAAAACAGAACCCAACAGACAGCAATCCACTGCAAGAGCAAAACGAGAACGGATGACTTCAACAGCAGTACATCAGTCCAATGGACCCAGGGCCAACTAAAGCAATGGGACTAATTTGACCACTACCAGCCTACAACATGAAGAGGGAGGGAACGAGAGGGCAGAAGCTTGGAATCCATGGAGCAGCAAACACCTTCTATCAGCACATGGCGTCCAACACAATGGGCTAGAAAAGCATGCCAAACCATCAATCAAGGTTTACCAGGCTACTGACCCTCGCCTGCATCACCCTTCGTGGCTTCTTTGCCCTCCTCAATGCCCTCCTCCTGCCACAGAGAATTTCATGATATTGCATCAGATTCGTGAGTATGGGTAATGTCATACAGACAGGCAAAGTTCAGCTGCTGAGGAGATACCGTGATGTCAGAGGTCCACAGGGTCAAGTTGTCCCTCAGGAGCTGCATAATCAAGGTGCTATCTTTGTAGGATTCCTCGCCAAGCGTGTCCAACTCAGAAATAGCCTCATCAAATGCCTGTAAAGAATAGTGATCAGGAATAAAACCCACATGCGCCCAACAAAACAGCTACACAAATTGTACACATCATGCATTCGTGTTGTCTAGAATATGATCAGTCTTCTCAATCAGCAACAAATACCATGCAATTCTTGTAGGTCAACATAACAACACAACAATAATACTAATAAGAAAGGTATGACGATAAATTACTACTGCTGCTGCTAGCAAGGTTTTCTGCTGCTACATAATTGGTTTGTGTGGCAAAAAGTGCCAAATGCTCATCACACCAAAGCATGAAGAGCAGCACATTGTACCCAACAATGCAATTATGCCACAAGAGATAAGATGTATAGCAGTGAAACTGAAACAAAAGAAATCCGCAATCCACCTGAATCTAAAGCCCATAAGTAATCACATAGGTAAAATTGCCGTGCTTGAGTTTTCAAAAACCAATTCATATACTATTTTGCACCTCTTCTTTCAGCCCAGATTCAAACAAGCAACACAGAAGCTAGTTACAACTCAAACCGGGTACAGCAAATAGAAAGACAAATGCGATACCTACCTGCTTAGCAAGGTTGCAAGCTTTGTCCGGAGAGTTCAGAATCTCATAATAGAACACTGAGAAGTTAAGTGCAAGTCCAAGCCTTATGGGATGAGTAGGTGCCAGTTCAGCCAATGCAATATCCTACACAGGTATAGGACAGACATTTTTCAGAAGATATTAAATTGCAGTACTTATGGAAGAATAAACAATAATCAAATACAAGAAGGTTGTTATGGCCAGTGATAACATGAACCAACCTGGGCTGCCTTATAAGCTACCATTGTGCTCTCTGCAGATTCCTTCCTCTCAGCACCAGTCTTAAACTCAGCAAGGTACCTTTCAATCAAAAATAAAAATAAAAAAGTAAACCAAATTAGATATATTATTACAGACTATATATGGATTCAACTACACAACAATATAGTGTTCCACTTCCTAACCTGTGATAATCACCCTTCATCTTGAGGTAAAACACCTTGGACTCTGCAGCAGTGGAGGAAGGCACAAGGTGCGAGTCAAGCAGCTTCAGGATACCATCACAAATGTTGCTCAATTCATCCTCAATCTTGCCACGGTACTCCTTAATCTGAGCAACATGTTCCTCATTCTTGCGGGACTCCTCCTTCTGCTCGATGGAGGAGACAATGCGCCATGAGGCACGGCGGGCCCCAATCACATTCTTGTAGGCAACAGATAGGAGGTTACGCTCCTCAACGGTGAGCTCTTCCACATCAACGGTCTTAGCCACCTTCTCCATGTACTCAACCATTTCCTCGTACCGCTCTGCTTGCTCAGCCAGCTTGGCCATGTAGACATTCTCCTCCCGCGACATGTTGATCAAGGAATAGAGTTACTGCAATAACCCCAAAAAAACCACTGATGAGGCAATGTCAAGAGCCAGTAGAAAAACGTATCATCTAAATAGAATAACAAGGAAGGGCAATGAATATCTGAGTGCGCTATTCACAGAATTCTAGCTCATTCACAGTACCTAACAATAAAAGCTATGTGATGTGACCACACAAACATGCCCACAAAATATGTTGAGCAAATATCCAGAACATTGTAAATTTGTTCCAACAAAAATATATTGTCATAAACATTTTTATTTGGTGAGACATAAATTTCACATATCATTACATGAACCCCCTAAGTACAGCCTAATATCATTTATATCAGTTTGATGCGAAGTCCATTCATGGGAAGCAGGTAATACTACTTACAGTACAATACAGCATAACAAAAAGGTTAATAACAGGCTAATCAGATGACAACAATTATACCTCGAGGACACTGCGTCACCAAACCAAACTAGATTACTACCAGCATAAGCATATTATTACACGTTCTAGTACCAGATTAACAATTTCAACAACATCGTGAAGCCATCAGCTTGAAACGAATCCCACGGGCGCAATGTTTCGAAAAGCAAGCGAGAAATCACAGTTACAACCGTGTAGCATCAGAACGAGCGCGACCTAGATCCAGAAATCAAAGGGCAGTCGTACAACTACATCAGATTTGCGGCACTTGCACGGCCAAATCGACATGGGCAACCATCTCGCCTCCCCATAAGTAATCAACACATTATCCCTAATAATCTCCTCCCCAAACGCTACAGAACACACGAGGAAAAACGGGTAACAAAAAAAATCTCGAGTTTACGCGCGACAATGCCAGCCAAATCGGGCGGATCTACGCGCCCCACACGGTTGGGTTCTCAGATTTCGTGGATCGGAACCGAACGAGAACCCCCTACTACACCAGCGACAAGCAGATCTAGCCGCCGCACATAACAGGGCCCGAAAATTCAAATAAAAAAAGGGGAAATCGTCGCCGCTCGCTCCTCTCACAACGGTACGGCGAGATAGGAGCATAAAAGGAATTGAGGGGAAGCTCTAACCCTAACCTTCGGGAGTGCGAAGCGAGGTGATGCACGGGCGCGGCGGACGCGGGTCGTCTCGATGCGAGTGGCGCTGGGGCGGAGATGAGGGGTGGTGTGGACGGGAGCGCACGCCGATGGGGGCCGCCTATATAGCTCGAAGGAATCGCCAGCCTGCGCGATCAACGGGTACGACGCGCTTGGGCCGCGAGGGCCCATCGGCAGCCTCACGGGTGGAAAAAGCAGATACGGAGTACATGGTAGGACGGATTCTGGTGGGGCCAGTGTGTCATGCAGAGATCGAAGGAATGGTAATGCTATGATTAGAGCGTCCGGACGACGGACACTACGTGGCTTCACGTTGTCCACATTCATAAATATCTGATACTCCTACGCCGCCTAAAAAATCCCCCACTTTGCATCGTTTCATTCTTCTCCTCCATGGCCAAACCCCAGCCTTCAATCGAGGTCCAGACCCCGGCGACTCGACATGGCCCACCGCCACTCTCCTCTCCTCCTCTGTGACTGCACCCAGGCCTTCATTCGCCCTCGCCTCCTGCTCCTCCTCATCGCCTCCTGCTCCTCCTCATCGTGGCCCTCACCGCCGCCACGACCTTCGTCCTGCTTCGCTCTTCCCTCACCGTCGTGACCACGGCCCACTGCCACGCGGCCGCTCTCAAAGCTCCCTTAAGCCCATGGTGTTGCTCATATCATCATATGGCTTCAGCTTCAGGTACCAATACAAGGTCCCTCTCCCGCACATCTGCCGCCTCATCGTCGGCGTCCTCTTCATCACCTTCTCCTGCGGCTAGAGACGGCAAGATCGCCGTGGCTGTGCCGTACTTCGCGACCGCCTCAAGACTTGCCAGACATGGTGGTTGCCATCCACTAGAGTGTCGCGTCAAACATGTTTCAAGTGTTCAGGGGTTTCATATGCATGTTGCAAATGTTTCATGTGGATGTTGCAAAGTAGATTGGGATGTTGCATATGTTGGAATGGTTATACACGTATGTTGCAAGTGTTTATTCTAAGTGTTTGTTTCAAATGTTTCATCTGTGTTTGTTTAGATGCATGTTGCAAATGTATTTATTTGGATGTTGCATATGTTTTACTCATATGTTGCAAGCGTTTTATCTAGATGTTGCACATGCTTTTACAATGGTTTTTCAAGTGTTTTTAAGGTGTTTTTGTAAGTGTTTCAGACGCATGTTTCAAGTGTTTCATCTGGCTTCAAATGTATGTTGCAAATGTTTCATCTGTTTGTTTCAAAAGTAGATCGGGTAGCCGGTGCGACGTCCGGGGATCCATGAGTACATCTATGTATATAGTATTTTAGTATATATATTTGGCATATTGAAATAGAAACTTAAATGTCCTTACACTTAGCACAAGTCTAAAATTAAGGAAATAGCTTTGTCATCGCTTCCTGTTATGATATTTTAGCTATTCTCGATCTCTGACCGATCCTAATCAAGCAATCGTTTCGCCTCCCAATTGCCAAACACGGTGACGCTGCTCCGTGAGGCGAGACATTGTCGTAAAGCCACGACACACCGACGCCACTCGTTCACACACGATGAGGGACAGGCCCCACTCCCCCCCCCTCGAGGGCCCCACTCCCCCCCCCCTCGAGAAACCTATACTGTAAGTTAACTCTCATTATTAGTACTGTATATTTTGATCGCCATATTAAAAATTTAGATTACTAAACCCTTACTATTTTGCTCGTCCACGGACCTTTAAAATTATTGAGATGGCCCAGCTCCCGTTACATACACCAATTTGTTAGGCCAACCGCCCAATGCCTTGCACTCAGTGTCTAGTTCTAGCACCATGGCTAGGGCTCTGTTTAGTTTCCAAAATTTTGCAAAATTTTTCAAGATTTCTTGTCACATCGAATCTTTGGATGCATGCATAAAACATTAAATATAGATAAAAAATAAAACTAATTACACAGTTTAGACGAAATTCATGAGACAAATCTTTTAAGCCTAATTAGACCATGATTAGACACTAATTACTAAATAACAGCGAAAGTGCTGCAACACCATTTCCAAAAAATTTCACGAACTAAACGAGACCTAGGTCCAGTACAGTTCTTGTCCTCAGGGAAACGGATTTGGGCCCGGAGGGCTGCAGCCTCAGACGCGGCCCAAAAAGTCTAGTAACAAGGTTTTGATGCACCCACCGACGCCGTCAAACCTTAGCGCCGGACTCTCGCCTGACCTCCTCAAGCTGCACCGGCGCTCCCCCAACCCCAAACACGAGCACGACTGAGCGAGAGTCCAAGCGGCGAGTGCGTCCCGTCGGCCGTCGCCCCAACCCCCGACTCACCGGTAGCGCCGAGTGCGAGGCCAAGTCCCGCCCGCCTGTGGTCTCCGCCTCCACCTCTGCCTCGGGCTCCTCTGCGTTCTCGTCCGTGACTACCAAGTGGAAAGCAGGTGCAGCGGCTCCGGCAGATCCGCCCGCGGCCCGCCGCCCCACCCCGCGGTACCCCTGCTGCCTGCTACAGCATGCAACCTGCACGGATATGGTAAATAACTTTTGACTGTCAATTGTACATGTCTGGAAAAGTTTGTGTAAATTCCTACGGATGTGGATGCCAGAATTCTACTGTGTTTTACAAATACTAGTCAACATGCACGTGCGGCACGCACGTGCGTAGAAGATATCGTGTTAATTTTTCATTTTTTAGCTTTAAATAAATTGTTATTATTTTATTATCCTTTTATTTTTGTATTTTTTTAATCTAACATTTTTTTGATAATTCATATGACATTTGGATAGTTAGTCGGTAAGTAAAATTTTAATTAATGTACCTATGATACAAACAACA